>CM072161.1:18858378-19458378 GCA_036850595.1 Rhyacichthys aspro | reverse complement strand
GACGTTTAGCAGACCTAATCAAGATGTCCTCAGCTGAATGAGCCTTATTATGGGATGAGTAAACAGAGAGTTCCGATGTTGCCGGGGGATACAGTCCCGGGACGACAGGGTTGATTGAGAGGAACGATACTGACGTTGCACTCCAACACTTGTCAGTTACAACTAACATTTGTTAATGTCGAAGGAAACAGAGTAAATGAAGAAAAAGACTTTTTACACTTTTGACAAAATAAGCATTTCACTTCAAGTTTATTTATGTAACTTACTACAGCATATTCATTGCACTAAAGAGTGCTGCTCTTGGGTTTATTTATCCATGTTAACCTTTAAAGTTTGTGGTCAGGTGACTATGCTATAATTAGACAATATCACACAATATCTCACTGTAAGATCCACACCAGTAGATCCACAACACAACTTTGAGGATGTTAAGCTCTGTATTGACAGGTGGCCCTTTAGTCTGGTCAGAACTGGCCAGCCAGACCCACTTCATATAGAGTCCTAGTTAAATACCAGTGAAATATCAATGAAAAATAAAATACTTTATGTCTTAAAGTTAATGTAAGGTGGAAATGTATGTTTCGGGTGAAACCATAAAACATGGTCTTTACAAGAGAGCCTTTTGTGTAAAAAACCTTAGGACACTTAAGCCAAGTTTTCTAAACTACTCGCTAGACCTGCAAAGTAAACTCCACTCCCATCCTGCTCCAAATGATGCTAAAACAAATCACATAGTGGACATGATTATCCACTCGTGTTTGACCTGGGTGTTAAGTGTAAATCCACTAGCTCTGACTGGGCTGGATCAACCAGAGCAACATTTGGGTTTCTGTACTGCTCTGTTCCCCACTGTGGCCTCTCTGTTGACTGCAGTTTAACTGGTAGTCAAACAGAAAGTCCTTATCATAGGTAAACACTAAGTGGCCACTCAGCCATCCGGCCACAGAGATAGGCAGCCAGATAAACATCTCTGTATCGCCACGCAGAGCTGCGTTCAAATCAAATTTCCGCTGTCCGATTTGGAGACTTGTTTATATCCAAAAGCATCTGGAATATTAACATGCCCTTGAAAGAATTTCCTGGTTTGCTTCATGCAGTGACCACATGCATCTTTGAGCGTCGTATTAGTGCGAATGTGAAACAAGTCCTGTCCCTGAGTGTGTGTGTTTGTCTCTTGTAATTACATATTTGAGATCATTTTCACATTTTGTAAATAAACTTGAAATAAAAGCTGTGCTGAGCCAAATCCACATTACTGTAAAACCTCAGCTATGAAGACAACACAAATGTTGGCAATACATTTTTGACATTTTTCCGAATGGACCTTCATGTTACCAATTATTTGCTTGATTTTCTTTTGCTTCAGATCCTTGTGTGTGCTTCTTTCCTCAAGGAGCTGCACTTTTAAACATTTCCAAACTGGCCTGCACTCAAACCGAACTTAAACAGTTGTCTATAACTCACTATACTGGAGGCATCAGACCCCCATAACCTAAAGTGAAATGTGCTTGTGTTTGCATACGTGTGCATCTGTAACATGCATATTTCTGGGACACACCCACACAAAGCCTGTTCCTTACAATGAACCTGCCACCGCAGCAGAGTGGAGCGAGGGCCGCTGTAAAAAGTCTAAAAACAACTCTCTGCGTACTTATTTTGCTCTTGTTTTCCTGTAGCACATGAGTTTTTCATTCGGGGGAGGGATGGAGGGATGGAGAGTGCGTAGCGCTGACAGTATTTATAGCCCGGTGTTCTGACCAAAATTATCAGTGTACCACAAAATAACTTCCTCTGGCTTCAACCACCAAATAACAGGAAGCCTTCAATTGTGCGTATTTATTAATTTTAACACACACTCGTACACGTGCGCACACACACAGCCTTTCAGCAGCTACATAAGCACAAACAGCTCGCTCTTGAAAACACACATATGTAGAGAGGCTTCGCTGTCTTTAAATAGAGCAGTCTTTGCAAAGTAGGCTGTGTAAACTTCCTCCACTTTCTGCATTTTCCTCGTCTTTAGCCACGTTTCCAACAAGTGGTACATTACGGTTGGTACAGCACAATTTAGAACGGCAACCCCTGATTTGGCTCGGGTTTCCTGGAGGTTCTGTAGGCCTCGTGGTCATCGAGCGACATCAGCGCCACACAAGTTGTGTCAATGTCGAAGCAAACACGTTGGTGGATTGCCGTTGGTTGAATTTAAGAAGGAAATAATACTCTGTTATACGGTGGCAGGAACCCACTCGTGCCTCGTGGGTTTGACCCCGTGTCCTGTCTGTGTTACTGTGTGTGTTACTGTGGGTTCTGGTGGTTTGGTGAATCTAAAATCCCCCTGCTTTAGGCCCAAAGCTGCTGAGACAGGCCCCTGGGAAGGGACTAAACAGAAGGTGCTCCTGTGCACTGTATTATGTTAGAACCCAACCAGAAACGTGCCGAAGGTGGAATAGTATGATGTGTCTATTTTGGGGCAGTTACCAAACAAATGTAAAGAGTTCTGAACTTGACCACATTCTTGAAAACAGGGCTTTTGTGGTCCCAAACGCTGCCTGTCCTTTTCCTGCTCTGCTCCTGGTGCGTCACTTTTACACAGCTCATAGAAGGACACATGTGACTGAGGAGGAGCACACGTGAACACACTAACGTGCTTTCTAAGTCTGGCCTCCGTTAGGGAGCCATTTAGGCTGGTTTAAGTTGGGGGTCAAAGGTGAGGATATGTTAATGTGAGACGTGAGGGATCCGTTCTGCTCCACTAACCATCAGTGATAATACCCACGTGTCCATATACACTCAGAGAAATAAAAAGTATTCAGATGATATGAGTCACTCTCAGCAGATTGCTCTGAGTCTCTGGTCTGCGCTGCCTTCAGGTCTGTAAATCACAGTGCGGATGTTTCAGCGCTGCTCAGAATGCAATAGCAGACACTGCACCTGGTACACATGTTAGTGGCATGTGCACATGTTCTGTGGCCTGTGTGGATGGGCTGTACATGTGAAACGGCTGTGTTTGTGCATGCGCTTATTAAATTATACAGAATACACAAGCTACTAGCTGCATGTGTAGTATGTATCCTGTGGCAGCGTGGAGAAATACTGCTGAATATGAGTAAAGCAAAGGAACCTGTTAGTGTTTATTTATATTATGCTTATTTTATTACATATGAGCACACCATAATGAATTAAGATGTTTTATGTGAAGTTTTGTACATAAAACAATGTGTCCATGTATCTGGAAGCTATGGCATTGAGCAATCACTAAATCAAAATCCTTTTAAAAGCAAGCACAAACATCCACAGGAAGCATAAATGTGCCATTATTTGTTGACCTCGTGTTGTTTCTCGTGACAAAGAGCTCAGAGTGACCCGCGTCATGAGCCAGTGTCAACAATAAGTGGCTTTGTTTAGTCATGCAAGTATTGTACAGAGTCAAAATCCCATTCAGTTTGTTTAAGGGCCCTTGAATGTGCGTGCATATTTGTGAGCGCGTCTGCTTCCTCGACCAGGTGAGTGCGTTATCCGTGTGTGCACTACTGCTGTAAGTGTGTGTGTGTGAGAGAGGAGTTGGCCCAGATTGCGTAATCACCATGTGCCTGGAGCCGACAGCTCTTTAAACTGCCTTCCTTCCTGCCGTCACCTCAAACTAAATAAACACAGGCTATCTGCTGAACACACACACACCAAGGCCACAGTCATTACAACAGGACTAAACCAGGTCTAAACCAGGTCTAAACACAAGTAGAAAACTGGGAGTAAGTCAGGACTAAACTAAACTTAAACCCAAAACCTAAGGACTTTACTTTAAGCTTAAACTGGGATTAATTCAAGAATAAAGTTGGACACATCTTGGATTAAACTTAGCTCTAAACAAGAATGACCTCACGAAAACACTCCACTCAAATCCACGTTTATATCTTTTCCTGTCCTGATCTGAACAGTGAAAATACGTCACTGAGGGGCCCTCTTCTTCGAGCGGGACAGTCTCTCGTTCCGATCGCTCTCGAACACTCTGGGTTTTTATTTGCCCCGTGGGGAGGATGTTACAGTGAGGATGGGATACGACTTGTCACTGAGGAATCCTGCCTGGCTGACAGGTGAAAACAAGCTGCACAATCTCCACGGACTCACCTGATGTTTTTGAACAGCTGCCATTTTACACGTACAGTTACAAACTAATTCTGCATGGTTTTGTATAATGCTGGACTTTAAACGGGAATTAACTTTTGAGTTAGAAGTGCTGGATATTGATGCAAAAAGACACTGTGATTATTTGTTTATTTTCTGGGGTCCCTCTTGGTGTTGAACTGGAGAAACTAAATGATCAGACTGGAGTAGGGCCTATGGAGACATGTTATTATTTACATAGAATAAATAAAATAGCTGAAACTTCAAATGCAGATGTTTGCAGATTTTTGTGTGTTTTTAATTCCGACTGATATCTGTTCTCCCTGTTTTCCTCCTCTGTTCGCTCTTCTTCGTGTTTAATTGGCCTTCACTTCCTGGATTTGGTCCGAAAGTCTGAACAATCGACTATCTCACCTTGGTTCAGTTTGGTCTGGACCGAGACCACCTCCAGACCTTTCAGTCCAGGTGTTAAAGCCCCTAAACGTTTATAATTTTTCTGGAAAGTTCTATATTAGCAGCATTTCCCTTTACTTTGTGAGGGTGTGTCTTCAATCTGTAAACACTAGATCTTTTCCTTAAACAAGTTGATGTTACTTGAGCACTTTATTCAAACGATGTAAAAAGTTTTAAAAGAACATGATTTAGCAGATTTTCAGAGCGAGTTAAAAACCAGAAGTTGTATGTTTAAAGTTGGATCAGCCTCATAAGAGGATTTTTTTTTTCACTTTCTTTGTCCTGTTGCCTTTAAATGAGCCCAGTCCCTGAACTGAAACTCAAGCCTAACCTCTAACACGCAGCACAAGTCAATGCCCAAACACAAAACATATCAAACCACATGTAACGAACCCACATCAAGCGCTCATGTTTGTTTCATAAAAATAATTACATTAACATGCCTCTTTTTATTTATTTTTTTTCTCTTTTAAACTTCAGTCCAGCTCTTCAACATAAAATACTGAGCTTTGAGTTTGCGTCGTTTAAAAAAATAACAGGAATGTGGAGTAAGGGGGAAGCAGCAGATACATTAATAAACAAAGAAATAAATAATGTTTATTGCCAGCCAGACATCACAGTGGGTTTATGGGTGGACTGTAAACTCCGAGACCCGGCTTAGGATTTACATAATTACTTCCTGGTGTAAATTACTGGCCCCCTCCCACTTCCCCTCCACTCTCTGCACGTCACACGCCTCAAGTTTGTACATCAGCAGTTATTAATACCCAGAGTTATGTGCTGGGAAAAACATGGTACAGATTATTTAGTGAGTTGATTCCAAAGATCAAGAGGCATATTTTTACCTGAAGACAGTCTACTTTAGGAGGTTACCACAGCTTTTAGCAACACTAGTGTTTCATGTAGCATTTATATCATGTTTTCTTGGAGTATTTTATTAGTGCATTTCATAAAACACACTTTTGCTCACCAGCATCTTCATAATGTAGTACTATGTAGTTGAGCAAGTTATTGTCGTTTTCATTGTCTATAATATTTCTGCTATTTCCTGAAATGTTTTATCTCTGTATTTTCTCACAAATTCTTGCTCATTTCAAGCTCTACAAATCAGTCGATCAATAGCTTAATTAATACAACATCACTTTAAAAAACTTTGCAGCCGTACGTAAAGCTCCTGGATATAATAATGTTGATTATATTACATACATTGGATCATTTACTCCTACTTCTTTCTGTTCCTACATTTTTTGAGGTGATTTGTCCCTGGGTACTCCATAAAATGCTGCTTAATTCACTCATCAGGGCGAGACGAGACAGTCCCACGAGAACAAGATGAGAGTTTGACACTATTTCCAGGAGTGGTTGGTTAAAGCTGTGGTTGTTCTGTGTCTTTGCATAGAGCTCGTATTAGTTTGAATATTGTTTGTGTCTTGTCTGTCTCTACTTTGCTGTTTCTTATTTACCCCGAAAACCAAAATGTTGCCACACAGACGTTTTAAAAATGGCGGGAGCATCTTGAATACTGTTTTCACTCTCCATCTGCTTCACCTTCACCAGAAATGTTTTAATTTTGTGAGACTTTGTGGCATGAGACCTGGTCCCACCTCCTTCAATCAGTGAACTACAAATGTAGAAAGATAGAATGAGGTTCTTATACTTTTATAGTTAAGTTATATCTAAAGGTTCAGTTAAAGGACTTGAAGAGAAGGACTAAATGTGTCCAATGGCTTGAATTTTTTAACAGAAATGTATGTATAAAAGTATTTCTTCCAAGGAAAGCGCAGACGTGTTTTCTTCAGAGAGTGTTGTCTGTCGGCTCCAGCGGTGGAGGGTTAGGTTAGGTTAGTGGAGGTCAGGGAACACAAGGACAAATTACTAAATGAAGCCTTTCTTCTTTGGGTTGGACTCTCTGCTTGTTTGGTGTTTATGTCCTGGGCTGGAGAAGCGAGGGATGGAGGGAGGATGTTAGGACGACCTGGAGGGAAGAACGGCAGCCTTGACTTTTCTCTGGCCTGTTTACTCTGACCACACACGGGCCTCAGTGTGGTCGTTCCGCTTTTTTCTCCCATATTCCTTTGGATTACAGTTGCTCTCAGTCTTTTATCACTTCTTTCAGTCTTTTTCATGTTTCCCTTTCTTGTTATCCCTCTCTTTGGACCTTCTTTCTCCAACGGGACGGCGGCCATGTGTTTTGGAGGCCCTCAGAGATGTAACCGCACACTGTAGCGGGGGGTAGGACGAGGAGGAGACAGAAAAAGCTCTGTCGCTGCTCTCAGCCAAGACACCGGCCAGAAACCAAACTGGATGTGGTGAAGCTGTCAAATTACTTAAGGAAACTGCAGCGAAACCTCAGGAGGCGAAAAGCTTAGGGCGAGGGTGAGATTTTTTTTTTCACATGTTGCAAAACAGGGAAAGAAAATGGCATTCATACGAGAATTTATGGTTTAAAAAACTCCAGCTGACAACATAAACAAGCAGGAGTGGTCACTGGGGAGCTCCCTCCAGGCCTAAACAGATGAATACCAAACAAGCTAAATGCCATTTACAGAAAATTTTAAACTTAAACTCTAAAATATGTCTGAGCAGCTCTTTGGATCTCTGACGTAACGGTTAAAGATGAAATCCTGCTTTAGTTTTTTATCACAGGAAAGATCTGACACAAAGTTGGGCTGAGATGCCGATAGAGATACAGCTATCTATCCTTAATAAAAATGTAGAAATAGGGTTAATTATTGTCTTATTTATTCAGGCACCATTGTCCCATTGGAAAAGAAGTCTGTCAGAGTCTGGCATTCTGCAGTACATACTATAAAAATGTGTTTCGTCCACAATACAATCTTTTTTATAAGTTTTGTGGCGCCATAAATTGATAAAGTATTCAAAATATGTACTAAAGTAAAAGCAGTGTTACTTTGAAATAAAATAAATGTTACTACTTGCAGTAATAGTGTCATTGTTGAGCAGATGGAGTTGAATTTCAAAGCCTTGCTGCTGTAGACGGTTACTTATGCCTCTTTAAATCTGAAAGACAGAAAGATAAAATCAAGCAAATGTTAGCCTGGCCAGCCAGACCCATTTCTTTTCCAAAGTGAATGGATGCATTTGATTAACAATAGCAATTTTTCGAACAATGAACTGGCTGACTATACATTTATGCATATTATGTCTGTCCATTTGTGTCTATTGGTACTGCCTCATTGAAAACTTATTTACTAATTGTTTGTAAAGAATAGAAAAACAATCAAGATGGCTGACCAGGCTTGTCAAATACTGCAAATGCTACCTGACTCTGTTCAAATGTCCTGACGTGGAGAAAGTAACACGTAAAGAAAATCCAGCCGGTGTTTTTGTTTTCGCAGCTTGTTTAACTATCTCACGTCACTTCAGGAGGAAGACGTAACATGAAAACGTTTCAGGAGTTGACATAAGGGATGAATCAGCTGAAGGCCTGAGTGGATCATTAGTCCTCTATAAATCCGGGCTATATGTTTCAAATAAAATGCTACCATTCGGGACTCGGAGTGCTTTTTCACTGAGTTCTGGCTCCACTGAGACTCTATGCCCAGCAGTTACAGACAACAGAGACGCCTATAACCTCCACTACCTCCATCTCACACTAAACCTCCTCCATAACAAGAGCCGGGGCCCCCGAGGCTTCCTGTATCCTACACACAGCCAGCAAATAAACAATCACATTCATTTACCCCTACACACATACAAAAGCATTTATCGCGCACGGCCTTAAACATTTGACGATTCAAACACACACTCGCTTCGAAAGAGGACCGGGACCAAATGGGTAACCACCGCTATTTCTTCCCTCATTAAGCAGCTATATTACGAGCTGACACTCTGAGAGGCCTGAGGTTTCCACTGCCAAAGGGTGAACTTGTGCTTGTGTTACAGGAAGAAGGAACAGAGGAGATAACCAGCCATCCCACAAAGAGATTTAACGTCCATATTTTAGAGGTTATATCAAGGAAACTGCGCAACCGCAAAATGATTTAGGTCAAATAGAGGAGTACAAATTTTCTTTTGGCTTCCTCTCTGGGGTTTGCAAAGTTGAGTAATGAAATTGCATAATGTCTTTTCCACCCTCTCACAGTTTATCTTTATCTGGATCAAAGAAGCAAGTCTGAAAACAGATTTATCGTGGATACATCGTGCAAATGTTAAAGAATAGGCAAATCTCATGTGCTCCTTTTGTTGAGACGGGGTACGCCCTAAACAATCGCCGTTTAGTCAAAGAGCTAACAGTCAGACAACGATTCACATTTGAGACGCCATGTTTTAAAAGCAATAACAGCAAAACCAGTTATCAATAGGTTTTTATTTTCCTTTTCAAAAAACTTGCACGGATTTTAAAGAGTTTTGTACTACTACATGACATTAAATTCTTAATTAGGAGATTATTGCCAATACTATAATAATAAGTTAGGACGAGTAAATCATTACAAAAAACAAATGTGGGATAAGGAGGAGACAAAGGAGGACAAAGCTGGACACCTGGACACCCTATGAACAGACTAAAAATTTCTAATAACATTCATTCAAAATTTTATCCCTTTGGTTTTTAAAAAAATGACAAAAAGATTGAATAAAAGGCAACAAAAAAACAGTAGATCACTTCTTAATCTTAAACCCATTGTTTCTAAATGACTGTTTAGGTACTGTTATGAAAAAAGGAAAAGAAAAACAAACTTTTCACAATAGACTTTTGTTTTTACATAAGCTGAAAAGAAGTCTTATATCAACTTTAAAGACAACACACCAAACATTCTTTATTAAAGAGGCACTGTGTAACTTTTAGACACTAGAGGGCACAGATCCCACTCTGTGTTGTTACGTCAGCAGCGCAGTATTTACAGACAATCAATGATTTTAACAAAATATTTTTTTGGGCTCCTTTAACTTAGATTACAGTTTAGAACTATAATTGTTCATACATCTGCCATTAAATGTTTTCATGAATCATATTTTTAACAGTTGTTCCAATAACTGTTGTTTTATTTATTTATTTCTTTGGTTTCTTCAGTAGCACCTGTCTGGCCTCTTGTAGTTTCACCATTTTACATCTTGGGGTATTTAACTTCCATCGTAGAGCTGGGCCACACTTTGTGCACAATAAAAATAAAATGAGAACAGTCCCCGTCCTGCAATGGCCTTTCTGTGTGAAGTCTAAATGTCCTGCCTTCAGACATGTAGCCTACCTTCTACTGTCTTAAATCAGGCATGTATAGCTCAGGTGAGGCGTCTAATTATCTCAAAGTGAGCGTGAATAATTATCTGTCAGTGTCTTTGAACGCAGCCGGGACAGACTCCACCCCGTGACCTGTAAAAGGTGTTTAAATTAAACGAATGAACTTACTCAAACTTCAAACAACACTGAATGTAACATCCTCCTGAACATAATGTCTCTAAACTTCTTCTACCACTTTGTAACAACCCCTATTTTTAGCCCCTAAAGGAGTTATTTTTGCCGTTACCTACACACGCACCATATGTTTATAGTATCCTTCCTCTGTCCTCTTCCTCTGGGGCGTGTGAAAGGATGATACCAGGATAGCAACAGAGGAAACATAGCAACCACATAATTGGTAGTGGGGATCAAACTTCAATCACAAACGTCCCATCTGCGAGCCTCTGTACTCGCTCCGTACTGCGTTTTTTTTCCCCATACGTGCCGTGCCATAATGAGTGTGACACGGCTCTGCTACGACAGGCTTCGGTTGAATAGGAATGTATGTAATTGGTTTACAGAAGTTGCGTTTAAGAAAAAGCCTCCGAGGTTGTAATCATCGGCGTGTACTGACTGATGTAGCGGAGGAGATACCTGCAAAAAATCGGTTGGAACTTCCCTTTATTACATACATAGACATAAATAGGGATTACACTACTGTCCTTACACTCAGTTGTGATTAGGCCAGTCAATCAGTGTTATTATAAACAGAACCAGCGGCCATTTTGTGAGCTGCAGCTGTAATTGTAGAGGCTTTAGTATTTCAGTGTGTTTTGGAGAGATGGTATAACATTATCATTGTTCGCAGTTAACTATTCACACTCACATTTATTGACTGTAGGTGATTTAAATGCACTGATTTACCTAAAAAATGCATGTCTTCGGATGGTGGGATGAAGCCAAAGAACCTGTTACACGATGAATGAATAAAATCTCCCCTTAAAGTAACCTTTTACCTTCTGATATCTGACCTCAAAATGATAAAAACCATAGTCCCATATTGTTTTGATGATTCCCTGATGTGAAAGAGAGAACAACCACACTCCCATAAACACAGTGCACCAGGTCAGAGCTAGTTTACAGATGTGCAGATGCTTTTGTTCCTTTGGAGGGTGTACAGTCTGAAAAATGATGTAGTGTTGCCTCAAATAAACAAAGAAATATGATTCAACAGACGACAGAACGACGTCGGATCGTGGGGCATTCAGGTTGTGTGTCTGTGTATGTCTCTAAGGGTTAGCTCTGCGATTATCTTACGATCGTAGTAGCTGCTAAAGGCTCCAGTCAACTACTACTGCTAAAAAAACCAAAATATTTACTGTGAATTACTGTAAGAGGCAATGGTAAAACCCAAAATATGACATTGATAACTGCAGTAAATACTTTGATTTAAGTATTTATTACAGATAAATGATGTTGTAAATACATAATATGGTCAGTAAAATGCATCATTATGGTTAGTTACCATTATTATAGTATTGTATCTTACCAGTATGTAATTCCTCAAGAGTGTTAAAATAAAAATATACCATAACATAATGTCAGAAGCTGTTTTTTCTGAGGATTGCACTATAAAAAATATATATATATACGGTATTGTTTTATCTATGTCCAGTTGGTAAAGCCATAACTTTACTTCCTTAGTGTCTCAGTTCAAAAGCAGGAAGAGGAGGTACTCTGATTTCTTGCCTGTTTTCCTTGAACCGTCCTCGTCTAAAAAGCCAAGGACATCTCTGTTGATTTGACAGAGTTGAGTCTCCTTCCTGTTTCCACAGACTCTGAACAAGTCTTGGACAATTACGTAACAGAAATAAAAAAAAGAAAGAAAAAAGTCCTTTGATGGGAGTTTTTATTCAGCAGAACTTCATTTTGACCTCAGTACAGTACGGTACCTGCATTTTCCTCTTTGGGCTGTTGAGCTGTTTCCATGGCGACGGGCAGCCGGAGTTTAGCGCGTGACGTTCGGCCCCGAAGGAGGAGACGTTTTGTGGTTGAAAATAAAGTACATAGTGTTTTTCAGACTTGACAAAAGGATACAATGAGATGATTCAGTCTATCGCAAAGGCCAAGACCTTTTATGTGTGTGCCCCTTTTTATTTTTGTATCCCAAGTTCTTTTCTCTCTTCCCTTTCGACTTTGCTCACTTCCACATTGCTATAATATTATATAATTCATCTCTATTCAACATTATGATCAGCAATACAAAATCTTTAGTTACTGCTCTATTGCACACTTGTCTTTACCTCCATATTTACTGTACAGTATCACTTAAAAGTCCATTACCTTAATTTTTTAGTGTTTCATTTAGTTTTTCAGTTGAAGTTTATTGTAACAGGAATCATCTGTGAAAAAATGAGACCTTAAGACGTGATCTAGTCTTTATAATTAAGGATTTTAATAGATGAGAATGATCAGTCCACAGCAGGATTTTGTCCAATCACAGCTCACTTCAGGTAAAAAGGAGCGCTCCCATTGGTCGACACTGATGTCAACAACGAAGGAACAAGGAAATAAACCAAGGAAATGGGTTATTCTGTTGGAAATATGTCTTATTTTACAGAGAAACAGCTCAAAAAAGATATAAATAGAAAAACAGCAGCAAATGAAACATGGATAAATGTTGGTTTAACGAGACAGAGATAATTACAGGATCACTACAGTCTACAACAGTAAACTCCAAAGTTAAAAGTTTCACTTCAGCCCGTAACGTATTAGTATTTTATGGTGTAAAATTGGTCCGGTTTGATCTTTTTTTTAAATAAAAGAAGCAGGAAAAACATTTTGTTGATTGTAAATGATCTTATAAAAACGTGTGATCTCAAATTTTCCAAACAAAGCGAGTATGTCTTGTCTTTTCATGCCTGAGTCTGATACTGTGGTTTCTGTGTGAGTAGAACAAACGGCCCACTCTCGCTGTGCCGCTGGGTCGTCCCACCAGACACAGGAAGTTACAGTGTCCCAGGCGTCATTGTGCTGCCGGGACAGAGGTGTCTTTGTGTGAGGGCCGAGGTCGGTGGTGAGCAGGTGCTGTGTCTCTGTGAGTCTCTCTGTCACTCTCTGTCTTTTGACCCTCATTCTTGCTCCTTCTTTGTCTCCCACTGTAACCGTTCTATGTAAAATCCAATTAAAGGACAAAGATTGAACAATGTTTGCTATCTGAACCAAAACCTGAAGTAAATTTATCCATTTTATCATTGTGACCACCTTAAATGTGTGAGTCTATAGACCTCAGAGGAGAGCTATTATTACAGTTCTGTGTAATCCTTAATTCATCCTAAACCAATCCTTTTCATTGAGTCCAAAAAGCTGCAGATATTTCCTTGAATCCTCCTAATCCAAGATCTCACAACACTGTATCCTACTTCTCTTGACCTCTGTACGTTGGCCTGATGTTGTTTAGTTGACCTTAATGCAGTATCTGGCACCGAGATGTTAACAGATTCTCAAAGTCCTGGTAGTTGCTGCTACTTTTGGTTCTGACCATTACTTTTTCACATATTGGGCCATTTTTTAATAACAGTTTTAGGAGAATCGAGAAAGACGAAAGAAGCCATTGTTTTTTTTAGTTAAGCTTTCAGTTATGGCTTAATAAGTTTTATCAATGAACTACTCTAAATAAAACAAAAAGCTTTGACAATCCCATTAATTTCTTTCATATGGGTCAAGGGTACATAGTGGCAGATCTTTCATTTATTAATTTTCTGGACAAGACCTTCTTGCTGTGACCAAATAAATAAGCATTTGCACTTCTATCACAAAAAACATGACACATTTACTTTGAATTGAGGCTTACACTGAGAAACGACAAAATATGAGTATAAACTGGCCTGGAAATATTGAGTAAAATATAGTCACTCTTATCTTTTTCCACCCACTCACTGACAGATGTCAATGTTCCGGTTGATTGTTGAATCTCTTCTAAAACAGACTCAGACTTGTTCTCATCTTATTCGTCCCCCAGTGCGAAGGACCCCATTTACATCAGGCAAAGGATGAACCCTGCCGTGAGCCAGAACGAGCCACACAAACACCAGCTCGGGAAAAGAGGAACGTGAGAAAAGTAGGAGCGGGAGATTAACACGCTAATCCAATATCCGATGCTCCTGGACGGAGGAGCGGCCGTTGAATGATGTGTTTCTCTCACTCCGTCTCTTTCCTGCTACACACACTCAGGCTAAATAAAGAGAGGGTCCGAAGGAGGGGTCCGGTCTCATAAGCGTTACAGTGACACCGACCACATCCTTGGCTAAAGCCGCGCGACCACAAAAATAGCACGTTAGGCCAGAGAGCTTCAGAGGCCAGACCGCTTCTCTGGACGACGACGCTTACAAGACTAGGCTGGTATTAAGCACTGAACCACATTTAGATGTTTGTGCACAGATAAGAGTGAAGACTGGTAGTTCTTAGAGAGAGATTTATTTCTTGGAAAATATTAACCAATTGACATTTCCCAATGGTTTGGCAGGAAGCACATGCAAGGCTTGATAAATGATTCCCTCAGTGCTTTTTCATGGGTTCTGTCCGGACTGGCAGATAGATGAAGTGCTTTGAGTAAACATTAAAGGAATAATAGGTCAGTGTAATATTGTGCATAACTAATGTCAAGGGGCTGTCAGCAGCAGACTAACTACAGGCCTCTTGATCTGAGGTATCTTTTATGTTGGAGTTTTTATGATTTCCTCGGTATTTGTGGTTCATTATCACACCATTTTCTTACAAGACTTGCAAAGCTCCAAAGTAGTTCATGGAAAAGTAACTTTATTTTTAGAAGGTGGTTCCATTATTTTTCTTACATCACACTTTTACAATGATTTAATTGAATAATTGACAACTCAAAAGAATATAATATGCTTCTGTGCCATAATAAAGCTTTAGTGTACATGTTTACGCATGCTACATGTCCACATCTATGGAGCAATAAACCAATATAGTCCCTATAAGAAAATTTAAGTGCCTGTTTAGTAGAGAACATGGTATAGGATGTGTTTCCACTTAAACTGTGGTCTCCAGTTGCAAATATCTTTGTTTTATGCACCACTCATCACCCTTTTAAAATATTGGATCCATTTAAGATACATCATGTTACAGAAACAAACTGATGTGCAAATCAAATTCACAGTTTTCCTTTAATAAAAATATATGTATTTGAATAACTTCTTGTGATTACGTTCAAAGAAGCGATCACAATCAGAGCTCGGCGCTTGGTTTCAGACCCTCCCTGGTTTGTCCGAGAGGTGTGTGACCTTCGGGAGCCGCGAGTGCATGACAGAAACTTCACAGGAAGAGAAAAGGTCAGCCAACAGGAACTCGACGGAGCCAACTCACACTGAAAGGAAATATTGAAGAGCGGTGAGACATGCCAAAAAAACCCACCCAGGGGTCACAAACACACCCCTGTGAAGATGCACCGACGCTGCCTGTAACTGCTTCAATGAAAGACGTGTCGAGTGGATTATGTTTATGACGAGTTGCCATGGTGATGTTCCTTGTCGCTCATCATATCGACCAAACAGATGTACGTTAACAGGAAGAGAGCTATGTTCGCGATAAGCTGAGGAAAAAAACACGTGAGATTTACAAGAGGAACAATTTTTTTTTCTTCGTAGAGTAGGCTCGTCCGTAAACTGTTGTCCTCTGTTTCGCCCGAGAATGAGTTGGCAGATTCAGGGAAGCAACAGATGTGAGAAACATCACTATTTCAGACTTTGGCTCAGCTCCTGTTGGATTAGTAATACATATCTGCTGTAGGTCTGCAATAACACCTGCACACTCTACAATTTACTACATAAAACTCCTCTCTGAGACATGTATGTGCACGTTTACAGAGAGAACATGCTTTTGGTACAGAGATTTTAATCTAAACGGGAATATTGGTAATTAGAACAGACAGTAGAGTTAAATATATCATGTTTGAGTAAATGAAATACATGTTAAGATTACTACTATAGATCTGTTATGAAATTTCTCTCACAAAACTCAAATAAAGTTTTTTTTTTGGCAAAACTAGCACTTTATTTGACTAACTTCATTTTTTTTTTTTCAGCGTGTCCAAAAAAACTGATGCAAAATAAAAGCTTTGGGGCTGTTTACGTAACGCTGAATGATTCTGTTGCGGATTGGCTTCTCGTTTACACAACGCTGGTGTTCTCACTCCAAGAAAATTCAAACTTTTGACTCCGGCCAAGAAGGTGTTTTTGTTTTGTTTCGACTGCTGCTGCGGGGCTTTTGCATTAATTTTTAGTCATCGCTAAAAAGAAACGTGTTTACAGAAACGGGATTAGCAGAAGTGGCAAAAAAATCCACCCCCTACTGGTCTGGCATATGTACTACATCATTTTGGGCAGCTCTGTGTGAACGAGGGTCGTCAATTTGCGGGTAACAGGACAACGGGGTGATTGTTGCGTTTTCCTGACCGGCGTTTTTGTGGACACTGCCCTTAATTGTGGTAGAACACATCGAATACATTTAACACACCAGTTAACCCCCAAAATCCCCCGGGGCGAAGAAAAAAACGAAAACCTTTGAGAACAGAAATGTCAGACAGACCCAGGCACAAGGAGGAGGACCATTTATCCTCAACACATACAGTTGTGTTTTCTCACTTTGCAAACTCTGTATTAAAATGTACAGTTCAAGAGCATAATAAAACACAATTTATTTTTTTTAAAGTTTATATCTAGTTGTAATAGGTGCTTGAATGAAAATACAGAACACTTATATTAACAGTGAAGTCTTGGGTGACAGAGGAAACAATTAGAGCCTCTACTTTATTATATTCATCCAGTTAAATTCACATAAAGGACCAGTTGAGTTACATGAATAGATAAACTGCACAGAGTCAACTCACTTCCTGTGAAGTCATACCTGTTACATAAGTCTCCCTGGGTCTTTTTCTTTTGTGTTTGTTCCAACAGAAAAGAAACCAAGCTGGAGCCCAGACAAGACAAGCAAACATGGCGACAGAAGACCTCAGAGCACCTCTCAGAGACGTGTCCAAATGAATGTTGACTAAAGTGGTGCGACTGGTAGTGACTGCACTGTGAAAACCAACTGTTGATTTAACCAGTGGCTCCGGTGTGGAGAAGGAGACAGGAGTCCTGACACAGAAGCTAAAGTATGTGTAAGTGCTGGTAAACCTATGGACAACCAGCAGTGTGTATAATATTTTACATTGATACCAGTTTTTCAGGTGATCTATGTCACATTGCATTGGACAAAGTTGCAAATTTAGTCTTTTGTTTATAGTGTATGGAGTCAAAAGAGATTGTTGAGGTAAATTATGCAAAAAATACTAATAAAACAAGCTCCCTTTCATTTATTTTTGATTTTGAGAAATACTTTGATTTAAACAAAAACAATCCAGTAAATGACAGGAATTTGAGGGATTTGTGTAAACAATGTGTGACATGTAGCTCTTATGTAACTCCTTGAAACAAGCCTCTGGGAAAGAGACATTTGAGTCTGAATGATCAGTTGTCTTCCTGAACAGTGGAGCTCTGTACGATGTGATGTTATTTACATCTGGAGAACATTATGTGAAGGAACAGCATCACTTTGTCGAATCAAAACACGATCACAGAAGAGCGTTGGTCTCAGTGAATGAGAAAAGTGGGAAAGTATGAAAACTGTTTTGCTTTTCCTTGTCGTACTATTTGTAGTTTGTCCATGTGTAAATGAGTTTGTTCAGTGTGAGATATTTGTGTCAGTGCTGGCTGTACGCGACTCGAGCTGCAGATAAATATATGAAATGTTATTGTGGTTGGCCTGGCCCTGCTCCAGAGGAAGTGCTTGGCTTTGACAATGCTCTCACCAGGAATGCACTGCAGGCTGCGCCAAGTGGGCGTGTCCCTGCTCCGGGGTCGGAAGCCAAGTTTGGTCGGTCCAGTTTTTGGCCCCTCCATCGCCTCAGGGGACCGTCCCGCTCTGCTGTTGTTCAGAAACGCGGAGGAAAGACAGTGTACACTGCTATAGGTTTGTGTGGATGTTTTCTAGACTCATTTTGTGTATCTGAATGAAAATTGTGTGTTCTCTGTTGGAGAGGACGATCTGAAAGGAATGCAACTGTTCCTTTACACATGTCCACCCCCCTCGGGGGGCCACAGGGCCCGCTGAAATGGACACGCACCCACCACACACACGCACACACAAGGGTTGTGGAAGGGGAGGAAGTATCAAACTACACCGGCAGAATACTTATCAAGACTGAGGAGCAAAGCTGCCCATTAAGATTCCAGACTTTCACTGCTTAACTTCCCCAATAAGAAAATAATAGGATCAGAACAGCACTGGGCTGAATGTACAGACTAGGACTCAAAACAAGTACAAACTTTTCAAAACTTTTCAAACTTTTGTGTGTATGTTTTGTACACACAACACAAAAAGTTGACCAAATCCAAATGACATTTTGATAAAAATATATCATATGAAAGACAGGCTGAATACTTCCTAAACTAAACTTTCCATTGCCAGACACAACAAACACAGCAGCTAAATCTAACCAAACTTGTATGTCCAATGTGTTGAAGTTTTATACCGCGGTGCTTTTAATATTTTGCCTCGTCCCTCATTGACATCCATCCGGTGAAACCCGACCCTCCCTGTGGGTGCGTGTTGGTGTAATGGTGTATAATGCGGCTCAGTGGAGGCTGGGTGTGCAGCAGACTGGCAGTGCCTGGTGATAAGGCTGCGGCCTGGATGGCCTCTCTCAGGGGAAGTGATGCAGGACAGTAGCCCTTTGTCTAGTGGCATTACTTGGTCCCGTGCCAGTGGCCCCGCTGAATGAAACGGAGCGCTTGGCTTGTTTGCTGGCTGGATGGCTGGCTTCGTGGTGGACAGGCTGACTGCTCTGGCTGACTGGTTGACTCGCTGGAAAGCAGGCAACTGTGGCACCAAAAATCACCGCTAATCTCTCCTTTCTCTTCGTCTTCCTTTCTTTTGCATCTGCTCTAGACTTAAAGAGTATCACATGAGAAATAATGTATGCACTGAAACTTAACTCGAAAAACATCCTTGGTTCGTTGAGTCAGTTTCTAACGTCTTCTCTGAATGTATTGTATATTTTAGGAATGAAAGCTCTGGTAGTGACCCAACAGTCTTACAAAGTCAAGGTGTAGTTTTCATATTTTGTCCATGTATTAGCAGGACAATGTAATGAAAAAACCTTTACTAAAACTACAGTCCATATCTTTATCTTAATATTCACTGTTATTGTTGTATTGTTTGCATTGCAATGCTTTCAATAAGATTAATATTATACTTTCCACAGTTTCTATTGGCTTCATTGTCTATCTGATGACTTTAAAATGCATTAACTTTAAATGTGTGGATAAATTATTACATTTAAATCTATGCCTTAAACATGAACACAGCAAGCATCCAAAGCTAAAACAAAAGGCTAAAATTACACAAAAACAACACATCTTTATAAAATCTGTCTTTTCCAAACATAACCTATTAACGTGATATTGTCTTGATGGACGTAGAATCAGATAAGCCTCTGAATTCCCAGCAGCCCCTCCTCCTGTGCTGCCTGTTCTCCCACGTCTCCGAAACTCTTCGTGCACTTTTCTGTGCCACTTCCCGAGTGTTGAAATGTGTGTTTTTCCTGCAGCTGAAGCCGTCCTGTCACACTTAGGTTCATTTTACTTTTGAATTCCTCCAAGGAAAGAGCCGAGGGGGAGAGGAGGAGATACTCTGTGTGTTTGTACATCTGTGTGTGCATTGACTTTTGTAATCTGCACATCGGATGTCAGGATGTCCCTTTTCTAAACAGGGAACAGTTTCTGCTTTATATGGGAATGTCCAATAACTGTGCCACATAATATTGCTTTTAACATTTCATAAAGTGTAAAATATTGGATTGATGGAGATAGAGACGTTTCCCACTGTCATGTTTCCATAATTCAAAAAGGGAATAAAAAAAGAGAAATATTGGGAAATGTTGCAAAAAGAAAACGGCAAAATGCGTTTCCACAAACTGATAAGAACAACAAATAAAGTTTATGTATTGTCTGAAACTTAAAGGTATAAAAGGATTTTGGAGAAGCCTGAGGAAAAAAAAGATTTACAGGAAAGATAATGATGTGGAATTGCACATCTGTGTTTGAAATAGCAGCTCTTTGACAGCAGTCTTCAGTCAAATGATGCTCTTATATCAGTGTCTCATGAGAGTTTGTTTCCCTTTAATACTTTTTCAAAAACACAAAAACTGCTTCAAGCAAATGAAAAAACTTTTTGTAATTTTTTTTTGCTAATTTTACCAATATGTTGATAGAAAGGCAGCTTAAAACATCCCAAAATCAGCATCATATACAGCATCATTATCTCCATAAACTGTAGCTATAACTTTGTGACTTTGCACTTGTTATTGATACTGATTTTTTTTCTGAATCTGGTCTTGACATCTCCTTAGAATCCTCATATGTTTGTTTTAGTGCTGTCACATGTCACAGTCCATTGGTCCACTATGTTTCCTGTCTATGTTTCTTCAACACATTTTACTTATAGCTCAGGATTAAACCTTAAATCTGGTTTAAGAGTCTTACATGAAACTCTATCTGATTCTGCATGTTTTTATGTCAACTCCACAGTTATTTTAACAGCGGTATTAAGAGTTTTGATCCCTAAAGTGTCACATATAATATCTTTAAGTAAGTATAATAACAGGGAGAGGAAAGAGGGCTAGGAAAATGGGCGAAAAAATAAAGTAGGGATTGTGTGGCCTGTTTTGGGGGGATGAGAGCGGGGCAAGGGGACGAGAGGAGAGGAAAGGGGTTCAGCTGAGCGCTACACCAGATGTGAAAATGACTTTTGCAATATGTCATCTAAACAGCAAACTGCTGGGGGATTTACTCGAGCTAAGTCCAAGCACATAAACGGTGGAAAGTCAGAAATTACTGTTAGCTTCTTGAAAATCTCAAACGGATTCAGAGACCAGCTGAAAGGAAACATCACTCAAGGAAAAGAAAGTGGCATCTGGCATTTTCCCCTTGGAGCATTAGTCTAATATCAGCATGTCAAACTCGCGGTCTGGGGATAAATACGGCACGTCCAATTTGCTTATTAGACCCGCAAGTGCATGATCTGTAAATCAAAGTTTAAAAAATTATAAAAAGATCATAAAAAAGGGAAAAAAGACTTTAAAGTGAACCCAACAATCAATGCTCTCAGCAAAAGGATAAAAAAATAGAAAATTATGGTAATTAAACAAACAAAACCATCTGGTCAGGTCAACTCTACTTACTGCTACAGACTTTAAAACATAGTGACCATTATACTTACCGGTGTTGCCCTGAGTTAGAGAACAGGTCAAACTGCCTCTTTAAGGATATCTCAGGCCACATCTGTGAACAGAGAACAGTACGGGTTCTGCCAGTTCTCAGCTGATAACAACACGAGATGAGTCGAGTCAGATTGTGTCGCTTCTTATGATCCCTTTTGTTTTTTTTTGTTTGTTTTTGCAACACACACTCGACTCGACCGTGTTCAGGACGACGTACGTGAAGCCCATCAACGCCGGGTCACATGAGGCAAACGGAACAAAGTCCCATCAGCCCGAGGGCCGCTGACACACATTTAAATGACCCCTTTGTTAATGAGTTAATGTCCTGTTTGGAGTGGATAAACTGTGCACAATTATTTCCCACCACATGTAACTGTACCCTGCTTTGTCAGTACCTGCATGTGTAATACATTACCGGCATAACAGAAATACCTCACCACAACAAAAGCAGAGTGTGTGTGTGTGTGTGTGTGTGTGTGTGTGTGTGTGTGTGTGTGGCTGGGTGTGACGACCTTATTCTCAACATTGTACAGATGAGAACACAAACATCAGAGACTTTACTCCAAACTATTTCAATCCCTGCACATCCTTCATAAATGTAATAACAGTTTAATCACATGCATCTGCCATTTTGGACATTGGCGTTTGACACTTTCCAAACATATTTTTTTCTTATTTTGTCTGATATTTTAATTTTTATACAGATATGAGGCAGGTTGAGGTGGTGGATGGGACATACAACCCAGGATTTTGTGACCAGTGTGTGAGTTTATGGCAGCTGAGTGTTGCTAAGTTATAGGAATTAAGTGAGTTATTTGGACTGAAGTTGCTAAAGTTCCTAAGTTGGTTAAATCAAATGTGAGGGTAAGTGCAAAATAGATTACAAGACAATAGCTCTGAAAGGTCTGTGGACTGTCAAAGGCTGAAAGAAGAGTTAAATATAACTTGAACTACATTTTTTTCGATATTTTCTTCGTCGTTTCCTGCTGGAGCCCAAATGATTATTTGTAGTTTCTGACCCGACACCAGTTCCTCCGTGAATCCGGCCTGCTGTATAATGGAGCTGATAATAAATGGTTTGCTCTCCACCTGCCTGCGCGGGAGCTTCCTGTGTTGATGATATGTATGCGTCCCGCTGGGTGGAGATGACAATGTAGGTGTGGAGGAAGTCAAATGCAGGTGTTGGTGTGTGTGTGTGTGCAGTGTCCCAGGTGGGTGCTGACAGACCGGCAGGTAAACAGGCAGATCGTCCTGTGATCTCACCTGTTGGAACAGACTCTGCAGCGCCTCAGGGCTTTCTGCAGCGGAAACCGTTGCTTTATGATGCTACAAGGCCGGGTCAGCGTTGGCTTATCTTTTCACAACCAGATCAGCAGATTCAAATGGAGTAACTCAGACGTTTCAACCGACAGAGAAATGAGTAAAGTCATGCAAATGCTTTTCTTACAATGGGACAGTCTTTGAGATATAGTATGTACACAACCAAAATTACAAATGATGCATTTAGGCAAAAAGTTGATGATAAGACTGTGATAAATCAATACAAACTCATAATTGAGCTTTAGAGGTTTGAACTGTTTGGGGTGTTAAGTTTTTGAATCGTGAAGCGAAGCATGCTAACACAAGTAGCACTGAATTTGACATTAGTAGTACATATTGTAGATGTTTGCTTTTGGAAACATCCTAACCATGAGTATTTTGTCTTCAATGTAATTCTTTGTGATTGTGACTCAGTAGGAACCCAAAGTTGAGTGAGCGACCGTCTCATTTAGAAGAAGAAGAGATAATAGCGACGGTGCTGGTAAAATTAACATCAAATTAAACAGAACTAATTCCTCACTCTTACATTTGTTCTTTGTGGTTTATTGCCCTTCCCTCCCCTGTCCCAGGTGCACTTGGGTAAACACACCCAGGAAAGAAGCGTGTGGAGGGGAAGCAGGAGGAGGCCACGAGGGGCAGAGGAACGCCTCGGGGCAGCAGCAGCACAGGTGGGCCAGGGGGCGGGGGGTGACGACAGTGTCTGTGTGTGTGTGTGTGGGACAACAACAGGATTTGTGTGGAGGTGCTTTGGAGAGAAAGGAATGTTGCACATCCAGAATATAACAGACCACCCCTATAAACCCAGAGGAAGTGAGTTTAACCTGGGAGTCAAACAGCCCCACACACACGGCAGCCCTGAACCGCTGCCCCTCACACAAAGTGACAATCTGACTGCTCCATATATCACGTTACAGCGTCCAGAGGAAGTGTGCTTTAGAATCATTTCCTGTTACTTATGTAATGTTTGCAGTTTAAGGTCAGGCTGCTTTATTTGGCCTTCAGTGCCCCACTTGTGTTTTATAGAGGGCTATCTATTCACCAACAGGAAGGGGGCTTCAGGAAGTTGAAGTGTTGATGGGAAACAACTAAAGCCTGTAAATGCTCTCGTAAAAAGCAATCAACAGCTATGTTAGCTGCTTTTAGAAGCAACTAATGACAAAAGAATCTGCGTGAAAACATGGTAAAGATTATATACAAAAGCCTGTTTCAGCATGGCCTACTCTTTTATTACATGGTAAATACTATCAGTAATAGTTTTGTGTAGCACTAATGGTGAGCCCCTCTTATAAATGACACTAATGGCAGTGAAGGACAGCTGTTTCCGTGCAATTTGTTTGGGGTCTGTTTTGCACCAGGAGCTAGTTTTAAGGCTCACACCTGTATATTTACACGGTGCAGCTCTACGTCTTCCAACTTCAGCCTTCAACTAGCTGTGCTACTGAATTTAAGAAGATTTAAAATGTAGTTGAAAACGTAAGGGTTGCTTCTTCTGAAAAGAATGCAGTTGCCGGTTGTGTTTGTTTCCTGGGCGTCCATCCTGGCTCGTCTCTGTATCACAACCAGTTTATCAAAATGTGACAAAAACAATGTGTAGATGAATATAAAAATTGAATTTGAATTTAAAAAAGAAAATATCATCTGAAAACTTTAAAGTATTCTACCTACAACAGCCCTAAGGCTCTTTAAACATGTTGGTAATAAAATGGTAGTCAAACATACAGATGTAAGTTGTAGGTTTAGTTGTAGGAGCTATGACTCATAATAAATGAATTCATTGTCTACAGTATGTTGTTAGTTCAGATAGTTAGATGACAGTGCTAAATGTCAAACTGTTTTTTCACTGTGTTCATAAATCAACCAGTGTCTCTTCTATGTGTGTTGGGTCATTGATGGTGTCGGCTAAATGTTATAATGTACTGTGTGTAACATTATTTAACCTGACAATTAAAGACACAAAAGCCAGCAGAGTTATATTTAACAATATATATTTCCATTGTCAATGTACATTCCATTTCAACATAAGCTTTCTTCACAAACAAAAAGTTGGCATCTAAATAAATACTATATAAAATAGAACTTCAAAATAAATATATCTATAAAGGGAACCTTTTATATGAGAGATTTTTTTTCTTTTTGTTATATCTAAACAAAACAAAAGCACAGATCTCATTTCTGAATCCCCAACATTGAGTTGAGCAAAAATAGGAATGGAGTAGCATGTCCACCTGTATGAGACTTTTCTGTTTGGGTTGGAAATGAAACTGTGCCCAGAAATGAGTGACACAAAAGGTCGTGGGTGTGTAAAAGTCACAGCAAGAAAGAAAACGAAACCATTGAGTTGTTGGCGATTATTCCACTTGTTGAACAGAGCGAGCAAAAAGCATAAAGCTAATGTAAGCACATTTTTGGAAGGGGTATAAAAAAGATTGAAGAAAACGATGGCACTGAACACAGCTCAAGAAGAAGACAAACAGATGAGAAAGGGAGAGAAAGAGAGACGGGCTTGTCTTTCGCTTCCTTTCTCTGTGGTATGACAAGTTTATGCACCGCAGCTGTGTTTGTCAATCAAGGCCAGGGCTGTTTGTTGGACCATTTCTCAGGGAGGGAACGGAGGGAAGGGGAGGACGAGAGGTAGAGAAAAGAAGCAAGGGAGAGAAAAACAAGCTGTAGAGCCGAGACACTGAGCAGTAACAGCAGGAAATGGGCTGATCCGGATAGGGCAGATTGTGTTCCCTGTGTGGATTCAATGAGTCCACAGTCTTCAGGACTCAGGGAAGAATTAGCTTAGCCTCTCGACTGTTAATGAGCCATGGATAGTGTAACCTTTTTTTTCTTTTTTTTCCTCGTTTTTAACATTTTTTATTGCCGGACACACTTCTCAATCAAGTGCTTGTGATTGAAAGACCTCTCAATGAAAGTTCCCCTTCACTTCCTTCCCTCACAACGTCTAAAACATCTTACCCTCAAAATATAAATCTAATATATTCTCTATATATTTTGTACTGAATTGTAGTTATAATGTACCATGCAATCTTTCAAGGACATTTAAAAGTCTCTCCTAAAGAACACAAATGTTGTGAAACTATTTACAGCAAATAACATTTCACCTGCATAGCTCTATTTCTAAATATATTGTCAAAACATTTGTAATTTTTGCTCCCCTACCTCTGTGCACCAGGCGAGGGCCCGGTCACACGCACAATCATTTTTGGCACCTTTCTCTCACACTGAATTGCTAGGTTTTGAAAATATTGCCTCATACATTCAAGACTAAGGACAGTGTGTGTGTTTTTTTTCCTTTTCCTGTTTTTCCTGTGTGTGATATCAGCGTTGTGCAACAAGACAAACACATGTATGAGCAGATTATGAAAGTTAAGGGTCGAAAGATTTGAAAGAGGTGTGTGTTATACGGAGCAACAAAGACTATCCTTTATGCCAAACAGAAAAAGGCTGTTTGTATTAAAGGCTAGCGTGCCTTTAAGAACCAACTGCCCCCGTCTCCATTTGGCAAGAGTGCATAACAACTGTGATCACTCGGACAGCGACAACATGCTTCTGTACGCTAGCTTTCCTTTGGCAAAGTCCTATAGGAGCTTCATGCAAGCCACAAAAATAGACTTTAAGAGTAAAAGATTTGACTAACGCAGCTATGCAGCATAATGATTAGACTTGAATGAAAAAGACACTTGTGTGTATGTGTGTCAGGAGGGGGAGGGGCTGGGGACTAAATGTAGTGCACGCCAACGTAATGTGAGATAGCTGAGGTGGTTAATACTGTGCTTTAGTACATCCTTTAAGGGGTTGCGTCTTTCTAAAAAAAGGTTGTGCAAGTGGCAAGTTGGTTTCGACTAAGGCTGACTAGATACAAACACAACAACTTTGCTTTGCCTTGTTCTCCTCTTCACTCACTTGCTTCCTCTCTTTTTTCAGAAAAAAACCTGGCCATTTCTTACTTAGCTTACTCGTTTTAAATTATTCACTATTGCCTTTTTCGCCCCTAAATGTTTCTTTGCCGCTGTGTGCAAAGAGGAAGTAGACTAGGCTCTTAGGCAGTTTTTAAAATCAGCATGCTATAGGCCAGTTCTAAAGAGGATTACTTTTACAGTCCCTGAGAAGGTCGGGTGTACTTTTATACATTTCTCTACGACACATCAACTCCTAGCACAGGTGGGTAACCATTAGACTAAAGCATGCAGGTCATGACATGCATTACCTCTGAGGTGATCGTGAACAGCATTCAAATCTTTTTAAAGGATTTTACCTCTAAAACTCTCTATAAAGTGATTATGTCTCATCTGCTTTCACAGAGCACAAAGAAATGGGCAAATTACTATTATTTTAAAGTCTCAAAGTGTTTGTTTTTACAGCTCCTCCATGGAGATAAATGTTAGCAAGCTAGCATCTTTAAGCTGGAAGAGGAAGAATGGCGACACTAAGTGATGGTGATCGTCATAATAGAGGAGAGAGAGTGAGTAAAGTGGTGGTTTCACTCCTGCAGTGGCCTATCATAAACCACAGCATAGGTAATCACTTGTTTTGTTCAGACAGAGGGACAGCGGCCTGTGCTTTTGGGGCGGGGAAGTTTACAGATATCATTTCTGTGTTATCAGACGATCAGCTTCTGGTTAGTTTACCTTTACAAAATTAGCTGAGAAAATACAGAGCAGCAGAGAGGTACAATGACTTTGTGCCTTCAGCCATCTTTTGCAAAAAACAAACACTAGTCCCACAATCTAGTCCAGTCTTTCTCCTCTATAGAGAGGGCCTGTTAGTTATTCCTAGTGACCAGGCCTGTCCTGACCATCCACCCATTTAAACACGGCTGAGAAGCCACTTAAGTACCTTTGTTTTACAAGTCATCCTCCAGCAGATAAATGGGGTCATTATGGGATTTGTTTGGATTGTCCTATCCATAGAGAACAAGCAAGCGCTTCATGGTCCAGTCTGTTTGATCAGACGCTTTGGTCCAGTATCATGACCCCTGCTGCTTCTCTAATGTCCCAACCTTCGCTTCTACACTTTTACAAACATTTGTGGTGCCTTGCAAGTTCTTGCAGCGGCAGCCGGGCCTGCTGACCTTGTCGTAACATTTCTGTCCCAGCTTGGCCAGGCCCGTGGCGGGCAGGTAGCAGACCAGGCAGGGCAGAACAAAGGACAGTGCTGCCATGAAGGACCATCGAGCGCAGCAGTGAGCCTGTGAGCAGGAGCAGGGCTTGTCTGCGCAGGAGCCCTCGTCGTCCTCGTCCTCGGTGCAGTGGTAGAAGATGCCTTTGACCAGGCACATGCAGGTGGCCGTATCCACCAGGCTCTGGGCCGAGCACAGGCACTCCTGGTTACACACCCAGCACGAGGGCAGGGTCCGGGGGAGCGTACACTCCGTGCACCGGCACTTTCCACAGTGCTCACACACAATTAGGTGCTTCTTCTCGGCGGGAGAGGAAGGAATCAGCGGCAGCCCTGACTGACCGACGGCCAGGCACGCCCCTCCTGTGGCCACCTGTGCAGACTTGAGGTCCAAAGATTTGGAGGAGGGGGTGCAGGAAGAAGCAGAAGAGCTGAGGACTTTTGATTCAGAGGAAGAAAAGCACCCAGGCGACCGGGTGCTGATTGTGTTTACTGCGCTGTGGTTGGGGTGCAGGTTTGGGTGGTGGTCCACCATGGGGGTGGGAGCAGCGTGGTCCAGCAGCCTTTGATCAGATGAAGTGCTGCTGCTGCTGCTGATGGAGCTGGGCCTCCCGCTGAAGGAGATCCATGGATGAGTGGTAGCGTCCTGGTGTGAATGGGACTCACAGCGACCCTGTGGGTGGTGCTGCTGTTGGTGGTTGTGATGGTGGTTGTGGTTGGCCCCCAGAAAGTTCTCCTGGCTCTGGCCGAGCCACGTGATCCTGCGGTTTACAGCCTTCTGACTCGGGGGCTGCTGGGACACCACGGCGGGGCTGTCGATGTAGTCGTTCTCCACGTGGGTGGACTTGATCTGGTCGATGGGGTAGATGGTGACGGGGTGCTGCAGGCGGCCGTAGGGCACCCGACTGTCCAGCAGCGGCTGGGAAATGAGAGAGGAGGACACTCCGGGAATGTGATGGGGGACCCTGGACTCCATGTGTAGGCTGAGGCCTGGCACGTCGTCACTCTAAAGCAGCATCGAGCAACACTGCAGAGACACAGCAGAGGGTTATTAATAGGACTATTCCATTATAGGTATTGATCCTTTACACTGTTTCTGCTTATTTTTAATCACAAACAAGGGATAATACAAATGCAAGTGGCATTATATAAAACTGTCCAAAACCTCTGATTGGAGCTGTAGTTTGATTTTGACAAGCCATGTAATCAAAACTCAGGAAGAATAACCTTTTTTTGTTTGGTTTGGCCAACAGCCAATCAAAATCCTTTCCTCTTTACAAAAACTTCTTTACAAACACTTGATATATATAATTATCTTTTTAAATCAATGCTTAGTTAAGGTTTTAAGTATAAAAGTGTGTAAATTCTAATATGATCAGCCCAGCCACAGGGACTGCTTGAGTCACTGAAATGTAAAGACACAGGCTACACCTAAGACATTTTTGAAGGCTGGGGAATGACTAAAAGCGGAAGAAATGTGCATTTGAAAAGGAAGCCCCTTTTCTTCTGTTGTAAGTCTCACTGTAGAGTAAAGCAAACGGTTGTGATTTTTCGACTGAATACCAGCAGCGCTTCAAACCTCCTCCATTCTAACTTTGACATTAGAACAATAGAAGTTGGGCTCTCGTCGCCTCTTTTCCAAAGAGCAGGGAGCACCACAGAGCAAGGCTTGCATGCAAAAGACCCAAAGATGCAAAACAAGGCAAAGCAATGAGGGGAAATAGTTGCCAGAAAAGGGATTTTAACAAAGAATGTGAAGGGGTCAGGGGAAGGCTTTTGTGTGGGGCACCACATTAACGGGTCAGTTATTAACTTAATTCTGTTGATATTTGATATAAGCTATTATATTCATTTAAATGGAGCTTTTTCAGTAAGATCCTGCTGCATAAGAGATTGTAAAGCCACAACATTTGTGAATGAACCAATGTATGAGCTGCAGCAGGTTTTTATGAATGGGAGCTGCTGGCTGCCCTTGGTGTTGCAAGTATGAATCAGTGAGCTCTCGTCATTATGAGCTTCAATGAAAAAAAAAATTATCAATGGGCGCTCGTCAGCATGCACAGACCTAAGCTACTGCACAAAAAACTAAAGATAATCGAGCGGAAGTGACATTTACATTGACCCACATGTACCGAGGGCAGTTACATTACAGAAATAGCCCCGAATGAGAGCAACCAGTTTTCTATTAACACTCTATTAACCTATTTAATGGCTGTATGTCATTTTGCTCAGAATTTTCACACATTCAAGCAACGAAATGAACTGACCCTCCTTTAATGCGCCCTTTAGTCATTTTCAAACGCTGATATTGTGATTTTGGAACATTATTATCACCACAATAACCAAATAATACCTGTGAGCGCTGTTTTTGGGCTTCATTTGGTCTTGGTTCATAAACCTGTTGCGACACTGCTGCTGGCTCTGACTCCACTGCTTGTGATCGTCAAATCTCGAGCATTATATGAGCTCCAAGCCGACCGGAACTGTGGACGTAGGTGCGTGTGCGTGACTGTTCGTGTGTACGTGCGTGCGCGTCCCTCCCTGCCTTCAATATGTGAATGGACTGAGTCATAAAAAAAACGGAGGCGGCCGCTCGGCATATGTTTATATAGATATTGTAACCGGGTGTTTGAGCATTTACCGCTGATATCTGAGCATTGAGGAGCTTTTGGAAGGAACACTGTGTGCCACTGAGCAAAGCTGTTGGTTAGTTTTATTTGGCGACATTTAGAGAAGTGCGTGACCGCTTTAAGTCAGCGATATAACATACATAGTTCAAATGGGGGCGAATATAAACTCTTCAAAATACGCTTAAACGTAAAGTTAGTTAGAAATGTCGCTGCAAGGTAACAAATAGCCTTGTGGTGGTTTAAGAACACGCTCACACTGCTGTAAAACGGCAAAAATATGACACCTCGCTCCTCTGCCTGAACTAAAATGTTGTACCCGAGCGAAATATTAATCCTTGTGACACTAAAACACGACACAAAAGCAACTAAATCTATTTGACAAGAAGGTTTAACCCAAGCAGTTTAAGAAAGAAAGTCTTCTGCAGCTTCAGCCGCGCGAAACAAAATACTAAACGACAAGAAAAGCCGTTTTTACTTACTGTGTTCAGGATAAAACTGTCATCTCTCCGTCGTGCTCTCGCTATAGTCCAATCAGATCGCGAATATCTCCCCAAGAAATGTATAAAGTCCAAGTGTTTAAAGCAATAATAGCCTTCGGAGCGGAGGGCACTCTCTTCTCCACTCTCTGGTGCGTAAAAGGCGACTGACTGCGGTCGTGGACGCAGCTCAGCTTTGGATATGATGTTGCAACCACCACCACGAAAAGGGGGAGGGAAGTGAGTTTTTATGAATGGGAGGGTTCAGAGACAGGGGAGAGGAAAAGGGACGGCGCTGCTGCTCGGTCTATCTCTCTGTGTGAGTTTCTTGTGAATGGGAGGGTAAGAGCGACTCGGGAGGTGCTCAAATGCGGAGGTTACATTTTTATGAATGGGGAGGACTCCGAATGCTATTGCGCATGCGTCATGCCGAGATTTTTATGAATGGGGACGAAATGGCGAATGAGGCGTGTGTGTGAAGAGACACAGGGGAAGGGGGTGGAAGAGAAGAAGGGGAGGAGGAGGGGGGCTTTTTTTTGGTCACAAGGGCAATGTCAGGCCTGATTTACATAAAGCTAGAGATATTCTCTCTTTGATGGCGATGTCTGTCTTGTGTAATAGACGAGAGTGGGCGAGGGCTGCAGTGGATTTATGTTGTTGTTACATTTCTGAATAGAGCCACAGTGCTTTATGAGTCGATCTCATCAAACAATGTGATAATAATAGACGCGTTTTTAATAACAGTGACAATAAACAGATACAAAAACAGATATAATTAGTTACTAGAATGCATTTCTCCAAAACGATGGACCATGAACAATAGTTGTTGAAGCGAGCTGGTGTTCAGGAGGTTTAGAAGTCTTGATTTGTAAAGTTAGGCTATAGTTGTTTCATTTTAAAATCCATTAGTCTTTTCTGTGTTTATGTTCTGAAGCCAGTGTTACAATTTCAACACATAACAGACAGAAATAATGAAATAGTGATAGACAAATGGGTTTATTCCCTTGAAGTCAGTTTCTACAATCACAGCTTAAACCCAAATAATGATGATTTCTCCTACAAAAGCGTATCATGACTTACCCAGATTTAAATGTGAGACAAGAAATGACAGTGTGTCTATTTTTGTCCCTGTTCTATCTAAAGGCGTTTATTACCAACAAGGACATGTCCTTCCTGCCTTCCTTCCTTCCTTCCTTCCTCTGCTACAAAGTGTGGTATGACTACAGCTTCTTCCACAGTGGTGTAAAAAAAGACAGGGGAGAGTCGCGGAGGAAGGGGTGGATGGGGGAGGGGGCTTTATAACGCCTACTCCTGAAAACGCAAAGCAGCATGAGGGCAGGCAGCATTCACAAAAGGACAGGATGTTGTTGATTTGTACCGAAACCACACGCAGGAAATGAGTGTGAATTTCCTTTCTCTCTCCCTGACATCCCGGTGTGTGTGTGTGTGTGTCGTCCTACCCCCTCCCCTCCTTCAAACTAGGGGCTTTTAACCAGTCAAAGGTTAACTGTCGCCCCCATTATCCGCTTGCACATGCCGCCATGGCAACCACTACACATCCAAATCAGGGTTGTTGTTTTGCTTGTAAGGCGAGGAGAGGAAGCAATCAAATGTATGTCATTAACTGTATTTGTGTTTGTTTTTGGGTCAAACACATATCTATAAATATCACTAGATCAAACCTCGTAAGGACATCAAACAGGGCTTTGGGAAGAGAAAAGTAATGGGACAGTTGAAGGTCAAGCTCAGACCAGGAACATTTACTACTTTATTTCATCTGAACTCTGTTTAATCACAGTTTAGTCCAGGTTTAAGACTCACTTCTTTCCAAGTTTAGTCCTGGGTTTGTTTCTGGTTTTGATGAAGGTCTAATCCAAATTCAGTCTTGATGAAATTCTAGTATTTCCTGATTAAATTTTGGAGAGTATAGCCCATATTTATTTTAATTTTGTCCCAGAATTAGGTCTAGATTGTGTCCTGTTATAACTGTGTGTTTAGTCCCAGTTCGCCCTGGATAAACATATGAGCACGTGAAGCATTAATATTCTTAATTATCTGACCAAATGAAGTCAATTTAGACTTAGATAAACTTTATTTATCAGTTGCACAGAATGAAAAATGCAATGCAGAAATACAAAAACCATGAAAATAAGGTGAAAACTTATTTACCACATTTGTGACTTGACTTTGGACAAAGCTTATTTAAAGTCTCCTAACTTTAACATAACAATAATTTAGTCATGTCTTCTCTCTAAACGGATTACTCTAGGTCTCCTTCTCAGTCTGGGACCCTCTCTGGACCCTCTGCCCTCTGCAGCTGCGTGGCTCACAGGCATGTCCCACTGAATAGATTTCTGGTTGATGCGATCATCCAGGCAGACATGCACGGAAGAGAAGGCCTGGATTTCTCTCTGGAGTCTTCCCTCGCAGCCTTTCCAAGCCTTCCTTCCTTCCTGCCACATTTGCTGGCTACTGCTGTGAGGCTTAGGACGATAATGGACAGCCACATCTGCTTCCAAAGCACTTCGAGATATTTAATGTTTAAGTCCATTTTTTTTTTCAACGTATACAATACCTTCTTTGTTTTGAGCCACATGTTTTTAGCTTTATTCCCCTGCTGCTTTGCAACATTTTATTATCCTGTCCATTTTATCCAATTTAGAAGCAATCAAGCTGTCTACAGGTTACAGACAGACCAGTTTTAAACTAGCTTCAGAGCTACTTCTCTACAATAGTCTTCTCAGTAGGTTACATTTTCTGATGGTGTTTTGCTTTGATTAATGCCAGAATCCAAGAGCTACATCTAAATCACTGAGTAACTACTACTTCTACTTGAAATTTTCAGTATTGCCTAAAAACTGCATCCCCATTCTCTCTGTAAAACCAAATGGAGTGATCCACACATGTTTTGCTGTGGTCTAAATGAGATTAGAGAGTCAAAAGGCTTTTGTTTATCACTTAAGTCCAGCTATTGATGTACTTGACTAATCTATTGGTGTTTGTCAGCCTTGTATTTCCTGCCTACTCCCAGGAGACAATAAGTTGAGAAAAAGATGGTAATTGCTCAGTTGTTTACGTGCCTCTGTGCGTGAGGGACCGGGGTGTTAGGTGACAACGCTTCTATGCAAATCGCAGCTCAGCAGAGTGCTCACCTCTCACTTCAAAAGCTTCCTGTGGCCGCTAAGCCATCATTTACTTTTGTTCCTCCCCTGACGCTTCACAATACGCATCTCCTGCCAATAAACCGACGAGAGGAGCTGCGGTTCCAGAGCGTTTCGAGACTTCGAGTGTGTTTTGGCCTTCAAAGTGTATTTCACACCAGCGGTCTCTGTGCTGACATGTTCCCTAACAGGCGTGATGTAAGATCCTGGAGAGAAAGGAGAAGTGATGATAACACAATAATAGCCCGGTGATGATGTGAGGGGCTGTAAATTGAGTCGAACACATAGGAGATAACACATTTCTATACTGCACACATAACAGGACATATGGAAAAGCAGCAGGGTTAATGATCCTCCTATAAGAGACACAATTATTGAAACCATTCATAAAATATATCATTACTACTATGGGCAACACTATTTACACTAACTACACTACAACACACACATTATCGTATATATTTACACCTTTTCTAGTCTGTTGTGAGTTGCTTTACTTTCTCGTGTCTCTATTTGAGAAATAAAACTTATTTTGAACAGACTTTTTAAAACTTGGATGCCTTGTTAATAATTAATATAAAAAGAATAAATCATTGAGTGTGGCAGCAGTTTTCTGAACGTTAAATTCATGGAGCTGCACCAATTTCCTATAATTTAGAGACTTGTAGATGATAAATAATGTTTGAAATTCATGAAGTCGTACAACACTGACTCTGTTTAAAACCAGACACAGCTGTAACAAGTAATAAACGCCTGCTTTGTCGTTGGGAAAAAGAACATTTCTCATGTTTTCCGTTTGAATTATATCAGAAAAACAAGCCTCATTTATTTGAAAATATTTGGGGTTAATGTTTTTCCTTTTGCTTCTTGTTTTTGTTTGAGTGAGGATTGTCTGTCGTCCAATCAGCTGACTGCAGTGTGTAACTAAGCCTACTTTAAAGTCTGGGACTGAGGCATCCCTAAAGTATGGTACGCTTTTTGGGGACCCTTTGGACCCGACCTGAAACATACCATCCCAGTGGAACCGAGGCTATAGACTGCCTTCAACACAACACTGGACAATCCCTTTAACGATACATGATCCTTTGGTGAAGCTGAAGGTGAAGTCATTTATATTTTTGTTCAGTATTTCTGTTGTAATGCTCACCTTTTGTTCATTGAACCAGTAAACCTTACCCTTGAAACCAAAGCACAGGACAAATGATGATAGCTACAGTTAAACCCTATTTACACAAATCAAGCTTCCTATGGAACATCCTATACTTTCTTTTAGGATTGTGTTATTGTACAACACTTATGAGCCATAGTGAGGTTCTCTCTTTGTGCACAAGCACTTTTGTTAGTCAAATTCAGAAGAGTGTTTATGCAAAACGGATTTAAGTCCAACCCTGTAATTATTTAAACTAATGGTGCATAAGTTTAACGGCAAACGGCCGGTGTCACATGTTGATAATTAAGTGTCGACAGAGAAATAAACCCTAAATAAAAGTTAAAGAAACACTTTTTATGAGCGTTACAGTAAAGCCAGAGTTTTCCTTTACACCACAGGCTCCAGTCCAATAGAAACAAATTAACAACCGACTGTAATGTTGTGCTATAGCCTCCAGAATACTCCAACTGTGTAATGTAAGAGCTGCATTGTGTGGAAGTCTATAGTTTGCCTACAGTAAGAAGCTGGGCCGGGCCTCGAGGCCAGGTAGCTTCCACTATTCAAATATTGACTTCCTTCCTCGCTCGCCGCCCGCTCCTGAGGTGTGTTTGTGTGCTTTGGAGTCGGATCGGTGTGCGGTAAAAGACGGAGGAAGAGGGGCGGGGGCGTGTGTGTGTGGTTGTGACAGTCTGTGTGTCCACATCCATCAAAATGAAGAGTTTGATGACTTTGGCTTGGCCTTATTGAACCATAATAGGACACATTAGGCCTAATTCTTTCAGAGCCGTCAGAGAGTTCAGAAATTCCTAAAAGCAATGATACACTGAGGTCCAATCAAGTATAGCCTCGGCTGCTGGAGGAATTTTAACACGTTTTGAATGGGACACATGTTATTTTAAATCGAGGACACTTAATAAAATGTAATGTTTGTCTTTCATTATTAATAATGAGTCTACTGTGAATTAAGTCCATTTTATTCTTACAATATCTCCCCATGGTTTCATTTCTTTGCATTGCATTTGCACTCTTGCATTTACTTCAATTTACTATTAGTTACTGTTTGGAATGTCTTCTTTTTATCCAAAGTGTATTTTTTTTTATCTTACTTTTATATTTATATTCTTAACATGTTTGTGTGCTTGTCTAGTGGCATTTCAACTGTTGTGTACACACCAAACACCCAGACAAAAATATATATATTAAACAGATTCTAAGTTGGATTTGTACATATATCCTGTTAAAGAATATCTGGACAATATCATCATACATTAATTCATTTATGCTAGTGCAGACTTTTATATTTACGTTAAATGAAATGAAGTGGTGCTCTCTCTAGAGGTATTATTTTTATTGTTGATTCATAGGAAAGACAGGAACATAATTTAGTTTACTGTTCTGTTATGGCACCACATTCCAAATGGTTTCACAGGAACATTTGACATTTTGAAAGGAAAACTCTGACCAATAATTTGCCATGGTTCTTCTGGAGGAAATGGGTTTTGTGGTTCCTGAAAGTTACGCCCGTTGTGAGAAAAGGTTTGGTCTGTTTGTAGGAGTCTGTCCAGGTCAGTAGTGAGCCCAAAGAGAGCTGTATTATTATTATTTTCTGGGCAGACATCCTTAAGCAATATAGCCATTCCTTATGTCTGGGCTGGTCACAGAAGAAAGCACTGAGGGTTATGCTGGGTAACAACCTACACGTGTTAAAATAAGGGGAAAAAAAACACTTTTACGTGATAGCCTTTAACTTGATTCAGAAGAGAAAACCTTTTTGCAGATTCCACAGTGGGATAAATACAATTAGTGTAAAAATACAAGTTATAAAGTCTTCTGGTTTGTGAGTTTCATGGACACTTGAGTTAGTCCTTGGTTTGGAAATCCGTGACCCTGGGGTCAGGTTGACTATATTTTCACTGAATGACCAACACTTAGCGTCGATGTTGACAAGCATCTGCCCCGCTGCAGCGCTGTGGTGCAGGACCCCGAATCCTTGTCCGCTGCAGGGCACTGCTCTGTCACTGACCCTGACCCCTGAACTTCCTGGGCCTGAGGAAAAGTCCTGAAAGAATTCCTCTGTGGGGATCAATAAAACAATCTCATTAAAGCGCTTTGATACATATTCAGTTTGGGTGGTCCCAGCCTTGAGCTCTAAAAGCTTTGGGATTATACTCTAACTGCGGTATCTGAATGAACTCAGGGCAGATCCGGAGTGAGACTTTTGTTTTGGCTTGTAACACATCCTCACTGTATGCTTATCACTGTATGTTTTGGGTGAATACACAAGGACTTTGTTATTTGTCTTGTCTTTGAAGACTCACATGGACTCTTGCTGCTAATTGGCCTTGATCCCCAGTAGCAATGTTTATGTAAAGCTGCACCATAGTGTTTCTACCTACTGCTGTGTGTCCTTGTATCAACCCCCAATGGTGCCACAACATAAAGCTTTAAGTGATAGATAATAAAGATGGAATGATATTTACAGTAAATGTAAAAAATCAACAAATCAGTCATTTTTTTTCTCAGTAGAAACTCATTGTTTTTGCGTTAGTTGTGACTTCAAGGCTCCGGTCTGAAGTGGAGGACCCCCGCTGGGCCAGAGGAGGAAAGACGAACTCCGGTGGAAGTTGACCTCTGACTTTTCTTCTGAGGAGTGACAGGACCCCGACTGCACTTTGACCCCCGGGCATCAGCCAATCAGTGAAGCGTGACCTGCCGTTGGGGGCGTGGCCACAGGGAGCCCCTCACATTCTGGACATACCAAGTGTCGCTGTGGGCACATATCATCAGGCACCCCACTGTGGACACACCCCACAGTGGACACACTCACACAAACATTCTCACGAAGGAAATGCACTTCTTACTGATAACGAGCACATGACGAGATCCATCACAAAATGGACCGCAATCATTACAACTGTCTCTCTTTTGAATGCTTTGGTCGTGCAGACAAGAGCTGGTTTATGTACAGAAGAACATATAAATAATATGTTATGGATATAGCTCCAGGTATTCACCACATAATGTATATTAAGAGAGTTAGCATTTTGATTAGGCACATGTGTTCATTTAGCCTAAGAAATTTGCAAATAACATCGTCATATTTAAGCCAGCTCCTTCGTAATTTAGACCTTTGACAGAACAAATACAAAAACACATGAAATTTTTAAACTTCAAGAAGAAAAGAGGCTATATTTAAAGCAGGGACAAAAGCAATGCATTGAACACTGTTTATTTTTGTCATCGTGAGCTCGGTGTCATGTGAAGACAATGAGACAGTGTCTAATGTTATTGTGTGGTACGTACTGTATATTTTTATTGATGCAACATAATGTAAGTTGCTTCAGTGGAGTCTGTCGACCAAATGCGACTCCAAAACTATGCAATAAAAAATCAGTTGCTTCACGTAAATACAGTTTTATGTAATAAAATGCTTAATAAAAAATATGGATTATAAAGTTTGCCTTTGAAGTTTGATCACAAAACCACAGAGGCCTCTCAAATTGAATACATCTTCGGTATTTAATAGCAGTTTTTCCTGAAACTTGTCTTTTTCAGATGTCAAAGAGCTAGAATTAGTTGCACACTTGCAAATAGCCCACACACGCTGTTGTTATTTTTATCCCTTTTTGTCTTTGATGTGCTTTTTTACTATTTGTGGGGACATGGATCATTAACTTTTCAACTAAATTTGAAAGCCTGAACTCTCTCACTGTCTGTCTGCCTGCTTAGTTTGGCACATTTAACAGTTTTAATATGAGTGATGTGTGTGTTTTGCGGCCTCATTTTAAAAAGCATTACCCTGTGCTGGTTGTTCTTTGCTATTTATGTATTTGTCCCGATGAGTTCTTGTGGAGCACGTACTCGTCTGTTTGTTTCACAATATGAGTGTCTTCTAAGGGCAGTGTGTGCGGCTGGGTTCGGTGCAGTCCCGTCCACTTCCATCCTGTGGTACTGGTTAACATCACTCCCAACACACACAGCCTCCACACTGACCCAGACAGAACGAGACCAGGCTACACACTAATTACATGCCTTGAATTAGACATAATATTAGCCAGCCGCTCAGCTTCGGAAAACGGGAACGGACAGCCAAGTTTAGGGTGTGTGTGTGTTCTCGTCCTGTGCGATTACTGTATGAATTATACTTTCCTGTGTTTGTACTGTGTATCAGGCATCAAACTGGAAATAAAGAGTTTTAAAGAAAGACATTACTGCTGCATGTTCATCTTTGGTGATAGATCATAAAGTTTCTGAATGACTTGGATTACGTGGATATCTAATAATATGGAGCATCCTTTCTTCAAATATTAAGATACAGCCACCTTTTTAAACAAAATATGGCCTGAAATCTCAGCAACTACTAGTTTAAAATAGCACGACAGATGCTGTGTGTTATGTATAGTGGGTCTTTTTGGAAATATGCTTTTTTAGTAACAAACAATCACAAAAACAAAACTACTGGAGAAATTGTGTGTTACACAGAAGATATTTACTGATTGTTCATCTTCTGTGTAGCTCTCTGTAACTGAATATGTCCTCTCAGTTTGATATATCACAGAAATGTCTTTAATGTATCCACACACTGAAACAGAACCTGATCTACTACAATTTATTTGATTTGACAGCTTGAAAATCATTCATTTTGTTTATTTGTTGCTCGTATTTGCTTCTCCTACTGTCTCCTAAATATCATTTGCTCAGAAAATCCTATTTACAAAAACAAACTTCTTTCTTACAAACATTTTTAGAGCAAATTTTATTCAATCCAATTATTTTTGGTTAGCCTGGCAACATGAAATCCTATCAGCATAAAAATATAGATTAGAAAGACTGTCCCCACACAGGACATTGCTTAGGATACAATTAAATGTGCATGCTGCTGTTTAAAGACATGGTGCACCTGTTAATTTGAGGCTTATACAAAATAGGAACCGTTAAAAACAGACTGTAGTAGCGTATTAGGGTTGTAACACAGCACACTTCTCATACGGTCCATTTAAATGAGTGAGAGGCTCAAAAACACTGCCGTGGAACGATCGGACACGGCCGCAGCATCAGCACCATCCACCTTCACCTGATGACGCTGTGACGAGCCTGAATCAATCCTGGATCAATCCTGGATCAATCCTTCAGAGGAATCACAGGAGGATGGAACGAGGAGGAAGACGCGCAGGTAAATGAGAAGAGAGGACGCCACCTGGAAAAGACGAGGGAAGATGAAAGAGAAGCGGGAAAAGGACGGAGAGGAGAGGTGACACGAGGAGGGGGGAAGGACGGACGGATGTGACACCACTTCCTGTGAGTCATCAGTGAAGCAGCCCGTTTGATCAATATGAATAAACTATTATTATGGGTTATTGATGTTTTTAATGGTTATACGTTTGCAATGAATAAATGCAATGGTTTTAGAGTAAATGCTTTAATGTACTGTATAATAAATATTTAAATAAACCTCACTGTTGAGAGTATTCAGTCATAAACACAAACACATTTTCTGGTATCTCATCTTATCTCAAATGCACAGTAGCCATGTTGTCGTGTTTGTTTGTTTACATTTGTTGATTTTATTGAATGTATTTGAGATAAATTCTTCGTTTAATCTTGTAGTAGTTTGTTAATGTTAATGTTGTGATCTATTGACTTCCAAATGTGACATCATCAAACCGGACTTTCTTCATTTTAATTCATTTTAATGTGTAAGCAGACTCAAACCTGATAAATAAAAGGTTTCTAGATGAACTAACTGGTTGTTTTCCATAAAGTTGGTGAGAAAGGAACAGTAAAAACAAAGGATACATTTGCACAGAAATGTATTATTGAGCATAACACCTGTGGCTAATTCATTTGTTAATTACAAACAAAAGGTGTTGTATTTTATACTGGTTCCTGGTCTGAAGCACAGCGGAGTTAAAATAGGATCAATGACTGCTGTTTCCTTTATTAGTTTTTTGTAACATTTACTAAATAATTTAATTCTTTAGTCACATGCTTTTTCTGCTCTAGTTCTGGAGTCCACTGCACAACAACTTTTTATAACGTCTTTAACTTTAAATCTAACAATATGTTGATTTATGCTAATTAGCCACGTGGTCTTTTGTTTCGAAGCACTATTTTTATCCATTTCTCTTCCCTTGAAGGAAACCTTGAAGTGGCACTTTCCTTCCAGTGGCTGAATTTGGGTTGGAGAACATTGGTGATTAGTCAGTGTCATTATTAAGCTAAGTGTGGCTTGTTTTGCACTCTGTTGCCACAACAAAGAGAGATAAGTTGATTATAAACAGTTGTCTTTTCTGTAAATATGTTCTGTAAATTAGACTCAGGAGCCGATTTATTTTGGTGAATAGCGTTGTGGCAGCTGGACTAGATTGTTTGTGTGGCTGTATATGGAGGGCATTATAGTGAGGGTGATTCACTGGCCCTTGATGAATACAACAGGACCTCCTCCTGAGTCGAGAGGATGATGCTCTGACTCACCGCTCTATTGTTGTGATGGATGATGAGATGGTCGATTTCCAAACTAGGGCCCAGTCAATACAGGATATGAATCAGGATCCAATTCAATCTGAAAGGAAAATCAGCTGCGCCTCTATTTTTACACAACACGATTCGATCTAAAACGAATCATTTCAACTTCAAGAGCTGAGTCAGTCGTAGTAATAACATCCTGACAATCAGCGTTAGCCCTTGTAATGTAAAAATAATATTTCACTGCTTTAGATCAGCTGTGTTACTGTATTTATATCCACTCAGGTGCGAGAGTCTTTTTTTCTAGATTAATCCACTCCAGTGACAAATACTAGACTCACTCCCTCAAATAAAAGCATAAAAAATGACCTTATGCAACACAATAGGTTTATAAGAACAAGGATATCTCTACTATTTTTCTATTTTCCACAAAGTGTATCAATACCAGTACATAGAAACCACTACTAGCAAGTCAGCTACGAGTATGTATGATCATGTTCTTTAATATTCTTCAACAATTTAATATATAAAGACATAAATAAATGCACTTATTTGATTAGCATCCTTTTTAAGCATATCTTTTGTTAGCCTAATGACTTATTACAAAATATATCAACAGTTATGTGATGTAAGAAATAAAAAAAAGAAAATACATTCTTTTAAATCACATTTCTGAATACAAAAAAACAACACAAATTCACATTCTTCTCTCTCCCAGTGCTTTTATCAAAATTTACAGCTTTAATGTGACTTTTTTGCATGATCTCTAAATGTGCCATTCCAGTTTTACCCTCACCTTCCCTTTTTTCTCTTTCTTCTTTAACGCCGCCTTCATCAGCGCACCTTCATTTCCTTAATTGATCCCCACATCCTGCCTATCAACTAGATTAGCCTGGGATTAGCCAGGTAAACACACCAAAGTATGTGTGTTGAGCCGAGGGGGAAGTGGACTCTTTGATCAGGCTAATGAGCTGCCAGCGCTCCTCCAGGGCCTGCGGGTTGGCCGGGGGCGAGTGGACACCTGAAACAACACACAGACCGTGCATATAGCCTGCAGTGAAGCACACCCGCATCCTGCCACCATTATTCCGGGCCCGCCACCTCCTGCCACCCCCTGCTAGCTGTCTCTATCCAAGTGTCAGTCACACCCCCGGCAGCTCCCGCCCGACTAACAGTAGCCTAACCTTTCACAGAGCCCCCTCCCTGTCACCAGCTCCCACCTTCTGTCACTCCTCACTGCCCTGCCCCCATTTACCTACCACTGTTCTCCGTTTAATTCTTTTTAAAGAGAATGAGCATTGTTTAAATACATTTGAAACATGTGGATGAATATCTGCAAACAAAAAGCTTTCACACTTTCTTCCTGTGCTTCGTCAGTTCTGCTCCGTCACATTTAGTTTTCTTTACAGTCAGGGCGACAAAGCTCAAATAATAAACTACCTTTTACTTCTTCAATCTCTTCAATACTTTAATTGACTCGTTTGAAAAAGCCACATGACGACATATAGAGCGCTATGAATATAATTAAAAAATGAATGTAATGTAGAGAGTTTGATGCCTTTTATTGCCACTTTAGACCTGACCTCACCACATTCAGCACCAATGCTTTTTCAAACGTTTTATTTCCTTAAATTAGGGTTGTTCTTTTACGGAGAGACGACTTGTCTTGTATAATCCTGTGCTAAGGTCAATGGACATGTGTCTTTATTTTTTTTAACAAGTCAGGATTAGCAGACAACGTGTTTCTGCATCACTCTGACATTTAAAGCCACACTATAAAACTTTTCAGCTGTTGCATCTCAATCACTTGCGCTATTGTTTGGTTGCGTTTAATGATGTCAAATACCAGTTTAAGCGGTGCTCATCTCTTGTTGTCGTGAGGTGCAAATGTTATGGATGACATCAGCTGGTCACATGCCCCATCGTTAATGATTAGTGGAGTATAAGGTGAACCAGGTGTTACACAAAAAGAGGTTATTCTTCCATGTTTACGTCAGGAAACAAAAGAAATGACTTTAAAACTGCATTTTGATGATTTCAAAGACATATATTGTAATAAAAACTGCTCCAACCTGACACCAGACAGGACACAATGCATTAAATTAAACTCATGCCATCACCTGATCACCTAAAGAGCTTTTTTCTTCTTCCTGTAACTTGGTATGCAAACTTATGTTAATGTAATCAATTATACGCCTGAGGGCTAATGAAGCAGAAAGCAGGAAAACCCTCACATTCTTGTTTAAACTTTAACCGGCGTGAGTTGTTTCCACCTTGCCCTCTCAATTTTCTTGTCTTGGAAAATATGCTGGCCTGCCGGCGCACGTTGGAAAGAGATATACGAGAATGTTATTGGGTCTGGGGTACCGTAGACCAGAGAGTCAACACCAGCGTGGAGTAGAGGCTGTAGATCACTGTGTTTTATGTCTTAGGTAAGTTCTCAAATGCACGTGTGCTTGTACAGACCAGTGTGGAAACAGCAGGCCTAGTGGCATCTCACCAACACAGGATTATATTTAGTAACTGCTCTATTAAACCAGACCTGACTTTTATGGCAGAAATGTAACTCCAGGTATTATTCCCAGTGCTACAGCTCCCTGCTCACTGTAAACTTTATGGAAAAGAAATGGAAAATATCTGAAAACACAGAAAAAAGTCAACGGTACTTCTCTTTTTTCAGTAGTGCGCCAAATATAAACACGTGAATGTTTTTTTAAAATTGAAAGTTACTACTGGACTACATTAGAATTAGGTATTAATTCCTTCAAGGGTCGTGGGTGACTGGAGTCTATCCCAGAGGATGAATGCTTGAGTCTAGTTTTATTTTACTTGCCTCGGGACTATAGGTGGAAATTAGCACTTGAAACACTTGTAACTGAATTAAAAAAAGTCTTATGTTAATATTTTTGAGCCCATATACAGTGCATTAGTTAATGTAATGCATTAAATCTGTTGAAATGTTAATTAATTTATGTTTTATTCACTGCAATGACATATTTAGTGATAAAAAAACACAGTGGAGAAAGTGTCTTAATTGTTTTTATACAATTTCTGCTCTCTTGAAGACAAAATAGATGAGAATAGTTTTCACTGATCCATCTCGTGAGAAAAACTCCTTAAATCCACAAGATACAGTTATATGAGATACAGTTTTACTCCTGAGACATCGTGGCCTTAAAGCTTTATTTCTTGTTTCTGCCGAAGACCTGTTGCAGAGTCTCTCCCACACCTCGTTACCCCCGCTGACCCTTCAACCCTGATGTGTGTCACTCAGGGTGATGACAGTCGAGGACACGAGTGCACTCAAGCGATAAGCATTTGTCTTTGCCCTCTGCGTTCTTCTCCTCTTCCTCACTTCCACTGTGGCCTTTGGAGCCTGTTGCTCTGTGACCCGCTGACCCATGACTTGAGTGGTCTCTGACAGCCATCAAAGCACTTTCCTATTTCATGTCAACAATGACAGCTACAGGACAATATATCACTCCGTTATATTTAAAATACTTCAAACTGAGGAAACACGCAGCAGCTGTGATTTTCCCATGTGCTGCACTGCTGTGGAAAGGTAGGACGCACAATGTATTTAACCGTCTAAAAATGGATAACTATATGATCTTTTTCTTGTGTTTGTTGTGTTAGATGTCTGGGACTGTTCTTAACCCAGAATAGCTCAAAATTACAGCTCTGTAATGATCAGGAGCACAGGACTAATATTAGGGTTAAAAAATCAGTACCAGTAAGTCCTCACACAGTTTGTATTGCATCTAAGCAAAGATTATCTTCAAGACAACCCTGTTAGACGGTGCCACTGACGAGAAAAAACTGACCAAAAGTGTCCAGTGTGACGTGAAATTAAACAGACAAGAGACAGAGACATTTGTGGCCAGAGTTGGTAAAATATGTCAAGGTTTTGATCTGTTTATCTTGGTTTTACATTTTCTTAAACACACTTGTTACTTTTACTCAACATTTTAAAATATGCCAATGAGTAAGATTAACTTTTAAATATTCAGCCTCTAACAGCAGCAGAAAATGAACTAATGACAGTTACTCAGTGCTTTCAGTGTATTTTCATTGAATTCTCTGTGACTTTCCTTTTTAGGCAAATATTTTGTTGAAATGAATTTTCCTTAAATGACATTATATTATAAAGTTGTTTTAAGAAACATTGTATTTACTGGAGCAAGTAAACTTAGTCACAAAACAGAAGGAAGCAGAGGTGGGTAGAGTTCTTACCCACCTCTGCTTCCTTCTGTTTTGTGACAAAGTTATTTCTTGCACCATTTTTCCATTTGTCTTCACACGTCAGGTTTATTTATTTATTTATTTATTTTTGGCTCTGAATGCTATCAACACCAGAAAGTTAGGGGTAAAGTGCACTGCAGCTGGATTCTTACAAGATTTGTCTGCTCACAAACTCACTCACACAGATCTGTTCTGTCACTCACTTTGATTTCACTGAACCACAGCAGGTTTGGACCAATGCTGTGGCAGTATTCGCAGTTATAGGAGTCTTTTATCTATTATTACGTTGCTCTGCATGGAAAAAATGACCTAGAAAGTACCTGTCTATTCCAAACACTTTCTGTGGAAACCCTCACAGTTTTGTGTAACAGACCATTAGGCCAGTCAGGTTATGTTAAGTTGCAGGTTTACTTTATAAATAATGTCTAAATATTACTGCAGTTGACTGTTTTCACGATCACAATAAATTGAATTCTAAATGAACCCAAGTATTAGGTCAAAAACATTATATAAGACATCACTTACATTTACTCAAACCCCAATAACTTTCAAATAGCTAAAAGGGAACACTTATGTAAAGTTTTTTTTTGTTTATACTTTTGCAGCTGAATTATTGCTCATGTGACACAGACACTTTTACTATTTTGTGGATCTCTCAGTGTGCGCTCAGGATGTTTTCACAGCGCCGGCTTTTGACGGCGTGATTTACATCCTCTCAGGCCTTTCTTGTCTGAGATACGTGTTCTCACAAAACCACACAAAACGCAGACCAAAGAGCGGAAGACATCCTCAGCAAGAAAACAGGTCGATGATCAAACTGGTTTAACAGAGGCCCTAAGATGTTTGTATAGAGATCTTGTCCTAGAAATCTGTTTCACATACTCAGCCCTGACAGTGCTTCCGCTGAACTCGATGTGAGGGTGATGGATATTTCAGAAGGTAGTGGGTCCTGTCAAACAAATATGCAGTGTCTTTAAAGACTGGTTTCCTGGCACAGGATTAAGACTGCTTCAAAAGCAAATTTCCATTAATAACAAAGCACTTTGAAGGCACACCTTAACCTGTCACGAGCAGTCAACCTACAGGTTCTACTTTTCAAAGGATACATCTCTGTCACTCTGTATTTATCAGAGCTGCAAGGGTTAGCACCTTCACCGTGGATTGTGTAAATGCAATGACAACTGTTTTATGTAGAGGCTAAAAACTATAGAGCTCAATAAACAATAGAGCGTTGTTTCTACTGGTGGTACGGTACAGGACGGGTCAGTACGGGACGGTTTGGTAGAGGCTCTCGTTTCCACTCTGCTGGGTCCAGATAAGCTCCTTAAACAATGAAATTACAGAAGTTGTGTCTCTATTTGAAATAATTTGAAGCAGACTTTTTTAAAACTCGGATGAAGGCAGTTAATCTGTTATAAAAAAGAGAGTAAATCCTGGATTGTAGCTTCGCAACTAAACACTGGCATCCCCAAAGTGGTACTGTACGGTGTGCTTTTTGGGGAAGCGTCGGACCCTTTTGGTAATGGACTTGTTCCAGTACCGACCCATCCCGTACGGCTCCAGTGGCTTACTCCTCTGTAAAGCCAAGGTAAACATCATTTTGAGATAAAAACTACTGACTACTTTACTGTGAAAACCACTGCAAAGTATTTTTCGTTGTTTCTTATGTGTATGGGCAAATGAAACCTACAATTTCAAGGTCGGCATCTGCCCAGTGAAAGCTGATCGATAGCATTGCCACGGCCAGATTTAATTTCTTTTTGGCTCAAATCTGTCACATACTCCACTTGGACAATTTTGTTGCCAGTTTTGTGTCTCAGGTGAGCTTTAACACACAACACACCAAGAATAAATCAATTAAAACATCCCAAAATCATGGAAAATCTACAAGCTATATTATTTGCTCAAGTTATGCAGTTTTGTTATTGTGACTATAACAGATGCTTTAAATGCTCAGAACACAGTGTGGTTTTGTAGAAGAATAGATGGTTTACTGAACAACATGGACCATTATCCACATGTTGCAGTAGAGCTGTGAATAGTGAATAGCAGATATGTTGGGAGAGATGTATATGCTGCACATACAGAGCTCTTTTATGTCTTGTAACTCTTATACAGTAGTTGAAAGCCTTTTCAGTCTCACAGCAGAGACTAGTGTGTCCTTGAGTCATGTATGTCACTTCCTTTCTATCAATGCAAGCTATTGATTTGACTAGAACGGCCTGAATGTGCTGTACAACTGTATCGACATGTATTCCTGCTCTCAAATGGCCTCTACCTCTGTCTAGACCCGTTGTTCTCTAGTTCAGGTGAAAGGGATCCTGGGAACAGCCCGGTTCCTGCTTCCCAAAAGCCTCTCAGTGCTCGCAGCTTACAATGGAACAAAGATTGTCTCAGTGTTGGGGATGCTTATGAGAAACCCAACCCACACTGTAATGGCCGGTTCGACAACAGAAGGCAAGCAGGGGACCAGAGACATCCAATCAGACCGGGAGATAAAAAAGTACAAACTATAGAGGGACAGATGTTACAATGGACAGGAAACAGGCGTGGAAAAAAACAGGTGATGAGAGACAGAGTGTGCATTATTCACAGGGTGTGACGCCACAACAGAGCGTGCAATGGTAAACATGTGGTGGTTAGGGGCCTCTCTCTCTGCTTTCGGTTAGTAATACTTGTCTCTGTCGTGTAATTGACATGTTCAAGTAATTAAACGTTATAGCCCATTATCAAAGACACGAGTACTCCCAAAGGTGTCAGAAGGTTTTAATGATGATGTACTGCAGATCCAACCTCACACTCATTCTCACACAGCCTCACACAGCTACGGTAGCCCTGCAGGGACATGCTGTCGTGCAAGGACAAATTAAAGGAAGAAAAAGGAAGTAAAAGTAAGTAAAAGTGATGGATTCTTCCACTGGGTTGTATGGAGCTTTAAATATCTATTTCAAGCTGGCTGTTATTCTATCAGTTTGAACTATATCCATCAGTATTTTACACAAGGCACCTTTAACTAAAACATAAACAAAAAGGCACAACAAAGCTATTCAAAGGTATTCTGTGTATCCTGGTTGAATATTGATTATAGCTGAATATTAAAGCTTTGTTGCGTCTCCTAAAGTTCACCGAGATAAACCCATTGACCTGTGAGTCAGTGAAAAACAGGTCAGCATTTTTCAGTTCCACACAAACCCAAAGAAGTGGCTGCTCTTAAAAGGATGAGCACATCTCGGTGCTGTTATATTTCCAGTGGAAGGAGCAGCTCAATCATAAACAGTGGTACAGAATGTACAGTATGCTTTAGGTATGTTTCCACTTGCTGCAAATCTGAGGTGAAAGTTTATGTGCATTTGACTTTGACTGTTGTGGATTATCCTGTCATTTTCTTGGTATGCGTACGACTGTATGCACACGCAAAAGTTTATGGTAATATTATGATCAAAACTGGTGCAGTTTGGGTTAGATAAAGACAATCATATGTTAAATTTACCACATTCAAAACTCTACTCTGTAACACATGGGAGGCAAATAAACCCAGAGTATAATGGTCAAGTTAGTTGTAGTTCAGCAAAACAACTTGAACGACAACAAACTGTCACAAAGAAATGTGTTGTGACAAAAATTGAGGGAAATGTAAGAGTTTGTATGTAATATAGAACTATTTGAGAGAGATTCTAAAGAAATAATTATTAAAAGGTCTGTTCAGTGATTGGATGAACCACTTCCAGACACATTTTATCCAATCAGAGCAATGCCATGTTGTTTATAGTAGTAATAGTAAAATGGTCAATCAGGAGTCAAACCTTAAACATGGCCACCTCTGCCAGGACTGTCAGACTATTGGTTGGAACATGCTGTAGGCCCGGGTCGACCCAAATGCAACATGCTGCTCTGGTTGGACAACAGCATCAGAGTCAATGGGAGTCAGCCAATGGCCCCTTGGTCCCTGTGCTGTTTGTAATGTCTATACTCAGTCTGTGTTTGTGTCAGTGTGTCTGTCCGCTGTGTGGGTGTGGTCACACTGTCTGAAGTTGGGAAGGCTCAGAGCGGTGCATTGTACAAAGTGACAACCCCATCAAAGAGAGCGGGCCTGCATAAAAGCACGTTTTATGACTGCGCCCTTCAAAAGAACAGTTTGAGGAGTTCAAAGCACACACACAGGGACAAGCAGGCTGTGGATGGAAAGTTCAACGCAAAACCAAAAGTGAGACGGAGGATGGAAGGAGGAGAGGAAGCGTGGAAGAAAAAACACAAAAGGCCAAGAGAGAAACCCCTCATAAAGCGATTTGATATCTGTCATAAAAAGAAAAAGCGTTAACCTGCCTCACTTTGTATTTAAAGCTAAATCTTAAACATGAGGTTGTCATTCTCTTCACGCTCGACGCACATCAATCCTGCCGTAGTGTTTGATCACCGCGCTACACGTGTGCTTTTAACACGCACACCTTTCAGCCACATGCCGGGGATTTCTTCACGAGACAGGAAATGTCATTTTGTGATTTACAGTCAGGTATTGACTAGCGGCTAAAATAGGAACAATGGTCAGCGCTGATGCATTGCCTTTTCGTGCTCTCGTCCGCAATTGTGCCAAGATTTAAAACCTCATCTAAAAAAGGCAGACACCCACTGTGTTTTTAATTAACAAGTCCAAGTCTTTGAAAAATCAAATAAATGCACTAAAACTCCCCCAACATTAAGAAAAGAAGTGCCACACTATATACGGGTATGTATTTGGGTGACATATGTTACTATTTGTGTGTTTTTTAAATTTTTTTTGGTCATAAAGGGGTTATTTCAGACATAAATTGCAGTAAAACTTCCATGTGGATGCTGAACATTAAAATAGTCTATTAATAACATTCTGTGTGTGTGTGTTTCAGATGTTCTAGATAATCTTTGTTAAGATTTATACTGAATTAAATATTAAATGTGTCAGAATCACCATGTTTATCAACTCTTATTTATCAAATTCTTATTTATATTGTATATGAAGCACTATTAAATAAATACATTATAGATAATTTAAAATGTACCAGAGCAATCCCAATTTCCAGAGCTGACTCATGAGTTTAAAAACACAATTCACAATTTTCTGCTCAGAGGCAGGTTAGAGAAGTGGATAAATCCCACAGAACAAAAAAAAAAAGGTACAGTGACAGAAGATTTGAACATATTTGGGAAGTCAAGCAAATTTAGTCAATACTTTAATCAGTACATCTCTATTTGAATGGTTGGATGCTGTTAGAGTTCGTTTACACACCTTCCTCTTTCTTCCATGTCTTTGTCTCTTTTTTAAAGCATCTTCCTGGTCTTCTCTAAAAATACTTACCAGTTTCCAGTGTTTAGTTTGATTATGAACACACTACACAGACTCTGGACAAATAACAACTGGAAAAATAAATAAACAAGCTGAAATCATGCTAGGTGAAACTGAAGCCAAAAAGCACATAGCGTGACATGTTTAACACATGTTATTTGTGTGTATGTGTAAATATATATCCTACTTCTTGCACCTAATACTGATCTCCCTTAGCGCTAAGCTAAAGCCCCATTTATGCTCGAGATTGGGATAAAGATAGGACCACCCTGACACTTAGGACGAGATAAGGCACAACAAAGAAAGAAATATCCTGCAACAAAGAAAAAGTGAGCATAAAATATATCACATCAAGCTCACGTAACTTTTAAAGCATCCTGAGACCAGACGAATCCAACAAAAGGAGCTTGAGTTTAGAGCTGTTTTCTCCAATAAGTTTTTACAGTAAAAGAACAAATGTCACTCACGTTACTGATGCTTAATGCTTGTTTGTTGTCGTTAAGTCCTGTCCTCTTGTCTTTTTAAGTTGTCCATTAAAACAATATGGTGCGTTTAGGGCTTCACTTTCATTTAATCAAAGATCACAGCAACAACAAGTGTCTGTGCTGTTATTTTGTCTTCGATCATTTAAGTATCTTTCATTTCATTGAGCTGTTTTTAATATGTGCTGAAGGATGTCAAATAACACTGTGGTAATTACCAAATTTATCAGGGAGAAACTGAAGAAAGCGAAACCAATCAACAGGATGAAAGAAGACAGAGCGAGAGATTGGAGACAGACGGCAGGTAATGGCTCATTCATTATTCATTACGGGAGAAAATGTTGGCTTCCTTATTAAATCACAATGTTAAACGCAGATGGTCTTTCTTCCCAGATGACTGTAACAGTGACTACAGTGCCATAATGAACTAATGACACAGCTAATTGTGATTTACAAGTATTAACACAACAGAATAAACACCAGCCAATGATGGTCTGAGCAGCTGCCTAATGCGCATTTCCATTTGGACAGCTTCCTGGTGGAAACTTTTAATAAAAACTATTTGAGATGTAGCTTGAAAAAAATGAGTTCCTAGACTTAGACTTTTTTGTGCAATTCATATTTAATAGGAATAAGTTTGTAAGCACTTCATAAATGGTTCATATTACAACTGTGAAAGTAGGTTATCAATGTCAAGATCCATGAAATTAATCTGCAGAAAACAATGTAATGGTGTATATTGGCTGCACCATCAGGCGTGCTTCTATGCAGACATGCTTTAATCGTACAGTGGGGCATTTTTTTGTTTATTTTCTGTTCAGTTTTGAAACACATTCTCTGTTTTTTTATTGCCGTTGATACCTACAACGCTGTGAACTGACATTGAAACTGTCAAGAATTTAGTTTTGTTAGTTTTTCTTGTAAACAATAAACAAAAATATACATAATTTGTGTTTGTTTGTGTCTGTCTAATGCAGCCACACCTTTTGAAACGCAAAAAAGATTTTTGAGACGGTGTAAAACTTTTTCCACCACTGTATAAATAAAAAAGATGAGAAAAAGACAGCAGCAATGGCTCAGAGTGAGACAATAACATTTTGAAAAGGGAAACACTTCATGTAGCCCACTCAGTACCTTGATTTTCTCCTGTGGATGTGGACAAGGACAGTTTATCTGATCAACTTATGAACTGTGCTGCCATGGTAAAAAATGTGCACCAAAACAACACTTTTAAATGATGCAAACATGAGTTATTGCAATAAAATACAACATATTTAACCATTACTGTGATGGAGTTTAATAGAAAATAAGAACCACACACAAATCAATTAGGATCTCATCCATTTTTAACCTGACTCTTGTTGAAATCATTTGCAAAAGGGCAGGTACTTTCAATGAATACATGGAGGTGAGTGGATTTATTAATCTGTGAGTAACTACTGTTTTATTCAATCAGAGCAGCTCCATGTTGTACAGTAAAAGAGCTGCTAGATCTTCAAACATAAAACATGCTAATACCTGTAGTACCTGTCAGTTCCTACACATCATTGATCACAATGAGCCGCTCAGGCCACGGTTCGGCGGTGAATGTTTTGATTTAAGCAGTTCACGATGGATTTTTGTGCGTTTTTGACCCATAAATCTGCAGCACAAGATTAATCCCTTTTATAATAAACACATGATACATTATGGAGGCATGTGTTTGTAAAGGCTATTTCAAAAGTTTGCTGTTTTATGGAAGAAGCGTTTCTGCCCATATTGAGAAATTTGGACCGTGACAATATTTCTTCCTGTAAAAAACATTATGACAAACAAAAATACATTCATTGCAAGAGATAATCCAAGACAACAATGAAGTCCCCTGTCAGCCCTTACTCTTTTTTACTAGAGGTTTACATTTCCCTGTTTGGCCTTGAGAGTCTTGACTGTTTTCTCATTTCTGAATATAACCGTGGGGCTGAAGGTGGCGACCCACTCCTCACCTCCTGAACTTAATCCTCTTGTAACAAAGGCCTGGCTCTCTGCTCTGCTGGACTTTGAGCTCCGCTGGACTCTGCGCCGGCCTCCAGGCCCAAAAACCTGCTGTTTACAATTTCCCGATTCCTGATTTAAATGTTGCTCCATTTGAGAGAGAAAGGGTGGGGTAATGGGGGGTTAGGGAGATGGGGAGATGGGGAGAGGGAAGCAGAGAGGCCACAAAGGTGCTGTTTTGTCCGGCGGGAACAAGGGAGCTATTACACCAGAGATGGAGGGAGGGAGAGAGGAAGGAAGGAAAGGAGATTCAAGAAGGGGGCGCGGGGAGGTGGAAGAAGGCTCCGTCGGGGATTAACGGCCAGCTGCTCCCTCGGGGACCGGACCAGAGATACTTTCATTCAAGTCTAGAGAGCAGCGAAGAAGAGACAGGAAGAATAACTGAGGAAGGACAAACATGAAAAAGCAGATGGGGACTAACAGGAAAATAAACATGAGAAAACGGGAGAAAAAAAGTAAAAGCAAAAGATGAGATGATAAAAACATTAGCAGACACCTGTTTAAAATTGTAATGTTAATATATTGATAAAAATCTCACCGACGTTTGCGAAGGAAAGCTACACTAAAGATGAAATAGAAGATAGATTACTTATATCGATCTTCATTGGAATATACTGGAGCTACGACATTTTGTTTGTCTGAATGAGTTGCTGATTCACTTTGTGCCGTGTAGGTGTTAATGCGACGCAGCTGGAATGACACCTCTGCTAACATGAAATGCGTTATGTCTCACACATTGCGCTCCGAAAATAAAGGCTTGAATGAATGCTTCACACCCACCGCCCATTCATCCCGCCTCAAAAGAAAGTTTGGAAGTTCACAGTCAGGTAAAGTCAATTCAGTTAAAGTTTTAAAGTCAATACACATTTAAAAAGTACAGCTCGAGTCGGCCATCGTCTCTTCAACAAACGGACTTGCATTAAGTGGCCGCCTGACTCCACAATGCTCCACTATTATCATCATCAATCAGAATACCCATGATGCACTATGACCTGAGACGAAATGTGAGTTGTGATGACTGTGTTTCCCTCTGTGTCTGGGAAACCACCTGTTTGCTCAGAGCCAACGTTTTACAAGCAAAGCATGATTAAAAATGTATGCATCGGTGCATGTGAGTAACCACTAAGTCATCTTTCAAAAATCCAAACTATCCCTTCAACACAATTATTCAGTCTCATTAAAACTTTTATGTGAATTAAATGTAGCAGAAAAATGCATCCCTGCGGACTTCAGAGACAGTTTGGATGTGGTCGTACTTTACAGGCCACAGAAGCTGTACATCTCTTTACAATGAGACAGGATTTATTCCCCCTTTAGTCCGATGAGACAGTGTGCGGCCGGGACGTCCTGCCATCTGTGAGGCATGAGACGTGACTCCATACAGCCGGAAATATTAACACAGCCCATGTAGCACGAGCAAAAAACGGATTGAAATTTCAAAATCCCTCTCAAGAGGAACTCACAGAGAAAGAGTTTTTCCTTCCTTCTCTCTTCTCTGCCGTGCCGTCTTTCTTTCTCCATATGGCAGCCATTTGTCTGGAGGAGGTCTGTCAGACATAAATAATAGGTTATGAAAAAAAAGGAGGGAGGTGGGGGGACGCTAGTTTTCTTCCTGAGGGACGGGATCTCTAGAGGCCTGGTGTCCTTCACGGCAAAAACAGGGAGAAAGCAGGAGAGGAAAGAGATGGATTGAAGGAGTGATTGGAGGAGAAAGAGAGAGAAGAAGAGAGAGCGGTCAGTGCGTCAAGAGCTGAAAATGGAGAAAAGCACGATTAGCTTTAATGTGACTTTTTGGTTGAATGCCACGGTTTACACCCATAATGATACGTTCAGATATATGCCCAGATATACTGTATGTTTGACTCACAAATGCATTTCTAAGTTTTGGTTCTGAGGATGATGATACAAACATAAAAATGACAAGTACCAGCCTAAATATTGTGCCAGAATGTTCTTATTTGTTTGTGTCAAAGCCTAAAAAGTGTCTACTGTCTTTGTGCATCGTGTTTTGGCTCCTGTGCAACATTTTGACAGTAATTATTAAGTATCTGATGACATCAACTTCATCAAACTATATTCCATACCACATTAAGATTTCTGTCTTCTGTCTTCTGCTGAAGCTGAAGCTGAAGGTTCCTCTTGGTCTATCAACTAATCAGGTGACTTCACACTACGACAGAATCCGTACTTTAAAATGCACTTTATTTGGACCTTTGTCTCTGTTTGCTAATAGAAATACTTCTGGATACATACACATAATAACTTGAGTGATTTAAGAGTGACCAGAACAGCACACACCTCCTGCCCACTCACAGCCCCCTGCACCTTACAGTTCAAAAGTGTGACTATTGGAAATTGTATTTTAGTCAAATCATTAGTTGAATAGTCCACCAGAGGCTGTAATGTTATACTGTATTCTCTTATGCCACTGCTGGGTGCATTTATGTCTATCATTTATAATCAGGAGGCAAGCTGCAGCAGTGGATGGGACACAAACCCAGGATTTTACAACCAGAGATTAAGGTTTACAAAGTAAGTTAGTTTCAGGGAGCAGTGTGTTTGTGTGTCTTCACGTGTTCTCGAACAAACCAGATCAGGGTTGGGCTGCAGTCTCAGTGAACCTTTGGTAATGGAACAGGACGAAGTTGGATAAAGTGACATCTGGACGGAGAGAAGGAAAAGGACAGAGAGGTGCTGGAGGAGGGGGGTTGTTTGGTGAAAGGGGGATTGCAGCACGGGGCAAGGAACATTAAGGCCTTCTCGAGTTTGTGCTCTCTGATTTTCATCTGAAACCAATTAGTTCCAAACCACGAAGACAACACCAAGCCTGGTTTTTAAAAACATCCTCTTCCCATCTCTCCGCCCCAGCCCTCTCTCTCTCTGTCCATTCATGTGTCAGGTCTGCAGCTCTGCGCTCTGGTCTAGACTCCTCAGTGTGTGCACTTAAAGGCATCGTGATTAACATTCGCCCCAATTCGCTGAGGGACATGCTTTCTAAGCCCTTCCTTCCTGCTCCGAGTGGAATTCTCATTAGCTGATAACTACTTTTCAAGAGACTGCTGCATTCCTCTGCTGGCTACCAGGGGCCTTCACGGCTGTGCACGCACAAGCACACACAAGCGCACATGAAGGATAGTCATAGATACAAACATAGATCTGCAAACTGACACTGTATACATACTTACTGTACTTGTAAATCTGACTTCTTGTGTTTATTAACTGGAGCTGACAAAGAGTTTTATGGTCATAATGTGAAGTAACAGCCCTCGTAACAAGAGTCATAGCCTCAGAAGTTTCCAGGTACACTGACTGTAATCTTCCCGCTGCATAATTCGACCTTCCTGTGCCGGATAAGAGCCTTTATTAGCTTCTCAGCACAAGTATCTGTTGAAACCAAATGCTTTCTGGTATCTCTAACTCAGTCCTTAAGGTTTGCCAAAGAGGCCAGGCAGAAGGGGCTGCAGCCAAAGGAGAGATTGGGACAGCTGGTAACTCATTTGGTTTTATCTACATCCTATAAACAGAGCTGTTCCAGCAGGGTATTCATTTGAGTCCATCCTTTTTGATCCAGGGAGGTGCAAACAGTAGCATTACAGGTGTGAGACAGTAGCTTAAGAAGAGGGCTCAGCATTTCAGCAAACCCTTTAACCAACAACCCTTTTAAAGGCAACATTATTAAAAGGATGCATTCATTTGTGTCATGTTTTTAATGTTGCATTTTTACCTTAATGCAGGTTTGTTGCTGCAGTAATGTGTTTTAATCTCATTAAGGCAGATCCTTTATCAAAAGCAATTACTGTAGGATGAAAATATGTTTATTTGTTTATTATTAGTAGTGTTTAAACATCAGGGGAACTGTTATCAACTGAAAAAGTACAACTTAGTCTGGAGTTAAGCTGAGTGCAAAAGGTGCTTGGTGAGAGATGAGTCAACAAATGACCATCTGTCTCATATTGTTGCGCTGCACATGTAAACTCGGCCTCCTTTGCCTCGCCATCTGCCTTTTTGCTTATAGTAATGTCTGTACTGACCTTTTTGTTTTGTTTTACAACATTCAGTTTTCCACCAATCCCTCAGATTTCTCCTGAGCTTCAAAGTGCACCACACACTCACAGCGGTTGTAATTTATGACTTGTAATGTACAGGGACCTGGCTGTAACAGAAACTAAATGAAGGGAAAAGTTTCTACAATAACACAGACAAAATGACAGGAGGAAGCAAGACGGAAAGAGGGAAACTAAAGTGAGGTGTTCACAGGTGATACCACAGAGTGAGTTGGATTAACAGCCGGCTAGTTGCAGTTTTCAGTGGTTGTTTATCTTTCTTATCCCTGTCCAACCTATGACCTACTTTGATCACAGATAAAAGACTCTGGTTTGGAGTAGTAATACTGAACAGACGGATAAATGGGACAAAAAGGCCAAGAATGGTTTATTATTACAGTTTGCCATTAGAGCCGCTTTGTGAGAAGAGGTCAGAGGAAGTAAGTAATCTAAATGTTACTATCATTGTTCACTGTAATCCTTTCAGTTACTTTCTAGATTGAACTCTCTTGTCGTTGCTGGCCATCAGAGCAGTGCTTTAAATATTTTTGTTGCTTCTCTAAAGTGGAGGCCAACAGAAATTATAATGAACTCATGTCACAGACTTTGAACTCTGTATAATTTGAGATGTTTTCTTCTTTCCTTTCTGTATTTTAATGCACGTTTGCTAACTTTTCTCCCTGTTATCTTGTTGTCTACCTGTATAGGACTGATGAAGGCCAGTAGCTCTGTAATAGGCCAGTGCTGCCACCCACTTAGCTCTTATTCAGTCATTTGTCTGGCTCCTTCCCCTCTCCAGGAACACTTCCCCTCAGCCTGTAAAATGATCACCGGATGGCTACTTGATTTCTCCTTTCCTCCCTTCCTCATGTCCTGTCCTCTTTAGTTTTCTGTCTCAACTCTTCCATCCCTGCATATATTCCTCTTCTGCCTCCTTTTAACTCCATCATTTTGACTTTTTCTTTTTTCTGGTGTAAAATGGATGTGGTTCCCTGGGGAGTGGTCAACAAAGCCGTGGAAGAGGGCGACACTGAGGGCAGCTCTGGGGCTTAACGCTGAGGGGCATTTAATACATTGAGGCATTGATGAAGTGACTTTTATTTTTCATTCAAGTACATTATGCATTGTCCAGACACTGATAGTACCAATACCTTTGTGTGTAGATGGAAAATAGTTTACTTTGAATAAAAACGAAGCTGTCAGTGAGATTCTCCATCCTCCAGGTCATAATCCAATAAACTTTTTTTTGCAAATAGTGTCAAAATGCACAAAAGCAGCTTCTTCAAAATGGAAATCTGCATGGCTCTGTTTAATATAATGATTTGTACATTTGTAGATTACATATGCAACATCTGTGAATCCTTTTAAGAGGTTTTACTTTTGTTTTTGTGAATGCAGCCTTCTTTAAACCCAAACAAAAGTCTTTCACTTTGCCTAAAACCTATTTTAAAATGCACTTTTATCTGAAAATGCCACTGTCTTACGTGTCTTGCTTTGAAATGCTTTTCAATTCATGTCTGCTCATTGGTCCCAGGCCTGGTGCCTCTGTAGTTGCGTGATCAGACAGGCTCAGGGGCCCCAGATGCACTGGCTGACTCCAGTCCTTTTCAATGGGGTCTTCCGCTGTCACATTCACAGCCACTGCCCGAATTCCCGTACACAAACACACATCATAGACATACCATAGCCATCCACCCGCACGTGCACACACACACACACACACACACACTGGTGGAGGGCGAGGAGGCGGGGGGCACTGGGACGGGAGGGGGAGTGCAGCGGGGCACACGGGGATAGCCCCAACCGGAGGCACGCTTCTAGACTTGTGGATGAGGCAGAAAAGCCATTATGGATTGTTATGGTTGGCTGATCGCTCTCATTCAGCGGCTGAGCTGAACACAAAAGCAGCAGGCAGAAGCTAAAATAATGGATCTCTCCTCCACACACCCCCTCCGGTGTGGGACGGACTTTATGTGCTCGCAAATGGACGTTGGACGCCAGAGGAGTTATGCCTATGCATGTGAGCTCTTTGTTCTACATGAAAGAGAAACCACACTGATCAGAAATGGCAACATTAAGAGTGGATTTTTAACACTATCTAAAACAAATTAAAGTTTATGTCATTTCTCACTTGATGAAGTGATGAATAGACCCTTTAACATTTGACATCATCAAAAAGACGATGGTGACCACAACAACTAAAGCAGTTCATTTATGAAATGTCGTCACGTGTTAAACATAGTCATTATTCTGGTGTTAACTTTAGTACGTTGGCTGCTGTTTTGTTTAACATTAACAGATGGAGCAAAAATGGTAAGAAGCTTTAGCCTTTAGCTTCTTGCTCAGCTCTCATGCTTTTCATGTGTTACTTTACCTCAAATGTGTTTGTGAAATGTCTGTGCCGAGGATGTGCAGGTTTTGAGTTTTTGAGGAGTGACCACAGATAATAAAAATACTTCTATATGGGCATAAAACCTTGTATAAAAAGAGCAGACTCTCAGAAGAGTCACTTGTTCATGTTCACCTACCCACTCACTGACAGCACACCCACAGATCAGTCAGTTGCCATTTGTCAAAATCATCTTGTTTTCACAGCAACAGCTTCCAATAAGATACTGTTTAATCTTTAAATGACACTGCTCCATGTGTTTAGTGATTGATGCGTCCTTTGAAAGGTTGATTAATGAAGCCTGAGCTGTGAAAGAATCAATGGCACAAAGAGGAAATCTAGGTCAGAGAGAAGAGCATATAACGTAATACATGAAAATAAAAGACACACCTGTTCCTTGTGACTCTATAGAGCTGGAAATAGTCCGTCCCATTATTTGATTTCACTGTTATTTATAGGACACACGGCGCGGTGACATTGGAGGGTGTTATGTCATTGAGTTTCGGTGACATTGAAGCGTGTGGCAGTCATCCATCCATTAATCTATAAATAGACCTGGAGCCATTTATAGCCCAATGCCACATGAGTCCCCAGCCCTGCTTTTTACTAAGTAGATGACAGTCGATATGAGAACCGCTCTCAGTTTAGTCACAGTCTCATCTGCTTCGGATTAACATGTCATGATACTTCCTTTTTTTACTTTCTTTACGTTCTATTTTTTTTCCCTCAATATTGTGTATGTTTATTGCAAATGTAATGTTCTAAACCAAATCTTTTTATCTTTAAATTATATGTTAAATGATGTATTTTTGGGTTTAGATGTCACATGATTTGAAATTTACCAAGAATAAACTCATCTAAAGCAACACAGGTGTCTGGATCAATGCAAATCCATCAGTTTACTGTTCGATTGTTCGACTCTTTTTCAATCTTTTGCTCCAAAGTCTTTATTACAGTGTGGTCTAGTCTTTTCTGCTCTGTTTCAAACGCTAAGATAAAAGATCAGCAGTTATTTCCCTGCATTGTGTCTGATTCAAAACACCTCACAGACGGCTGACTCGAGGTGATGAATTTTCCAGTGAACTTCTGAGCGAGCTTCTCTGTCCTTTTCCACCGAGTGACGCCGAGCAAAGATATTTTTAACACTTCAAATGTTTTCATGTCGGCCGAGTGTTAAATATAGCTCGGAATTACGTAACACATCGTTCAAAATGTACATTAATATTTGATAGGCTGTGTTTTATTTCAGCTTGGCTAAAAATAGAGAAAAACAAATGTGAGTAGTCTCTCGGTCCATTTAATTCACGTGTTTTTATTTCTGCCTTAAAACCAAAAGTGCTACTCGTGACATGAGCGCCTTGTGAATATGAAATCACACAATTGTGGGCAATATGTCGGTGTAAATGTTACACTATTTGCTGATGTGAGCGTAATGACTCATAATGAAATAATTTTGTGTCAACCTCACCCATAATCCTAGTGATGGATCAGCATTTTCATTTGGTTCCTGTTGAATCATCATTTAAAGTCTTTATATTGAGTTTAAAACACCTCAGAATAGTTGCAAATATTAGTTAAGATAAATTAAGTTGTTTTTTACTATTATTTTATTATTTTGAGTTGTTGGAAAGAAATGGTTTGTGAAGTGACTCATATATAACACTTTGATTAAATGAGCTTGAAATAAATCTCATGGGTTTTGGGAAAGAATAAAGAATAGTACAGAATTGTGTAAAATGAACAGGTAATGTTTACAGTAATTGTATTTACTCATTTTGGAGAAGCAGACAGGAACAGCCACACAATTATTTACATTCATTTTTGTTTTACCACGTGGCTGCTTTTTATTCTGTTCCTCATTTAAACAACCACAGAACGTAGCAGTCCTCAGTACAAGCCCCTTGAATCAAAATTTGGGCCATTTCGAATTAAAATTGTGTAATTATTATCCTCCTGTGGACACATTTCATTTTTCACTGACAGCAGAACATGGACTTGTCTCTGTGGCACTGCCTTTATTTACCGTCGGGAACAAATTAACCATCCATTAATGTCGAATAGTAAAATAAAATGCTGAAACATCCCTTTAAACAGTGATGCGGGGCTAAAAAGAGACTCAGACAGAGTTATGTGTCTTATCTCATGACACGGATGTAGGGGATGACTAAACTGATCACATGACCTTATGTTCTGTTTGCAGTGACCTTCCTCTGCCTTAAAAACTATTTCTGTTCCAGTGCCTTGACCCTTTGACCCAGACCCAGAGCGTCATTGTGAATGTCAGCGTCTGCCAGTGATAAGATGGAAAAGTATTACATCACAGGCCTAAAATATTTCATTGTGAACTGTGAAAATCACCGAGAGGAGGCCTCGGGGCGGACGTGCAGGAAAATCTCATCACAATACAGCTGTCAAGAGTATTTATTATGGAAAGACTGGGGCAAATTATTAGAGTAAAACTTGCATTGATGTTTGTTTAATGTGCTGCTTGTATGGACTCATTTTATTCAGTTTTAACACCTAAGTCTAATTCCTGTTGTTGTCTTGCTTGTCTTTCTGCTGCTGCTCTTATCAACCTCATATTTAATCTCATAGTTGTTATTTTGTTGTTATCTATTGTTTATATGTTTTATTTTCTTCTTTAGGGCCTTTTAACAATGCACTGTTCTTTTAAATAAACCAATAAATACAAATAAATCAATTAAAATAAATTACCAACAACTGGCCTTAAAGCAGTGGTGTATTTCAAAAAATTCTGCAATATCCTTAAGTATTATTGGGGTTTGGAAATAAATAAAAACAGTGTTGCAAAGAGGTCTCTTTATTGTATTAGAAAATAGAAATAAGAAAAAGAAATGGAAAAGAAAAAGAAAGAAACACTTTTGCGCCTCTTAAAGGAGTTGTGATTGTCATTTAACTGGATTTATGCTTTTAATTTGTTAGGAGCCTTGTAAAAACAGATGTCATTTGCACATTTTCCTTGTTTTTTTGTTATTTGGTGGAGAAAACAATCAAGAAAGTCAATCTGAAAGTGGTTTGTCTGAGAATTCGTCATCAGATTTACTTCTCGTTTCATTTTCTACCAACTAAGCATGAGTTATAGGAGGAAGTCCAAACTAATATGGCCACTTAACAAAAACCTAATGTACTTATGTTATTAACAGGAAGCGGAGCCCGGATCGCGGTGTCCTGTCAGCCCTGATAATGAGTGAGCCTTGGTCATGTGTGAGTAATAAAACACAGCGCAGTGTTTATTTCCTCAAGATGACCTCCTCATAGAGCACACATAGCTCACATTATTGCACCGTCTGCTGTGATTATTTTAAGAGTTTCACAGTTTTTAACACATGCCTTATAAAGTAAACCTTAAGTTGTGAAAAAGTAAACAATCCGTTCGTCACATTTTTGCTGACGTCACTCTCGTTTTTGACATCTCATCTATTCTTTCTTCTTTTCCCCTCCCGTTTTATTCGCGTGTCCCGCTCTAATCTGGTCTCCTTTGACTTTGCTCTGTGGTCTCTTCCTCTCCTCCTCCCCCTCGTCTTCCCCCCTCTCTGGTCTTCCCATGGGCCCACAGGAGATGATAAGGTGATGTCATGCCTCCGCTTCCTGGGGATGTGAGTAACTGTACACTGTGTGCCTTGGGCCACGGCCGGGTTTGTGTTTGTGTTTCAGGATGACCCGCCGACAAACGCAGAGACGAGACGAGAGGGGTTACTGCAAAAGCATTCGGACAAAATGTTAAAATAATGTGATTTCCAACATAATATATTCGCTGTATGTTGTTTTATGTAGTTTGAACCTTGAAACTTGAGAATGAATGCTCTGAAATAAATGCTTGCTCTTAAAGTCTTGCTCTAGGACATAGAGGACTCTGGATTTTAAATCAAGCCCAATCAAGGCCACAACTGATTAGTCCACTTCATTATTGTGATTGGATGGAAACCGTCTGTTTTTATCACATAATAATAACTTCGGTCTTCTGCCCTTTATGGCTAAATGATGGCTAATTCCCAACGAGTTTGTCAGTGATTGTTAGACTGGACTTGTTGTGGTTTAATTTTAGAACTGTTCCCTGGTGTGCCGTCCCTTGTATAATGCACAGATTTATTTATTTATTTCTCCGATTTTTATTACTATTACTAAAATAATCCGTCTATAACTGAAATAACAGTCTGGTGTTGGTCATGACTTGACTAATCTCAGTTGGTCTGGTCTTAACTCTTTAACTTTGTAAACATATTTCCTTGTTATGGCTCCGTTCAAGTCTTTATAATCCTATTCCTACAGAAACATGAACCCGTGTTGATGGTAAATAAACTTCCAGAAAGTCTCCAGTCTTGTCTTTCGTATGTGACTTAAATACTGAGTTCTGAGAGACCAACTGTGTAGAGATTTTTGTTTGTCTATTGAGCAGAGACTATAAAATACACTTTATGACCACCTTCCTAATGTTGTATTGGTGCCTCTTTTGCTCCAAAACAGCCCTGATCTTTCGAGGCATGGGCTCTAGACCCTGAAGGTGAGCTGTGGTCTCTGGCTCCAAGATGTTAGCAGCAGATCCTTTAGGTTCTGTAAGCTGAAAAGTGGGGCCTCTGTGGAGGAAAGTGTTTGTAACCACTGTGGAAGATGAATAACACAAGATGTTGACACGTGTGACGAGAAAGATGGCTGAATAATTTTAACCAGAACGCACATAAAAGTTGTTGTGCTCGGCCGTTTCAAAAGAGAAACTGTAACGCCCCCCAACCCCGCGGGCGGAAGAGGAGGGGGCGGCGGCGGCGCCGCGGGGGAAAAAAAAAGGGGGGCGAAAAGGGGGGCCGGGGGGGGACCCGAAGAAAAACACCCCCAAAACAAAAACACACAAAAGATATTTCCCCCACCTTTTTAAAAGAAAAACCCAAAAAAAAAAGGGGGGGGGGGAAAAGGGGGGGGGGGGGGGGAAGGGGGGGGGGTTTTGCCCCCCCCCCCCCCCCACCAAGGTTTTTACCGCAACCAAACCCCCCCCCCGGAAACCCCCCGGTGGGGGGTGGGGGGGGGGAAGAAAACGGACACGCACAACACACACAACCCCCCCGGAAAAAAAAAGACCCCAACGAACCCGCAAAAACCCCCCCCAAAAAAAATAAAAAAGGTAAGGCTGCTTCTGTCAACTTTTCTGAGTAACGCCTCATTTACACTGACTGGGAGGGGGTCCCCGGGGGGTCCGTAAGGGGTGCCATTCCCCCCGGGGGGGGGGGGGGGGGGGGCCGGGTCCGGAAACCCCCCCCCCCCGAAACCCCCACCCCCAGGGTCCCCGGGGGGGGGTGGGGGTGCGGGAAACCCCCCCAGGGGGGGGGGGGGGGGGGGGAAAACCCCCCCCCCCCCCCCCCCCCCCCCCCCCCCCCCCCCCCCCCCCCCTCTCTTTTTTTTTTTTTTTTTTTTTTTTATTTTTTTTATTTTTTTTGGAGTTTTTTTTTTTTGGGGGGGTCCCCCCCCCCCCCCCCCCCCCCCCCCCCCCCCCCCCCCCCCCCCCCCCCCCCCCCCCCCCCCCCCCCCCCCCCCCCCCCCCCCCCCCCCCGGGGCCCCCCCCCCCCCCCCCCCCCCCCCCCCCCCCCCCGGCGCGGCCCCCCCCCCCCCCCCCGGGCGCGCCCCCCCCCCCCCCCCCCCTCTCCCCCTCTCTTTTCCCCGGGCGGCCCCCCCCCCCCCCCCCCCCCCCTTTTGGTTTTTTTTTTCCAATGTTACTTCTGGGAAAAGCAACATTTACTACATTTACAGAAACATATAATTATAATTGTTATTGGGTCATTTTTTATCTTTTTATTGTGTCATTTTCAGTAAAATACCACTCAAACTGTAGTTGAGTCCAGCCACTCTTACGTTACAGTAAGGCTCTCTAATTTGCGCAGGAAGTAGCTGGCATGGACGTCTGAGAGATCGCTGCATGTGCCACGAGGCGTGAGAAGAAACACCGGACAGCGGCATAGAGCTGTAAAACAATGTTAAAAGTGTGCTTGAAGCAGTTGCCTTATAAATCAAACATAACATGCTGGCGCTGCAGTCCATGTGGGCCCGGGAGCAGCACTTTGAACTGTGATCGTGCGGAGCTGGCGGCTAAAACCAAAGCGGGGTTTGCGTTCAGCTTCAGTGGTGCATTTAAAAGGGTAGTGTTTTAAACGTGGCACTGTTTCTCCTATAGAGACTGTACTTACTATACAGTTAGGGAAGGAGATAACTTATGGTGTCAGGCGGCGCACACTGGACAAGTCCTAGTTAAGAGCAAGAGCCAGTCTTGTATTCACTTCTAAGTACGTTTTATAATCATCACTTCACCTTGCTGCAGGTTTCTGAACCTCGGGAGGAAGCCAGAGAAAACATAAGAACAAACAAACAAATTCATTGGGAATTAAATCCAAAGGCTTTTCTGTTGTCGACACACATTGACATATTTTAAAGCTACTTTTGTTAAAGTTAATACAATATGGTGGTGAATTAACAACATCATCCCTGAATGACTCCCACAGATTACTTTCATAAATGATTTTATCGCTAACACTGCGCACGAATAATTTATAAAGGCACTATATTACAACACTGACAACCTTCTTAATTGTGCCACAGTGACAGTCATCAAAGTCATTTAACCACTGAGAACATATAGATACCATTTCCCTCTCAGCGGTAAAACCATGTAGACCTCCATTTGATTTCTACTGTTTAGAGTCAGCAGCAATATTCTACAATAAACCAAAATAAAGTGCAGCTTGGCTTGCTCACTCCAAAGTCAGCCCTCATTATTTTATGCTCAATTGTTGACTAAAAGTTCATGAAACCAGCTCATGATAACAACACCACGAAGCCTTTCAGGATTTGCAGGAACTGTCTGCATCGGATCTGATCACACTGTGTGTACTTTCTGGTAAAAAGTCTTATAACGATACTTTAAAACCATTAAGTACAAACAACTATAAGTCAAAGTTTAATTAAAACATCCTGCTCAGAAAAACATTATATCAATCTGTGCTATTCTTTTAATTTTTTGCATCTATTCTCTGCTTTCAATACTCCAAAACCAATGCGGAGATTAATAATAATTGAGAAAGCACGTGTTGAGTTTTAATTTTTTTAATTCTTTGCAACACCAAAAACCTTCCGACCAACCTTCTGCTTTATTACCTGCAGACTTTGAGAACATTCAGAACAAGCATGAACTAATGATTTAATTGCAGGCTGCTGTTTAATGTGGTTAACAACATTACTCTTGACATTTTGCTCAATGACTAATACAGTCTCCACCCTGTATTGTTTGGCTCCTGTAAATATACCATGTAATTATGCTAAAATTACATTCATTTTAGAAAGAGTCCTAAAGTTAAGGCATTACATTAAAGTCCCGGTCGTTTCCATTGTGTTGTGCTGCCCCCGTGGCCGCCGCCTCACCTTTACTGTGGTCCCAGGACAAAGGGCCACTTCAGAAGGTCAGTTTTCTTTAGAAATTTCTTCATAGACAAGAAGCAATTATAGCTACGCCTCTGGTGCGAGCACATAAAAACAGTCTAAAAACAGAAAAGAAGGGAAGTGGCGAAGAATAAAAAGGAGCAGCGAACAAGACAGAAAGAAAGAGGTCGGAAGCCACAATATCCTGCAATGAAATGTCCACAGCCGCAGCCAAACAGTGACATATCTGGGATGTTAGGAATGTGAGCTATTCGCCATAAATAGACCTCAATCATTTGTTTAAAGATATTTTCCCGTCCAGTTAGACAAGTTTCTTTTTTCTTTTTATGTTCTGAATGACAGGAAGCGGAAAGGGAAAAGGAAGTGATAAGCGGTTAAAGTTGGACGCAGCTTTCCCAGAGAGGAGCCGGGCGACGGGGCCGAGCAGCGGAGAGTGGGTGGGATGGTGGTGCTTACGCAGTTACTTCCCAGAATAGGAATTATTCCATGACAACTTCCAGGGAACTAGAATAATGTCATGTTTTTAATGTTATGGCGGAGGTGCTGCTAAATCATATTGGTCTGTTTCTGCTGCACCGTAATGACTGAAGGGCATCTTTTATCATCAGAACCTTAAAAAATTACATTAGTTTAACTTCAGTCAATTGATTGAATACACAAACCACTTATAATAAAACTTTTACTTGTGCTGCTATCAACAATGACCTATTTCTGGCAAGTTTAAAGTCTGCAGATGTGCTTTAAAGATTTGTTAAGATTTGTACTTTAAAATGCAAAGTAATGGTTACATCACTGTCAAGAAAATAATAAATCACCAGTTCAGAGAGCATGACATAGGTGAGAAAAAAAAAATCGTTCGTAGATACTATTCCGTTCCCACAAAATAGTTCTGTTGTTCCCACGAAATAAGAAATCGTTCATAGTTAACGCTGTGTTGAGTCATATTCTTTAAAACAAACGTGAAAAAGAAGGTCTACTCTTCGCACAATGAACAGGGACGATTTGTTTGATTATTATCCATAGAATTTATCTAGAAATAAGTCAAAAATGGGAATATTATTGCCTTAAAGAAGACGTATTTGTGTTGTGTTTGAGCAGTTCATCTAATGCCATGTATGTGTTATGGTTTAAAATAAATATATGTTGGTTTTCACATCAATGTAACATTTAAAATAGTTTTATTTTATGGACATCCTTGATTAGACTGCAGAAACCTGCAAACTTTATTCAGTTTTTTTCCACTGAACACGGTGGTACCATTTTGTAGCAGGACGCTGTGATGATTGGCATAAACCACTTTGTTCCCTGGAAAATCAACAACTTCCTTCCTACGAACATTTAGTTTATGTACTTTAGTTTTGGTTCCTTTTGTTACAATGGAACAGGAGTGAATCAGTCATGCATTTAACAATTGAGCCATGAACCATTTCCTTTGCACTTAACGTCACTGGGCGTCCGAAAACGTCACGCAAACAACAGTGACTAATAAAAGGTGTTAGTCTGGAGCCACCTTTGCTACGTGAGGGGTCAGGCGAACTAATATCCATGTGTGTGCTGCAGTACGAGACCTGAAAGTGTGGGAAGAGACGGTTTAATAAACAGGAAAATGTATATGACTTCACCTCTTACGCTTCAGTTGAGGGTATTTTTACAGATCTCAGTCGTCATTGCTGCAGTCGGTTTGTGTGAGACATCGAGGTAGAGCACATAAACAAACTTCCTCTCTCAACAAACAAGGTGCACGGGTCCGTCTTCAGCGCTAACACAATGGATGACAGCTCAGTGAGGAACAGACAGCGATTCACAAAGTCACACTCACATCATGTCAAACACTGTCGGTGGGAAAAATGTAACCATGAAATAATCTTAGAGCTGATTATGTAAGTTTGTTTGACTCATGTTTCGTTCTTAAAATAAAATCTCAGATGTTCTTGCAAATTGGCTTTTTAACAGCTGGAAAAAAATGGTGTTGATGGGTTTTATTCCTTCATTGATCATCTTTCGACGTCTTCACAAGAGTCGTGTGATGTTTCATGTCCCGGTGTGGGCTGGTTTAACAGATTTGGATGCCACTATTGTCCGGACAGCATCCCACGTGTGAGAAAGCACGCTCCCTCGTCCCAAAATGTATTCATTCTCTTCTACAGTGGATGTCTACACTGCTAAGACACACCCTGTTGACTGCCTCTGGTGCAGTATTATAAGCTTACCGATGTTATAAAAGCTTTTAGCAGCGTTTGTACAGTGATTCTCAACCCACATCCTCACAAACTGATCACACCCCACCGTGAAATGTCCGAGAGATGCCCCGAATGAAACCCAGGTGAACGAAGTCTAGACTCTTTCAACGTGAGGAGCCCCTTCACTCAGAACTATGAGATTAACATTTGTCTGCACCACACAAAGGCTTGGTAACAGCATATTAGCTCCAAAACTGGATTTAAGTCATCACATTAGGTTTAGACACAGTTTGGAGCTCTAATTCATTCAGCACAAATCAACTACAGATGTGGCTAAAGAAGAATGAATGAAGAATAATGGAATTTCCCAAAACAAAATAATAGCATGGTAGGTTTGTTTTACTAGACTTTTTTTTTGGTTCCAATAACGCCTCAACAACTCATAAAGCCGAGATGTGAATAAAACAAGCCTATTTTACAACTATATATTCATTTCGACTCATTTGATACTGTCATTTTCATTTTACAGGTGCAGTTCTTTTAATTGAGTAGATTTTGGCCGCTCTACCCTCCTCCACTCATCTCTCGCTAAACGGTCGATCACAAACGTCCCGGGCCGTTCTCGGCTCTGAGACTCGTCAAGGTGCTCCTTCTCACTTTCTGTGTCCCACTAACGCCCCTCCCCCTCTCGTCTCAGAGAGATGGGGAGACCAGTGTCAGCATTTCCACTTGGATCAGCTGACGGATATGCATCCCCTGTTTCCGTTCTCGTCGATGCCTCTGTGTGTGTGTGTGTGTGTGTGTGTGTGTGTGTGTGTGTGTGTGTGTGTGGAGGAGAAAGGTGAAGGGAATAGCATGCTTACAGTAACGTTGACAAAGCAGCTCTGTTTTCATGATGAGGCCACCAGAACAGGAAGCAAGCAAAGCACATGGACAAAGTGGAGCAACCGCACCACTTCATTCTCAGTAAATTGGGTCATCGTTCAATTTCATGTGGTTTTTATGGATGTTTTTCAATGGCATGTTTTTTTTTTTCATTCTGATTAAATTTTGCTAATGAAAAAAAGTTGCATGATAGGTTAAAACAACACATGCAACTATTCATACATTGTAGAATTGCAGAAGTGAGGCCTGGCTCCCACTGACAAAATCTATCACAAAATGCTAAATCACTTTTTTTATTTCATTGTCTTTATGTTTCTTGATGGACTTAAGATTTTGCAGAACAGACTGCAATGATTTACTAAATTTAATGCTACGTTGTTATTAGCATCACTAGCTAACTAGTTAAGTTTGTTACTTTCCTTTCCAAATATGGTAATCACTTCTCAATATCTCTTTAGAAACCTGGCATGTAAAATTCAGCTGCGTACTCCGATTATTAACAGAATAAACTATATCATATGTATCTTTGTTCTCATTGAGTTTAATTAGGATTTCATCATATCTCGGTGAAAATGTTATAAAGAAATAAATGTCTAATGTTTCTTAATTTGAAAAATACATTTTAAAAAGTGTTTGCAGAAAAGTGACAATGAAAAGAGAAACCATTGTGACAGAAATGAAGGCGGCTGACGACTGAGAGGTGAGGAAGGGAGGATAAAGACTGAAAATGAAGGAACAGGGAGTCTACTGAGGCGTCCCGGGTCCAGGGTGTGTTTGCGTTGATTTGTGTGTGTCTGCTAGAGCGGTTTGTGTTGCAGGGCTCTTGGCTGCCGTCGGGCTCGGGGAGTCCCAGAGGAAGCCAGTCCTTGTTCATTTTACAGTGAATGATTCCCTTCCTGTCCTGCTCAGCCCTGCAGGCCCTCGGCCAACCAGGTCTGTGTGTGTGTGTGTGTGTGTGTGTGTGCGGTTCACGGGACGGCCTGCTGGAACGAGTGGGAGACCAGAGGTCGTCCAGTAACCCAAGGGTCACAAGTTGTGTAAGTGTCAATGTTTGCCCACCACAGCCATTCGTCCGGTCAGTGTCCTTAAGTTGGACAGGTCTCGTTGGAAGAGCAGACGTGTCCTCCCAGAGCAGACATCATCCAGGGTGCTTCCTGTTTTGAACATGACTAGAAATTAAATATGAGCAAGAATTGACGTGAATATCATTTGACATCATAGAAAGTTGAGAAGGTATAAATTATAATTTATTTGGCATTATAAATTTACAGCTCACAAACCAATAAAATGTTGTTACACAGTTGTTTCCTGTTACACCAGTGGCCAGTTGTGGTACTGCAACAAATTAAAAAATAAAAAAATCTGAAAATTCTTAAAACATTTTTATATAAACCTATAGCTAACTTATAGATATTGTACTGTTCATTGTCACCTTTTAGCCACAAAAGGTGGGCATCTTTTTTAGGACACATAATATCTTTTTATGGTATGGACCAATGAGTATTTTTATTGTCTTTGGACCTAGCATCTAGCATCAATAATACATCTTTACTTTGACCTCTGAAGCAAAAGTGTCATATAAAGTAGTAGAAATGATTAATACACTGCTTTAAAGAACACAAGAGGTACCTTTATGTCGTAATGAATCAAACACAGCTACATTTATTTATGAGAAATCAAAGTTTCCTGCTAAATTCTTACTCTGTAATGTTTTGACCTCTGATTTTATGACCCCATTATAACCATTTAGTAATAAAGGGTTGATGTGATTTGCAAGGGTCACTGTGAAGTCATGTTTGCCGGAGTATCTGCGAGGAATGCCTGGTCTCAAACAGTAATTTGTCTCGGAAAACTAATAATCCCGCTAATGTTCCCTGCCAGCTCTTATTTAAATCCCACAATAATATGGAACATTGTTGGAGCCACGAATCAGCTGCAATCCTCCCAAACATCTTAAACCACGTCTTTGCATTTCCTCTGGGGTTTTTCCTTCCTTTCTGGCAAACAGTGTTTTTCGGAGCATGTTGTGTTTCAGCCGTTACACATTAAGCGTGGATCAGATGAAGAATCCCACCGCTTCCAAAAATGTGGTGAAAATAGTTGATTGGGGTGAACGGAGGGCTGCTTCCTGTGTTGTGTGGGTATCATCTGTAACAAGTTTAGGGTAAGAGCGAACAGGAAAACACAGCGTAAATGGGTTTTCTATGTGGATATTATGTAGTTAGAGTTGGATGGCATTCAGATGGATTACATCCTGTTTAGTGTTACACACAACTATAATATGTGCATGAAATTGTATGGTTTTAGTTTAGAGTATTAACCTCTTGATAATTGTTTGTGTTTGTATGTTATTTCATTTTTGTAAAGCAGTGGTTTTCAAACTCTGGGACAGGGACAATAGTTGGTACACCTGATTTTTTTACATCTTAAAAATATAGCTTTCTAATAATATATACTGTACTATACGTTACTATACTGTTTTATTTGTTCTATACTGTACTGTTCTTTAGAAAGGTTGGCCGCTGCAGTGGCTCACGACACATACTCAGAAGACCCGGGTTCGATTCTGACTCGGGTCATTTGTCCAATGTCATTCCCCTTTCTCTGCTTCCTGACGATCAAATAAAGTCAAAAAGCCCCAAAAATCTTTAAAAAAATTGGGTTACAATCAAATGTGGTTTCAAAAATGATAAGGAACTGTGGACTTTATTTGCTAGCAGATTTAGGCCACTTAAAATAAAGTAAAAGACAAGTAAAAAAGGCCTTGTCTACATATTTTACAGCTATAAAGAATATACTTGGAGTGACAAATGTTTCTGAGGTAGTATCTCGTGTGTTTTAAAGAATAGTTTTGCAAGTATTTTTGTGCCTCACATTAAACTAATGAAAACTTACAGCTGTACAAACTGACCTTCAATTTGCAAATGTATACTTCTGATCCAAAGAGGCTTCACTAACTCATTAACAGGCCACGTGCCCTTTAGAGAATTAAAACTCTCTAATGGACTATACTTAACACCTTAGAGCAGGCTTAGCACGTGCCATTCTCAGCAGCGATGTGGTTTCTTACGTTACACGCTTTAATCAAAGTTTATTTAACAGGGATTGGGACAGACACGGACGTCTAATGATAACAAACTGAGAGTCAAACGGTTTGGATTTGGAAAGCATTACTGTGACCGTTTGTAATTACACTTCTATGCTTTAGTTAACAGCGCCCTCTAGTGGCTTCACTTTGTGCTGCAGCTATCTCTAATCTTAATGGATCATCTGATGCTTAACATAGTCATTAAAATATATATATATATATGAACTTAAATGAACATAAGAATGATACATATGACTAACTAACTTTTGTTTCTGGTCTTAATCTTTGCTCCTTGTCATTTGTGTTAAATCATGAAGCCTTTCTGCTGATATTACCTTCACATATACTAGCCTCACACAGCTCTCATTATTCTCATCAAGTCTCCTCAGCCACAAAACAAAACACTTCAATGATCAGTCAATGTTTAATCCATTTTTCATCACATGAAAATGCATAGTTTATTCTAAATACATATTAATATAATATACAGTTGATCACATTATTTGTGTGATTTTTATGTATAAATAATCATTTTAAAAGGATACATTATTGTTGTTGATAAAATAATTGTAAAGGCATACAGCTCTTCAATAAATATTCAGAATATTAAAGCAAAACAAGTGTATTGGAGCAGTAGGGATCAATAAGAAATTAAGGACTTTAGGAATCAGTCGAGCAGCAGAAGAGAAAGAGCAGCTAATAATGTAGATTTGAGCATATGTTTATGAATATTACAACATTTGTTCGTAACACTACAGAACAAAACACAAAGTGATACTGTCATGGCTGTTTCTAAAAGCGTGTTTAACTGCTGTTTTAACTTGAAAAGTGCTTTTAATTAATGTTGAGAGTAATATTACAATAATATTACAAAAATATTACCAGTAGTGTGAATGTAACAGTAATAAAATACAGTGAATAATTCAACGTGTTTTTGTCATTGACCTACAACAAAACAACATAAATATTTCAAACATGACCTTGAAGCCACTAAAGGTGCTAGTGTTAGCGCTAGTTCCTAAATACATCTGTAAATTATTATTCATAGTTTATGCAAAATAAAGTCTCGAGATCTGTTTGAAATCTCCAAACTGAGATGTTCTGCATGTGTTGCTGATTTTTTGGTTTTGATTTATGCCAATTATGATCAATAAGAAGTATTTATGAGCATAATTGGTTGGTTGAAGTGGTATTTCATACCAGGGTTCAAATTAAAAGCCCATTCTTCAGACTGACATCCAGCAGCTCTGCCCACATTCTTCTGTCTGCAGTGAGGGGACGTCTACAACATGTACGATTAAATAAGTGCACAAATCAGCCTAAATATTGTCAACCTATGAAATAATATGTGGTTACTGATGATTTGAAGAGATATTCTGTAAATGTACTTCTTCTTGAACGTCCTTTACCAGCGGCTCACACAGGCCTGGGCAGGAAGAACACAGCCTTCTGTCCCAGGTGTGTGTCTGGTCCTGGTTTGGGTTGACCGTTCTTCTTCAGCCCCACGTACCAGCTGTACTGCTGAGAGCGGTAAGTGTTGTAGTGGTTTTCCTCATACTTTTCCAGGAAATAGCATTCATCGTTGAGTGTTTGCTGCAAAGAAAAAAAAAAAGAAAAAGCATGAGAATGAGTCAAATACTTAACTCAGATTTTGTTTAGTGAATGGGACAAATCAGGTAAACACAAAAGAGTGCTTTCATCTCTCAATGACAATTACTCACAATTATTTACTGGAAAATGCTTTTATTCTCAAGAAACATTTTTTCTGCAGATTGTGCAACATAACCCTCGCAGGAATAGGGTCAGTGAGAGAGTTCACTCACAAATGCTTCCAGGAATGATTAGTAATGCATTATTCTGAACTTGTCTTTAAATCTAACAGTGGGACAAATGTTGTTGCAGACTTACGGATCCGTACAGATGTCCATCTTTGTTCATGGCCAGGTATCTTCCTGTGGTTTCACCTTTTATCACCACCACTCCTACACTGGCAGCCTTCACTCTCATAATGTCTGCAACACACAAGTATGACACATAACACAGCTGAATATCTGCTATTGTTGCCTTTCCAAGGATGAAGTGGGAGAGGAACTCACTGTAGCTTCTTCTTTCCTAAAATAAACTCATGCTAAGGTTACGGTTTAGGTTTTTCCTGGAAGCAATTATGCATTTGTGTGGATTTAAACACAGAGGACTTAAGAATTTAGATTAATCAAGACCAATTACAATCAAAAACTGATATTTCTGGACATGGTTATTGTGACTGGATGAAAAACTGTGATGAGATGCAGTGCTTCTCTTGCATCCTCATGAATTGGATTCGGTTCTTATTGGTGTCTTTTCTTAGTTTTGGTGAGAACTTGACTTGATCTGAGATGATAGTAAGAGAGTGAAGTATAAAAGCTTACCGTAGGGGTCATTCTCTTGCCTCCCGCCACTCACTTTTCCCTCTGGTGAAATCCTCAGGTGGTATCCTCCGTTCTTGCAGTAGAGCCTGGTTAGGGTCCTCTGCTCATGCCGGGGCATGTCCAGAGCGGCCGGTGCAAATGGCAGCACTGTCACATCTCCCTCGGACATCCCGTACAGGTTCTCAATCTTGGAATGGTGTTCCTGGAGCTGCAACGGCATAACGACTCCATTAGGATCCACGCTGGCTTCTTCCTGACTGTGTTTAAGACACGAGAGGCAGGACACGGAGGACAGCGCTGCCCTCATGCTGCTCTCTTACTAAAAGTGCTCCCTTTTCCCAGCAGCTTGCTCTGCAACTGTCTCTCCTACTTTGTCATATGGTTGATAAAAGCAGCCACAGAGAATCACAGCTGGCGGATGTCCAAACAAAGCCGCTACATGACCAAACTTGTCTTCAATCTCAGCATTGACGTGGTTTTTTTTCTTTGTATAAATTGTTTCCAGATGGTAGTGATGTAACTTCACCTGAATTAGATCAAGGTCAGGCTGTGCAGAAAGCACAACAGATATTAAAAAGTTTCTGCAGTAGTTTCAAAAAAGCTCTGCAAAAGCTTTTGTGGTGAAATTGAGTAGTTACAAGTCTCAGAGTTTGATCAGAAGAATACACATTCCAGCCAATCTTCATTAACCATGTTGTAAATATGTTGTCTCTCAAATCACTTACCCTTGGACAATTTTCTTCCCAAATACAAGCTTTAAAACCACAGTCTGTATCTTGGAAGGTAAACCATAATGAAAGAAGTGGGACTGCTCTGCTCAGTTTTATCATGGATTGCCAGATGCAGTCTCACATCTGGAATGTTTTCTGGAAAGGCATCCAAAAACCGAAAGACAGACAAGTGCAAAGCCACAATACACACTCCACACACACACACACCGTCTAGCTTTCCCAAGAGCTAGGCCCAGAGAAGTGGGCTATGTTACAGGATTTGATGGGATACTTTTGGACTTTTGGACACTGCTGCTGGTGGGAATGACGTCAAAGGTGCAAGCGAGTACAGTGGGAGTGGGAGGGAAAACATTGGGCATATTTGTGATGTGTTTAGTAAATATAGACAGATAGCTGTGGTAAACAAAGATAACTGTGGTCATAAACTTTCATAAATTTACAAGCTCAGATATGAGTGGATGTAGAGAATCAACACATTTTGCAACCTCATCTATTAGCATGAAGTCAAGAGGCAAAAATGTTCTCTAGGTAACTTTTAACCTTTTGTCACCTTTATGCTCTGATACAAGAATCTAATCTGATTTTAACATATACGAAAAATGAGAAATCGACATTTTTACCTGTGGATAGGTCATGTGACATTGTCCCAGATAAATCTTCCTCCTGTTTAAGTCCTTTTAGTCCAGATTTGGATGCAGTTCCTCCTCCGACTCCTTTCAGTTGACTCTCTAGTGCGTATGTGTGTGTTTGTCCTTCCTCTTCTTTCTACCTACCTACCTACCGTCTCACCAAACCAAGCTCCAAGCAGAGTCAGAGGGTCCATTCTCGCAGCTCAACGTCAGGACTAAAATTACCACAGGAGAACACAGAGGACGGTCGAGAAGCAGTGACGCAAGTGACCAGGCCGTGGGATCCAACCAGAGACTGGAAAGAAGCCGTGCCGTCCGTCTGACTGGGCTCTGATACATTCTTGAAGGGGGTGTCCTCCTGGAAACATTATAAACATTGATTAAACATATTTCATTAGACATAAAACAGAAGCACTGGCTCAGTTTCCACATTCAACTTTATTTAATGCCTTTGCCTGTTGCTTTAGCGCAGACTCCAGTTAATACAGTCTGCACCTTCACATAGAGTAGTTAACGCTCGTGCAATGTGTGCAAGACGTGACAGCAAATATATATTTTCTATTTTTAAATCTTGTGGCGAGGTATGGTGTCACCCACAACTCACGTTTATGTTTTGTAACTGGAAACCAAACAGCAGTAAGTGGAAATGTGCGAACCACAATGCTGCACTCGTTTGGAGACTTAACGCTCGCTCTTGACAAATACTCAAGACATTATCTGTGGACAGGTCGACCTTCACTGTTAATTTGGTAATAAATCATCATCACCAAAACAATCAAGGCAATGTTCCCTAAACAGTAAATCAGGAAGGAGTAGTGGAGGTTGTATTTTGGTATCATTCATATACAGCAGCATCTATAAATAGTCAATAGATGATGTGTAAAGATGATTTTGTGTAAAAAATGTGCAAAGTTTTCATTCAATAAGAACCATAACTGATCATATTTGCTCATTTGGTCTCACTGCACATATTTCATTAACACTAAGAACTCCAAGGTAGATAACAGAGTATAAAAAGGCCTTCATGGTAATTTGTTGGTCATTATTATCATAGCATTGTAGCATTTGGCTAAAATTAGTCTTTCAATTTGTTTCCTGGATGTTGTAATAATATATCAAACCAGCAGATGGCAGCAAAAGTAAACAAAAGTCAAACTGGTCCTTCTTTGTTATAATTCTGGATTATATCAGAGCACTTTCTTGCTTTTTTTTTTAAAACATTTATGTGGTTCATTAAGGCACAGGCCAACTGCAACTGAATCTGTTTGTAAAGAGACACAGTCAAATGCAAATGCTGTGAGGTTTATATGAAACTAGAGAATAAGTGAGAGTTGTGACATATGTTAAAATATCAATTTAAATATTAACAGCAGTTTATTACTTCATCATTTGCGATGATTGAGTTATTCCCAACTTTGTGGTGTGGAAATATTGCTTATCCATTAAACATACAGATGATGAAGAAGATTAATCAGACTGCTCATTTAAAATCTATGCTAAATGTAGCCCGATGATCATTTTTATGACTAACTAAGTGGTCATATTGGCACATTTTCTATGTATATAATATAGTGGTTGATTCTGAGCAACCCCCCAAAGGCTAAATAAACAGCAGAGGCTCTGACTTCCTGTGAATGGACCTGAATGTGGCAGATGGAGATGAGAAACCAGACAACACTTTGTGCAGAACAGGAAGAGACGCTGAGCTGTTTTCACACTTAAATGACAAAATATGTATGTGTCAATGAAGTACTTCTAATCTCTAAAAAATACTAACAAGTAAGCAAGGAAGTAGGCATTAAAAAGTAAAAATAAATAAATATTAAGGGTGACAGAACATACACACAGTGATATATTTGTGCATAAGCGACATTTTGAACATTTTGAACACATCAATGTAAATAGAATAGTTTGCCTTGTTAGAGTTATGAAAGCTTTTGCAGTTTTACATGAATGAAATGATACAAATGATCACTGGACTGATCTCATTCGGGATTTTGCAGCGTTTTGTGAAGTAACGTTGAACCAATAGAGTGCGCTATCTAGAAGTGGACCACAAGGGACGCTCGCGCTTTACGCACGGAGCAGAAACTCCCCGCTCAGGTTAAAATGACATCACCGTGTCCTCCCTCCAACCAGACCCCGGCCCGCCGCTGCCAGAGATCGTCTATGCTCAAACAGATTCAGTTTAAGCACAAGGAGCCTTCACTTTACCATTCAGAGCTATTCATTTGTATTTGTTTGATTACGTTTGAAAGTTAACGCTGATGTAGCATTTAGACACATTATACAGTGATCTACAATTAGTTTAAGTGCAATTGAGAACACAGTCTGTCACAAAATGATTTTAGACCACAATTGAACATTAAAAAAAACATTAATTTACGCCTTAAAGTTAAAACATTATTCCTGTTTGTTAAATAAATGCCACAGATGCTTCCATGGCACAAAACTCGTTATTGTAGTTTTCACAGAGTGCGCCCTCTTCTTTTTTAAACCGGTCTCTCTTCTCGTGGATCTCTCGCCCTGCTCTTGTCCCCGCCCCAAACCCTCGTCCCTGGATCTCGGCTCCTGATTGGTGGAGCGCGCCGTCACTCCGGGGATTATCCGCGTAGGGGTAGGTTGCTTACAGCTCCTCTCCTTTGCCCTGGCTCTGAGCGGGGCTGGGTGGCAAGCCGTGCATTTTAAAAAACCGCCCAGGGAAGACACCACACTCCCCAGCCTCGTTTGTTTATTCGCAGCTTCCATACATCCATCCTCCATCTCTTCAGTCTGACTTGTCCTGGTCCAAAATGACGCTTTCGAGGGAAAGGCAGCCCCGCTTTACCTGAACAAGTGGATCTACTACTGTGGGCACTTTTACAACCACTGGGACTTCTTATTTTATTGCATTCTCTGACGGGCTACTGCTGCTATTCTTCAACAGCCACTTCTTTGTGACCCCAGGACAGATTGTTACCAGGTTATGTAGGTGCCTTGGACACCTCTCCGCTGTGTTGTGTACAGGTTGTAATTGGATTTCCCATCTTTCCAGCTCGACCAGTGACATCAACATCAGTAGTAGCTCACGTAAGTCCGGGATCTCCTCGTGTTCCTCATACTCCTCCCTGGCGTCTTATTTGGAGTTTACTTTTGATCAAGATGGGACTACCTGCTTTGGAGTTCAGTGACTGCTACCTGGACAGCCCATTGTTCAGAGAGAGGCTTAAATCACACGAATCAGAGCTGGACAAGACCAACAAGTTCATCAAGGAGCTCATTAAAGATGGCAAGGCTCTTATTCAAGCTCTGAAAAGTAAGTGAGGAGAGGTGCAGCTTTTACTCTATTACTGCTGGTACACTTCATCCACATTGTCTTCTTTGTGCCTTCACTTCGGGTTAAAGTGGTGTGTTTGCAACCAAAAGCCTTGTCTGTCAGTCCTTATCTCCTTTAATAAACCTGCCAACTCTGTATAAGTTCATAAATGTGTCACTGATAAGGTACAAGTTGATGCTGTCATCACGTCTCTATACATTGTGTTTATGACATCAGCCAGAAAGTGAAAGCTGCCTATAGCCTGGGGCTTTCCAGAAAACACTATACTGTAGTCAGGAAACCCACAAGGTCAGGCATGTTCCGAGTCTGTCCCGGGACCAGTCGCAGCACAAGATGAGATCTGTTCAGTTCAGTTCACATCATACACAAAAATCAAAATCATATTATTCCATTTATGTCTGCAGCAAGCTCAAATCTGTTAAAATACTTCAATACATATAACATAAACAGATGGTAATTTTCCAGACTTTTCTATCAAGGATTATCACAGTTAGCTTGAACATTATCATATTTATTTACAGTAAAATATGTCTAAACAGTGCTATAAAGAAATGGAGGTTGATTGAGTACGAGTACGAGTACAGAAGGCTCCGATATCGACGACTTCTGAGTCCTGGTATTGATATAAATTTAGACGGACTAAAGAACGCTGAGAGGTATTTGATGTTATCTAATTGTGAAGGGGCTTGTTCAATCTTGAGTGGCTTACATTTTGCTGCACATCTGCTCAAAAACATGAAAATTACAGTCACAGAACAATCTAATTAGTATATTTTATGTTTCAAAATGTCTGGAGACCCTTGGACCTCAGGGTTTTTTACAGAATCAGAGTTTGAGTGAACTGAAGGATGATGTTGATTTATGAAGTGCATGACCCTAATCTCTGCTGCTCAGGTGAGAGATTTATAATGAAGTGGAATTCAGTCTGATTCTGTTTTACTAATTCAAAAAGTTATCCATTTACCACCTTCTGGAAAGTCCACATCAGAAACATCTTTGCTCGTTAACCTGAATGTGAACTGTCGTATAAAACAAGGCTCTGTCAGGTGTCATGTGACTAAAAAACCAAATCAGCTTTCGTCTGTTGGTGAGCTGTACCAATCAGTCTTGACCTGAGTCACGCTGCTCAGGATGGAAGTGTAAAAACAACACTCTTTGCATCCACACTGTAATCTGCTGCTTGTTCCAGAGCTTTGTGAGGCACTGACGGGAGATGTGTTTGTCCGCCGAGACCCCTGTCATTTAGAGACTCGCTGCTGCAGTTTTCCTGACAGCTCTCACATGTTTTTCTCGTACAGTAATGAATACATGCATGTACCACAGAAAGAAAAGAGGAAACATTTACAGCTTTCATGTGCCGTGCTACAGCGAACCGGATTGTTTTGGACTTTTGCGTTTCAGCCTTTTTTTTTATCTCTGTAATGAAATATGTATTATAAAGGACTGCTCTTGAAATGAAAAGCTTCTTGGCAGTCGCTCTTTCAATCGTCCAAACAGCTTCATCTTGTTTGTGGGTGTCACATCGGTTCATGTTGCAATTAGTCAAACACATCCGCGGCGTCTTAGCACAGACTCAACAAACCACACGACTGTCAAATATGTACAGCGCTTATGAGACGCACATAAACCTGTCAGATGCTTTTACACCGATACAAACTCAGATGTGGCCAGATGTAGCGCAGTTTCTTATTGAAATGTTGGTCCTTTTCTTCACCTCCAACGTGGCTTTATCAGACAAACAAACCCAAATTACCAGCTGGCCTTGTGATTAGAGTGAGGATAGGACGCTGACATGCTGTTTATAGCCCAAAGTGTAAAAACATCTAAAGGTATTACTTAAACTAATTGATGCTTAGCTTAGATTGTAACTTATAAAACTATTTTTTACTTTCCGACTTGTTGTATTTTAGTAGCAATTGGTTTTTTGAAGAAGAAGACTCTGCAAAGACAAAATAGCTTATTTATTAATGCAAATGTTGTGCTTTTTGCTGGAGTTTTTTTTAAATCTTGGTCTTGACTTAATTCTTGGTCGTCTGATTGTTCACCTCTTTTTAATCTGCAAGGCACTAAGTCACATCACTGTTTGTTTCCGTTGACAGTTTAATGAATAATTAAGGACGACAATGGATCGTTTTTCAACATTCATCTCTAGACAAACATGCGTGAGGTTGTGCTTTGTAATCCAGTATTAAGTACTGAGGTCAATCATTTCTGTAATAGGAACATAGTATATGCAACTATAAATAGCTAAACATTTATGATTGAATCCCAGCTTCTCTTTCACAGACTAGTTTCACATTATGAGGTCATCATCCATTAGTTCTTGTTGGAGAAATCTGATTCTTCTTTAAGAGGATGAGGACACAATCCCATTGTATACAGACACATGTTACAGTGGAAGTATTACTTTGGCATTATGTCATGCAGATTGATATCTGGGACTGTAAAATTGTATTTTTCGAGCCCTAAGGCCTGAAACATGAGAGAACTCAGCTAAGTCTGCAGCTGCTTAGTTTTTCTTCTGTTAAAATGTAATGTGTTGAAGGAAATTTCGAACTTTTTCTTTTGCACTTTTTCAGACACACTTTAATGTATATGTAGTACTTGGCATGTACTTGGAATAAAACATCCCCAGATCGATTAAAGACCCTTTGTAGAGAGTGGAACTCTTGGTTAACATAGGTAGCCACATAGATAACCACTGTGTAAAAGACAGCAGTGATGGCTATGTTTTTCCAGGTTGTTTTAGAGTCTGCATTACACTGCGTCCTTGTTTTGTTAAGCTTCAGCTAACAGAGTGGAAGAGAGGAAGTAGGGGCTTCAAGAGCCATCCTCTTGACATCAGACTTGACGTCAGGCCAGCCGCCTTGACAGACAAACATCTAGACTAAAAGTTGTATGGCTTCGTCAAATTGCACAGAATATAAAGTTTTTAATGTTAGAGTTGAGAGTACAGTGTGGACAGTGGTTAACACTAGGTTGTGGGTTTGAGTCCTGGCCGAGGCTGAGTTTCCTTCCTGAGATGTGTTTCTACTCAACGGTCCAGAGACATGCAGCGGGTGAACTGCTTCTTACGCTGGACACAGCTGTGGCCTTGAGGTGAACAGTTCTGTGGCTGTAAGTGTCAGCCTGATTGTAATGAACTGGTTTCTGTACACTCTGTACATATACTTGTGTCTCCAGCCTCAAGAGTTAATAAGGATAAATGGTAACAAAAGATTGAATGAAATACTACGGCACATAAATCAAACATCATCAACTGTACTTCTTATTTATAATCAGTCCGAGGATCAAGAGTTTACTGAGCTTTAATTAGGACAAAACGACTGAATGTACATTGAAAGTCTATTTTCATCCCTTTACGATTGTCGTGATGGATAGAGCAGATTTAGCCAATAAAATCCATGCAGTCACTGGCATTTGGCAGAAACATTTGAAGTTTCATGGCTGCTTTCAAAAACAGACAGAGTCCAGCTCCGGCTCTAGAGCCTACAGTATGTAGGTATACATTTGAAAGGCTTGACTCTACTTTGTTCTGGCATGTGTTTGTCGTTGTGTGCGGCCTGTGACTGGTTAAAAACAGCCCTCCTTCCATTAGAGCTGTCTCGATAATGGCCTTATTTTCAGGCCTTTGCTATGACTCCAATTTGAACCTTTAACTGCCCCCATCCTCACCAACACACAGCTGTAGACGGGCCATGTGTCCAGGTCTGTGGTCACACTGGACCAGGTCAGTGAGAACAGGCCCAAGTACAAAGATCTGAACCAGATCCACATTTATCTCTGTGTCAGACATAGACTCATTTACATTTGTAAACAAACAGTGAACAGGAAAATCAGACCAATACTTTTCTCATGTCCCAAGATAACAAACATGATTCTATTGATAAAGCACCTGCTAAAACAGTAGGTTTATGACAAGGTTGACCATATTGTAGCACATAGAGACTGTACAATCACTTGACAATTCACTTCTGTTTGTTCTTTGATGAAGATCTTTGCTTAGAAACAAAAGCAATGTATTAGAAATTTAACTTTTAATAGAGTGGCCCTTACATTTCATAAAAAAGCCTAATGTATCTTTGAGACGTTACTAAAAAACTGAAATCTTTTTGGCATATTTCCATGTACAGCTCAAATATAACAGATTTATTTAGATACGGGTATATTTAGTTGAAGTGTTACCTTAAATGCAGTTTGAGTTGAAGAAGTGGGAAGTCCCTGAGCCTGTTGCAATGTTGTCTCTGAACGTTACTCTGTCTGTACCTTGTGTCTTTGTTTTTCTGCAGCCACTCTTCTGTTAGTGGGTAATAAGCAGCGTAATGGCAGTCTTTCAGTGGCTCAGAACTGTCAGGCGCTCTGATGGATGAGGGTCCCGCACAGACACAAATGCACACAGCACCATAACTAATTCTCAATTATGGCTGATGCTGCGAGTGAACGCTCTTTTGAAAAGGTCCCGAGTCTGTGCCGTGGGGCAAAAGAAAGAAGAGTGAAGCAGCAAGACACAGGAGGAGGTGGGGGTGCGGCTGTCTTTCACAATAGTGTTTTTAAAGCCAACATGACCTTATTCTCTACTCGTTATAGAGAAGCTCCGAAATGCAGGTTGTGAAGAGAAGAAGTAGAAGATGAGCAGAGAAGGAGACAGAAGCAAAAACCAGACGATGCTCGGGTCATTCCTTTACTTACATCACAAAATAAAAATCATAAAATTATATAAACTCATTATATAAACTGACATTCATTTAAACAGAAGCAAAAAAGTAAGTAAATAGTGTTTTTCAGAAGTTTTGTCAGTGATTTCTTTTGATTTTTTTGTTCCTGGCGACTTTAACACAGCATTATTTCCAGTTTATTTTTCAAACCTTCAGAATCACTAACACTAATCAAATACAGTTATTAGTTTATTACTTATTTTAAATGTGCAATAATGGGATATACAGTCATTCATTCATTTAAAATATCTGTTTTACATGATGAGTAGATATTATTTAAAACTTGACAGTGATCCATAAATAGTGATTATGATCATTTATCGTGCAATCATTAAAAAAAAATTAATGATTCACCACAAAACTGATTTGAATTCATTTTTCCCAGACTCTTTAAATGCAACACTATCCACTGTATGTTTATCAAATGTTTCCTACAGAACCCTCTGTGTGTGTGTGTCGGTGTGTGTTCACAGGTGTGTGTTTGTGCTGGTTTTGGAGGGTGTGTGTGAACACGCTGTGACTGCTGTGGAGGTGGGGGTTGGGGGTCTTCCTCTGGCTGCGAGGTAGCGAGGAGGAGAAAGGAAATTAGGGCACGACTCGACTGAGCTCTGGTGCTATTGTTGCCTCCGTTTCTGTCAGAGCAGACTGTCTGATGAACAACACCCACACAAACACCCAGACTGTGACTTGGATGAAAAGTGGTTGATATCATTTATTGCAGCTTTTGTACTTGTGGAATTACTCATCTTTTACAAAAAAAGGGATTATCTTTGTCAGAATGAAACAACACAATCTGAAAAAACAGTGTAGTGTGTGATATAGAGGTGCATATGAACATACAACTTGGATTATTTACTAATTAGAAGAAAATTGACCAAATATGTTCCTTACAATTTCTGACAATCCTAGTTTTTACAGTGACTTCCTCCTTTGTCGATGTGGCTTTGAACTGGTTTTGTGGTTTTCTGAAAAAAGGAAACAGTCATTAGAAACTGTCCATGTTTAAGGTCAACAGTTTAAAAGGAAAAAAACATGAAAATGTGTTACATGATTTTTCATAAACTGGATCAAATTGATGCTTCTTTTGGTGGGATGCCCAATAACAAATACATACTGTAGTTTTCCTATTTCTGAACAATTCATTGCATGTTATTCATTATCATTCATTATTCTTTTTGTTACCAATTCTAAAACGTGCATCCAGCCTCTTTTTTCTTAATCGTCTTGTATGTTTGATGTGGAGTATACCCTTGAGCCAAGCTGGACTGGTAAATATTTGAGTTTGGTGGCCTCTTCGGTTACACTGTCGGCAGAAACACAGCGACTCAGGCCTTAAAGCGTGGATTTTGTATTAGTCAGTTGTATGTAGCTGTTCTCAGATAATATAGGACTTCCTCTATTGGCCTCTTGCTTCTGAAGTGGGCCTAACGAGATAGCAACAACAATTTACGCACAAGATTAGATTAAGAGAAGTGGAAAAAGGAAGTTGCAGGTCCTATATGTGAACAGTACACAGGTTTTACACAAGAAACTGCTGCAAAAGGAAGTGGATCCAGAATTAAAGCTCAATTTGAATCACACACCTATTTGCTAAACTTTCTTGATGCTCACTTCCAGTGAATTAATGCAGAAATGGTTCTTTGTGATCTGCAATAGATGAGTCAGTGTCTGCTACGAACTGCTAGATTTAGAGAAACGGTCTAAACTCAGTTACCTAAACAAGTCATAATGTACTTCCAGAATCAGTAAAGCTTGTATAGGCATTTTTGTGTATTAAAACATAACAGTACAACAATAATTAACTTTTAGCATAAAAGTTTGTGCAGGTTTGAGAAAAGCCAGAATTCATTTTATGGCTTCAATGTGCATCACAGAAAAGACATATTCAATAGTATTATCTTCATCACTCAGTTTGTTTATCTGCAGATTATTGCCTTAGTCTGATTATTTCTAAACTGCTGTAAACCCTGATTACGCCGATTGGGGTGCAGTCATTTGAATTTGATGAAAAACCACCTGGATAACGTGGTTTATTGCTGAATAAGGTCGAACACAGCGCACTGAGCATGCTCCAGAGTCGGATAGTAAACAGATAGAAACACAAAGAGCAATATTTAGAGCGATGACACATATATAAGGTCTTGCTGCCGCTGGTTATTTTCTTCTGTCATGTTTTGTCGTAAAAAGTTTAGAAGAACAAGCTAGTTTACCGTAGTTTTTGATGTGTTCATGTGCTTTCCGAGTAATGAATGATTGATTACTGAGTAAATCAGCCGGATATATTATCATTTACAAACAGATGAGGTTTAACGTTCGCTTTTTTCTCCTTTTTTTAGTATTTAAAAATGCTGTTAAATACTAAGGACACGTAAATGCAGCATTAGCCCGATCTTTCTCATTAATGTAAACCAGTGGTGTCAAACTCAAAATGGTGAGGGGCCACGATAGTTAATAAGAAGACTTTCAGGGGCCGAAGATGGTGACATTTGGAAGCTTTTATTACATTTTGAATGTGAGATTTCATCTACATTTGAGTTTTACAAAAGTTATCTTTTAACATTCATTTCCTCCTTTTGTAGAAACTGTTTGTAGTTGGATTTAAACAGGTTTTAGTTGAATTTGAACAGGTTTTTGTTGGACTTAAACAGGTTTAAGTCAGATTTGAACTGGTTTCAGATGGATTTGAATTGCTTTTAATTGGATTTGAACATGTTTTAGTCAGATTTGAACAGGTTTTAGTTGGTTTTGAACGTTTCTAGTGATTGACGTTTTTGTTGTTTCAACACTTTTGCAAAAAAAACCCTTCCCAAACTGTGTGATGTAAACTATGACAATGTGTGAAGCTCTGCAGGTAAACGAGTGTGTGCCAAACATTTTCATACAGTTTATTGAATCAAATTGTGCCTTCCACTCTTTTAATGCAGCTCAACTTGTCTTTGTTTTGGCAACTACAATGGGATAGGGATTGTCTTTGTAGGTTTACATGTAATAAATGTTAATGAAGCCGTAAGGAAATATTCTTGGCGGATGCCTGTGTTTCTCATCAACGTCCCTTTGGAATGTAAAAATATGCATCTCTCCACTTGCCTTTAGATAAAACAGCTTCAAAACAACTTCTAATCAAAACACTTAACTCTCCTCTGAACGTTTGCCCTTCACATAAAAAAACTACTTCAAGAATGTCCTCAAAGTTAGCATCAACTGCGGCTCGTTCTTCGACCAACGCTTGCACATATCTGGAAAACACTTGTCAGAATGGGACCATTTTTGGAATAATACATTTAATCGCGGTACTGTTGTCCAAGATCATAAAACACAGGCGCTGAAGCAGGAAGAGCGGAGGGAAAGTGAACTCCGAGGAATGCTCTACCTTTCTGTGCACTGCTACCTGATCACTGCTGTTTGCTCATAAAAACAGGCAGCTGCACTTTCCACAGCTGTTTATGAAGCTAGCGGTTATAAAAGTGAATTGTTCAGTTCAATACTACTAATTTGTAAGCTTAATTTACTGTAATCTAGATCTAATTTTCATAAACCTGGATGAGCAAACTGTTTTTGGTCTTAGAAGTCAAATTGCGTACATTGCATAAGATCATAAGCTTGTTTCAGTAAATTGTGATGATTTATCAGGAAAACTTGGGGTTGTTATAGTATAAACACATTTTTATGGTTATGTTTTGACAGGAGCCACACGTAGTTAAGGTTACATAAGGACAGCAGGGCTTTGTGCAATATGGAAAAGGTCTGCAATATTGTATGTAATAAATAACCATATAAGCACATATTTTCCCCTAAACAAACCCCTTTCTTCCTCTTTCTCTTAACCATAAAGTGCTCTTCCCCTTTTCTTTTACGTGGTGCTGGATGCAAACATAGGTCTCCCACAGAAACATGCAGTGTCTGCCCATCCGCCACCCCAACCTACCACAATAAATAAACTATTGAATCCTCAGTTCTGCCAAAACAAGGACAAAACAGATGTATATTTGTAATGCATGTTGTACATAATTCAGAGTTGGGAACATTCCCTTTTTCAGACTGACTGCTTGGCAAAACAAATGGATCCAAACGATGTAACAAAAACTCAGGGGAGGTCTGTTTTGTTATTATTATACTGCATATGTTTTCCCTGCACCTCCTTCCTTCTCTGCCCTCTTGTTTTTCAGATATTTTAATTTGGCTGCCAGGAGGCCCCCAGGAAGGGTCAGAGTTCATGTAGTTACTGTAACCGTGCTCCTGTGCTTTTGTGTGCGTCATGTCAAGAGATTTATCCAGTTAAAAACAGCTTATGCTCTATTTGTTTCCAGTAATCTGCCTTATTTTAGTAGATGTTTGTTGTCCATAAAGCGCCAAATGACTTTATAGCACATAAATAAACCCAAGGTCATTTAAGCAGGAAACTAAAATGCTGACTTAGGTAAATAATTGATATCCTCTGGGGAAAAGAAACGTCATTGTAACACAGATTGGCCCTGTAAAAGTGAATTTTGAGCTTGAGGTTTTCATTCCCTCCTTTGCCTGAAGTGTTTAGCTGTCAGTCGCAAATTCAAGACGTGTGCGATAATGAAGCAGAAACTGTCAGGCCACAGTGCAGAGAAGGTGTGGCTGTAAATGGTTACAAGAAACACTGAAAAATCTCTGCCCGGACTTGCAACAGGTGTCACATTCATCAAAAAGTTTTCTCCCCTACCGACTTTAAATGTTACCAGGAACACGTTGTAAGAAAGGGATTTAGTGAATTAGACAGGCGCGGCTGAAATCATGCACAAATACAAAAATACACCCACACTCATTCTCTCCCAAGCACATGCACAAGCTGACACATGTTGTTGATAAAACTGCTATTTTCCTCCCACTTCAAGAGTTCTTACAGTGAGTCAGAGCCACGGGACTAAAGGCAGAGATTCGAGGGAGAAGCTACTGCGAGCGGAAGTCCACCTGAAAGTCTCAAAGCAGGTTGTTCGTGTCCGGAAGGGATGATACTGCCTTTGAAATCCGAGAAAAGAGTCCTTCTTTATTGTGATTACGAAGCAACTTTATGTCAGGCTCTTGGGTTTAGCATCTGTTCACCAGTGTCCTGTTTGAGACAGTCCTTTTGGGCATACAGTAAAAAGGCGGGTTTCGGATGTAGCTACATGACGCCAGTGACCTCACGTAGCTACAGGGAACAGGGAGAGAAAATCCACAACAACATATCAACAATACTACACTTTTTCTATCTTCTGACTTCTCCTCAACATAGTTTTGTGAATAAACTGTGACATACAAATAAATATCAAACTCCGTGAAGCGCTGAGGAACATCTTTGCATTGACAAAAGCTTGCCGCCATCTTTGATTTTGCCGGCTTGTCTTTGGGTAACAGGATAAACTTTGAGTCTTGCTTCCTTTGTCAATAAAATAAAGATACCGACATGGAAGACTTTAAAAAGATTGGTGTGAGTCTGGGATTGATTTATGGGCTGTGAAAGGCATCTGAAATTTTGTTGACTGATGTCAGACTGACTCAAACAAGTGAATTTCAGTCAAAACCAGTGACTAAAGCTGAATGGCGCAGACAAAATCCCTCAGCAACCGTTGTGGGAAATATAGCAGGTCAATAGGTGATGCAAAGACAGACAAAGCAGCTTTTCATGTAAACGGAAAAAGTGCAGATTTTAACACACCCACAAAAGTTGGAGGCTGAATCAGGTCTAAAGAGAGCTCTTTGGGACAGAGGTCATAAGTTGAATTTAATTGATGTGTTACGAGATTTTCAACTGACTGCTCATCTCGCTAAACTTGTTTTTGTTGTTGTTGATTCTTCATTAGTTGTGGGCGAACTATAAGACGGTTATTCTAAAGTATTATAGAAGAAAAGCTCTAGTGTTTGTGGTAACAGGAGTAGTTCTTGTGCATGGTCACTCCTTAACTTTGTTTTCGTCTTTCTCTTTCTTTTTCCCCCCACAAGCAATTCATCAAGCATGTTTGGGCTTAAAAATAGCGAGCATTTGATGAAAAACAGAAGTTGACATATGTTGCAAATCAAGCAGAAGAAGTGTGTATTGAACACACGGCAGGAGTTACTGCTGTGTTTTGTTTTGATCCACATGTGCCTGGCCAAAGTGCTTTTGCCTGTGGTTATATTTATATCAAGACAAAATCACATTTTATTTAAAGGATGAGCTTCCAGTTTTGTTTTTGTTTGTTTTAGTAATAAAGTATCTGTGGCTGAAGGTTGTAGCCTATAACCTTATGTATTAGAGCTTATATTTCCACATATCCAAAGCATTTTATTTGATATTAACACTATAAGAACATTGTCCTTAATGAGTAGACTGTTGTTATCAAAAGGATGAATGAATTAGTCAAAAGGAGGAGTGAATAATTGAACAGGGTGCAGAGACCTGAGCTGAGGTGTGTCCTTTTTCTGTTTTTCTGTCCTGTAGTGGATACTCAGCAGTCGGGAGGGAGATGCTGCTGAAGTGACAAGTTAAAGCATGTAAACTAACCCAACTGAGGACTTGTGAATACATTTTACGATGTTTGGTTATAACTATCCTCTCTGAAGTCAGTCATTTTTACCAAAGGCCTAGACTAGAAGCAATGTAGATGCATGCAAATTTAGAGGAGAGAGGTCAAGTCTCTAGTTTCAGGTTTTATGTTCATGGCGATGCAAAACAGTGTTCGACGAATAGTATACTTTTAGTGGGTTGAATTTAAAAATTACAATCAGTCGTAAGGGTACAATTTCTATTCTTTATTTTATGCCCTGTCTACAGCTTCCACCATTTCTGGACATGCACACTGTAAAAACAATACTCAGATCATACATCGCAGGTTAAAACATGATGATTCGGACTCCTGAGAATGAAGAATGAAGTCAAGTATCTAGAATGAGATTTGGGTAAAGCTAATTACAACGAGAGGTGATCTTTTCCACCGTAACTACAGACGAGTAAAGGACTAAAACCATTGCTCTTTCAGTCGCTGTGTTCCTGAATCACTCGGGTTGTGTTTGTTGAGAAAAGGAAGTGTGCTCCTGCTCCACATTTTCCCAGCTGCTTTAAGGATTTGAACTGGCAGCTTTCCATTTACAACCTATTACTATTTGGACCGATGCCAACGATGTATACACAGGGCACTATGTGATCTACAAGTTTGTATCTGAAGGTTGCCAGGTTGAATGCGAGTATGGGACAGCGGGCTTGTCCTGGGGTTGGCTGAGGGGAAGACTCCTCTCCACTGCGTTCCCAAAGCCAACCCAAACAAACCACAGCCCACTGGCATGACGAGTAAGTGTATTTAACAGTGTGCGTGTCTGCGTTTAGCTCCCATCCGTTTTGTCCCGCCTGCTCTCAAAATAACCCCCTGCTAAGAATATGTAATCCCCTGGTTAACGCTCTTTCTGGATTGGCGTCTTTATTGGTCTTTAACGCACCTTTACACTCAGTAAATGTTTGAAAAATGATAAAAAATAAAAGTAAATGGTGCAGTCTGCATTGTGTCTTTACTCTTGAAAGTTCTAAATATGACCTTCTTTTTGATTAAGTCATTTTTAGACTGATTTATAAGACGTCTGGAGACTTACTGAAGGGTCATAATGTTCACCAATTGGACTCCTCCGAGGTCACGAGGTCAAACTAAGATTAATCCCACAAGAGGCTGGGGAGCCGCTGGTGGAAGGGGGTTGAGTTTTGGGGGAGGTGGGATTTGGATCTCAAGAAAAGCTAAACTGAGACATTGTTCTGTGAGGTTTGTGATTAATGCTGGCGCTAAAGGACAAGTGTGAAGCTGTTTAGAGCCGTCTCGTGTAATTATTTGTTCGAAGGAAGCTTAACAAAACCTACATTTCTAAACTCAGAATATAAATCTGTAACTTTAGACATGCTTGATTGATCATGTAAGTACTACACCAGCTACTAATTTGGTGTCTTGACTATTGACTGGGGACTGTACTTTGAAATAAGATGCACAATTGCTCTTACATTTGCCCGCTATGTTTAGGATTTACTACAGAGATTTATAGTAGCCATTAAACGCCAAGCATGAGGCAGTCCTTTGAGATTGTTGATGTAATTGCAGCCGCTTCAAGCCGAGGCGTGGCCTGGGTGATGTCATTTCTGTAGGGTCATGGTCAGTACTGACGTTGAGATCATAAAAGGGGAGTTAGCGGCGCCTACACTTAGCCGGGACAATAAAGTGAGTGTAGCTCTAGCCTTTAGATCTGTCACAAAGATGAGAGCTGTGTTCACAAGATCTCATTATAAGACCCAGCTGAAATCCTTCAAAAAGGGAAAGAACTAAACCCAATAACTGATTCCTCAAATGCATCTTCACCTGAATTGTAATAAGCAGTCAGGGTTATCTAAAATATTGGTACCTTGTTGGTTGAAAGTGAGGAGAAGCTATGTGCCCTTCTCCAGATGACTTTTGTTTGCTGATCTGGCTCTGCCTTAGTTTGTGTTTGTGTGAGCGATAATAGCTCACTAAGCTGAATAAGCAGCGCCTCACTTACTCTCAGCAGGCATAAATGAGGTGGTAATTGTCTGCTGACGACTTGAAGACATCAATGCAGGCAAATAAACCTCCTTATCGCAGTCTGTGTGGACAGTGTATGAGTTAGTGTTGTGCTGTTTTTTATAGGTTTGTCTCTGTACAACATTTGTCTAAATAAAACTGAATTGCAATTATGTCGGATGTCGCGTGGGAACAAATTCTTCTTTTGTCTAAATATAGCCTTGTGTATGAGCTGACACAATCTTCCTAAAATGATTTGTTTTGTTGCGGCTTTACAAAATGATAGCACATGACAAACAAGGCGCTGGCTGTTTCTACTTTAGTTTCTTTCCAAATTGGAACAAATTGTAGCTGTCACCATTTTAGAAAGTTACCATCTTCCTTGCCGTCTATGTTGAAAACTACATTAATCTTTAAATCAAGTTTGCCATGGACAACAATTAGGCAAATCCGAAGCTGTCTGGGGAACTGCTGCGGAGGATCATGTGACTCTAGAAGCACATTTTTCTGAAACACCAAACCCACAACAATGTAAATCTCATTTGTTTCACTGGATCAAGTAAAGGTCGACAAGTCAGTTTCCCACACGATGTCAACAGACCATCACATGTAGCCCTCTTCAACTTTTTAATTGGACTCATTTGAGTTTTTTTGATTGCGGTGTTGAAAATCCTTCAGGACTTAACAGCCTTCTCTACACTTTGTAATACGCAATGTTTTTACCTCAAGCCAAAATCTTGTCTTGGAGTTAATTGTAGAAGTGTGATATGTCAGGGCTGCCTAACGAAAACCTGTAAATAATGTCATTGTACAAGAAAATTGTCTTTGAACCCCCCTGGCTTTAGATAAACAATGCAACAACATGTATAGCAGCAGCAGAAATACAATTTGCCCTAAGCATTTTAAGTTTTGACCCCCTGAGGCTGCAGTAATTCATCTTTAAAGTGCAAGAAGAGAGGAAAAATCAGAATAAATCCAAATGAAGGATACATAAAATGATCATTTATTAAAAAAATGCTGTACTGATTTGTCAAGAAAAGTGAAAATGAGTGTGAAATCTAGTTGATGTAATGGCAGCAGTGTGAAATCTGTCTCTGTTATCGTCCTCCGTCTCCCGTTTTCACATTTCTCGGTCACACTGGCCTCAGTCGAAGTGCTTCAACAGAAAACTACTGAGCAGCACATCCCCAGGGCCACTGCCATCCACTGACACAGAGACAGGCACAGAAACCTGCTAAAGATAAAGAGGACGGCTCAGTAATGGCTGCACTAACAATAGACCGTCAGAGCTGAAAGGACAGAGCATCTCGATGTGTTTTAATAGCTCCGAAAATGATTTAGTGTGTGTGTGGTTTAATGGACACTAATAAAGCTTATGACGGTGGCTTCAGGGCTGCTTTTAGTCTCCTACCATCAGTGTCTCATACTTCGTGAGAAAACTAGAGCGAGGCTTGCTCAAACTAAAAACATGTTGCTCCTAAAGCTCACAGCAAATCAGGGCAACTAAATGTTAATAAAGGATGATTGGTCATAACATTATTACTATTATTACTTGCTTTTTTTGTGAGACTTCTGCTGTGAAGTCAGTGCTGCTTTGAAAACAATACAGTATCCTTTCCAAGTATTTCCTAGTTTTCTGATATAGAGATTGGCCTTTTTTAATATATATATTACAGTCTGTACAGTTGGGTGTTACTCACTGATGTTGAAAGCCAAAATACACACATACATCTCTGGAAGTAAGTCATGAAGTAATTTCACTGGTGTTATAATTTAAAGAAGTCTCTAAAATGAAGGCACCATAAAGAATATCTTAATATAAACAGTACAGTCTTATCTCATATCTTGTAATAAAATATACATGTTCAAAACCCAACGAAACCAGTATTATTTTGTTAGATTTCCTAAAACGTGGACTCCATCTTCTCTTCGCACGAGAATCGAACTCATCTCTTTTCATCTTCACAACACACTGTAGTTTATATGAAAGTAGGGCAGATTTACATCTATGCATTCTACATCGAGGACTGTATAAGTAACAAATTGAAGCTGCACTGTCTCTATTTTTTACTAAGTGCTTGAAAACGATGAGATCATTTGTAACGATGTGAAACGCCACATAGCTGAACCATTATGTCAGGACTTGCCTTTGAGCCGTTCTTAACCTGACGGCAGCTTGCCGCAGGCTGCAGCAGGTGTCAGAGACAGCTTGCTCACACATGCATGGATACGAGCGCAGCAGGAGCACATGTCCTTCATTTGGACTGGCGGCTGTAGTAGCACACAAAATATCTGCTCATTTACAAATACTGCAACGCCCCGAGATCTGTTTTAACTTAATTATTGATAGGATGATGTGTTAAGAAGGGAGCGCTGGAGGTGTCAAATGTAAAATGTCTGTCTCGGTGAATTAATGGGATTAGCCTGATAACCTGCTAACACCTCGACAGGGAGAATGCAGGATTAATGAGGGAACAAATGAACAGAGAGAAGGGGCTGCAGAGTGGAGGTGCTCGAGCTGTTGTGGGGTTTGTCTCGCCGCAGGTTTCACTGGTGAAGGTGGGGGTTGGGTGTTGGTGGGACAGACTTCAAGGCATGGAAAGGAATATTAATTTAAATGCATATTTCTAGGGCTCAGGGGCTCAGGAGACAGGCGCGTGGACTTAAAGGAGGCAGACATCTAAGCTCCACTCCGAGTCCAAAATGAGATCAAAGTGCAATTTTTATGACTTTTCTCTGAGTCTGTTTGATGCCAGATTTTTCCAAAAAATCTCCAACACCTCCAGCAAGTTGGGTTCTCATGAGGGGGGCTGGGTTAGCAGCCTGGGAACGCAATGTCAAATGAAATGATAGGAAAAGCCTACAACAAGATAAGTCCTCATGTTTACAAAGCTGTGATGTGGTGTCCATGCAATCAGGGAATATATTATAATACAACCATTCATTCATTGGTGCAAGTGGAAGTTGATCCAAACAAGAAATCTATTTTTTGTTTGGATTGTTTAGTTAATTTAGACATTTGTGCTATATATCTAAAAGCATGCAGAGACCACATGAGTAAAAATGACCATCTTTGTCACTTAATAACATCACACACAACTAGACTAGTCTTTACATTGTTTTGTTTGTTGTTTTTCTCATGACATAAAACAGGAAAAGGCTAGTCTACTCATGTTTTTTTTTTTTTATGAGTTCCTCGGCTAAAGCAGGTGCAGACAAACACAAATGTTTTTTCAAATGTAATGTTGCTTTTGATAATTGTTTGATAATTGATGATTGTATAGTAAATTACTCAGACTAGTAGTAGAACAGGTTAAACATGAACTCTTTTCTGTTTTTAACAAAGGCCAAATGTTATTGAAACCCTAGACCACATTAAAACAGCGTTAGGCTCTTCTCTCCTGTGCATTTGAACTCCAGTTAGACGGCTTAATTTAGCTTTGAGTATAGTCCAAAGCTGTGCATGTACTGAACAGTCATTTCTAGATGAATTTGATCAAGATACAAAACATTTCCATATTTAACGGCGGCTTCCACATTCCAGCTGTCAGCGTTTGGCCTCATTTATTCTGAATGGAGAACGTACTTCCTCTTCCTCTTCTTGTTTGGCACTTCCTGTTTCAAACTTCCCAGGCTTTATAGGGTAGGGCGCCTGGATTAATTCTGGGAAAATATATCAGGGACATTTGCATCCTGAAACGCTACAGCTGCACATGTTGTTCTGTATTAATGCGACTGCGATGAAAAAGTCGCACTTATGTTCTGTGCGCAGACAGTTTTTACAGTAAATGAATCTCTAACTGCTGCTATAACTGTGACCTGTGAAGGAAGTGGTGGACGTGATTCTGTACGAACGCCTCGAGAGCTCACCGTGTCCTTTTTAAAGCGCTGTAGGAACTTTTTTGTTCATTTGATTTTCCTGCTTGCCTCATGGATCTGGAGCAAAGTAACTTTACAACATCAGGCCACATTGTAAATTCCTCAGTTCACTGCCAATTTTTGCTTTAACGAGCCATTATATTTTTGAATTTAAAACGTCAAAGAGTGGGGTCAATACATTCAATTATTAACCTGGCTGTACTTTCAAAATCCATTAGACTAATCACTATCATTTGTCACAGCTACTTTTTGAGCTACTTTTTTTTAGGATTAAGGTCATTTATTTGAGCCAGTCTAGGCCCATTTTGTATTTTGTGGTTAAATGTCTGGTTGGGAGTGACTTATTGTACCATCCCAGACAGAAAACACTGGCATCTTTACAATTCCCCCTAAAACCCATTGGCACTGTGCTGTGTGTTGGCAGATCATTCACTGGCATTTTCTCCAAGCATTGTAAGCACATTATGCCACACTGTACAGAGCTGCATCTGAGATCTAATCTATACAAAAAACTGCCATGTAATGTAATAAAATCAATGGTAATGGTAAATGGGATGCATTATATAGCTCTTTTATGTGTCTCTTTGCGTTACATGATGCTTTATTCACAAACACAATCACACTGTGGAGGCAGACTGACACACAGACAGAGATGGGGATTGTATTATATAATTTCCTCCGATTAAAAACTTCATTTGTTCTTTTACGGTCAGTGTATCGCTAAATAGGTGTCAGTCAAGGCAGTGGTATTTCGGTCTAAGTCAAGCAAAAGGAAGGAAGTGGACGGCTATTTGCAGACTCTAATCTGGTTAGAGTGGTTTCTGCCATACTCGCCATGTCTATAACTAGAGCAGCCATTCTACCTTCTATTTACCCATGATGCCCCAGTGTAAAAGCATGTATGATCGTATGTGGAGGCTGAACACTTGTGCTTGGACCTAACGTTAGTGTCAGAGATAATGTGTATGGGGATAAAAGTACATCTTCTGCAAATCTTATGCAGCACATCCCTCCAGTGTTTCAAAGACAGGCCACACACAAAAGGAAAACTACTCTGTCATAGTTTTGGCTCTTTTTCCTCCTCGATGTCTGTGTCACCTTCTGTTAAAGCTCTGTTTTCCCCTCGTCCATCAGTGTGTGTCACTCTGTGTGTTTGTTGTGTACATGCGTGCCTTCATCCTGTGTTCACACTCACTGTCAACCCAGTGGAAAGGGGAAGGTCATATATTCTCCTACATTTCCTGTTTTGAGAAACACTCCAGGGTTTAGAGTTGAATCGGGACGGTCATATCAGGGAATGCAATTAAACGAGCTGTTTTTGGGGAGTCGCCGACTGCTGTTTGTCTTGTCTGTGAAGGAACTATGAGTCAAAAGAGCTACAGCAAAAGCATTTGTAAAGCTACGTCTTTAGTTTGCTGCTGAGATAATGCATTAAAAATATAGTAACCAAATGTGCCACTTCCTTCACAACACTAACCGAGACTCTGATAAATCTGACATCTTCAGCTATCTGTCTTCCTGTCTCAAGATGGAAAAACTGTCACGTTAGACTTTTCACATGAAGCTTGCAGTTGTTATATATAAATGACCTGAAAATGGGAGAGAAAAAGTATTGCCAATAGCACTGGTTTTGTCAACATATAATGAATAGACTGATTAATACAGGTCAATCCCATGTGACAGCACTGGTTCCAACTGTGGCTCAAGGGCTGGTTGTACATTTCAGAGTTTCAGAATTGACAGATGGATAATTGTAACTTGTCATTTGTGTTTAACTTGTTGCAAACATCAGTAAAAGTCTGATGCCTGTGGTCTCTGTGTTTCTCCTCACTTAAAGGAATGTTGAACAACTAAAAACTTGGTGTTTCCTTAAAATTACGATCCCGGTTTTCTTCAGAGCAGTGCATTTCTGGCCCGTTGTCATCCCGTTGGATTCCAAGTCAGATTGTCCCACATTCCTAGTGTGGATTTTTCCTGCGGCAGCCGGCCGTCCGCGGGATGATTTCACCAGCCGTTTTTAAAAGCCAGAGGAAAACCTCCCGGGTTGTGTGTGTTTGCTGTGTCAGCAGCAGGCGTGGTGGTGCCAAAATGAGAGAGCAGGACGGACTGAAAAGCCATAGAGAATAGAAAGAGGGACTGATCCGAAAGAGATACAGCAAGAAGAGGGCATGACGAGTAAAACATTATGAAGTTTTTAGTTTTAAAGAAAGAAAAGAAATGTAAAATTACAAAACAAGTGTTGGGTGAGCTGGACTTCTTGTGGGGGCCAGACTTTTTGTGCCTGTTGCTATGGAGACGACAACTATGCAGCCTTAGACAAGAGGAGCGTGAACAAAAAGGCCTTAGTGAATAATAAGGTTTCACTTTCTGGCTTTCAAACATAAAACAATCGTTCAGATACTGATCCTCTGCTGATCCTCTCAATAAACACTCTGATTTAGACTTTAGATCTTGAATGTGACACAGTGCTCCACCAGTGGACATTGTCTCTTTCAATGTTTTGGATTTCTATTAATCAGTTCACACTCTCTGTCTACTCTTCGACCGAAAGAGTTCAATAAAAGATGACAGTGGCAGCACTTCTCAAATGCTTTTTCTTTATTTTCTGACAGTCAGTCCATCTTGTATTGACAGAACTTATTGATTTTGTCTTTTATTTGATTCTCCTTTCATCTTTAAAAAAAAAAAAAGTTTACGTCTTTTAAACATCTTAAAAATAAGAAGAACATCAAATACATTACACAATATGGTGCATTAAATGATTGCTTTAATCAAATACAACTATAAAAAGTGGGCAATTCCTTCATGTTTTATCACTGCAGTTTAAAATAATTCCTCCACTGAAACTGCCACTTTCCCATCCTGCCTCTGTCCTGTCCCAGTCCATTCTGGTTGGGTCTGTCCTTTTGTTCCTGTGCTGTTTATAGCCTTTGTTGATCACTTTGTTGACCTTTGACCACCATTCAGTCTGTTTTTTGATGAGGCTGTTATTACAGGGCAAAGAAAAGCCACCGTAAACTGGCACCGTGCCTTGATGACTTTATAATGTCTGTCATTACATTGTTTATTGTTTTTGTTTTAGAGATGTTGGAAAGAGCACTTTGACACTGATTTCACTGTAATAAAAATATAATTGGACTGTTTTTATGTCACATTTGTTGATTTTAGACTCATTAATAGAAAAGAGGAGCTGGTTAGTTAGCCATGTTTAGCTTGACTTTTTGTGGGATAATGGGTGTCGTTATTATAGCCTTATTAGACATTAAACATTAAACACAGGCCAACTCCAGTATCTTTGACTTATGCTAATGCTCAAATCTCTGTGTTACCTGTTTAACCCGGGGCAATAAGAACTAGCACAAGCAAACTTTATCATGGTTCCCTCCAAATTTGGGAACTTTAGCTTCATAAACTCAGCATGTTTTCAACAATTCTGCAGTGGAGCAATCATTTTATAACTGGCATTGTTTTATAAAATATATGGAAGGATCTGAGACTGTTCTGGTCCGACTACAGTGAATGCTTGTCCTCGGTCGCTGCACCGACACATTTAACGTGATGAAAGCCATCTGTGGAGATCGACAAAGGGAATGTTTCCAGTGCGCGGACGCCGGCTCTGCTTTGTCAACCCCAGTGCTGTGTCATGTGTTGGCTTGTGTTTGCTTTTCTAAGTGATTCCAAATGCGGGCCGGCGAGTGCCCCTTTCAGTCCCTCTGCGTGTGTTTACTGTCATGGCTGCCATGTATGAGGGACTTATACCAGTGTTTATGGTCCGCCAAGCCGCTGCTGGCAAACACGACCGTTTTCACAACATAATTCTTGTAAATATCAAATGTTCATCGAGGCAACACGTGTAAAGTCATGTTTTTTGTCACCACATTACAGCTGTGATTTTGGGTCTGCTTTAAGTCGTGAATGACCTTAAACAAAGTCTGGTTTGATCCTGTCCAGAAAAACAAATGCTGCGTTAATAAACTGGAAAACTGGCCACAGTTCGTTTTAAAATGTGGAAAAATATTTGAACATGTCTCAGGTTTTATGACTAAATTGCTACTTTAATAAAAGCTGGATGTCTTCATTATTGACTCGTGCGGTGAGTTAAAAATAGGTTTGACAGTCAACGGGGTCTGCGGGGTCTGCTGGGGGTACGGCTGTGGTACCGGAGTGTGGCAGCTTGTATTAAACCACCGGCGTGAGTGTTTTCACAAGTGGAGGTAATTAGAGTGTGATTGAAAGGTAGAGGATGTCTGTGTAGTTTTCATTTTGCTTTGTTGAAATAACCACAGTCGATGCACTGCAGAAATAAGACTTTTGAGTTCAAACATGGCAACCTGGTTGGTTAAATAAACTCCTGCCAGGTGTTTTTCTCATTAACATCTGAATAAATAAATGTCAGTGTGAAATTCTGTAGCAGTATGTTGAAGATGAAATATACAGGTGTAATTTACAGTATAGTGTTGAATGTGTGAATATTTTAGGAGCTTTCCGTCTGTCCATTTGCTACCATTCATCTTTGTGCATATTTGAGTTGATCTGTAAGTCTCATTTTGGGTCTTGTTTTGACATTTTAGCCGCGTGCTTTTTTCCTAATAATTGACTGTGTGGTGAGTTTATACACTGGGGGTGATGAGATAAAATATGACTGTTTTTTCCCCTGATTTCTTTTCCTTTTCCCCATTTCTAGTGACATCATTGCAGTTTGATCCAACCCAAACTGTGACCTCTCTAGGGTTACAACTGAGTAATATAAGTAACCGTTTAATCACAGGCTTACATCATAAAATTGTCGAAATGTTTAACTTTTATATCTAATCTTTGCCCTCTAAACTGTAACCGACTTTAAACAGATTAAGCGGACTACATGACAGTGTAATATTGGACAGGATGAGCTTATTTGTTCCCAGCTTTGCTCACAGATCGTATTACACACAGATGATGGACCTTTAATGTGGGTCTGTAACAGGATCTTTGTTCATGTCCAGATTTGACCTTAATCACTTGTATGGCCACATCTCGAGCAGAGGAAGACCGATGACACTGCAGACGTGGTGCTTTGACCCGGACCGCTTCCCTTTAAGGCTGACGGAGCAGAATAGACAGACCAACCGTGACCTCTGAACCCCACTTCCTCCTTAACCTGCACTCGCCATGGCAACGAGGAAAGAAAAAGAAGCCATCTCCATTTCCTTGTTCTGTCTCAAACACTTTCTCCGCTTTTTGGCGCATTGTTGTCTTAAAATGGAGTTTCCTTTTTCTGATGAGTGTCACATTGACCTTGTTTGTTCTTCTAACAGGAAACATACTCATAGAAACTGATGCAAACATAAATCATTTCTTTTATTTGGTTTAAAAGTAGTTGTTCTAGATTTTAGGACTGCTTATTTTGATCATTATTGAAATCACAATTAATTTGATGATGATTACTTATTGACTTTGGAAATATATTGGATTTATTAAACAAAACAGTGAATTCTCCCATATTCAAACATATAAATAAATAGCTTAAAAAATTAACAGAAATAATAATATTAATAATAAAGATAAATAAATACAATTTAACAATATATGGAAAACAATAAACAAGTAATAAATAATAGCTTTTTTCTCGGTTACATAAGTTTTGTGATTGTTAGGAGCCAAAATTGAAATTGAAAATTCGATTCACCAGAACATTTTTGTCAACACTGAAACTTACATGTTCACAAGTTTTAAGATGAAACACTACGCTATTGGTGGAATATTCTTAGGTTGTCCGTCTGTTCATGAAATGTGTTTTTGAATTAGCAGACAAAGGTCAAAAGACAAGGACACTGATTAAGGATAAAGAAATTAACCATTGACAGCTCTGATGATCCATCAATGTCAAACCTTCCTTTAACAGAGATCAATAGGCCTCAGCGTGACATTTTAGTTTCAGTTTTCTTGTATCTTTCCGTTCTGTTGTTGGGTCTAGGGCTGCACAGTATGTCACTAATTTAGCAACAGAGTAAAATTATATCAATATGAAAAAAACACATTGCACAACATTACTTGCATCACAATAATATAAAGTAGAAAGTGGAGTCTAATCCAGAGTTATGTATTTATTGATGTATTGGAATTTAAATCTTTACTTTTTCAAACGGGCTATTTAAATACTATGAAGTAATGTTGGTATTGCAATATTCCATAATCGTTTTTTTTTTTTTTTTTTGCACACCAAGAATGACTTTCTGAATTGAGTAAAGTGGGCGGGTCATACAACATCAGATCTTGAAAGCCCCGAGACTTTAGTATATATCTTTAATGCTCGACTTCACTGAAATGACATTGCACCAGATGTTTGTAGCGACACAACAGTAGCTACCACTTTTTATTTCAATATATTATTAATAACTAACGATGTGATTTCACTTTTTATACTTCATTGTCTATGGCACACATGTCAAACTCAAGGCCCAGGGGCCAAATGCGGCCCTTTGCAGTGTTTTATGTGGCCCTTCAATACATTTGGAAAGTTATATTTTTGGCACTAGATTTTAATGAATTTGATTTTTGCTACAAATTCAACTAAAGCCGGTTGAAGTCCAACTAAAACCTGTTCAAATCTGACTAAAACCTGTTCAAATCCACTTTAAGCCTGTTCAGATCTGACTAAAACCTGTTCAAGTCCAATTAAAACCTGTTCAAATCTAAATAACCTTGTTTAAATCCAACTAAAACCTGCTGAAATCCAGCTACAAAGAGTTTCCATAAACAGATGAAATTAAAATTAAAAGATAACTTGTGTAAGACTAAAATGAAGATGAAATCTCACATTCAAAATTTAATAAAAGCTTCCAAATGTCACCATCTTCGGCCCCTCAAAGGATTCTTATTAACTATTTTGGCCCCTCATCACTTTGAGTTTGACACCACTGGTCTATGGTAACCAGTTCTTCCAGCTTCCGTCCTGCACATGGTCCGTCCAGCGAGGACTCTCTATGGTTTGACTTGAGTCCCCAGATTCCTGTCGTTGCGGTGCTGCCGGGTCATGTAAAGAGTCGTATGAGGAGACTGAAATCTGTCTTTGTTTCTCCAGATGAATAGTGTTCATGTGTGTGTGGCTGTGTATTTGTGCATTTGTCCCACTTGATGAATAGGGTTTCTATTCAAAGCTACTGCAGAGTTGGAGCTACTGCTGGATATCCTGTTGATATCACACAGGCCTATTCTTTCCACGGTGTGTGTAGCTGGGTAATACACACAGTGGCTGTTGTACACTGCTGCTGCATGGTTGCGGTTAATGACAGATTCCCTTTGTGTCTGTTACAGTGCTCTGTGTGAGTTTTTGTCATTTTGCCTCATTCCAGCACAGAAAAAGACACTGTCCCATTCACATGTCATTGGTAAGTTTAGTTGTGGCATTTGGACTGACACTAATTCTACTGAGTGACCACACATAGTAGTCACTACACAGCAGACAGGAATGAAAAATGGAATTTCTTTTGTCTCTTTTGACGAATTACAGCCAGATACCAAGAAACATAACACCTATAGCTTAATTGAGCCATCTACAGCTTTTCACACACACTGAACATAATTAATTTGATCTTATTGGATGCTAAGACTGTCTCAGTAATGAAACTTTGTAATATATTGGAGGCATTCATTCATTCTGGTTTTGCACCTTGTTGCTGCTGCGATGAGGAGTAATTGTAGAACTTAAGAGCCAAATGATGGAAAAATATTCTGTAAAATACTCAATATGGATAACATTTTAAGCTGTTGAAACGTTGCACTATGTTTACCTTCAAGTGAACACAAAAACACACAAGAAAAACAAGATTTGAAAGCGTTTTTCTGCGATAAAGCCACCATTTCCTTCCATCTTTACAGTGAACAGACAGGATTTGCTATAATGAACTCTTTTACACTCATCAATCCTCATCAAATGTCTGATTTATGACATAAATAATGTGCCATCACTCAGTTTGGACAGCTAACAAACTAACAAAAAGCTATTTTACAAATCTGTGTTCAATTATAATGAATAAAACAAGTTCAAAATAAACCACAAACAAATCTGAAGAGATGCTGGGCTGTGATGTGTAGCTGTTTTATAAATCTGCTGGTGGTTAGTTAAGTTCACTATCTTTAATGTTAATAGTTAAGTTAACGCAGTAGAAGCTATACTTGTGCTATGACGACTGCGTGGTACTGTTTATTTGTGTCGGTCCTGTTGTTTTTTGAGCCTCGAAGGAAGTGAAGGAGAGAAGAACAGGGGGAATTCTTTGGTTGAAGTGAGAGCCAAGAAGCAGCGTGTCAACAAGGTCACTTATTTTTAGCCGCCACTGTCCTCTGCAGCTCTTCCTGCACGGACACACACAAGACTTTTTACACACAACATGTCTAAGTCCCCAAATAAACGCAACATCTTGCATCTGGAAACAATGCATTAATTCATGAGTAAATCTGATATCTCTCTCAGAATGTCTCAAATGTTTTCTATTCATTCGTTCGATTCATATCACATTAAGACCTACGCAACAATGGAACTCAGAAAGCAGCAAAGACACAATAATGCAACAAACATAACATTCTTAACCTTTATTTTCCCTACAAACCATAAAAGGATAAGCATTTCTGCTCCCTGCGATGTTAAAATCCACATAGTCTTGCACGAAAGCTTTATTCGACAATAAACTCACTGTGGCATGTAATTCTCTTTTTTGTTTAGCGGCAATTCATTTGTGTTGGCTGGATCTTACAGACTCGTGTCCTGGAGCAATGTGGTTTTGATTTGGGAACGTGCTTCGAGTGAGCTAATGGACTCCCTACAGCTGATGTGTGTACGGGCACGTGTCTCATTGTGTCGTCGAGCATCAAAATCATTGCTACAACGAGCGCTCGGACATGTGTGGTGTATTTGAATATGTTTGCCAGATGAATAACTTTGCACTGACTTCATCGTATAATTTGCCAAAATGTACAGTAAAACATCAGCCAAGAGTGAGGAAACTAAACAGAAATACACTCTCTTCTTTCCAAAGAAGAATAAAGTTGTCATCAGTGAAAACGTGCGCCAAGACCAACGTGAATAAACAGCACAAATAAGACCCTCAAACTTGTGGATTATTGAAGTTTATTAAGTTAGTCAGATGCTTCAGTTAAACAGCGGTTATTCATTTCAATAATAAAATCTCCATCACAAAAAGTGGGTTCTTCTGATGCGTTTTTGTTCCCCCTTTTTCTCTTTATTGCACTCTCCAGACTTTTCTCAAAACTAGTCACTGATCAAACATTTGAGAAGTTAACATGGCTCTGAAACTTGAGTATAATTTGTAAATATTGGGCATATATTGTAGTATCTGTGCTGAATATGTAATATATTAATAGCTATTTTACTTGTTCTGAAAGGTGTAGTATTGGGACATCCCTGATACAAATGATATCATTATGACTACAATTAAAATACTAAATTATTTCTCTTTACACCATGCTATTACTACAGCAAATGACCAAACATTAGCAAATAACTCAAATAAATATTACTTACTTTAACAATGCCATCAAGAACACTATAAACAACAAGGAAGATGGACGCAAAGTCAAAAGTGTGCTAATGTTGTTTTTAAATGGGTTAATACAGTCACAGCAGCAGTTGTTTTAGCAGCGGTTCAAGAAAAGGAAGACTATTCAAAACATAAGAAATGTTGTGTTGAAACCTCTAAATACTGATGTAAATAAGTAAATAACTCAGTTTATAGTCTGAATAAGCTTATGTGGACAAAAAACTAGTTGCACTGTCAAATTATCGAGTTATTGATGTGAAAACAGTTGGTATTAAATATTTTAAATGACTCATTACTAAAATATCGTAAATGATTGCTTTCCTCCGCCATGTTTATGATTAAATAACATCCACAGAATCAATCTGAGTTTCCGAGCTGTTGTTTCCGACTTGAGCAGGATTCGTGTGCATTTTTTCAACTCGGAAAAACGTTTTCCCGAGTTCCCGAGGACCACATGAATGCCCCATATCTCTGTTCATCAGTGGGTGGTTTATACAAAGCAGAGAAGGTGGAGGCAGAGTGAAGAAACCTTAAGCACTTTTCACTCTCAAGGTGTGGAGAGGAGCTGTCAGTGATAGAGCAGAGAAGAGGCAGCAGCCAGTGAGGAACGCCGGGCCAAAACCAAGAGTGAGGAGGACCGGGCAGAGAGAGAGATACAGGTCTGGACCGACTAGACTAGAGCTGGATCTGAGTCCCACCGAGCCCACCCACACTCTAAATCTCTTATGGTATCAGCTTTGGGAGAAAGACTAGAGCTGGAATGGAAACTGTAGAGATAAAAGTGATCGTGTGAAGAGAAGATAGAGGTGCCACAGTTGCATTATTGGAACATAAACCAAAGAGGCCATGTTTAAAAGGAATAAGAAGGCTATATTTACTATTTCTCAGTCGAATTGATGAATTGATTTTGAAGAATATGACTTAAGTGAATCGGGAATTAAAATGCACCAGACACTTAAACTGTTAAACCTTATTCCTGGTGTTGTAGGAGTTTTTGTTGCAGTTCAACAAGCGGCCACTAGTTCAATTGTTTTCACATTTCACACACTGTAAGAAGACTGTAAAAACTGCAGATGAATGGTATTTCCCTGAAGTTTCACTTTGTGTAACTAAGCAAATCATGTGGGAATTGAAATACCTATGACGTCTTTGTGCTTTACTCTACACTGGAACTGTAAAACCTCAGTTTACTCTTGGAGTCAGTCTGTGGTCTGCTCTGGTCATACTTTACTTATTTCTCTGCTACGGAGCCACTGTGACTCACTCTGGACGGACATCCTACGGTGTCTCTGAAGGGAAAGTGCTGCGAGCGTGTTTTTGAGCGCGTGTGTGTGTGTTCCTGGAAGCCGTGCAGAAGCTCTTTTGGCCTGCGTTTCGTTTCTCCGATGGGAAGGCTGTTACGGATCTTTCCACACGCGGACACATGCACGAGCACAAATACCGCTCCGAACTTCACGGATGAACTGCGGTATTTACAGCAACACAGCCAATTAAGCTTTGTCTGTCTCCTCTTTTCAAACTCGCTGTCCTCTCACTGACTTCCATCTGTCTTTCCACGAGACTCCTCATCGCTTCTGTCCTGCTCATTTCCTCCTTTACTGGATTTCACTCGAAGATGTGGAGTTTACAAAATGTCACTGAAATGCGTGTCTCACATGTCCTTGGGTGTCAGCACAGGATCAAATCGCACTTCCTGCTTGTTTTCCCAATGATTTTTCCATTACACTCCATATTATGTGTTGTGAATGAGTCAACTTTGGTTTGCCTCAGCCACTATCATAGCTTTCAGCATCCACTATATTCCATGATACTATTATAAAGTGAACTAGTCCTGCCACTCTGTCTCTGATGTGCTTAGATTAGTCAGAATCGATGTAAAGCTGTTGTAAAACATGACACTTAGAAGCTAAAAAACACGCTTAGAAGGTCTACAAATGCGACTAAGGACTTATTCCCTTTTGGATTTCCGAGCACCACCTCTTCCAATCACTCAAGCATTGCTCATATTTTTTTGTAGAGCACATAAACTCCTTGGTCTTGTCACGAAGCCCCAGCGAGGTCAGCGACAGGGAACACAGTGAGCCTACATGCATTCGAAGCCAAACTAGGCGTGAGTGTCTGTCTCCCAGGAGCTCTTAGCGCCTCATGTATTATTTGAAAGGCATCCATCTGACCAGCTCCTTTCACTGCTTCACTAAGTTAATGTGACTAAAGTTTAATGGGACTTTTTTTTTGCACTTTCCATCACACACACACACATACACACACATACCAGTGCTTTAGTGCTGTCTGCATTCATCACTAACACCACCTGGGATCCACTCAAAATATCTGCAGCCCGTTTTAGCGGATTTTCTCCTCACTTTCACTTTGCGTAAATGGACGAAAATGAAAAACGTGGAATTTTTGACAAAATTGTGGTTCATTTTCCCTTTTGATTCTGTTGCGTGTTTTCAAACTGATGTCTTAAATCGAACAGACTTTTTTCCTCTGTGTTTTCCAGGTCTTTCCAACGCCAAGAGGAAGTTTGCCGACTCTCTCAACGAGTTCAAATTCCAGTGTATTGGCGACGCAGAGACAGACGATGAGATATGTATAGGTAAGCCAGACAAAATGAAACGTAATACGTCCTCTGTCTCGGCAGAAGATGTTCTTGAAATAGTTACACTGCTGTCTTTTAATCTCCAAAATAGAACAGCTTCATTTGCAGAAAAGTCTCAACTATTTATAGCAGGGATGCTCACAGATGTCTTGATGCTCAAACAAATCCTCTATTTAGTTATTGTATTCCCATCTTTTCATTACACACATAAATATAATGCTTTAAAATCACACACACCTTTTTATATAACCACCACTACCTGCATAAAATGGTATTGCACAATATTTCAATAAGAGTTCTGTAACAAAGTGCTAAAATTATGTAGTTGTTTAAAAAATACAGAAGGCCAGCATTGTTTTAGCCCAAAGGCTTTTGTTTTATGTATTCCTAGTTTGTTGAATGTTCAGTCTGTTTTTGTTACATAGTGAGGTAGATAAGTGGAAGTATTTAAGGTAATATGTTTGACAAATAAATGCAGAGAAGGCCTTAAATGGAGACATAAAGGTTATCTCAAAAGTGTTGTTAAACCATAGTTAGATAAATGAGCAGTGTAGAGTATTTAGTTTGGTTTCTTATCCACTCTGAAGCCTTTCCCTGTCGTCCTGCTGTGAACATGCAGCTGCCACCGCGCCCCTCTCTCGCTGCAGCCCCTCGGTGGTCCGACCCACCCACTGCTCTTGTTTAACTATCGCCAGCTATCTTTCCTGAACAGCTTGTAGCTCTGCTGGACTGCATAACGCCACTCTTGTTTAATGCTATTCATAGTCATCCTCTCCTTGGCACCAACAGTTTACTCCTCATTTCATGCAGGATATTTGGTTTAAGTCTACATTCAATAAATAATAGAGCAAAAACTTTAAACTTAATAAAAAAAACCTCTCACACACCTAAATCCATAAAGCTCTCTTTAAAAGTCACTACTATATTCTTGTCCCATTACTTGAGTCTTACCAATATCACCATTTCTTTTTAAATTATGCATCTTTCGTGTTTCTTTTCGCAGCTAAATCTCTCCAGGAGTTTGCAGCTGTGCTCCAGAATCTAGAAGACGAGAGGACGCGGATGGTGAGTGACCTGTATTGAGTATTGGAGAATGTTAAAAGGACGTGCAGGAAATCACAACAATGTCAATATTTTTCCATCAGCGATTTTCTGCACCTTTTCACTTCTTCGCATTTTCACAAATACATGTCATAGATATTGAACAAAGCTCGACGTGAAGTGTCTGCTGTGTAATTTACATTTGACACGTTGGATTGTATTTCATTGTAGATCGAAAATGCTAGCGACGTGTTGATCATGCCTCTGGAGCGGTTCAGGAAGGAGCAGATCAGTGCTGCGAAGGTAAGAAGGTGACAGAACGAAGCCAAAAGCCCATTGACAGTAATAACTCCCCATACACAGTGCATTATTGATATGCAAACCACGTGATATTGATCAATACAGTTCTTTTAGTGCTTCTGCTGCTGTTAGATACGCTGCGACAGACACATTATCCAAACAAACGTCTGTATGAGGATAATTACACAGGCACCATTGACTTAAAGAGGTGTGGACTACATCAGGACAACAGCGATAATGCTTTTTATGTTTCCTTTAAAGTGTAAAGTAGTTCAAATGTTTACAGGAACAAAATACAGCATCGACAAAGCATTCTGTGTCTTTATTAAATCATCCTAAAATAATACGTTCAACATCAGTGACTCTGACACACTACAACACTACGGGTGTGTGACTGGAGTCAGCTAATGGAAAATATGATGTAAATGTGCTCATATGAAGTTTATGGAATTAGTAGTAGTAGCCTCCAATGCAAAAACTCTTTACAAAAACCTAAAGTGAGCATCAGTCACACCCTCTGTCTCCACAAAGGTAAATATCACAGGGCTGTTTGTTGATATCACACTCCTCAAAAGTGATTGAGGTGTTAAAACTAGTCATTAGAAATAAAATGTTTATTTAAATCAATGTGGAGCAGGTTTAATGGAGCTGAGGACTCCAATCAGAGAATGACATTTAAAAACAGAAATAAGATGTGCAGCTACAGAGATATTAAAGGCTAATGGAAAGATTTTGTTTTGATGACGTGTTGGGCCATTTTCTAAAACAATACAATATTCTGTTAAGACACCATTAAGGAGAACCACTTTTAAATCATTTTTGTAATAAAGGATCTGTTTACTGCCCTTTAGCTTTGTATGGTGTATTAGATGACTACAGTAAATGTCATGTAAATACACAATATACAATATATTTTCAGTTTGTCCCATTGTTACTGTACATACACTGTGTCTTTATGACCTGAATAGGAGATTAGAGTAATATATAATCCAGGCATAAATCAGTGGCTCACTGCTGGTGGTCTCCTTCAGGGCACACGCCTGTTGTTTTCATCTTTTATCTCACTCCTTGAATGAACAGGAATGCAATGGAAAATGTAACCATTATCATTTTATATTAATCCACACGTTATTTGTACAATGCTGTATATTTTCTTGCTAATACCGGAACACATGTGGTAAATACAACCTGTTCAATGTTTTATAATCTGCTTAAATCAGGACATGCTGCTGCCGTCATTAGTCAGGGGAATTATACGAGGAGCCGCAGGGGTTCAGCGAAACATAAAGTCTAGTATTAAACATTGTTGTGACAGCTGATCATCTGTGCCTCCAGCAGCTTTTTATTCTGACCTAGTGGCCAGATCAGATTAATCCCAGTTTAGCCCTAAAAACCAGCAACAGCATCTTCCACTGGCACAGATTTACCTTGTCCTAAAGCTGCAGCTAGTACGAGTTTAGAGGGAATTACAAATGTACTAAAAGATGTGGGTTTACTTATAATCCTGACTCTAGGAAGTGAAATGAGATCGATGCACAACATGTACTTAAACATTTCTGAAAACACAAAGGGCATAAATGTTGCTTTTCAATACCTGCTCTGACGCTCCCTGATGACGCGCTGCTTTAATGGACACTGGATAAGCTGTCATTATATCTAAGCATTGTACAATACATCTTGCATGCAACATTATCATCCTAACTGCCTTTTACAGAATGATAAATAATGATTGAAATTAGTTTAGTTTAGGCTTTTATCCCAGTTTTATTAGCAATTACTAGTGTGTTTTGTAACTGCTTTTCTGCTCATTCTCTTTCATTTTAATTGTATTGATATTTGACATTTAATTTGAATTTGTTGTAACATGAAATTCTCATTGAAAGTAAAAGAGAAAATGAAGTTCTAGAGCACATTTTGAGTTCTTACTGCCCCCTGCTGGTTGAATAAAGCAATTGAATTCTACAGAAGCAAAACATTTCCCCTTATATTTTGGAGTAATTCAAATAAAATGAGGATAATACTCATGTTTCCTCTTTTCTTGGTTGTTATTTGTGGTTCTTAAGAGTAATTATAAACCATGGCGTTACAGTGCATTAACTAGAGCACTTTATGCGTCCCTAAAGACAAAATGTTCACAAAGAGAAATGGAAAGAGTAGGATCATTTTGGACATGATTTCCTCAGTTAAAGAGTCATACTTGAAACAGAGGCCTTGTTGTTTAGAGGAGCATTTATCATCGCTGATGCGTTCTGCAGCTGCTCGGTGCTTCCTCTCGCTCCGGGACGCTCCTTGTTGTTGAAACAGAACTGGCCAAAAACACACCTGTCTCACGTCACTTTAGCATATGCTGACTCAAAAGGCTTCTACGATTATCAAGCACCGACACTGAATATAGTAGCAGGCTGTGAATAATTGAATGTCTTATGAGAGGTTACACCGTGGAAAATTTATGAGATTCTGTCATTTTTTTTGTTTTCTGTAATATTCACAGCAAGAAACCACGAAGCTGCTCTGTTTGTCTGTTTCCTGGAGATATTCACAGTGAACCAGACACACCCTGCTCCTCTGTCCGTCCCTGGTTTATCATTCAACCATTTTTCTGTTTCTTATGTCCATGATTTCAGCTCTGATGAAACAGACTGTTGTTGAATAAGCAGATGTGTTCCCACAAGAGCAATTTATTTATACAACACTCTTGAACAATAGAAACCACTAAGTGTAATAAATGCATATAATAAAATTTGTAATGGTGCTTGTTCCTAAAAGCTAACACCCATGCAGACAAGTTCTAGCCTGAATTTGAAACGTCTGTGATAATATCAAACATTTCTAATCCTATGCATTTGTATTGTCTTTTACAGGAGGCCAGGAAAAGATATGACAAAGAAACAGAAAAGTATTGTGCTGTGTTGGAAAAACATCTGAGCCTCTCAGCGAAGAAAAAAGAGTCACACCTTCACGAGGTAAGTCCAGTGGGTTGTGAGTGCGCTTATATTTATCATAGTTCGGTCTTTTTTTGAGATTTTTGGAACGTTATTTTGCAGGCGGACAATCAGGTGGACAACGTACGGCAGCATTTCTACGAGGTTTCTCTGGAGTACGTCTTCAAAGTCCAGGAAGTCCAGGAAAGGAAGATGTTTGACTTTGTTGAACCTGTAAGATCACATAATGAGGATGACACTGTTAACTTTCTATTTTCTTACATTCATCACTTGATTAATGTAGTCAGTGCATTAAAAAGTGTTTCTTTTATACCTCAAACAATTCTTTACTCATCAATCAGCTCCACTTTTTAGTTTAGTTAGTTTTCCACTGTTTGTCTAATTAACTGCCACCAAAAGCGTGTAATTATTCTCTTCACTTTGTTTTCTCAATAGTAATAAAAATGTATTGCTTACCAAATTGAAGTTTACCACGTCACGTAGAGGAAATTTTGAGGTTATGGTGCTTTGTTCACTGTAGTATCTGATTGGAAGGGGCGTTTTTTTTGTCAATGTCCATTTTTGTGAATGAATCTTACTATTTCAGATTCAGTCACTCTTTAATCCTTCATCTCACCTTTCACCTTCATTTTATCCCTAGCTGTTGGCATTTCTACAAGGCCTATTTACGTACTATCACCATGGATACGAGCTGGCCAAAGACTTCAACCACTTCAAGACTAACCTGACCATCAGCATACAGAATGTAAGTGCACGACACAAGTGAGATGGAAATGTAAAAGGACAAACAGGTTAGATATGGATATAAACATGACAGATAAAAAATGAAAACTTCTGTTAAGCAAAAACAAAATGAGACCCAAGGCTGTAGGCATCATTAAGGTCCCTAAGGTCTCAACCAGAGGTATTTATTTCAAATGTTTATATTACTTTTGTCTAAAACTAAACTATTCATGTAAACAATAACAAATTGAGAGACAGCTTTTGTCATCATTTTTTTTGCCTTTCTTTTGTGGCATTTTCTTCAGACTTACAGCTCCTAATCTTAATCTGAAGCACTTTTTTAGAACAAAATGACAGAATATTCTCTCAAATCGTCATAGGCTATAGTACTGAACAAATGCTCAAATTTCTCAGTATTTCTAAAATCCTACACAATCCTTTATGTCACAAAGCTTTGATGATTATTAACTATTAACTATTAACTTGTGTATGTGTACTTTTCCAGACGAGGAACCGCTTCGAGAGTACGCGCTCCGAGGTGGAGAGTCTGATGAAGAAGATGAAGGAGAATCCACATGAGCACAAGAGTGTCAGCCAGCACGTAATGGAGGGATACCTCTTTGTTCAAGAGAAACGTACGCGGAACCAGAATACGCTTGAATGTTTAGTCTGAAAGGAACTCACGAGGACAAAACATTAACTCAAGAGCTACAGTTCTGAAATAAATGATGGTTTTAAATGACCATGGGAGTGACAGAAGTGGTTGGATTATAATTCTTGGTTGGCGTGTAAATCTTTGGCAGGAACAGTGTGGTTGTAGACAGGAAAAACTGTTAAATCACAGAAGACGTAGGCAAATTATTGTTGTAAAAATCAAGGCCCATGTAAATCCAGCAATGATCTGATAAAAGTTATTTTATACACACTTAATCACATATGTTTTTGTTTTATCTAAAGATATATACGTCTGTCAAATCAAAAACATTGTAGTTTATTATCCTGTTCTAAATGTTCTCTCAGGCTCGTTTGTATCTACCTGGGTGAAGTACTACTGCACATATCACAGGGAGCCCAAGAGGGTCACTATGGTCCTTTTTGACCCTAAATCCGGAGGGAAGATGGTTAGTTTCTTTTTAATATTTTTTGTCCTACAAGTAAATACCAAATAATCCTGCCTTTTTTTTAAATTTCTTATTTGTTTGTATGTTCGGTTTATCTTTTATCTTTGTATTTTAGGGAGAAGAGGAGAGCTTCATCCTCAAGTCCTGCACCAGGAGGAAAACCGACTCCATAGAAAAGAGGTTTTGTTTTGATGTGGAAGCTGTCGACAGGTGAGTTAATATCGTTTAATGCGTAGTTTATGCCGTGCACATTCTTCTTGATATCGTAAACGTGTCTCTAGACAAACCCGCTGAAAGACCTAACTTTGATCGGTTCTTTAAAACATCTTGGAATTAAATAATAATGAATTAAACGACTGTTTCCGGATGTGTTTGGATTGAGTTGTAGTTTCATATCAGCCACATGGGAGTGCTGCTGAGTTGCTTTTCGCCTTTTCCCAAATAGACGATCAGCCTTAGAGTTCTTTTCCTGCAGGGCTTCCCTACCTCCTTCCCTCTCCTCCTTCTTCTCTCTTCAGCCTGTCCTCGTTCAGTCCCTTACGTTTGAAGGACAGTGTGAGATTGGAGAAGTGGGAGGTCACAGGGCTCAAGGATGACAGCTGAAAATGAGTGTAATGATGGAGTCAGACTGGGTTCCTCTGCTCTAAAACTGTCTTATACTAATCTAAATTAAAAAAAAAAATACAGTATGTATCCCAGATGAAACCTGAATTTATTTAATCTGTGAGGTTTTAGTCGAAAAAGAGAGAGAATTACTCTCAGCAGCACATTTACTTAAGTCATGATTTGTTTGAGACATTTTTCCAATGTTTATCTTGACATTTGATAATTACATTAGCCTTTTGTAACTCTCTCTCTGTCTCTCTCGCTGTGCTTGTTGTGTGAAGGCCGGGTGTAATAACCATGCAGGCTCTGTCAGAGGAAGACCGCAGACTGTGGATGGAGGCCATGGACGGAAGAGAACCGGTGGGTTTCCATGGCGACCCATTTGCTCACATAATAAGAGAGCAAGAGTGACAAGTTGTCTGCAATGCAAATAAAAATGTTTGTCTCTTTCACACTGAGCTAAATAAATAATAAAATAAGACAAAATACACCACAAAATAAAGTAGTTTTTAAATCTGTTGTTAAAAAGGTGACCGTAGTTTGACATTCAATAATGGCTACGCTTTAAAATAATTCTATAATGGGGACATCTCTAATGGGTTATTTTTGTCTCGTCGTACCTCATTTGAACCAGAGGTTGTTCTCATGCGCCATCTTTACCGCTGTCCCGACACTCTTAACATTACTCTGAGGCACGAGGGGAGAGGGGGCGGAGCCGTCTGAGCTCAGTAAAACTCCACCCTGGCATTGGGCTGATAGACCAGACGCAAAACAACTCGCTGTAATTGATGTAGAAAGTAGAAATTGTGTCAAAAGCAGTACATATACAGTTTATTTTGTAGAATGTAACAGTTATTCTAGGCAAACATTTACATTACACAGATAATTTGAGGTTTTGCTGGTCATCCCTTATGACATCGTTACAAATGGTCTTCTGAGGATAGGACGTCCCATTGCTCCTAACTCATCCGTCCTTAATCTTTTCTCTTGGATGCAAAATAAGCCATTTGAGATGTACCCATGGAAACCTTTCTGAAGTGAACCAGGAAGTGTGTCTTGGCTTCAAACTGACTTCCTTTCACTTCATGTTTTAACACCTCGTCGCCAATCTCAAAATGTGCAAAGACAATTAGCATTTATAAAGTCAAAACATGCTTCAACAATCAGTGCCCGGCCAACCTTTCAAATATTTCTGCATTTAGCACTTCACACTTTACACTTTGAGTAGTATTCACCAAACTAAGTCCCTTCAAATCACGTATTCACCTGTGAGCACATAGAGAGCATGAAATAAACCGTAGTTGCCGAGTCAATCTGTTTGTTTTTCTTTCACAGGTTTACAATCTAAACAAAGACAGCCAGGCAGAGGGCAGTAAGTAGCTCTAATTACCCCTGTAATTCTCATAATCACTGTTAATGTTAGACTTGACAAACAGGGACACAGTTAATGTAATACACAATCCACAAATGGATAAATATGTGTAAAATGTATGTTTTCTCACTGTTTCCTTCAGTGGCCCATTTGGATGTGATTGGATTCAATGTAATGAAGAAGTTCATCTATGCTGTGGAGACCCGAGGTATAAAGATAATCTAACCAACATCCGCTGCTTCTACAATGCCTTTGCTGTAAAGTATATTTATGATCAGTACAGTTTTTTGGACAACAGTAATGCATTGGCCAGTGCAGTAAGCAAACTTGGCTTTGCTTGCATTATGCGCCACATAAACTCATTATTTAAGGCTATTCTCTATTAGTTTAATGGTATTTAGCCTGAATTAAGTCAAACACAAGAACACATGTCATTTTTCCTCTGAAACAAGCTTGTGTTTGACATGTTTTATGTGTTTACAAGAGACATTTCCATTTGAATAAAATCTGTACAGATCTCTTCCAAACTGTAATGAGAAGGAAGTGCCTGACTTCCTTCTAGATGAAGATCACGTGACTTTTTATGAAGTCTTTATTGTTCTGTACCATGGTATGTGGGAAATGAACAGTGCCATTGATCTATACATCCATTAATAATGTGTTGTGACACGTTAATTTGCTGCTTTGAATGGTGTAGTTTCAGGGTAATAGACTTACATGAAGGAGTGGCACTTATTACTGACAATTATGCTTCTATTTCTGTTGTTTGTAGTCAGCAAGCCCCACCTTTGTTGCTTCACGTGTTTTTATTTCTCATGTGGACTCTTCCTTTGTTAAGTTGGTTTTACAGTCATTTTTCAGTTCTAATATTAAAGGTTTGCTTCTATCTGTTTTCCAGGTATTGATGAACAGGGCTTATACCGAATTGTTGGTGTAAACTCCAAAGTCCAAAAACTACTGAGCTTGGCAATGGGTAAACAAATAAAAAACTTTACTTATTACATCTGTTTGTCAGTATGGCTGCTTGTAAAATGATGTATACTGTATCTATTTGTTTACTAGATCCTAAAACGTGTGCAGACGTGGAACTCGAAAGTTCTGAGTGGGAGATTAAGACCATCACGAGTGCGATCAAACACTATCTCAGGTAAAACGCTACACCTTTCAAGAGTAGAAGAAGAATATTTTAGATTATAAATGCTCTGACTGACTCCTCTTTTCTGACTGGCCGCTGGGTGTTTATTAAAACTGTTAATGGCACACTTTTTTAGCTCAAATTTAGTCTCTAAAGCTGCTGAATAATTAGCACAACAATTAAGCACTCCAGGGTGGGAAAAAAAATGCTTTTTTTTTGTCAAGCTTTTCTAAGAATACAATGAATTCACTCACCTTTTAAAATGAAAGGAATACAAGAATGAAATATTTCAATAAAAGGCAATGAAATGTGCAGTTTTTTTCAGAGAGTACAAGATGGAAAGTTTAATGTATACCTTAGGATTCTATTGAAGGCATTTAAGGTGCACTTCAACATTGTATAAGTCATAAATCCACAACTCTCAGTTATAAAAGAAGAAGAAAAAAAACCCACCCAAAAGCCAGTTTTAATGTTTTGTAATGAGAAAGCTATAAGAATGAAGGTCTACAGCACTTGTTCGCCTCTTGTGTGTGATTATAATGTGAGAACTGGGTTTCCACTCGCTGGGCTGGTTTCATTGTAAGAGGACAGGAATAGATCTGTAAAGTGGAAGCTGAAATGCATTATGGGTAGCCTATGTCAGCAGAGGTGGTCAAGCTGTGCTCATGTAACTTATTTGAGCAAATGGCTGTGAGATGAAATTACCCTTCATGCATGCAAATATGGAAGGCAAAATGTACATTAAAAAGGGCACAAATGCACGGTTAATGGACGGATACGTTGACAATGCACACTGTACCCACAGGATTAACGTCTGGGGTCATTGAGATCCAGTGGGAGCCATAAACGAACTAACCGCTGTGATAAACTCATGTCCAGCTGTGTAAGCCAGCATTCAGACATGAAATAGAAAAAGATCAGCTCGAGGTGAAGGGAGATTGAAATGGTGCAAGCCTTTTCTCCTCCTTGCTTCGGTCAGATCAGTGCTAATCCACAACTATTTAGATTGATTGGTTTTTGCAAAGCCGTCCAAGCATCTTCAGACCTTCATTCTTGTGATGTGTCCGTCTTCTGTTTGTCTGCAGGATGCTGCCGGCGCCGCTCATGACCTACCAGTATCAGAGGAGCTTCATCACAGCTGCCAGTAAGTGTCTCTCCATGTTACACGCTACACTGTGAAAGGTGTGTAAATGTCTGGATACGCTGGGTACCTCAAGAAATATCTGCTGCATTTTAGAAACAAACAAACCACTACTAAATAAACTTTCTTCATTTTACACACACACATGACAAAAATGGATTAAAAATATGCAATCGGACTATGAAAGCAAATTAAACAGATTTTTGTGTTGAAAACTCTTCTTCTATGGATTTGAAACGCACATACAGTAAATATTGCCAGTGCATTCACACAGTGATGCAAGAGAGGAAGATAATTGCAGGATTGAAACAGTTTAATGCTGAAGACAGAGCTGGGGGTTTTCACTAATAGAGTTCAGTTTGATGTACTGACATTATCCCTGAAAATGACACAAACTATTATTATCTATATAGTGTTTTATCTGTAACTCAGAGAAGAGAGATACTCCAATCAAAGACGACTTTAAAGTGAGCATTTGCACTGCATTTTTTCCTCAAACAGTCAGAAATATCCTAAGCGTGAAATAACAAGACACCTAATTGAAAGTGATCCTAAACTGCATTAGAAATAGCTCTGCTGAAGTGATCCTTTACGTAGGCCCGCTGTGTAGCTAATATATTAAGACATTTCCCTTTATTGTTGCACAAGCGAGGTCCTGACTTCCTGTGAAAGCATTTACAGATCTGTAGTTCACAGCTGAGGAACCCGGACCCCCGCCGAGTCTCCAGGATGCCTTCTGTCGCTCGTAGCTGCTGCCCCCGACCGCGCTGCTTTATGTTGTGTGTGATACAGTTACTGACCTGCTGCAAGTTGGTTTTACATTGTATTTACATACCTTTAACTGAGAGATAGAGCCCGCTTACAGTTCATCTGGTGAATACAACTATAAAGGTTTGTTTATTGTTTCCTGGCACCTTTCAAAGGATCAGTTCAAACCAGCTGTGGCTTTGATCTCAAACCAGTTGTTCTCTGACTGTTGCTGGTGGTATTAGTGGTAAACAGGTGTTAGAGATTTTTTGATTTGATATAAAATGTTGGTTTATTGTTTTTTTTTTAGCATTATTTAAAAAAAAGCTAACCTAAATGACCCTGTAAATACATTACAAACAAGACAAATGAGACAATAGGCTGCTGTCTGTCAGGGAATATACATTTAAGTTTATTTTTTCCCATTTGGAGGATTTTATTTTGGTCAAAGCAACACAAAACAATCCACATAAAATAACAGTAAAATGTATTAAAAACATCTATGAGAAGAACATGCAGAGGAAAAGTTGGAATCATGCGCTACCACTTGCACTTTTATTCATCTGAAGGATATTTTTGTACTGGTTCAGTGTGGTTTTGAGGATCCTTAACCGGTGGCAGCTCTGAGCTCTGAAAATGTGTGGGCTCATTTAAAATCCTCTGGGCCTCTCTGAACAAGGACTTTTCATATCGTGCAGTTAGATTAAGTGCAAAATAGTTTTCCATTACCACTTCTACTATCTTCAGTGCAACTGAATATATGTTTCAGTCCAGCAGGAGTAGAAAAATGACAAGATAGCATTCTCTCTGTAAAATTACCAATATAACTGCGTGTTGTGTGAAGTGTTAGGCTTAGGCTTCTTTATTTTACTGCTATTAAAATTGTTCTTTCAGTGATGAATGTTCTGTGTAGAAAGTCTGAGAAGTTTTAGAATCACTAACTTCACTGCAGTAAATGTCAAATTCCTCTTATTCTTAGGCTCTATTTTATGTTTTAAAACTTTTGTCATCAACTTTGTTCTTTTGTTGTTTGTTATAGTCTTGTCGCGGTCTATTTCGTTTTCCGGTCCAGAGTGTCTTGCTCACAACACGTCATTGTTTTCCAGAGTTTAGCCTAGGTCTCTAAGGCTAAAGAGAGTGCAGCTGAAAGGGAAGGAACTTCAGGAAATGGCCGTGTGTCTTTGGCAACATTACCAGGAAATAGCTGCTAATGAGGCTCACTGTGGAAGAAATAAAAACGAGTATTGGGAGAAACATTACACCGGTTAACATTAGTTGCTCTAACTCATTAAATGACATAAATAACCATCAACCTTGACATATTTCTCTATGTTCACAGGTGAATATCTTTAGTACAATCAACTCTTTATTTCTGTGTAACTTCTGCTTCTGTAGAGTCTGTGTGGGCGTTCGCATATTGAGAGCGCATTGTTTGCATCGCTGGCCATCTGAACACACGTCTGCTCTGCTCCGTGAAAACATTTTTGCAAAAACTGCGGGGTGATTTAAGGACTGTATCCTGACATGACCTCTGTTTCGTTCCACCCTTTTCTCCACCCATACGCTCTGCTCCTCCCTCCTCTTAATTTGACTCCTTCCGATCTTAGTCTGTTGTAAATACCCGGATTAAACACACAGCGAAGCCCGGGCCAAGTAGAGCAAGAAGGAAATGAAGTGAGAAAGCAAGCGATAGATGAGGGAGGAAGAGGGAGGAGTGCCACCTGGATTTCAGATTCACCCGAGGCACGCATCATCTTGAAAACATTCATACAGTAATTACTCTGGCTCCAGTCATTGAGCCGTGTTGTTAACACCTCATTCTTTTAATATGCCGAGGTGTCTATTCAGCCGTCCAAGCTAGTATTTTCACTTCTGGGAATAACAGCATGCCCTTCTTCAAACATTTCTTTCTCATTCTTTACTACGAGAAAAAATATGCAAAATCTTGTTAAGGGGATTGTTTAGTATTTTGTAAATGTGGTTCTGTTGCTAATTTATTTCCTATCAGCTCACTCTCAGTCTGGAGAAGTGGACAGGAGCGAGAGGGGCTTCAAAAAAACTATTTGACACCATTAACAGTTAAAACACTGAACTACTTCATTGTCCTTTTAAATGTGTACAAACAGGAGATGTATTCTGTGTAATACAAGTACTAATTGTCATTTTTAAAGTAAAAAAATGTTTTCAGAGGGACACATTTAGTTTGAAACCTGCATTTAGATAAAAGATAAAAAACATCACATAAATATCCTTATGCAAACCCACCTGGAATCTGATGTTTGAGTTTTGACCCTCTGAGGCTGCTGTAGTTTGTCAGTGGAGATTAAACAGATGAGATGAGTCTGTAAACATATATTGTTTGTATTGTTTCTCTGAATTAAGGAATAAAACTGGGTCAGTATTAAATTATATGAGCGTTTCTAAAACAAACAAAAAAAGAAATCTTTGAAACACGCCTTGTCGTGGGAATGTTTTTAAAGTGAGAAACCTGTTTTTAACCTTGGAGATGTGGGAGATAGATGGAAGGATAAGATATGGCTTACCCCTGGATTAGGAATGGAGCATTGAAGCACTCTTTTTTGATTTGTTTACACCTATAAGAGTTTAGTCGTAAGGATGTGTTTCCTCTTTGTCACTTACACCACAGTTTCACAAAAAACAAAAACAAACTACGCTGTGATTCAACATGAAACAAAGACCGTTATGGCATACTTTTGTACGTTTCTTCGGGGGTTAGTGTGTTTTTGATTGGAATGAAACAGTTTGAGCTGAGAATGTCAACGTGAGACAAATAAAGAAATAGGTCAAAGACTCGGAACAGACACTGGCTTTGGCCCAAGTCTTGAGGCATATCTGTCCACATCTCAGAGCAGCCTGCCCACATCATTCATTTATTCATTCATTCATTTAACACAGCACTTAATAATTCAGCCTGCAGTCTGTGCTTGAAAAGGTGTGTGTAGTCAGTCGGTCTGAAGTTGCTTCTAACGGTGCTCTGTGATTTCAGCTGCCATTTAAACAGCAGTCAGACATTTTTCTGTCGCGTTACCTGCATCATATTTGACATAATTTCTGCAGGTAATGACTGTATCTTCCTCCATGTTCTTTACGGGACAGAAAAAAGCAGCAACAACGAGATTTTCAATTGATTTTTTTTCTTTCATGCTCGGAGGTATTATTTATTTAGGACATGGATTTTTATCGAGCTGAAGACTGGAACCCATAGTTACAGACTTCTTGCAGTACTTTGGTTTTATTTTGATGTTACCCCGTGTCCCTTCCACTAGCAGCCTAATTCAAAACACATGGGATATAATATGTACCATACATTAAACAGGCCGTGGGATTATAGCGAATAAGCACATCATGCTTCATTTACCTCTGAGGGACATGTACATAGTTGCTTTCCAGGCTTTAATTGTAAAAGTATGTTCTCCATGTACATAATCCCAATGGCTCACTTTTAACGAGAGACACGTATAAAACTTTGATGACTTCAGATCCGAACTATATTTACAGGGTCCCTTCTTTTGGAGTAAACAAAACTCTGTGTTTGTGTAAATTAAATAAAAAAAAAGGCTATTGAAAAATTTGATTGAAAAGAGGTGTGCTGTTTGAATTTAATAATCAATAACACAGTTCATCAGCGTATTGATAAGTATGGAAGTAAAGGCATAAATAAGGTATACATTGTGTGTCAGCTAATGATTGTAGCATAAATATAAGACTATGCTGCACGTTAAAGAGGCTAAGTGAGCTATGTGTGTTATTTTTGCATAACATAAAGGCTACTTTAAGTAGTGCATGCATTTGTTGTTGGAAATAAAGAACATGAAACATCATTTTGCAAAGGTCATCTTGTTTTCAGTGATGGATGTGACGCCTACTCCCATGAAAATGACTCACACTTATAGCTTTCGATAACAGAGGTGCACCGACTTCACTGGCTTTAGTCTGTCGTTGCAGATTTGAAATAAGTTTAGACTAGTTTTATTCAAGTCTATTTTCCATTTAAGGGCAGAATTCCTCAAAGCTGTGTTCCTATTTGAACCTCTTTTCTCTTTAGGTGAACACAGGGATTCTTCTTTTTATCTTTATAAGTGGGACTAACAAGATACTTTTGCTCATAGTGACTACAAGAATGCTTCCAACAAAATACTAATAAATAACACATGTCTGATTTTAAATAGAAGAAGCTTGCTCATTGAAAAGGCATTCATTTATTTACTGGCTGACACTGTAATGTATTTGAGGCAGTCTTTGGAGTTTGTGTATTTATTTATTTCATTTTTTTAACTGCTTATTTATATAGTTTTCATTTATGGCATTGCTTTTTTGTGTGTTTGTGTGCATTTTTTTCCTTGCACATACTTCATAAGCACTGTCTTCTGTTTACGTTTAGTTAAATAACAGGCAGTATTAGTACACAGTCTCTTAGATAACGGCTTCATTTTTGATTGGGCAAGAAAAAAATGTCAAGCAGCACTAAGTTCTTCCTTCTGTTTTGCATCGGGTTACGTCTCCAAATCTTTTTATTCATGCTCAGTGCTGTGTAGGTCAGGTGCACTGTTGATTTCCACATGTCTGTACCATATATCTGTATTGGATTTGCGCGGCAGCATTTACCTGTAAACTGTGTTTTTCTTGTCTGGACTCGACGTGTGCATTTTGCCGGCTGTGGGCTGTTAGCTGTGTATTACCCGGTGCTGACAGGCAGGGCCCGAGGGGTGATCTACTGTGAGTCTGCTGTCATCTCTCTATCGACTGGGCTCTGCGGCTGTAAATTATTAGTCGTACATCAACAGCATGTCCGTCCTGTGCTTGTCTATCTGTTTATCACTAGTATCTGGAGCTTCTCTCAGAGCACAGCTAACCAAAAACCTTCTCAGCCACTGTCTTTGATTATTCTATACAACAATAATATATCGCAAATACGCAATTTCAGTGAGGGCAGTCCGACCTGTTCCATTATTTTATTTTATTTTATTTATTTTATTTTATTTTATTTTATTTTATTTTATTTTATTTTATTTTATTTTATTTTATTTTATTTTATTTTATTTTATTTTATTTTATTTTATTTTATTTTATTTTATTTATTTTTTGATTTTATTTTATTTTATTATTTTGATTTGATTTGATTTTTATTTTATTTTTTTGATTTTTTTTTTTTTCAATTTACAAAATGGAAAAGTGAGTAAAGAGACAAAAACCTCCTCCTGACGTGATGGAGTAGACCTGATCTCAACATCATGGAGTCTGGCGCTGTTCCATCTGGGATTACATGGTCTGGTTTGGTCCAGTTTGGCCTGGTTTTTCCCGGGATTACATGGTCTGGTTTACAAATTAAGGATATTTGTTGTTGTCTCTTAATTAAATGGGCCACATAAAAAGAAAATTAAATCAAGTTTAACTGGTGTTTTTGTGAACTATGCTACATTAAACGTTAAATATAGTGAGATAATGTGATGCAAAATTCATCAAGACTGGAATTTACAAGCAATTTAGTGAATAATTGTACTTGGGTCTGCTCCTATTTGGGTTTCAATCAAAGACATTACAAGTATAATGTGTATTTGTACAAATGTCTCTGGTAAAAATGGAACCTATGTTTGTACATCACTCACTAATGACCTAAAACGAACTCATGGTTTATGAGATTACGTAACCATTCTATTCTGCTTGAGATTATTGCCTGTGTTCAAGCTGGGGTCCTTGACTTATGAGGAAAGGGCTTGCTTTGATTAAAAGAAAGATGTGATTTGTGCTTTGCTATGAGTCGACATTATGTAACCAAAGACCTTTAATCAGACTAAAACATGACTTTTCTGTATAATTTGTGTTAAAGAGCTTTACATGAACCTTAATGAATGCAGAACTGGGACCATAGTGAGAGGAATGGGCACATATTATTGTAAGATATGTAATAGTTTGTTTTTATAGTCCTCATAGGCAGTTGTTTATTTATTATACTTGCCATGAATTAAGAGTTTTTGTGTTTTCTTTCTCTCTCTCTTAAACCAGAGCTGGACAACCCTGACGCCAGAGTGACTGAGATCCACGCTCTGGTTCACCGTTTGCCCGAGAAGAACAGACAGATGCTGGAGCTGCTCATGAAACACCTGGCAAAGTAAGACGAGCCGTTACTCACCCATGTATTTGTTCATTATTCCACTGTCTGACTGGGCAGGGTTTATCAGCACTGGGTTTAATTTTAGCACCATGACTCGTAGCCTGTTGAGATATCACTGATTCCTGCGGCCGGTGTCATTCTCAAAAAGGGATTAAGCATCGGGCTAATCCTCGGAGCTAAAGCACTGACCTTAAAGCTATTTCTAGATTTGAAAGAGAGAGATTTTGTTTTTAGTGTTTTTTTTCCATCTATATAAACTGTATTTGAATTGTTTTGATGGGGATGATGAAATGTTTTTAAATAATTACCACAGGTGATAATGAATTGTGGTAACATTTACAGTGTGGGAATATCTGTCATTTCACACCAATGTCAAGAGTCTAAATAGAAATGTCCTGGAGCCTCACAACTCACCACGAGTGGCACAAAGATATATTAAAGTATACCAAGAGCAACACATTACTTTTTAATGTGCTGTTGATACTGCAGTAATACAACACACATATATCAATTGCATGGCAACAGCACTCCTTTAAAGTCTAAAATTACACAATCATTTTATTTCCTTTATGCCCACACTCAAATATTTAATGAAACAGATGCACTTGAAAGGATGTGTATTATATCTCTATCCTTATGTTTTCTGTCTATATGTATCTGTAAAATAAAAGACTGGAAAAAGCCCCAGACATGTCTTAAAAATAACCAATTACATGAATCACTTACCATTATTTTTTATGTCACGTCTGTTGTAACCTCGATGCAAGGACATCTTCAAGTGCAGATAAGCATATCAGCCCTTTGCTGCAAACAGATATGGTTCCTAATTGAATTTCCATCAGGCTGGTTTTGAATATTCCTCTCAGCAAGGCTTTAACAGATGCTCATTACAACTCCATCGAGGAGCTAACATTTTATAAATTGTTAAACCACCTTGCCCAGATCTTTTTCAAGTTTATCCAATTTTCTTAAAATTGTGACCTTTCTCCGAGTCATTTTCATCCAATTTGGCAAAGTGTATCCACTTATTAACCCAAAAGGTCTAATTTAATATCAACAAAATAAATCCAATTAGAAAGAGGAGGTGACAGTGTTGCCTCTGTAAGGCCTTAAACCCATGTGACAGCTGTGCTTTGACACAGACAGCAGCAATGTTTATGGAGCAGGAGAAAGCTAATAAATACAACATGCTCTTTTTTTTTAATCTCAGCTAAGGGCATTACACAGATCAGCTGCTGTTGTTTTTAACACTCACAGAGCTGGACGTGAACTCCTGAAACACACTATTCTGTTAAAAAAATCTGGGATCATTGTGTTCATTGGTTTAAGAGTATTTCTTCCTTCATTTACAAAATGTACAGCCACCACATTCCTCTTCATCCTCCATCGTTAACAAATGAACTGATCATTGTTGAGTGATACAATTAAAAGGCCCACTTCACCCTTTTTGCACTTTGTATAAAAGTTATGAAAAATGCTTTTGTACTTCCCAACAGTGTGGCCAGCCACCACCAACAGAACCTGATGACAGTAGCCAACCTGGGGGTGGTGTTCGGGCCCACTCTGCTGCGGCCGCAGGAGGAAACTGTGGCAGCCATAATGGACATCAAGTTCCAGAACATTGTAGTGGAAATCCTCATTGAGCACAACGAGAGGGTAAGACCACAGATGTGTTCAGCCTCTGGTCATTTCCCAGTTGCCAGGATCCTTTCTTTCCTCCAGAGTCAGCTCGTCCCAAGCCAAGGCTAGGTCCTGAGGAACTCCACCTTTTATGGACCAGGCTTCAGCGCGACTGAACTGAGCAGTTTATTGGGCAAACATTATCAAAATATAACATTTTCTATGAACAAGGCACATCTACACTTCTATTTCAACTGAAAATTCTCTGCTTTAAGCCTTACTTCCTCTTCCACCGCTTGCATTGTGGGTAATTTGGAATGAGGCAAGACCACGGAGGATCCACAGGTGCATCCTGGGTGTTTTGGACAAACGGAGGACTCTGTAGGAGGTGGGATTTGGAACCATTTGGAAACACCTTCAGCAGCTGGTTTCCTCCGAAGGAGTCCGCCACAGGAAGGATTCTAGCAATTGGGAAACAGCCTGTGTATCAGCAGTACAGGTGTTAGATAAAATCCCTCTGCTGTGTCTAGTGGAGTGGTATTTGTCCAAGAGAGCTGGAGCACAGCTCCTTTTCATCTTAACAAGCATCTTCTAGCCTCTCTTCCCAGTTCAGTAATGCACACATACCTTATATAGAGTACTTCAAAGCTACTTTCCCCTCAGATGTGAGCAGCTTATTGGCACGTCAGGCTGCTTAAAGATGTCCCCATGGCAACAGACACAGCAGCCTAACTGTTAGAGACCCTGACATCATGCACACATGGACTGTATCCATGGACTGCCTTTGAGAGAAAAAGAGCAAATAACACCTGTGTGCATGCATACATTTAGCCACAAGAGGCAGGCCCTCGGGAGACCTGCACACTCCAGAGAAACTCTCCAGTGGAATGCACAAAACAAAACCGAAAAGATAATTACTGCAGTCGTCTGCTTGTGTATTGTCAAGACTTCTCTATAATGTCTTTTGTTAGTACAAGTGTGTATATGGTTCAGAAAAACAGTCAGAGAATGAGTGTTTGTACCAGCGATGTTTACAACCATAAGACAATGCACAATGTATGCATTGTCTCATGGTTGCATCATTTAGACCCTATTTCTTCTGGCTCAACCACATTTTTGTTTCACATTTCTCCTTAAAAACCCTCTGTGTGACTGCAAAATGTGGAAAACAGCACTGTGCTTTTATTTTCCCTTTATGAGCGGAGTGTTGGGTGTGGAGCCAGATGAGAGGCAGATATATAAATGAGAAAATGACAGCATAGATGATGTTCGGTAAAATAGGTGGTTAATGCTGTAGCATTAGTTGTGGAAACATGTCAGTTCCAAAAATACTGGGTTAATTCATAATGGAAAAATGGATGGAAAAATTGTGTATTACAGCATAGAGTTTCACTGCAATTTTCATAACTGAGCCTCAAACAGTAATAAATTTATGGGTCGCCACGACTGATGCCAAAATGAAGCCACAGATTTCATCAGCTGTTAATTTTAAACCTTTGCATCTGTCATTTGTCCCAACTTTATTTAAAGGTTACCGTTTAGTGGGTTGAAAATGACTAACAATATTTGATCTATCATCTCAATTATTACAGTTTTTACCATTTCAACATAGAAATAAAGCCCACTCATTACTGACCTGCCAAAATGTGTTGAATAAGCTACTTTAACCCAGTATATATTCTGCCAAGCTTTGTTTTTTACCGTCGTATTAAGTTGCAGAGGGTCAACAGGATGCACATGTTCACTGACATTATTTAAACATATGTAAAATAGTTTTGCTGAAAGATTATTTCCTTTTCAGAATAAAGTTGGAAGAAAACGTATCTCTCTGCTATTTTCATTTTGAACGCAGATATTCAGGGACATGCCGACTTCTGGTGGTTCATCCAATTCGCAGCTGTCCCGGAGAAGGAGCACAGACACTAAAACCCCTTCCTGCAGCGAGAGACCGCTCACTCTGTTCCACACGCCAACACACTCCCAAAAAGGTGAGCTTTCATAAAGACCGAAAGACGAGTCCAAGAAGCGACGACCAGTTTGACACAGATCATGTTTGTGTTTCATGACCTTAACCCACCGAGAAAGATTATACTCATAACAGGAAAAGGGGTTCGTCTTTCAAGTGATACTGTATTAGTCCCCGATGACTGAACTGGATCTCATTTAAGTGCTAAGTAAAATATAGCTCTGATTTCTGGCCGACAACAACGCAGTGTGTCATGTTTCCTGTAGGTGAGAAGAGGAACAGTGTGGTGAATGCCTCGGTGGCGGAGCTCCAGTCGTCCACTGCCAACTGTAACAGCAGCAGCAGTAGCAGCAGCAGCAGCCAGGGTCGGACCCCCAGACACAGCCTGACGAGCAACGACGGAGAGCAGGACTCCCGCCAAATCAGGCCCAGTTCACTGTGAGTGGAACACGGTGGAGCTATAAACGCAGCGGCTTAATTCCAGTTTAAATAAAAATGGTATAGTTTTGCAGAAACATATAGAGTGATTGTCATAATTGGACAATCAGAGTTGTAATAACACCACGGGCTGGGGGACAGACTCCAAAAAACACTTTAACTGACGCAAACATCAAGAAATACTAAGTTCTACATGTTTCCAGGTGTAATTCTGGTGGGTATTTATTACAAGAATATATCACGATTAACAGCAGAGATGGGAAATAACAAGATGAGTTTACACAATTTACTATAACTTGAGCTGTATGAGTACGTTTCTTAAAAATGCTTAAAAACAATGTTGTTTACTCAAGTAACATGTCAAAATGTGTTAATGCGTAAAAGTTATTTTGGTGGCAAGGTAAGTCCCAAGTCTGAAAAATACATAGCAGTATTAATAGTGTATTGGAGGGAAAAAGAGTTGTATTATTAGTAGAAGTAGTAGTGAAAATAGTAGCATCAACAGCATAAGAAGTATTTCCAATGATTTCTGTTACTCTTACTCAAGTACTTTTAATTCTACAGTAACAGCTCTTTTAATGATGATGAATGGCATATTCAAGTGTAGCCTTGTCACCTCGCTTCATCAGCCTGCCTCTTTTTGTCCAAACTGAGGCAAACCTGGACTTGTTTCTGTAAATACTTGCTTTGAACTACCTCTTGCCGAGACTTAGTCCACTTGAAGTCTATATTCTGAACAGTCTCTGACAAAAGAAGTCATTTATCTGAATAAAACTTCATGGCCTATTTCAATCCCTTTGGAGCTCACCTGTAAAACCATGTATTCATATATTAAACTTAAATTTGATCCCGATTTTCTCTCTAAAATTACAAAAAAAGTCCATTTGATGAATATAAACAAACACAGTGCAAATATTTGTTAATGCAACGATGCACTGGGATTGTAAACGGGCAGAAAAAAGCAAAAAAATCAGTTCATTCTCCTCTAGTTTTGGTGATGAATGGAGGTTTACAATAAAAAACAAAGGCCTGACCCAGAATGTACATAACGTTATCCGGCAGTTTGCACCACATGAGTATTATGTGTCTTCATATAAACATCAGACATAATACTCTGCAGCTGGTTGTGTCTGCGGTTGACTGTAGCGTAGCTTAACAGTCGTTTTCTGCGTGCTCCTGTTGATTTCTGCTTTGCTTTGCGTTGACATACACCTTGTTCATGTGTTAGAATGAGGATGTAAACTGGCACTCTGCCCTCTGGGAGTTACATCACACAGTTATCTCATTTACAAGAAAAGACACCATCAAATACAGACTGTCACCTTGAGAAGTGCAAGTCTTTCAGTGTGTTCTGCTTTATCATATTCATTCCTCTTCACAATGCTGCAATTTACCCAAAAGAATGAAAGATCATACAGAGCATACGTCATGGTACTCTGTGTTTCTTCTAGAATAACAATGCATGTGCTAAATTTTATTTTTTTAATTTTTTTGTTATGCCTGTATTTTCTTACTTTACTGCAGTGGATTTTTTGTTCAGCTTTTAAAGGCTGAGCTCTTGAGTGCTCACCAGAGAACAGGGGGTGTGTATTTCTGGACTGAAGAAAATGTGCATTTGTTTTTCTGCAACTTACTTGAAAGTACCTTCAGACAACAATTTTCATTTTGTGCACAAAAGCTGAGAGACTAATCAAGTACCTCTATTAGAAATCATTTTTCTAGTATTGGGAATAGAGTGTAGACGTGAAAGCTAAAGGGAAGGTCAGTGCAGAGTAGACTTAAAGGAACAGAAATGTGAAGTTAAAATGGTGCTGCAGACTTCCTGATACAAAATTCAGAAGACTGCCACATCATATGAACAACTCTGTTTGTCCTGCTACTAATCCAAAGTATTCAATACTGGAAAGAGCTACACATTTTCATCCAGGCCACAACTCTAAACTAAATCATAACTTGAGTGAATTACCATCCTGGGACAGTTTTGCCCCATGATTAAACACTGAAGTGTGTAACTGCCACATATTCAGGTCCAGACCTTGTTTTCTTAGTCTCAGAGTACAGCATGTCCATTTGTCATGTCATTAGTTTCCAAGAACTATTCACTCGTGTCCTCTTGGTGGAGAAGAGAGGACCAGGGGTCAAAGGTTAACTCTTAAAAGGTGTGGGTTTTTCCAAGGATGATATTTTCAGGCTTGACACTAAGATGTCCCTTTGGGCCCATCATTGCCATCATACTTTTTAAGAATTACAAATCTGTCGAACTGAAGCACTTTGACCCTGCATTTATTGGTACCGGGCCCCAAACTAAAGGCTCAAGGTGAAAACAGACTAGAAAAAAGACCCTGAAGTGGCTAAAAGTTTGACCCTGCTGTTGTCAGATGAATTGGTGCAAACACACTTATCTATTCGTGTTATTTGAAAATGAGTTTAAAAGTGCAAGCTTTAAAACGAGAGATTAGACGAAGGTGAGGAGCTGTAAATTGGATTACACCTAGAAACACACACTCACTGTGGAAACGAAGAATATCACTCTGACAAGAAATATTTCAAAAGGAACCTGTCAAGAAAATATTTTACAATCGGGCGTTTAGCACCCACTTCACCAGCCGGCGGTCACATGTGTTCAGCACTGCTCCAGACGCTAACCTTTCACTTTTTCATTTCTCCTTGTTTCTTTTCATTGCTCTAGCATTAACACATGAGCCCTGCCAAAAACATGACTCAGCTTTGACAGAGTCTTTTAAGATTGTAATCTAGTCATTTTGACTGCAGAGAGATGATTTTATCTGTGTGACATTCTATTCTTTGAGCTTCCTGCTTTCTGTACGACTTTAAACATCAGCTCTCACTGCATCACTGTGGACCACTGCCCTTAATAAACTAGCAATAATTACAACTGATGGAGGTGGCGGTTATTTTGACTAAATATTAATTATGAAGAGCAAATTATTTAGTGACCCAATTCAGTGAGAACTACTGGTAATTACTGCTTTTAGTGTTAATCCGTGTTCACTGCTGTGTAAACACATTATTTCCTAATGACACTTAAAAAGCTGATGCTACTGTCAGGCCACATCTAGATTTAGGGCGTTCACACATAAAAGGTCTGTACTAACAACTCATCTAGTATTCGTTTGGTTCAGTAATGTTTGTTATGTATTTTAAAACCCACCCTATAACCGTTTTCCCCATTTCCTTCCTCTTTTCGCTCTTCTTCACGTGTTTAATTGGCAGTGACTTTCTGCATTTGGTCCAGAAGTCTGAACCATCTCCAAACGCGCTTTCAACAAGGAACCAGACTTTGGTTCAGTTTTTTTTCTGGTCTAAAGAGCAGCTGTTTGGTCCGAACCGTGGTGCGCTGGAGCTTTCACATCTGACACTTCATAACATGATCTCATATCGCTCACCCATATCTCCAGTGCAGATTTCTCCCTGTTCCCAGTGAGCTATTGTGCAAGGTTAGTATATTCTTAACATCAGACAGCATCCTCCTCCACGTCAGTCTTCCTTGAGGAATAATATCCACTGAGGCCCACAGCTGTATTCTCCTCATTTTGTTTGTGTGGTGATAGGATTACAACACTGATAAGAATTAAAGCCATATAAAAACCCTTTCCCAACACGTCAAAAGCAGACTTCTCTTGAGTACGTTTGGCTGAGCTGCAGAATGCTTATTTCCACTATTTATTTTGGTTAAGACGAGTAAAATGCAGTACATATTTTAGTTTTGATGTAATGTCTGCTTCACTAATGAACTGCTGGGCATACAACCCTGAATTTAGTCAAATGTCAACTTTGAATGTGCAAACCAACCTTTCATTGAAGTACTTTAACACAGTGTCCGAAGGGAAGCATGACAGCAACAAAAACGGATGAATTGAAGAGTTTTTATCACCTTTGTGTTTGTTCTTGAGTTCTGACTTGATTCATATAAGTCCTACAGGCCGAGGAATTTTTAGAAGATGTTAGATTGACACATTCCTCCCAAAGCATTGTCTCAAGGTTGTTAAACTTAAACGGATGAATCGGTGTAAAGCAGAGATGCCATGGACACAGTGTAGGCAGAGCGCTGTTGCTTGTGCTGCTGGATTTAGTTGCTTCTGATTCACTGGAGCTGTGTCTTTGCGTGCGCATGCATTTTTCATGTTGCTGTGTGAGTGTGTGGGTGTGTTGTTTTGCGTTAAATTGATGGACTGTCAGGAGAAGATGACTTAAATTAAGTCAGCTGTCCAGTGTGATGTGTGGAGGCTTGTACATATTTTGCACAAACCAGTTAATTCGTGATTCACTTTGAACAGTAATTCTCCAACTAAAAGTCCAAGCCAAGATGTCGCACAAGGAAGAAAGGTATTATTTATTTATCTACTCGGGCTTGATGGACAGCTGGAAATCATCCCTCTTGTGTTTTGTGCAGCTTTATTGAATGGCAAAAGGGTAGAAGAATGGCTCAAAGCAGATGTAGTAGATTGAAAGAAAATTGAAGTTGAAATAAGCCACTAAGAGGGCTTTGTGAAGTGACAAATGAAGAGGGAAGACACAATCACTCAAACTGACAATCCAATAAACAGGAAAAGCACACATTCATTATGGTTGCACCTTTTTGGAATAAAAAAAAACCCCCATAAATGACAAGACTATTAAAACTGTTTATAATAATACATTGCCACTGCCTGATGCAATTTCCAATGAATAGACAGCAGCACAAGGATCAAAAGCTATACATAATCGAATATGTTTTTACTGGAGAGCAAATGTGGTTATTTTCTGTTTCCAAAACCCTACTTTAGAAATAGCACCGTTACTATGGCAACCTGGCTGCACATGAAAAACAGAAAAGGCTACGTGCTAACAAAGTGGTTATGAATGAGCTGATTTGTGTAACAGGACTGAAAAAAAAAAAAAAAAAAAGGGGGAGAAGCGCTGTGACTTTAATGAATGCACTGCCGGGAAAAGAATGTAAATGATAATTAAAAGTCTGCAGTAATGTCGGTTTATTCATCCAACACGAATCTAAACCACCGAACAAGCAACTGTCCATCTGCTATTGTCTGGCATTCATAATGTATGTGGGAAAAGATCTGATCATGTGCCAAACTATTTGTTGACCAAAATAAACAGCAATGGGCTTCCTTTCAGTCTTTGGCATAATGTCCATGTCACTGTAACTGAATATGACATTTTTGCTATCTTTGGAAACACCAATTTGGATCTGAAACTTGGCCCAAGACCAGATTATTATGAATATTTGTAGCATGTAGTCATTGCATCTACACTTTCAACTGGCCACTCACACAATGCACCCTTTTTTCTTTTAATGCTCAAAGAAAGTTTGCTTCGATTTGTAAAAAAATGTCTTTCATACCCTTTATTTTTATCAACCTCTTGTGAACTAATCTGCTGTAATGTGCCGTTCTGGTTCACAATGGCAGCTCTATTAGCATAATAGCACAATTTGGCGCCACAATGGGGGTGTAATTGCTGGGTTCAGCTCCTTTGAACCGTATAGGCTGGCCCATCCGAAGTCGCATTGTGTTGATTTTACCCCTTGAACTTACTCAGTGAATTTATCTAAAGAATTGACAGAAAATGGCTAACAGGCTAAGCCATGAGACAATTTGTACTGACAACTGTGTGAATATTTAACTATTGAATGTCCAGCAAATTAAATGTAGTGATAAAGGTTTGTAAAGTCGCATTTTATTGCATTAACATAATGAAAGTTTTTGTCGTTTGAGGCAGAACTGGAGCACATTAAGTGACAGCCAGTGATTAAGTCATTAATTTAGTGATTTCAAACATTACTTTTTTTTTGCCTTTAGGAGAAAATCTACTGAAAATGGAAGGAGACAAAACTTATGGATACATCTCTTTTTCAGAAACATAACTGTGTAGCTTCTCATTGAAAAGCTTTGACTCACTCATCACTGTGTTTCAGGTTAAACCCGAAGAGTCGAAGCAGCATACCAACGAGGTAAGACATAAAATACCAGTGAAAATACCTGCGACACATACGTCTTGAGCTGTTACTCATCTGGGAATTGTGTGTGTCTGTCAGTGCCACGTCTCCCAGCCCCACCTCGCCCCGATCTCCTTCGTGGCCCATGTTCTCCGCTCCATCCAGTCCTCAGCAGATGTCCTCTACGTCCAGCGACTCCTCCCCCGGCAGGTCGGTCTTCACTGGGGTTCATCACATTTTCGCCCAAAATAATGACTGCTTTAAAGCTTTCCCGAAAGCCTTTTTATGTGCTAGTATTAAAAGTCAAAAACACAGAACTTCAGGTTGGTCCAGAGCTAGACCACCAAGATTGTGTATTTAATCCAAACCAATTTCCAGTGGAATTTTCAGCCTGAATACACCCATTGGACTAAGTGTAATTTTCAGCAGTGTGGCGTAAGTAAAGTCTCCAGAAAAGTAAAGGAGCAAATGAATGTCTTTCTTATCAGTCTAGGATGCACTAATGTTACAACTTGGCTTCAAAAATCATAATAAAAGACGAAAAGCATTGAACAAAAAGACAAGGTAGGCAGAGATATGGTTGTAACTTAGGCAGCACTGGAGCCTTTCACAACCTTGGTCCAAAATGCTTTATCAGAGACATGTTGTGTTGATGTTGAGTGACTCAGCTCCTGCTCACTGCTCCCGTCTGTCTCGTCTGCAGCATCACAGGCAGAAAGGCCCGGGCTCTGTACGCCTGCAAAGCTGAGCATGAGTCGGAACTGTCTTTCATCGCCGGGACCATCTTTGAAAATGGTGAGTCACTTTTTAGATCAGGTATTAAAGCAATTGTGTGTCTGTAATTTAATTCAAAATGGACAATCTGCTAGACTTTATAACGTCCTGTCTCATTTCTTCCCAACACTTCTATTAAGTTAGAGTTTGCTTTTAACAGCATTTACACATGTGGACTTTTGTCACATTTATTTTTAATCCAACCGCTGGGACTAGAAGTTTTTATCTGATCCTTTTAAATATTTTAGTTGTTGGAGCTAGTGAATAATGTGATAAAAGAAGATGTTTTTACTATGTTTGTGTTTTTGTGTGTTTTGGAGAAGTTAGTAAAATGCAATGTTTCTTAAATGTATAAGCTGTCAGGTGGGTACATACGGTTTTTTAGGATTCTTTGTTATTGTAAAAATTGACAACTACACAGTACGTGATGCAGCTCCACACTAGCAGGTATTAAAATGAACATTCATTATCTTCTTCCTGTTTGTCCCGTTGGCTGTGACTGGAGCCTATCCCAGCAGCTTTGGGGCTGAGGGGGGTGCACCCTGGACAAATCTTTAGCCCTAGATATAGTCACCAGTATTGCCCACAGTGAAGCTGAGTTTGACTCCACAGCTTTAAATCCTTGGTAAAAATGCCTTTAAGGTTCGGTAGTGACTGACTTTGAAAGTCTTATCTGCGTCTGGGAGACCTTGAGGCCTGTAAATAGTGTTTGCAGTGTAAAGTCTACCAGCAGTTGTGTAATGCTGTGCTGTGTCATCAGAGCCCTTTGGGTCAAAATGTGACCTTGGGGACATATAATCGCAGCAGTGGTATCCCAACACCCCAGTCGCTCTGCTGACAGTCCAGGTCAGAGCATCCCAGCTGTCTCCACACCACTCGTGTTACCGTCCCATAATGCCTTTTGACCAACATTAAATAACTGTTAGAGGACAGTGTATGAACATGTGTTCATCCTGGCTGTCAGGTTAGATGTTAAAGCAGTTTCCAGAGATGTCTATAAAGATAAACTGTGAAGTCTGAAAGCAGAAAAGCGAAACCAAAAGTAAGTAATGTGGCCCACCACTTGAACCCATTGAACAGTTTATGACCCAACTGTGTATAACCCAAACATGGCTAATACAAAAGATGACATTGGTCCCTCCAGCTTATCTTTTATTTTTTTATTATTTCCTCTGTGTACACTATTAATGACCAGCATAGTGCACATGTTGGCTTTGACTGAATACATCTGGTTTTGTTTGTCTGACCATTGTCTACTCACTGCTCACTGAGCCTTGAACCACTAAACAAGAACACACAGACACAAAAAAAATGGTCAATGTAACCTTGACTATCCGGGGGCTTACTTTATGGACTAATTAGTGCATGCACTTCTTGTCAGTGCCTTGTGAATTACACTTTCTGGAGTAATGGACAGCTGTTGACAAACGCCTACTATACGACATGACACATACACACCAAAAACTAATTAAGACCTTTCTGCAGTTTTCTTACTTAGGTGCTAATAATATTGAACTTACTGAGGGGCCTGGTGGGACAGCTATGGTCCTAAAAGCCCTTTTAATAATGCCCTGCTTTAAACCGGGATAAAGTTAATGAGTCCATTATTAATTCACTGCACAGTCACACACTGTGGGAGTGAACCTCTGTAGCCACAGCTGCCCTGGGGTAGACTGACAGAGACGAGGCAACCATGCTGCACCAACAGCCTCGCCGACCACCACCACAATCCCAGTAACACATGAATCCACCAGTAACAGTCACTGGAGGCAAGCTGGATGAGGTTGTGTTTATTGGACGACCTGCTCTACCTCCTGAGCCACTGCTGCTCCACAATTGAGTTTAAACTCCACTTTTTTTAATTTTTCTTTAGCATAAATCCACTTTTTCGTGTGAGCTTGTGTACTTAAAAATATAGAAAAAGATCAGTTTATACCTTCAAGCAGTTCAATGTCACATTATGTACTTGTTTCATAATTGTGTTGTTTGTGTAAAATTAAGACATTAGATTGGATAAAGTCGACTATTAATATTACTCATATTTAAATGAACTTGTTATATTAGTATGCCAAATTAATAAACATGTACCTTAAAGCTAGAATGCGGGGTTGTCGAGACATTTTTGTAAATCCTCACAATAGAAATCTTTTTATTAAGCTTCTTTGACCTTAGAACAAACTGAAGGTGATTGTTTCAGTATTGCACCAGTTTTGTTTACATTGGAGGGATGTGTAGCTCTCAGCCAATCACAGCTCACAAAAGGAAAGAAAAAAAGCATTACTGTAGCACAGAAAGCTAACGTTAATTAAAAAGCCATTCAAGTCAGGATTTCACTTTTAATCACTGATGAGCACTAAAGGATGGGTCGCATGGTTTATTGCAGTGGCTTGAGCAAAAGTAAAAAGCCAGTAAGTGCTGCCCCGAAACTTGTTGGCTTTTTAATTATGATTTAACCACTAGAATAAAAGCTTTTAAAATCTCCTTCTTTGTGTTTTTTTTTTAACAAGCCGGAGAGCCTGGGGAGTCTGCTTGATTTGCGTTATTGAGTTGGCATTTTGAAACGTGGCTCTCAAGAAAAAAATAGGGCTGAATCACCAAATGGGAAATTCTTCTGAAATACATGTGGCTTAATGCACTGTGTTCTGTTGCTTTTCTGAAGTCTAATTTTATCTATGAAACTTTAACACTGAGCAATGCTTTGTATAACTCATATTAGAGCGTTCTGTTCTTTTTCATGCTCACCTATTTCCTATCACCGCACACATCTACTCCAAACTAATGAAACACATTGATAATTACAACCATTTGTTAACTGTGCTGTTCTAAGTTGTGCATCTGTTTTCTTGCCATTGAAACACAATGTTTCACCATTTAAACATGATCATTATGTGTGTGTTTCTGTGTAGTTCATGCATCCAGGGAGCCGGGCTGGTTGGAGGGGACCCTGGGTGGTCGAACCGGACTCATACCAGAGAACTATGTGGAGTTTGTATAGCCAAGACTGGACCGGACTGGATCATTGAAAAGGCTGGGATTTCAAACTGGACCAAGCACCATTTTTGAACAAAGCTAAAGGGACAAAAGGTGTGAGACTATTGATTGCACTGGATTTAAAAAAAAAAGAAGACCAAACCGGCTGTGATTCCGGTTGTTATTGATTTAGTTGTGATTTTCTCCCAAATCCTGGTGAAGACAATGTGGTAATGAAGTTGGAATGTGTTTAAGAGACTCACAACAACAACAACGGGGTGGGATAGGAAAAACCACACACATGAAAGAGTTTCAACTGTAGGCTTTGAATCTTGCTTTTGTGCTGCACTGTTCTTCCTCTGAGCCTCTGGAGAGACCTTCTCATGACGGTCGTGGGATGACAACAGGAAACACAACAAGGAACAACTGGCCTTAACTCTGAACGTGAACCCTGCTCACTGACCTCCTCGCTGCGCTGTTCACTTTGAGGTTGACTTTTTTTATGGAGAAGCTGTAATGACCAGGTTTAGTTTGCGAACAGTGCAGTAATTTCCCAGGACAAGACCGAACACGGAGAAAGCCTCGGGGCAGATCGGGCCCAGGATGAGGTTAGGCTCCAAAAACGGTTCACCCAAAGGCCACCATTGGTTTATCTGTAACGCCCATCAAAGCTTTCGAGAAACTGGTGAAACAGTTGAGACAAGCCGAACAAACAGACCAGGCATCTGCAAAGACAAGTCAAAGAAAGGACTAGTTTCTGTTACATGCCGACGAGAGGAATTTTGCCAACACCATTGTTGCTGGTAATAAATGGATCTGGTATCCTGTACTGGAATGGCCGTTAATGCTCACTGGAAATAATAATTCTTATTGTTGTCTGTCACGCAGCACAAAGCAATGAAATTCTACACTTTTAATTCCAAACAAATACAAGAAACTTGATTTTGATGTTTTACTATTGCTGCGTAAAAGATTTGCCAAATTGTGTTCAATAAAAAAAAAAAAAACATTGTTTAATTGAACCAAAAAGTCTAAGAAACAAAGACTTTATGCGAAGTATGTTAGACGTAGGCATCTGGCCCTAGTTTTCACTGCTTTAGTAGACCATGACCTGAAAGACTGAGAACCATAACCATTGAGAAAAATATATCCAAAGATAGTGTCTCATCAAGGGCCACTTAGTTATTTAAATCCATAATCACATTAATTGAGATGACTGATTTTCCCAAGAGCTTTTCAAACTCCACTTGACACAGTGAAGACCACGTTTTATAAAATCATTTTGATGATTACTTCTAGTTTAAATGCGAATCATTAAATGAACTTGTGAGCTTTTTAACAACAAAATCAAATGGAAGATTCAGACAAAATGTGAAATGAGACTACTTTGTTCATATCTTATTTATAAGGGTTTGAAAAGGCTGAACAGTTCTGATTTTTGAGGTGTTTTATTGACTTTGTAAATAAATACACAGCATTTGATAAGGTATAATTTTTAAGTATGAAATTGTATATTTTATATTTTAGCTAACTGCTAACTTAATTCCTCCTCTGTTGCCCAGATTTTTGTATTGTTTGAGTTTATATGCAGCCTTAAATATTCCTTCAGATGTGTTGAATTGAAAATACCATGAACAGAATTAAACATCATTGTTGCTGTAGATCTTGTGGTTTTGTCTTTTTTAAACAAATGGCTGATTATACCATGGCCATTAATGTAATACATACATTTGAAGATTAATTGATACATGAAGTTCATAAACATAACGCCACTGTTTTCCTAATTAATGTTTTGAGATTTAGAGTTGTTATGGTTATGATTTTAAGGGGAAACAAGAACATTTATTGACTTTCATCATTTAAACCTCTTGAAAACTTGTGCTTGGTTTACTGACCTGACAACAAGGCAAACAACTAATAACTTCACTTTGATCCAACGAAACAGAAGGAGAAATGTTTCCAGTCGATTGGGTTTTATGAATTAGATGCCATTAAAACACAGTTCTGACTCTTGCACATGGTTTGTGAGCTCTCTCAGCCACTCAGAAAATTCAGCCAGATTTTAGTATAAATGAAAAAAAAATACCAGGAAAATGCTCAAACACTCCAAGTCCTATCTCAGAGTCAATTACAACCTCATGCACAATTTGTAAAACAGAGGAAATAAAACAGAATGCTGTGTGCTGCTGCTGTTCCCACTTTGCAGCTGTTAAAATTAAGAAGAAATAACCTCTCGTTTTAATGGCAAGTACAGGCACCTTTTGTATCAGAAAGAGAAAGAGAGTAATGATGCAAACTATTTCAACACTGACCTCGCAGCTCAGATAATTATTTTTTACAGGAGAAAAAAAAAGGCAAAGAGAGGCAAAGAAATTTCAAAGTTAGAGCTAAGCGTTGAAAAACAGGAAACTTTATTGTGTAAGATGTTTGAACTAAAGAGAAATCAGTTCTTTCAGAAATTTCCACTTTCAGCCAGTGATGACAAAAAACAACAACAAAAAAAAGAAAACATCATCCAAAAGTTGTTACCAACACAACGCTAACTCCAATATCAAAGAACAACACAGATAGCTTAATTGAACATTGAATCAAATAGGTGAAAATATCGACAATGACTACAGAAGAGGTGTAATACAGAAGTTATACAAACTATTGTCTTTCTTTTTTTTAAACAAACATTTTATACTTTTTTTAAACTTTACATTAGATTACATTTACATGAACTGAAATACGAACAAAACGGACTTCAGTGAAAGCCATAGCCATATATACCAGTGAAATATGATCTGCCCTTAATCTTTAAAGATAATATTTGCATGTATTTTTTACAAAATAGACTTTTATCTGCCAGTGTGAGGGTAGTGCAATTCTGTCAGGCTCTGGTAGATTTACTCACGAGAATATTTTTACTTTCTATTTTTAAAGTGACCAGTAAATCCTCACAGCAATACTTATAGTTTCTTTTCTTAAAGATAATATTTGAATAAAAGTACTATACGTTGGATCTGAAGTGCTACTTATGACGCAAATGCTCAAATATTTTTCATATTTTGTCCTTTTCTGCTTTGGTCACTCTGATAAAATATCCTCCAGTCCTTGTTCCTTCCCGCCTCCACCTTAGTTCCTTTAAAACACAGCATACACTTCCCCATTGATTATTTTACATTGACTTCACGAGTGTATTTTTAAAAAACACTTCCTATTCAACAACCTTTACACACAAACAGACGGAAACAAGAACAAATTTTGATACTTGTTCAATGTACAAAAATTATTCATATCAAAGGAGCTGAAATTGCAAAATTCCAGAAATATCTCATCAAAAGCATTCATATGTTGTTTAGGGGTTTATCTGTTTCCTGATTTGACATTATTTCTATGGCTGTCTGTCTCCCTTTCTTCAAGGCCTTTAGTTAAACATAGATTTGTGTATAAAGCATACAGAGGTTATGTCCATGTAAAAATATTCTGCAATAATATAACAGACATTGCACTGAATATGTCCGCGCTGCTATATATGCTGTATATGTACACCTATGGCCTTTAGAAATGAGCGAGATATGGTTACATCTACATGTTAAAGCTGGTATTTCTCAAGCACCACCACCGACTGTAATACTGTAAAGAGAAGAGCCTGAAATAGCACTAACGAGACATTAGTAAAATCGCCACAAGTCTGAGGATAAACCCTGCAAAGATGGTTAATGGTTCATTTAAAAACACGATGGCTCTTATTGAGTAGTGGTTCATATCTAGAGGCTGCCATGCTGTGAGCTTTAAGTCACACACAAATGAGCGGTCCCTATGGTAACATGCTACCTGTTCTGTTACCTGCCATTTAGAGCGAGCGCGACGAAGGGACGAGTACCGTTCAGAGCAAACAGCTGAAATCTGTGCTGTTTGGATATGGACAGACCTGGCAGTTTCATGGAGGAAAAAAAACAAAAAAACAACCAAAACAAATGCGTTTTCGTCTTGGTGTGTGCTTTTGATGAACTGCACTATGAATGCTTTGGCCGTCACAAAAGCTGGTGAAAAGTGATACGTTTTACCACCTGCTCGCTTCATATCCAAAAATACAAGACTTAATCTGACATATTACACAAAAATACTTGCAGCTGGAGCAGATAAAATGTATTTTTTTTCCTCAACCTGAAGCAGAACAATCACCTTTTTTAATTATTAATAACTCTCTTGGAAAAATAAAATCTCTGAACCTGCTAGGACTTTTGGCACTAGTGAAACACATCCGGTCACAGCCTGAGCTTGAATTCACAAAGGGTTTGGACACAACGGCACCTTCTTGTAAAAGTTTACCTGCAATATCTCGGTTTATTGGAGCGGTAAGGACATATATACAAAACTATTATCTTTATTTCATATTTTTAATTTAGGGAATAGTATGGAGTATGGAGTAAATTTTTTTTCTTAACAAAAATGAAACATGATTTTTTAAATCTTTTGTCAAGAGCAGTTTTTTTTTTACAATGATATTCATTCGAGATCACTTAATTTTGCATATGTATTTTTTATTTAACAAAACTGTAAAAGGCTATGTCCACACTACTATGTTTGTATATTTAATTGCATATTAGGTATATAAGATTTTAAAATGCTGCAAGCCCAATTTTTGTTAAAAATCTTGACTTTTGAAAACAGAAATTTGTCTTCTCTTTGTCTCTTCTATTTTCTACCTCTTTATTTTAAATCATTTAAAGACAGTCTTGGCCTTTTTAAAATGTTTTGTCATCATATCCATATGCTTCTCTGTGGAGACTGCATATATCGATATATATAGGTATATATCATATTAGTGTGAACACTGCCTATCTAATGATGTAATGATGTGGAAACAGAATGCAATGTAAAGCAATTCACCTTGACTCCCTATGGATCTTTAACTAAACACTTTCTATTCTTCTGACTGACCCTGTACGTCCAGGACATGAAACTTCTCTGAATAAGTTCCAAAAACTCTTAATTTAGGGAAAGCTTTTTTTTTTTTTTTCAAAATGTACATAAAGTTTGATACGTTCATGTACTTCGAGGGAAACTTTCTGACATTTTATAAGTGCTATTGGTACCATACTTTCATGTGTCAAAACTCATGTCGAGGGATCAGTGTAAAAGAGCTGTGCAGAGAAAAAAAAAAGAAAAGAAAAAAGCAACTTAAAGCAAAACAGGAATTGCTGGGGTGGAATAACTCAAACCTACAACGTATGGGGAAGTATGTCAAGGTTGGCGTCTTTTGTGAAAACAGCTCTGAGTGGATGGCTATGAGGAGCTTTGAAAGCTTAAAAAGGCACTGGTTTTCCCTTCTCAGATACATCCTGTGTAAACATTAGGCTGAGGTTGTGTGGACTTTGTGTGCAGTGAGAAATACATGCTTGGAATACGAAAATATTCCTCTTGCCTTTTTGAAAAATCATATTGGTCTTGAATAGAAATCAAATTTCTATTATAATTCACAGCTGACGCATTGTCCACTAATGTCCTTGGGTCTAATAGACAGTGAAATAACAATGTTTTTCCAATTCTTTTTGTATAAATCCCCTTCATTGCTGATAGTCCTTGGGAAACCAGAAATGGACACTACGTTTTCTCTCTGCGGGAAAGCAGGGGACAGAACTGCTATTGAGCGAGTATTTAAAGTGTGGAGGTGTTGGCTCGTCAGTGGAAACTGCAGTAAAACACTGAAGGTGAGAGTAAGGTATGAGGCATTGAGGTGCTAACAGAAGCAGCAGTAGATATCCAAGGACAGAAAGGTAAAAAGGGGCTTTAAAAACTCAACAAAATCCATTGTCGTCCTGCCCCGAGACATTCAGAGTCAACACGTTTCCCCACTGTCTTCTGCCACTGACAAGCGCAACAGGTCGATGCTGCTGCCTTCGAGGCAGATCTAAACCCAAGGATTCACTGCGCTCCTATATTCCACTAAAATGGCTGGGGAGGCGTGGCCGGATTCCCAGAGAATGGGTAAAGAGCTTGGAAAAACTCATGTGATGAACGGCAGGACAAGCAAAGGCTTTTTCAAGACGAAAGCTGACGAGGGTCCCACCGTAGAGGTACTACATACAAGGGTGGGGGCAGGACTTTTAAGGCATTGCTTCACAGTTTAAGGCAGTCATTTCTGGTGGAACAGCAAAGGCTTGACGCTCCCATCTTTGAATTTTGGTATCTGGTTGGAGATGATCTCTGCCAACATCTCGGGGAACTCTACACTGAGCGTTTTATTCACAAATGTGTAGAAGCAGATCTGGAGGAGACCCTCGACCATCTGTGGACAGAGACACAAGCAGGTCACTACTGTGTCCTAGGATTATACTAAAATTAGACATACAACAACAGAGAGCAATGCTGAGTGGAACAAAATGCACTTAGTGGGATTTGAGTGTATTCTTCAGGATTTTATGCAAATGGGTAACTTTGGAGAGGCTTATACAGTAGAGCACCAGTGTAAACAACTGTTACAGATCTTCCTTCAGTGAAAATGCAGCTTAAAGCCTGTATTTGTAATGTCCTGACCTCCTGCATGGAGTCCAGTAGCTTAGTGAGCTGGTAGAAGCGCTGCCAGTTCTGACTGGAGTTCTCCTCTCTCTTCACAATGGCCTTTCCCAGCTCTTTGATGTACGTCATGCGGATCTCGTCGAACACTGCCTGGCATTTCAGACCATCTTTTGGTACTAAACACAGAGACAGGCACAGCTTGAATAACAACAAAAGGGTCAAGTATATGCTTTAGTCAGAATCCTGTTAATGTCAAGATGGGGTGACCATATTTCCAGAAACTGGGACACCTAGAGTTTTAAACAATGGTCGCTCGATGGTTTTATATCAACAGTGAACACAAAACAAGAATAGCATTGGTGAATTTAACTTTACCAACAAAGTTAGAAGCTCCATAATCTCTTCAGGCCATAATCTAAGAACATTATAGACGCACAATGAAGCTACAGCCTCAGGTTGAGTGTGATGGAAGTTTATGGGTCAAAACCATGGCTTTGCAAATGAATAAAAAAGTCTATGGGCAATTGTTTTGAAGTTTGCCACGGTGATTGGTGTTTGTTAAAATAGGGACATGGGACCTTTTTGAGTTTTTCCAGACATTTGTTGGGACATGGGACAGGGAGTGTGAAAGTGGGACACATGGTCACCCTATGTCAAGACGCGATGTGTTAAACTCTGACACAAAAACTAAATCGTGCATCTTTTTTAGCAAAATAACAATAAGCATTTTATCTCATTTCCCAGTGACTCCAGAAAGTGTGTTTTTATGTGTTATGTATCCAACTCATTATACAACAGCTCAAAACAGAAGGATAACCACAGATAAAAAGATTTTTTTTTTTTTCAAAGACTGCTACATAATGCAAGTAATTGTTTAGTACTGAATCAGAGAAAATAAAGACAGTTTATCCAGTCTGAACAAAGGCTGAACATTTCCATTGACAATATGTTGACCTATAAATGCATGTATTGAGAGTCATTGGTAAATCAGTTTCCAATGTGTGCTGCCATTGTATCCTGAGAATGCATTATACTGTAATGTAAACAGCTTATATAATTTAAGCTACATACTGCAAACACAGAAAGACACACACATGTTTGCAGTGCTACAGCTTGTCTGGTTCTTGCCCTTTTCTGCAACAAACATGACAACGGGTTAAAGAAGTCGATGCAAAGACAACTCTGGCCAACAATAATTGAAATTTAAAATGTCCATTGAGTTTTCTTGGTTCGGCTTTTGAACTGAATTGTACCTCAAAAAATGACACACCTTGCTCATTGTAAGCTCCGTGATTTTCTGACTCAAACTTACTGTCGTGGTTTCATATGCAAAATGTGCAGGCGCAGTAGTACAGAACTTTGGTAGAAAATTACACATGGCTACGTGAGTGCAAGTCCTAACCAAATGCAGTGGAACATATGCAAAAACTGAAGGCAAGATGAAGATAATGGGTTTCCTTACGGCTGCATCCGGGAACAGAGTCAGGAGCAGGGTTTATACCATTTTAATAACCTTTTAAAACTGAGTCGAAACTGATTCAAGATGATACTAAAAGTCAAGCCACTAGTGTAAAATATGTAAAATATGTGAAAGTCCTAGAAGAGCAGTTTCCATAGGATCCCCAGCAGCATATTATGGGCCTGTTGTCTGTGCAGCCTGGCAATGAGCCCAGGAGTCGGAATCAGTGTCCCAGAGATTATGCAAAGCTGCAGAGGGCAGGATCGGACTAAAATACTGGCCTATTTACATAATCAGATAAATGGGTTATGCTATCTGGCCTCTCGGTGTGGCATTTGCAGATCTGGCAGGAAGGCATTTTAACAGTAAATACGCATTATAGCTCCCGTTCTTCTTTGTTGACAGATTATTTAGTAGAAAATGTAATGATTCAAATGAACCTTAGTGTAAGATTAAGGCGACACTTCAGTAAATCAAAAAGTCACTCATGTGCAACAGTGCAAAAGCAATTAAAACTGTTATTTTTTTTACTTTCTTTTCATTCATTTGTGCATATGTCAGTGACTGTCCTGGACACATCTCTTGCATCTTTGAGGCAATTTTTGTAGTGATATTGGGCAACAGAAATAAAACTGAATAGAACTGAAAAAATATAATAAACCCTTAGCCTCTCTAGCCACCTGCTAAAAACTGCAATATAGTATTTGTCTCTTAGTATTTCATCTTCTAATAAGCAAATGACTACTGAAATCTAATATTTGTATTTAATTTACTCATGAAGAACATCCCAATTGTAGTTGAAATAGGTGCGATAGAAAACATACTTAAATTATAAGATTTTCAACCAAAGTCAACCAATGCCGTGCTGTAAAAACACGATTAACCTGAAAAGACTAAGTATATCCAGAGATTTATTAGTCTTCTTTATTAAGCCTTCATTTTTCTGAGCATGGCATGACATACATAGCAAATGCTGAACCAGACCATCCTTGCACATGTTACTTTAGCTGAGTTATACAGAAAGTGGAAATAATTTTCTCCTAAAATGACCTCGTGTGTTTACCAGGGTGCTGTCTGCAGAGATTTACTACCCGCTGGATATATGAAACTGCAGACATATGAAAGAGCCTACAGACAAAAATATCTTCAATGCGGCTCCATATAAGCATGTGTGCTCTAATATGGCAGACATGAATTTTATTGATGTCAGTTTAAGTCTCTTCTGGGACCAACTATAACATAGTTTCCGCTGATGTTAAAACTGCATTTCTTTGATCAACATTTAGTCCTTCTCAACGTTAAATGCATTTGATCGAGAGTCAAAAGCTTTATCTAAAGTATGGAGACAGTCCGCGTCTACCTAGAATCGAGAGTCTATGTCAGCCAATACATTCCTGGGCTTCAACACATCGGTCCAAAACCATTAAAGAACTTAAAGCAGGAGTATATGTGTGTGTCAAGTGTGTCACACAATCCGCTTTTATTCCAATGAGAAGCAGACACAGAAACACATTTATATACAACTCTTCCGGACATAAACTTCTATAATAGCCTCCAGATGAATTTACCCTCTACTTCCTACATAAATAAACTGCCTGTATTTTTAACATTCAACAGTTCAAATGTTCAAAATATCCTGTATATGCCATTGCTGTTTTTTTCATTGTAATATAAACATACAACAGTCAATGTGCCAGCCATTCATGTTCATGTCCATGTCAATATATTCGCCCAATCAGATGAAGCCTTTTTGCCCCAGGCGCCCATTTCTCTGTAGATGCTACTAAGCTAATGGCTAACATTAGCATTGTCTACATATGCAGTCTAGAAATGAACACTATCTCTGTGTATTTTACTTTAACACAAATCTTGTAGGAGAAATCCAAAGTCATATTATCAATATTAGACAAAACTAACACAATTTGCATGTTTGACTGATATTGTGTGGTCTCTGTGTACACCATCCTTAGTAATATGTTCTTAGCACTCCTTTTCAGTATAATGGCAATAGTAATCCTGTTTTTTGCTCAAAGATGGATTGATTTTGAAGCCTTGATGTGATGCACCAAAGGGCTGTGTCCATTATTACCTGTGCTGAGCAGCAGCAGGACCTTCATACACAAGTATTCTTCATAGGACACCTGCAGTCGCACAAACTCATTACAGATCTTCAGCATCTGCTCGCACTGGTCAGTCATGAAGGGCAGCTTCATGCGCTCTCTGAAATGACAAAGGAAAGGGTTAAAGGACGAGAAGCACATTGAACCTTTGGGCCTTTCAGTCTTCCTGTTATTCAATTTGGAGTAAACAGCCCCAGCAGGGATATGGTACAGCGCTGCGGGAGAAAACCAGGCTGTGAAATCAGCTCTGATGGATTTTCACACCTCACTTCCACTAACACACAGCGACGTTACTTTCTTCCCTTAAAAATCAATAAAGCACATTCTCCAGATAGCCCCAGGTTGAAGGTGTCTATTCATTCAGACCAGCTGCAGGGTTCGTTCTGACGACGACTTCTGCACCTTTCACATCTATTTTTACCTCTTTCTTGTGCATGGCGCCCGATGGGAAACAGTGATTTCTATGTGTAAAAGTCAAGAAGGTAAAGGTTCACAGACTCTAAACTAGAGCTGAGATGTATTAGAAGAGGTATTCAAATCATAACTCTAATGCATTTTTGTGAAGTCTGTTTAAATCTAGTTTTCTAAAATCATCAAATCTATTCAAATTTACATAGTTATTAGTGGGATGTCCTAATATCACTTTTTAATGGTATGAGTAAATGAGCACTGGTCGATAGTGTGTTAAATATAAGTATTTAATAATTACAATTACAGATCTAATGTTTTATCAGTGATCTGCTTTGAAGGAGATTTTTAAGCCTCTTGACTTTAACTTTAAATAGTAGATTCCATTTTAGTTAGTTTGCATACCAAATACATGCTTCCTGCGAAGAGTAGCACTGACTCTGGAGTTAATGGATATATACAAATGTCTATTCAGAGCTTTTTTGGTTTTTAGTTTTTGTTTGTTGGAGCTCATTTGCCAAATGCACTTTTATAAAATGTGCAGAGAAAACACTGAGAAAATAGGTTGGTGCATGAGAGAATATGGTGACATAAAAAGATACCAAGGACAAAAGAAGTGACTGCACTGAAGCCTTGTTTATCTTCTTCATTTTCTACAGTCCTTCATGAAACCTTGACTCTTGTATGAATCTATGAACAGTGAACAGCATCATATTTATTGTGCTGCTAAAGGAGAATGCTATATTGTGCTGTAGAGAGGGCTTCTCCTCTGGGGCTGGTTCTTATTAAAACGCTGGAGTAAGCACACATACTTTAAAACAAAATCAATTTCAGCACTCAGTGTTCCTTAAATAATGAGGGCTTCTAATTAAGACACTGAGGTTGTACCTGGGCGTCTCATGTGTGGGTTTGCACCAGACACGCTGTTATTTAGTCCAAAATATGATCAAATCTGAACAAGGAAATGTGTCACTAAACCTTTGGCTGCTCTAGTGGGGCTGATAGAGTTATGAGCCCTGCCCTCACTGTGGGGCCAGACAAAATAAAGTCAAGTAAGATAAAACAAAATTATAATTAACATGCAATATTACTGCTTACAAGTTGACATATTTGTACTATATTTTTCAAGATTTATTTTTTTAATTTACAAAATAAGTGACTGACAGCTGATATAATCCCTGCATTCAAGCTTCTACTGGAAAAGAAATGACTGCAGTATAGACGTTTGTGTCACTTTTGGTGTAAATCTACCATTTGTCTTCAGTTTTTATTTTGGGCATCATCTTTATCTAACAAGCAAACTCATTATTTCAATTGCTATTGGTTTTGATTTAAGCTTGAACACGCACGTCTCGCATTTTCAAGAATTTAAAGAAGCAATTAGAAAACAGCATGTGTCAAAATGTTCAAGCATTTCCTCAGAACTGTAAATCTTGCAGGTTGTTCATAGATAAGATCCTGGGTGACTGAGAACCTCCACAGACGTAGATAAAGGTCAAATTTAAACCTGTTGATGTCCTATATTTGTTTGCAATATCTAATTACCTACTTTACAGTTAGTGACATGTTCAAATGTGGTCAGCATCTTTTCCTTTGACCTAAATGAGCATCCTAACCTGAAGTGACAGCGTCTAATGTGATGTATGTGTTTTATAGCGAGCGCCTCCTGACCTCACCTCTGTTCCTGTTCCAGCTGAGTCATGAACAACAGTGACATACAGCAACTGGCACCATTAATGAGGCAGAACGAAACAGAGGGACTAGAAAGGAGCTTATACGCACTTGTTGATGACAAGGTCTGGGGCAAAACAGAGCATGCTGCCGTTGCACTGTTCGTACGACCTCCAACCCAGACTGAAGGACATGAGGAAGAGCCACGAGCACTGTAGCAATGTCATCTGGTCATCCAGGTGCAGGTTACGGAAGCCTAGGAGGGACAAAATGAAAGCAAGTTAGGACAAAATAAATGAGAAGCAACACAAGAGTAAACAACAATTTGGTTCTTTAAAAAGCATTTAACCATGATTCTGCATCCTAAAATACAACACAAGTTCAAAGGCAGCTCATGTAAAGTCTCAATAATCAGTCATTTAGGTTTAAATTAGGCTTAAATGTTGGTTTCGTTTCAACACATTAACATTTCTCTTTTGTTTTGAACCACGGCTTACGTAAGAGTCTCCAACTAAGAACCTTTCCTCACCAGTGCATTGGCAGACATCCAACTACAAAACCGTGGCCTGATTTACCCCTGAGTCCCATGCGAGTCACTCACAGGAAAATGCTTCACTGGCCAGTTCTCTCTGAGAAATGTGATCTCTAGTCTTTATTGTGACTGAGCTAAAATGACAGTGAATAAAAAAAATCTACTTAAAGCGATTAGCGAGTCATGTGGCTTTGTTCGCATGATTTTAAACTAACACAGACGCTTAAAATTCCAGTGTGTTTCTGGGTTTTATAAAATACAAAATTGGCTAAAAGTGTATGAAGACAATTAATGTTAAGAAAAGAGTAAGATATACATTTTTATATCTTAAATATTTGACCTGATTGTGAGTAAAGAAGATACAGTATAAAGTGCTGTCTTGGGACTGCATCATGCATGACCAATTAATCCAATGTTCAGTTGTGTAGTACAGTTTAGCCATGACGTCTGTAGTTTTGATCAATGACAGATACAGGAATACACATGAGAATCACGCAAACTTCATCAAAAACTAAAAACTAGATCCACAATTGCCATAAAAGTGCATGTCCAGACTAATCTATTTACAGGCTGCAGATACTGCTGACGTCCATCGATGCATGACCTCAGTCATTCATTCATGTGACTATGAAAGTATATAAATAATTATTAATGGCCTGGTATTAATAATCTGGATGTATCACCTTGCCATTTGTATACATCACCACTGCCAGCCAAGGCTGTCCAACTAATACATTTAAGACATACCATATTTTTGGTCTGATGGGATTTCTGAGATTCCTGTCAGTCCTTTAAAGTGAATAACACACTGTCATCACTTGGACACTATTTTAATATGAGTATCGTGATAAGCATGTGGATGAAAGTCATTTTATTCATGTCTTTATTATTAGCATATTCACAGTTGGAATGGTGAAATGAGAGATGCTTTTGGTTTCACTCGAAGAGAGATTGTTCACATTAACAAAGGCAGCACTGAGTAAAAACGTTTTTGATTCCTGAATGATTTCGTTACAATATTAAAGCGTGGGTCAAGGATATGCTGTTACCTGGCAGTGACTTGGCCCATTTGACCGCGGAGATGACCTGCTGCCCTCCCAGCCTGTTCAGAGTGGTCATGAGTCGTGAGGACGTGTCTGGCAGCGTGCTGTCGTAGCCCGAGTAGATGATCTCTGGCTCAATGGCCTTGAGCACTGACAACATGGTGGGGACGAGCTGGGACAGGCTCATGGGGATGATTGGGACAGTCATGTGGGCGGCAGGCTCCGGCGGTAAAGGCCGCTGGGCTCCTTTACCTATCTTTATCAGCTTTTTGTTTTTCCTCGCTGGAAAAGATAAAGGGAGACACAGTATTATTGTCATTGGGGTTTTTTTTTTCACGCATAATTTGAATTATTACACTGCTTTTTAAGGACAGACACGAGAATGAAGCAGATAACAATTATTAAATCACATTTACCCAGGCCTATTAACACAACAACTGGGTCTCTAGTTCAGATCTTGCATGCTTTAAACTTTCTCAACAATTACAAATATTTATTATTATTATTTATACATAGACTACAGCAGTGGATTGAGTATAACATAGAGCCACCCAGAGTAATGAGAGCATGGTATATTTGTTTTCATTTTGTTTTTAAATAATACATACTAAGTTTTAAAATTGTTAAAAAATATATACGTGTAATACTGTATAATATACAATATTTTTGTCAGTTTCTGTATCATAAAACTTTAAATATGAGACCACAAAAGTATAAAGACTAGTAAAGACAAATAACGATGACTGAACTCAGTACTTTTCCATCCTGGTTTAACCCCGCCCAGTCTGGTGCAGATCAACACACAGGTTGTAAGACTAAAATGCACTCAGAAGTAGAGCAACAGCAGCTGCAGGTATTTGTCAGGGAGTGGGTTGTTCAAACCTGCCAGAAAATGTTTTTTTACAAACTCAATATGGTGTAAAAGCCTGAAAAAGACATTGCACGCTAACAACCAGTGTGGGAGTACTGTATACAAATGCTTTCTACAAAATGCTTGCTTTCTACCTGTGCACTGCACCAGCGTTACATTCAACTAAAAGCACCAGATACGTCAAGGGTTGAGGGGTTATAATGACAAAAAATATGTTTTCCTACATGCTACCTTTTTAATTTCCTCTCCTGGTGTTTCTATAGCAACTAAGGGCCTTTTCTGGAAGCGAGTTTGTCTGCTGATGCGCCGATGTCCATCAAACTGCTCCGTCTCTCTCTCTGTAGCTACTTTCACCTGCGTCTCACATGAGTAACCATGCTGGCTGCAACGTTTGCATGTAATTCCATTCAAATCTCTTTAAGACCTTTAAATGTGGTCTAATGCCTTAACATGGCAACTGTTAAAGTCAAGCACCCAAACACTGGACTCACGCTTCACCTGTTGCTGCTCATGTCTATCTCTTGAAGCATTGTGTTTGTCAAACCGCACAATAAACAGAAGCAATTCATAAGAGGCATTGGGCATGTCTTTGCTGTCATCTAGGATTTATTCTAAGTATCAAGGATTTTAATAGATGTTCAGATGCAGTAGAGGGGATGGCTCTCATTTGAATACGACGCTCCCATTGACAGCTTGTTAACTTTGAATCAATGGCAGCAAAAACTGTACCTGGAAAGGCACATATAAGAACTTACCTTAAGCTATGTATAATGTAAGCTCTACCAATAAACCAGTGCACTAACTACATGTTTTCAGCGATTTGGAACAATACACTTTCAAACTTAGCTTAAATATAGTTTATCTTGACAGTGTCTTGTTTAGATTTTGTTAAAATAATAGAACTTTGATACAATTAAGTATTTATTAAGTGCCTTTGTGGACCAGTATAGATCATAAATGTACATCGTCCTTGTCCACATGCGTTGTCAATGCTCATCTTTGCAGCCTTTACTCATTTAAAAGCCTCCAACTGTTTACCTTCCAAGTTCATCCCAGCTTGAAGACATTTCCTGAAGCGACAGGCCGGACAATTCTTCCTGCGGATTTTATCGATGATGCAGTCGTTCCTCCCAGCACACAGGTAGTTGTGCTGACCTGCAGAGAGGAGAGGGCAGAAAAGACAAACAACAGACTTGTTATTAAAGCTCAGATACTAAGGAGCATCAGGATGAACAGTGTGCTTTGAAGTGGCCACACTTTTGATGCTAATGTAACCGGACGAGCCTCTAGTGATGACAGCATCACTTCCAAAGGTCTGCAGTAAACAGAGCTCATACAATGCAACCATCACTAATGACCCATGTTACTGGAGCAGATCTTGTATTTGGGCCAAATCTGACTGACCACACACACACACACTCTGGTAATTACTCTTTACTACTCAATACAAATGCCCTGGTTGATTATATCATTACTGCTGGCCACTGGAATGTGGGAAATGGACGAAGGATTCTGCAGACACTGAACTCTGCAAGAGAAGAGCAGATGCATCTGCTACGAAGATGATTTATTGGAGACAGGTTTCACACTGTCATGGCTGCACATTTAGTTTTCCCATGTTGTTGTTTTTTTCCAACGCTAAATACCAGATGAAATGTAAGCAGAGATTTCTGGAGATACTGGCTCAGGACTTTTCCAACACAAATGAATGCTTAATGGTGTAACATGTGTGAATTTATGGAAAAATGCATTAATCCTCACACCCATTGCCCTCTAAAACAATTCAGAGGGGAATGTTTCGGTACAAAAGAGTAAACCTGGATTTGACTTTTACTGATGAGCGTTAAAAGTTAGGATTGTGCACGGGCCCAGGTTGTTTTTTTTTAATAACATTCACCTGGAAATCCTGCATATTCTAAAGAGAACCCAAACTACATTAAAAATAAAGAAGAGGTATAAAGAAAACAACACTAAAAGTATTAAAAAAGCACAATGCACTAAGTATATATAATACATATTGTAATGCTTAGCGAAACCAATTTGGCTCAAATATTTTATAGGACAACATAAACTTTTCCCCATTTTTCCAGTTTTCCATAACTGTCACAGTCCAGAAAAACTGAGCAATGACAATTCAAGTTTTCCAAAAAGAGTGGGGAACTATTTACAGATGAGACACTTCACAACATACAGAAGAAGAATGGGACTTGGAGACAAAATCTTCCCTCATTATCATTCTTCAGTAGGGGAAATCCGAACTAAACTAAGCCTAACATGGGCCATATGTTTTACTTTGATGGAGTCTGGTATTGAGTATCTCTACATGGGAAGACAAAACGCACCGCACTAATGAGCAGACTAGCGGGACAGTTCGAAGGCTAAGCGATCTTTGGGGATTGACATACTTCTGGAACTACTTTCATGTGGCCATTTAAGGAACTTGTTTATCTGATCTTCACTATTGTGCTTTCTTTTAATCTCAGGGTTGTTATGTTGTTGCTGTCATGTTAAATATAGGTTACAGAGTATGTCACTTGAGACCAGAGAACCTCGAAGAAAGTATATGAAGAAAGGGCTAGTGTAAGTGACATGGTGGCTGTTGGTGGGACGGCGCTTGAGGGGAGTCACATGCGACTCAGCTTTTTAAAACCAACACATACTTCTCAGTTTATACAACGCGTAAATCAGACCTATGAAAAATAAATAAATAAATATCTCATGAAGGAATGCAGGTCCTAAGTTCATTTCTACAATAGAGGCATTTTATAACTTTTTCTATCACATGTGCTGGATGAATAACTAAGATTAACAAATGATTCTGCTCAGGCATTTTAGCAAGCATTAAATTAAGTAAAAATGAATGTGGTGTCACTTAAAAGTTAGTTCAATATTCAAAAAACGTATCATTTTAGTCATTGCTAGATTTTTCACGTGTTATATAAACGTATCACCAACGTAAAACCAACAGGAATGCACGTGTTATGGTAAATTTTTCAATATTTTTTTCTTCAAAATCCATTAAAAACTTGTTTCAGTTTCGTAAAGCACTAATCCATCAAGAGTAACATACTGTATATTGTACTTTAAGAGCCTCTGCTGCCAATAAACCTGCCAAATCATTGACTTAAAGTAATATACCAGAGTGCTCATAAAGCCACACATTTACTAAATATTCTGAGCTCATGTCTTTGTTTGTCTTTGTCCCTGTCTTAGTTGGAGTGTTATAAAGGAAATTGTGTTGAAATGAGTTGGGAGCTTCATAAGTAGGTCATTGTGGACATTGCCCTCTATACAGTATTTCCACAATATGTGCGCTGCTGCACTGCTTCATTTATAGAGCACAAACACCAAGGCCTCTCGCTGAGTGCAGACCACATCTACAGCTGTAACAAGACCTTATGAAAAGTCAACAGTGCCTTCACAAAATGCCCTTTGGGACCATAAAACATTGTTATCTGATCTTGGAAATATCATAGGTCTGTGGGATCCGCTCTGTTTGAAGCAGCTTTTTCAACCTGAGGGCATTCAATATGACCGGGCCTCCTTCTATTACAATGTCAAAATAATGCGCTACACTGTGTAATATGTTTTCTTGTATTTCTTTGCCCCAGAGGAGCTCGGACACGAGAGAATATGATTGTTATAATGAAAGAATCGGTCTGTCTTTGGACTTAAAGCACTCTGATAATGCTTCCTCTAGTGTATTGAAGACAGATCTGTTTAAATGTTATACCCAATGTTGCTTATTAAGTTTCATTATAAGAGCCTTGTGATGCTTGTTGTGTTCATAGCCCTTTTGAACAACTGCCAAATATCAAATTTCCTTTTGTTAAAAAGCAAATATGTAGTAAGCTTCTTTTCCATTGCACTATTAAACCAAGCAATACAAATAAAATTGCAATACATTAGAACCAAGCAAAATTTACACTAAATACAATATTGGAGTATTGCTAATTGTTTTGTTAAAGTGCAGTTTGTGTCAAAACACCTGTCAATCAAAAGAGTAAGTAACTATTTATGTTGTTTGTCGAATTGCAAATGTCAAGGTTCATACAACTCTTCTCAAATTAAATCTAAGTATTTTTCGAGGTCCATTTTGTGATAGACTTCTTACTCTTGATGAAGATGAGAGCAGTTTCTGAGTTAAAGAGTAAATGCTACACACATATATCCACGTTTATAAGACGTCCTCAATTCAGAGACACACTGAAAGCGTCATATAACCTGCATCACGCATGATAATCTTCATGGCTGGTTGTGCGACATGTGATTGCAGCCTGTGGGCCGGCAGTTCCAGCCTTCAATGATATCACAGGAAGTCATAGCAAACAACAGTGTAAACAGCCATCTGTGGTGTTAAAAGTGCCAGCTGAATCCCACAGATATCCCCTGAGCGTTATCCTGGACTGATCCACTAACAAGGCCCTGGCAGCGTTCAGTGCACAGTTTGGCACTGCCCTCGGCATCCGGCTGCAGCGACGTATAGGCCTTTAACTCACAGCAACCCGGTCAACCCTCGACTTTTTGTAATCACTCGGGATCAAGTATTAATAGTCGTCTTTAGGCTGATTCATGACACAGAGCCAGTTTCTGCTTTGAGGGTGAGTAACAGGAGCCACATAGTTACAAGCGACTAAAAATACAATGAAAAATCTGAATACGCATCTGTGACTGTGCATCTGTGGTCATAGCCGTCACTGCCAAGGTTAGGGTTAAGTTTAGGCTTGCTGTTGAAATAAATAAAACGTTTAAGTAGAATTAATGTCATTTTAATGGTGTTTAATTGGCGTATTTTTTTGTACTTAAAATATTTACCTAAATTTAATGAATCATTTAATTAGACATATGGAGTTTATTTTTATGTATGATTTTTATGAAAAAAAAGCATATTTTTGGAAATAGTTTTGTGCACCAAACACACACCTACTATTTAATAAAGAGAATTTGTTTTGCAGCATTACTCAAGAGCAATTATGGAAAACATCTAAACCAAACCAACCATAAAAAGTAATTATGTGTAGCAATTATATATCAAGATAATATACCCTTTTGAATTTAATTGTAATATATTATTGTACCTAATTTTGATGCATTGAAAAAGTAAAACGCCAATGCTTTGCTGAGGTAACGCTCTGCAGCCAGTGTCATGGTCCAGTCCTGCAGCAAAGGCACATCAGCAGTAAACCAACCACACCTCTGGGAAATATAAATAGCTCCTGTGTGTCTGATGTGGCTTTCTATGTTTTGGTTAAGTACAACTGGAGCACTGCTCTGGACACTGGCCAAACACACTCATCATTGAAGACAAAGAGACTAAATAAAGAGAACATGAGGTGCACAAGGCCAAAGGAAAAGGTGATTTTTTGTTTTTTTTACATTAGACCTTAGGAAGTTAGTCCAGCTCCTGTGAGAAGAATGGGGCTAATTAGAGACAGGGTGAATATAATTATTGCCTCTACCAACCATGGGCAAGAGCACAAAATCTGTCACAGGCAATTTACACTGACTTGAATTGCCAAGTCAGAACAGTATATGCATGCATTAACAGGCAGCTCTAGGTAGATTGGTCTTGTATCAGCACTGGAGGGATACACAAAGATGGGAAAATCAGCATTGTAATCATCATTAAAGTTATTATATTATTATTAAAGGTGCATTTATTTACCATCAGTGTTTTGTCGTGCTCTCCATCCTTCACCACAGACAACGACCGGAGAATGGAGTGGGGAAGAAGAACAAAATGACACATAACTTTCTCAGTTCTTTTAAAAAAATAATCTTAGAGCATACAAACTAAAGGCCTATGGGCCAAATCAATTTTCCTCAAACAAAAAGCAATTGACAGAAGAGAGTCAGTTTTGTATTGAAGCCACTGTCATAAAAACATCCAAGTATTTCAAACATGTTTTCTTTAATATCTCACTTTAAATTATGAATATATAAGATTTTCACTTTGAGCACTTTTTATGATTGTTGCAGAAATCCATCGATTAAAAAAATGTGGGATCATAAAAAGGCAGAGCGTTGTCATTTATTCGTTAGTTAGCCATTTGTTATTGATCAGAATAATTTACAATTTTATTCTTGAATTGAGTTGGATACCAAAGCATGATTTAGTCTAAAGACAAAAATGCTGATATTCTTGTGTAAAAACACATAAGCAACAAGAACATTTTTTATCTCTTTCACTAAAATAATTTTAAATTGTTATTACATTATATTCTCGTATAGCTTTTGTTAAACACACACATTTTAGCAATGAGCATTGATTTGCATATGTCTCACCTCAGAGAGCCATAGAAATAGAATTATACAGAAGTAGAATTATTCAGAAGAAGAGAAGGAGCTAGAAATACATCTCAGGGAGCTTTTAGCACAGATTACGCTGTTTGTTTGACACATTCCTGCCCCTCCCAGTAAGAGATTTAGTCGAGGCAATTAAGTTGAATCCAAATGCACAAGATCTGCACTGACTCACTGACTCCTACATCTAAACATACTCCGTACAGATGAGTCATAGGCAAGGTCATCGTCATCAAATATAGAATAAAGACGCTCTCAAATGCAGTCGTGGCTATTTCTCCGAGTGAATGAATATTTAGTTAGTTCTTGTTAGTTCATGTTAAGAACCAAATGCACAGAAAAGAAAGACTAGTCCTCTCCCACAATTGATTTTAAGAAAATAATTTGATTTTGTTGCAAAGGCAGAAGCAGATGTTTCTGTGTTATGCAAGTTTGAAAAGCTAAAATGCAAATGCACAAGGATCTTTGGGACAAAATGTACACAGCTAATAGATGCTAACCGTTTCTACTAGATGCACATGTAACATGTTGTGATTACGCAATGCAGAAACCCCAACATGAATATGCAGGACTGATTATAACCCAGTGTAAATGTGGCCACAATTCATTATAAATTGCAGCAACGGTGTTTGTTTTCATATTTGTTCTCCTGAAACCTGAAATTCAGTGCAATACTAGTTTCTGAGTTAGCTGATGCTCATGGGAAGACTTACCTTCCACAGCTCTCTTGAAAAACACCTTGCAGCTCCCACACGTGACGACCCCGTAGTGGCACCCCGAGGCCTCGTCGGAGCACACCAAACAGATCTTATGGGTCGTCCCGCTGGGCTTGGACTGGCCCTGTACCGAGGAACTTCCAGGGTCTCCTGTTCTGGACGAGGAGCTGCAAAATAACAAAAGAAAATGATTCAGTTTAGTTTTTCTCAGTGTGACAGAGTGTTATGACCAGTAGTTTTAGATGTTTCTTAAAGTTATTGGTTTTTATTACATAAGGTAATGCTGTAAAGGTGCCATTATTTGAGTTCTATAAGGTATATCTATGACTGTATGTACTAATTACTAGTTTTAGTCCTGGGTTTAGTCTGCTTTAGTATTCATTTAAACCTAATTTTGATCTTGGTTTAGTATTTGGTTAGTCCTTGGTGCAGTCTTGGTCTAGACCGGTTTCAGTATTGATTTAGAGGTAATTTGATTGATAATGCAATTTTTATCCTGGGCTTAAGCTTTGTTTAATATTTTTATGTTAAAGTCTACCCTAAACTGGATGCACACTAGAAGAAATAGTAAAATAACTCTTTCATACAACCCTTGCTTCGAAAAACCCAAACTCTTATTTTCAAAAAGTGAGATTCAGATTTGGAGCGAAGCATGGACACATCTGATGAAATGTTCTTTTGCTGCTTAGAGCTGCCAAAACTGAAGTCAAGTGAAAACAGATGAAAACTATTTCCCGATGTAAGTAAGACAAATATATGATTATACTGCCATCGATATTTTATATAGTCCCTTAAATCGTCTTAATGACCTTCTAATGTGCTTACTAATGCAAAATGTAATCCTTTCTTTAAATCAGGAATGTGTAAGTAAATACAACAAATACCAAAGTCTGTCAGTGGATAGAGCTCTTCAATGCTGTAACTAAGCTCTAAATCTTCGTGCAAGCTTCCACTTGTGTTGCAATACATGCTAAAGCCTTGTTTAAACCACTTGAGAAGCCTGAGCTTGCACACACACACACACACACACACACACACACACACACACACACACGTACAGTTCTCCTAATCCTTTGTCTTTCTGTACTTAGACTAAAAGTAAGTGAAACACCTGTACGGTTACAGCTTAATCAGGCAGTAACGTCAATGTGTTCGCTGTGGAAGTATGTCAGGTTCAAAGGGGTATGTCGGGGCCAGGCCGAATCCAGACTTAGATTGAGACAGACACCGCTGTGTTGTCAATGGTAGGAATTCAAAGCTGACAGAAAGGCTTAAATCCTTTTTCTCCGCTGTTTGTTTTGGCAACACGCGTCTAGGAATGTATAGGGGCCTTATGTAAGAGAGATCTCTTGCAGAGCTTGATAATGGCTTAACATTATGGTCTATGGATTCTTTAGCATATATCCACTTCAGGGCTAATGCTACCCATGCTATCTCTATTGTCAGTGAGAACAAAAGTGAGGGTAAATTAAACTAGTGTAACAAGCAGAAGCAACGTTAATCATCGGTCTAAATGAGCACGACCTAAATTCACAGCGGCTGCAGCCTCATGGTCACTCGAAAGACGACACTTGCTTATGTAAATTGGAAAGCAACCAAGGCAGCAAGCACTGGGACAGGATCCAGCGCAGAGGTTTAACCATAGCTTTGGGCTGAATTATCTATCTACTGTATATGATATCTGCAGGCCCAGGCAGTGGAGGGCTTCCAAACATGATCAGCACTTAAATATTGATGGGACACTGTTTTGCAGATGGCCTTGACAAGGAGAAGGAACGAACTGAAGCAGATGGTGATTTTACTGTCTGAATAAAAGGGCATTAAGGTGACTAACACAAATAAAATAAAATAATAAATAATAAATAAATACATAAATAAATAGGTTGTTCTTTTTCACACATTTTGTTCATGATGATGATATGAGGCTATGTATTTTCTGGAAAAAAGTATCAGCGTTTTTCCATTAACCTACTTTACGAGATATTGCCAAACATTATTTTAAAACATAATTATTTCATTGACATTGGCCTCAGTGGGTTTGTTTGAAAAAATAAAAACAACCGAAGGCCTTTTCTTTGTTTAAAAAACTGAATTTCAACCAATGGATGTTTTAGGAAGATTTATGAGTGGCTGCAATGTTTCCTGTCAGTAGCAGCTAGCCGTGGGTTTACTGGGGTCTTTTGACCTACAGTAAACCACGGTTATCACAGTTGAGAGCTCGGACAAGATCTGAACCCAGAATCTCTTGGCAAACTAACAAACGAGCTCAAAATGTAGCATAAAGCTGTCCAGTGCAATTAAATAGGGATTAACTTTGAGTGGATGCACACACCCCATGCTTTGAGTGTTGTCTATTATTACTGCACATTCTCTGATGATTCCTTATTGGTTCAATTATGAATCACCACTTTGTTAGTTATGATAACTAGGGGCTCTTTCAAAATTTAAACTGGACAACCTAAATTACAAGCTTGATGTCATTTATCCTTGGCTTTTGGTAGAACGAACCAGTAGTAATTAAAAGAAGATTATCTTACATTTTAAGATACATGTGCCTCACTCACTTGTTTGTAGTTTTAAAATGATTAAACCTAAACTTGCTCTTCTCATAACCTTAAATGACTCTGATTGCATTAGTGTATATTTCCACTGGGATACTCTGCACCTTCTGACAGTCACTTGATAATATGCACCATCTGAAGTTTGAAGCGCCAGACGGGGAGTAGTAGCGATATTAATAGCAGCGGCCTCCCTTTATTCCTAGGTATAAACATGATGGCATGCGATCATCTTCTTGGCTGCCTCATTACTCATCAACTTAAAGCAGCTAAAGATGGATGCAACTGAAGATACTGTGAACAGCAGTCACCGGGCAGTGCTTAACCTGTGATTGCTCTCCTGGGGTTGAACTGTCTCGGCAAAAAGTCAAGCTGCCTGTACAGGATGAGCATGAATGACACAATCTGAGCCATTACTACAGGCTAATATTTACTTATAGGAAGTGTTTGCCCTACACTGACAATGGTCCAGATTTACAATAAAGATCAGGGATGGGCAACTGGCGGCCTGGGGGCTGCACACGGCCCGCGCCCTCACATGAAGTGGCTCTTAGATTAATTTTTGAAAATGTTCAATCTTTAAAGTGCAGTGTAAAAATGCAGGAAATTCGTTTTTGTAATTAATGTAGATCTGCTGTTCTGCAGTTTTCTGCCATCCTTGAGCTTCAAACCTTTTGTACTCCTTTTTATTAAAGAAGAGTACAACTGTTATATGTGCATTTGAGCATGAAATATGTAACCTGACTCCTTCAAATAGAACTGCTCCACAGAACATAGTCTGTTTCACAGAACCATCTGGAAGGCTCCCGTTGAAAGCGTTTGCAAAAGGGAGGTGCCTTCTGTCAAAAACTTGGTGTTGATTGGATGAAGCACCGACTAGTATCCGCCATGAGGTTTCTTTAACCAATCACAGCAACGATATGATGTAACACTCTTTGCGCTTCTTTCAAAGAAGAAATACTCTCTACTTCTGATAAAACTGTTTCGATAACAGCGTCAACACTAACGTCTTTGGTCGTAGCCACGTTGATAACAAAGAGGAGAAGAGAGCACTAGTTGCTTTCTTCAAATTAAAAACCCTCCTCTTCCTGTTAGTGCTGCAACGTCATTGGTCACAAGAGTCCGGTGAGTCCATGGTTCGACTCAAGCGGTTTGGTTGGCGCGATACAAGATGGATTTACAGGAGTTTTGGAAACTCCCAAATCTCGCGAGAATCCAGCTGCAGCGCAAGGTTATGAAATATGTAAAGTTACTGGAAAACAAACATATAAATAAACAAACAAACATATTTAAAATGTCAGTTTGATCATATCTGGTTAAGTATCGGTCTTATGTGGCCCACTGGCTGCGTCGACAAAAAATTGTGGCCCCCTCCATCATTTAAGTTGCCCATCCCTGATATAGATAATGATCATAGCATCCCTCCACTTTATTTGCTTGAAATCAGAACCCACTGTGAGCTGATCTAGGTCTTAAATTATGTATCTAATTATACTGTGCTACGGTATTTCTTTCCATGAAGTGTTTTGTTTTATATATAATATAGCATTTAAATGAAAGCCCTGTTCAAACATGAGCTGCCTGTAGTTGGAATCAAGCCGATTTATTTGGATTTAAACAGGTTTAAATTGGATTTTGAACAGGTTTGGAGTTGGACCTGAACCCATTTTAGTAGGATTTGAACTGGATTTAGTTGAAGTGCAGTTTTTTTTGTTTTTACTCAAATTGATATGGGTTATATTACCACCCCTGAACCTAACTCATTAAAATATCTATTCTGTTGAAAAGTTATTCCTTGCTTCTTGTATACTGTGTGCTTTTTGGAAGGTCTTCTCTCTTCCTCTCTTTGGCTTGAAACTGTGTCGTGAACTGACCACTGGGCGGTGTTTATATTAAACATTTATAAGCCTCTCTCCTCTGGCTCTGGTCGTACGCCCCTCCTCTGTCTCAGCAAACAAGTGGCGCTCTGAGGCACTCAGCGCACATTCAAGCCTCATTAGGAACGCCCCCGTACTGGAGCTGGGCGCAATAAGCATGAACACTCACCCAGACTCACAGGATCCAGGACGTATACAGCAGTAATAAACACACTGCATCGTAAAAACAAGATCAGGTTTAAATGTCTAAATGTAAACCAGAACTTTCACAATTAACAGGGGTTTTGGAAAGACAAAGGGATACAGTTACAATGAATAGGTCATAGTAAATAAACCAGTGAAAAGAAGGAAGTTAATGCATAACCAGAAACATTACAGATGACACTGGAAAAAATAAAACACATACGGCTGTCATTCTGACTTCAAAATGTCAGTGTCCACTCGGTACCTGTCTGTACCTGTCTGTTCTTCATCACCTTTTTCTGTCAATGTGTCTCAAGTGAGAAATCTGCCAGTGTAGTGTCTAAAAGATTGACAGCCTTGACAGACATGAGTAAATGATATGATTTCACTGATGTCACCCGTTAAACCGTGCAACGATAATGTCGCTAACGCTCAGTGAAATAACCTGAATTATGTAAAGCATTGGTAAATCATCATGAAAATGCAGGGCAACGCTGACCTCAATTCACACGTCCAAACAAAGCATTGGTTTCTATTGTCTGTGTATGTAAAATATACTGCAATTTCACTGTATAGACTCATTGATTATGCATAACATCATAATTAGCTATCAACATCTCTGAGCAATGCATGTACCAGCAAAGTGTGTAATTTGTTGCGTGTGTCATAATTATTTTAATCCAGTGCAGTCATTTTACAAGTTTCAACATATTCTTGTGAAAAATCTGTCCCAATTTGAATAATTATTGTGTAATTCCTCTTTTTACTGTACCGTTCCCTTCCTGCCATTCCCCGCTCTCACTTCCTCTCTCTCACGATCACATCTCGCTCCGTCTCTCGCGCTCTCATTTTTCATTCCCCTTCCTCCTCCTCCTCCTCCTCCTCTCCCTCACCCCGCCTCTTCTGCAAAAGTTATATAATATTCCTATATTCCTGCCTGCCTACCGCCTCCCCCTCCTGCCCCTCATGTGAGCAGCCTCTCAGCCAATGGAGTGGCACTAAAAGCAGGGAGTACAGCGGAGGTCAGGCGAGCGGAGGGATTATCCAGCTCACCTATGTTTGTGTACGTGCGTGCGTGCAGCGGTCGATAGCAGCCTCCTTTCATGTGTTTGTGTGTTCGGGTCTTTGAGTGGCTGGAGCCGCTCGCTGCTCGAGAGGAGCTCTGTCATAAAGCTACCCTTGTTTCACAGACATCATGTGATTGTGTGATGCCTGCTGCTATTTTTTTTTATTTTTTTCCATTCAAACGGAAACACCCACCCTCTGTTTATATCTTTGAGTGGCCTACACTGTGCTGTCATTTTAATTATTGACACAAAAGTTACATGACAGATATAGAGTCACCTTCATCAGTGTCAATGCCACAATATCCATCATTTGTTGGACATAATACATAAAAAAGAGAGAGATTATGTAATATATTTTAATCTTTTCAAACGGTTACAGTATTTACATAAATGTGACGAGGACAGAGGCTAATTAAGGCACGGGATCAAGTTTTAAAGGGCCCTCAGCTATTCTTAAATGGCACATACAGCTTCTGTCACACTGTGCATTATTTTCAATCTTATAAGATTACTACATGTCACATTATGTGACTTGAACTGGCCAAAGCCTTCAGTCTGATGCATGTCACTCTGTGTGATTAAAGATGCCAAGAGCGTCGTAGGCTACAATTCAACTGGGCAACAACTGCAGCTTCAACTCGAGAAGTGTCCATGTGGTTAGAAAAGAAAAAACTGACTCTGGACGAGGTTGTGTTGCAAAGCATACATTTGCTCACAAAACCATCTTGCTAGCCTCTATGAAAGATAATATACAATGGTTATTTTGGTCATAGAAGGATTGTCCTAAATGTCCATTTTTGTACAACTATGAGTTCTGTTGTCTTCAATCCTGTCACATTGTGTAACTGCCACTGATTTAAAGCCACGTGCGTTTTTGCCTTGACTATAATTAGTTGTTTTTTTTTGCTGTTTTATGAAAGTATATTTTATTTATTTTAAACTATTACGTTGATAGAAAAGCACACTTATACCTTTTTATGATTAAAAGTGTCACTATTTGCTGGGTGTTACCATAATCTCTCTGGAGTTAGGACACCACGGCACCAAAACCAACACGTTTTGGCCAGTATAAAATGCCACTGACACCAGACCTTTGCCAAACCTCAGTTAGCTTTTCTTTCATAAATTCCCTCACCGCAACGGTTGCCTTTATACAGATGTTGACTTTACTAAACCAAACCCAACCACAACACTACTATTTAAAAAAAATGTGAAATGGTAAAATCCTCTTTTTTTTATAGTGTCCAGTATTGACAAACACTGATATACGCCACAGAAGACTAGACTTTGTATGAGCTAACAGTCAAACTGTGACCGTGACCTTTCCTTACTTATGCAGTCAGCCAAACCAGCGACCAAACTTTGACCACAGTTTTGTCACATCAAAAAAAACATCCACTGAATCATCACTGGAACAGTCATAGTGTCACGTTTTTGTCTTTTTTTCAGAAATGCAATGACAAGTCCCGGTGAAGAGTAAAAGAGCACACAATATTATCGCATCTTTTGAGTCAATTCAGTTGAGTTCTGTGACGATAAGTAAAAATATAAAAAACATTTCTGAAAAACACATGTCATTTCTATTAATAGTATGTACAGTAAGTAATTCATTTGGCCAAAAGATTTGCCTCAGTGTCTTTTAAAGCTCATTCCTGCATATGTTTTCTCCTCATTTACCTGCGGTGTGCTTATTGAACAGACAAACACCCATAAGCAGCCATTAACAGAGATACTGTAGAGACACTGTTGACTCACAGAGGGTTTTTCACTCTCTGCTTTACTCCTCTGTGAGTAGCTGTCTGACAGTGGCATGTATGTTTATAAGGTGCACATTTAGGATAGAAAATCTGACCTAATCTCCTAAATTCTCACTTTACCTACAGTTGTTACTTGTTTAAGTGTCCAGTGAGAGTCCTAAACAGGACATACACTCTCTTTGCTGCAGACTTTGCTTGTTTTTCTTTATTGGAGTCATGTTGATGTCCGGGGGATATTGTGGATTACAAAGACACTGATACACACAGTCACACTCTTACATCACATGATAACTAGTGCACTATATTTAGACACAATGCACAACTGTTTAACCATTGTGATAAGCTTTGCTAGTTTTGGTGATGGCGTTTTGGAGACATTATTTTGATTATTGATGGAGTAGAAGTCAGGACTGGTCATAATGATGCAGCTCAAATCAGAAGCATAGGGATCAGTTTATCATACGTTTGTGTTAATACTCTTGCAAATGTGTTCTCTTTCACTTTGGTAAATAACTTTAACTTAGGTTCAAGGGACACTTTGTATAAGTAAAAGGTTCATTAACAGATCAAGCAGAATTTTCCTCTCAACTACAGCCTCTCACACGCTGGGGCCAGACTGGTGCTGTTCCACCGATAAACTGTACGGTTTAGGCTAAGTGAGGTCACATGTTAAGCCCTTGAGTATAGTTCAATGTATTGGAATGTGGAGCTTAGAGGAAACTGGGCCACATGGTGTGGAGCACTGGGAGGATTATTAAGGACAAAGGCACAATTTTTCTTTCAAGTTTATCCCAAACATTTAGTTTCAACACCACGTAATACCACTGAACATTCAACTTCCAGAAGCAAATGCCTGATTATCCACTTAATTCACAAAGGACTTTTTTAGTCAGAGGTCTGGAATTTACATTCACAGCAAGTTGAAAAACACTAAAAACAGAGAGAAACTCTAACCTTAAATTCAAAGAAATAGCAGGTAATCAAGTTAAATATGCAACTAAGCAAACCAGTCACAAATGAATGTTTGATTGGCTTTTTCAAACAAGCAAAAAATAGGCTTGTCAACGATGCAGAAAAGACTTAAGGCTATACTGATATCTGGAAAACTAATAAAACAGCAATTGTTTTAGCAGTGTTTGCAGTAAACACAGCATTCAGCTTGTTCTAAAGCACTCGACTAAAGAGAAAATAGAGGCTTGTCGCCTGCCAATGGACCTCCCAGGAAAAGATGCATCATGGTTAATGAAAATATGATATAACATTTTAAATTGTGATGGTACCACAATATTTATGTCACATAGCAATTTATAAGTAAACTGGAGTAAAACTTCACTTATATCACTAGACTTAACCCATAAAAGGTGACTTGATCCATGATGTATGTGATGAAAGGTCTAATTAAACAGGGCATTCTTACATAGAATTAATTTGTTCTTTAAAACTTTCCTAAATCAAACATGAAACGAGCTGCAGAGTTCATCCAGGGGAATATATACAGAAAAGGGTCAGAATAGCCTCTCAATAAACTCTGATCTTTTCACTGAAAAAGATAAAAAGGATAAAAGGCAAAAGGCAGTGCTCTGACATTCTTTGAGCCAAGGCCCAGAGAGGTGAGGAGTCATTGTGAGTGTCTGTCCACAGAGAGAGGTGTGTGTTTGTGTGTTTGTGGTGCAGGGGACCGTCTACTGCTTCCCACTGATTTGATTTGCTGCTGACACTTTGTGTGTCTTAAATCAGACAGATAGCTAGAGCCAGCGGCAAACAGCACCATTTCCCTCTATTCCTTTATAGAATTATCTTTCATTTAGCACCTCAATACTTGGGCTCAGCAAGTTAACAAGTTTTTTCTACCTTTTCAAAACAATTCTTTACATCTTACAAATGAGAGAAGATAAAAATAGTAAATTTACAATGTTTTAGGGTTAATATTCTTATTAAAAAGTTAAAGCTAATATACATATACATGACACAGTCTATATAATAAGAATGAAAATTACTGTAAACTTTTACTTTTCCTCCGCTTCAGAGCTTTGCTAATAGAAATGCAGCTACTTTTGCACATTTTTGTACTGTTGCTGCTTGTAGTTGCCAATTTAAATATACTATGGTTATTTAAGAGGTATTTTCAGTCCCACAGAAGTCAGTACAGATCTGTTACAGGCTGCAGTATATTCTTATAAGGTTAAAAACCTCACCCAGATAAAAAAAAATAAAAATACATCTAGATTTTCCACATACCACACTGAAGGTATCTGGATAATCAAGCAAAGACGTCAATAAAAAAGGAAAAAAGGAAATTCATGAATACTTGGATCCCACTCAGGCTAAATAAAGAAAGGAAGTGCACAGGGGCAGTGTTGAGGGCTGAGAAAAACAACTCAAATCCACAGGCCTACATCAACTGGACCAAAAGGGTTTCTACATATAACCCAGGGCTGGGCAGGTCAAGTGTCGAATGTCAACCTGTTACTAAACACAGACGAGAGTAAAAGCCGAAACTGGATACCTGTGCCCACTTGTACCCCAGGTCTGGCCTCAAACAGCAAATAAAAAGAAAAATCAAACCTTTGTGTGTGAGTAAACTGAGGAGTCTGTGGAAGATAAACCGACAACTGTCTAAGCTTCGTGGATGCTATTTGTGACACGGCACAGTGGCACTGACACTTCTGACCCATCCGATTATTGACATGGCATTGCGTTACCCAGCTCTGGTCACACAAATATAATTTGCACTCTTTTCAAACAGAGCATTGTCCTTTTGTGTGGCTTTATATCTCAGCTTATGTACTTGAGGCTTTCCATTGTTAGTTTATCATATCAACTTCACGGAGAGGAAACCCACAGACCTGAAACTTGTAGCGTTACAGTCTATTTGTCTGTCATTGCTGCAGCCCGATACCAACAGACTGTACGAAAAGCAGGTCACATATGCGTGCAAGCAGCAGGCAAATGGGCAGGCTGAGCAGGAAGGAAAGAATGCAGAGAAAATGTCCTCAGCAGAAGTTAAGAGCTGACGTATTAGTCCCACTAATGGAGCGTCCCATTTACATACACCCACTGCCTCTTTAGGAAGAACGAATAATCAAATTCAAGATGCTAAATTAATGTTGTTATAAAAGTACAGGAGACAGATTGCATCATGGTTGCATCACGTACACAACCGCTCTTCACCAGGTTTCCATGGAAGCCGCGCGGTTAAAACACGTGCTGTTTTTTATCAGGACAAAACAAAGTAGACATAAAATCAAAACAAAAATGATGGGTGCACCAGCAGCTTGTCAAACTGGTTTTAAGAGTACTCACTACAGCGTACTACATGAAGGCTGTCCTATTTACAGCGTGGGTAGTCGAAAATATCTGTGAAAATATCTACTTGTTTTGAGTAAAGAGCTGATTTGCGTCCTACAGGAGATAGTTCCCAGTTTGAAGAAGTAGACAACTCAACCCTGTACTGTTCCAGAGAAATCTTGAATGCAAGGAATGTAAGCTTTTCCACAATCCCACATCTTTCTGGCCGTTGTTTTTGTTGATATCTCATTTACTTGTGCTGTCGGTGATATTGTAAGCACTGATTGTTGAGGCCATAAGACCAGTTCTCTGTGCCTCTGTTTGAAAACCCTCAAGAATAAAACAAAACTAAAGCAAACAAGTGGAGATGTAAAAAAAAAGTGAGTGAATCTCATCAAAATTATATTAAATGAGTACATTTTTCAGAAAATTTATTATAAGTACAATTTATTCAAAGAGTTTCTCAACCTCTCACACTATGTAACAAATAAATCTATAACATACAGTATATATCTATCACATATAGTATATATAAAGGAGATAATGACTCTTGAGGAGCAGTAATTTCTTCCATCACTATTCGCTTTTACAAATAGGCCATTCATGAAGCTCAAGTCGACATTTCTTACAAACTCCGACGTGACACGGCACAATCGAAGTAGGAGAAACGTGAAAAGGAGGAATTAATCATTTAACATAATATTCTTCCTTTCTTGCGGCAACTGTCACGATCAATACTCAATTCCTTTCATTGCTTGTGTCACGTGAATATTTGTCGTTTCCTCATAGTAGAGCCCGGAAGAATAATCAAATATAACTACAGCGCACAGCTCATCCAGCCAGAGGCAAGGCAGTGGTATTAAAAAAAAAAAACACTGATGAAAGATAGAAAAAGAAAAGTAAGTGCCAAACACAACCCTGCAATTATTTATCTCTTAAATCTATATAACTTCACTATGAGGCACGCAAATGGAAGCCTGCATGTGACTCGACCCAGCCCAGCGCTTACAGTAAACAGCTCACACTTTTGTTATTGTACAGGCTTTTAAAAATGAATGGGAATCTTCTTAATAAAGAGCTCAAATGAAAATAGAAATGCATCAAAAGGGTTGAGCATTGTTCAATAACATCTAGTCAGTATAGAATATATTTCATTTTTGCAAATCAATTATTAAACCTTGTTTTAACTGACTTTTAACTATGTTTTCATTAGGATATAACATTCAACGTTTAAGAGCAGCAAACTGAGCACTATTAGGCTACATTATAAAATCCATGTGTTTTCAAAAGGTAATTCCAATTTTCTTCATTTGAGATTGAAATTAAACTTTTTGCAGCTTGAAATAAGAGAGTACAGTTAGTTTTCTCTGTCAATCCAGCTCACACACTCACAGACAAACTCACCAAAAGCGAGAGGGTCAATGATTAACAGTAACACAACAAGTAAACAGCACATTACGAAGAGAACATTAAACGATTGAGTGAACCAACACTGCACTGATCTGATTCTCAGATTTCACAACGTGCATTTCACAACCGCCGCCGATATATTACGACATTTGATAAGAGAAACAAGGCAGAACGGTCGGAACAAAAAAGCTGCAGTAACAGTCGACGCTTTAGAGAAAGACAAAGTTGTATTTTGGTGCTTGTGGTCGCACATCCCTCAGAGCCATTGCAGTGTCATTTCCAGAGGCCCGTGTTTGTCCCACAGGAGGGCGGGACCATCCACAACCTAGCTTCGATTTGTGTGAACTCCTTGACTCGGATAAAAAGGAAGAAGGTGTGGCGCTAGAATAGAGCAGCTATACTCAAAGATAATGGATGTATTATATAAGAGCTTCCATCAGTGTGAACCCAACAATTCACTTTCCACAACTTGGAGCTGTGCCATTTTTTATCAAGATACTCATGTTGTGGTTGTGTCTCACTGAAAAACTGTAAGGGTTTATATGTGGTCCACTGTTTCCTGAGTTGTAGCTCTGCTTTTGAGCCAAGGGACAATCTGATGGCTTTCAGTTTGACTTCCAGTGGTTTTTACAAGGTCATGAACGTCACAAAACATTTATTTCCCAGAATGAGAAGGAATATTTATTTATTTAGATTGTTAAGTAACTAAAGAAGTAAAAGTTTCTTCTGAATCTTGACACTTGCTCTGTCTTCATTTGTAATATATTTCTTAGCCACAAACCATTAAGCTCCTATTGAAAGTCATACTAAATGTAATAATTAAGTTATATTCAAATACATATCAGCATTATAAGAATACAAATTGGCATTATACATTTACATTTTGTTATAAATTAAATGTAAAATTCGATCAAGGTGCAGTGGGGCACCTGAGGTAAGGCAGGTCCAATAATTAGGAGTTCTACCCCAGTCCATTCTGTCATTGTGTCCTTGGGCACGACACTTGACCCACCTGACCTCCAGAGTCTGTGGCTCTGGTGAATGAAAGTGTTAGGGTAATTTTGGGGTGTGTTTGGAGTTGGTCGGAGAGGCTCTTGGCCCCGGGGCAGCTGTAGTTTACCACCACAGTGTGAATGTGTGAATGTGTGAAAGTGTGAAGGGAAGCTTGATGTAAAGCACATGCCAAGAAGGTAAAAAATAGCACTATATAAATGCATGCCATTTCCCATAAAAGTATGTTGTGATATTTATGTTATTTTCCATCTTGCTTTAACCCTACAAACACCAGAGTGAACAGCCTGAAAACACGGCCGTATTCATATTACATCGGAGATAATAGTTTGGTTGCTGCTAATGATATTTAAAATTCATTTCTGAGAGGAAAAAGGATCATTCCAGGAAAACATAAGGACCAGCAGCTTCAGAGAGAGCAACACGTGACGACTATTGATAATCACAAAATGCCCGCTGCCCGGCTAGAGACGAAAACACCATCCGCTCGCTGGATTTAATGGAGGTAAACAAGCCCATTAGAGGTAAAAGTAGTATTTTTCACCACAGGTCAACATTAATGGAGGAACCACAATAAAGCACTGGATCTGCATGGATCAACAAAGTCCTCTTCCACAACCAGTGAACTCCAGAGCAGGGCAACTAATTCCCACTGTCACCAAAACATGCTTCATTCTTGCCACTGTTTAAGGCGGCATTTCATTTCAGCCAAAGACAAAGATCTTTTTAGACCAGATTTGCCACCATTTCACCACATTTTATCTGTAAACTTACATAAAAACCAAACTGCTTGACTTTAAATCTGATTAGATAAAGGGTAACTGACACCATTACGAAAGAGTTTAGTTTCCTTTGGTCACATCACATGCTCAGTAAGCCCCCTGGGTCCAAGTTCATGGTGCTTTTCTGCCATGACAGTACCACTTTAAATAAATCACAGAGAGCATGTGGCAGTTTAAAAGACAAAATACTAATGTAAACCATATGCCCAAGTCTTAACACAAACCAGACTGGATCATGACAGACACAGAGAAAAATCTCCGTCCGAGCTACCGTCGAAAAATGTGTCCAGATGGTGTGTGAGACAGGAATACACCCGAGCAAAACATAGCGCCGACTCCAAGGTCTAACACTTTGAGAATAACATATATGTAAAATGTATTCTTGGATAGAATGTGAGCAATAAAAATGACATTCTGGTGCTTTTGCCGATTGAAAAAAAAGAAAACATGTCATCTGCCAAAAGTGTTCTGACATCAAAAATAATTGCATGACAACATTGTGTAAATGCAGAATAATTTATTTAAACATATGCAGTATATTTACACTCTATTCCAACATTTGCTTAGGACCACAGTCTGTATTTATATATGGGCTGAGCCACTCTGCCCACAGCCATTTCGTCAGACTAAGGCAATATTTCTTCTGCCTATTTCCTGAGCCGACAACGCTTTTGAATTGGCTCCTGAGACTGTGATCGGTGAATACGGCTGTCAATGTTCTGTTTTGATCATTTTAAAAGAGTCAATAACAGCACACAGGACAATATATGACATGCATACGGTGTAAATCTTCACACAAATACATAAAACCGATGATGCCAGGCTGTAAGGACACACTGACACTAGGGTCACTTGATCCGTGTCGTTCATTGGCCAGCACTCGCACTGCCCCAAGCTGACCCGGGCCAAGGTTTCCTCTGGCTTTATGTTATTGTGAAGCGCTCTTTCATTTTTTAAAAGCACAGTGTCTGTTCCAATGTGCTTCCAGCGGAGAAAGGTGGTTGGGCATAGCATGGACTAGCAGCATGAGTGGACTGACAATTGGAGGAACTGAAAAACCCCAAAACCTTATGCTGTATTTGTCTATACAGAATATATACTTAAAATGTTCTGCAATTTCACTGAGAGTAAAGGTAATTCAGGCTCCCCAGCGTTAACCTCAATGTGAAATGCAAATGGATTATAAAGAAGATAACTACTGCACATAAAGCACTTTGGAAGGTCATAAACTGAGGTCCACTGAGAATAAAAACTTACAAGACATCACTAAATTATTTGTGCTGCTCAAAAATATAATCCTTCATCTAGTTTCCATTTAGGGCGGTTAAATGCGCACTTCAGATCGAAATTAATCAGATTTCAAAATAGTAAGTAAGTTCTTGACCCTGAGTCCATGGCAACAACAACAAGGGAGCAGTGTGACTAAAACCTTGAGAGGTTGAGATTTTGATGAATGAATGAACTCACATGATGCTTCAGGGTTACAACATGTTGGGCCGTGTACTCAGTAATAGTTAATATGGCTGTCCAACAAAAAAAAAAAAAAACAATTAAAGCCCAAATGTCAAAAATAATATCCTGCACAATTATCCTCTGTTCAAAAGGCTTGTTTGGCCAGTTTTGATCAGAAGAACTCTTTAGAAATTACGTAAAAACTCTTAGAATAGAAATGACTAAAAGGCTAAATGAGCCACGGCAAACACCATTACCAAACCACTGTAACACAAAAGTGGATGGATAGGGAAACGGCAGGAGACAGCAGATTGAAGAAAAATGGAGGGAGCTTGTCAGTTGTAATTAAAGGATAAAAGGCTGATCCAGCGACGAGGAGTGGGCATGCAGCAAAGAGAACAACAGGCCTCAGCAGAGACAGTCAAATACCAGCTCTAGCTATTTTATGTAAAAACAGGAACAGGAAAAATATTACACAGAAAACAGTTGGAACCTGTGAAAGTGGAATCACACTTCGATCTGAATTTGAGATGCTTTTGCAAGTTCGATGTTTGTTTGTTTGATGAACTCTCTGCAAAGATCACAAACTGCAGCCAGATGGAGAAGTTGTGTATTTAAGACTCTATTTCTCGAAGCTGCTAAACTGCTCAATGTTCAGCCTGCCATCATACATTACATTTACGTTGTTTGTGTGAGTTATTGAATAGCTGCTGGCCGGCATTGACGCCATGTGAAAATGCACTCAAATGCGCTCTAAGGTAAAATCGTTCAAGATGCATTTACCGCTAAGTAAACTGGTCAGAATCTTAAGGTAAAGTAAACAGGAGCGCCTATTAGGTAAAACTGAAAGACACACAAAGCACTTGAAATGGAGCATTCATTCACCCATTCACTCTCACAAACACTCACAGACATCCAAGCTGGGATTCCCAATGTAAACATGAGGAGCTCCTTTATAGTTTAAATAGGAAGAGAGAATGCACTGCTCCACACTCAGCAGCTTTAAAACGTCTATTTTTTGAGTGTCATTTTAACGTGATTATATCCATTATTGAAGACACAGTTTTGATTGATGCGTTTGTTCAGATATATACCATTAAATGTTCCACACAGCACCATACAGTAATTATGTCGGCGAGGTGCGACTAGACATGCACTATTATAAGTCTGTCTTTAAAAACAATTGAAAGCAAGGTTTTTAAAGGGCTATAGGTGGGATGTTGTGACACAACATTTTAGACATTTTCATTCAGGTCATAAAACCTTTCACAGAACTGACTGTGCACTTTTGAAGGTTTTTAATTACCTTTCTTTAACAACTGATGATTCAGCCGTTCTAATACTTTTAGACCACCGTGCTGCTTTGACCACACAATTCTTTATTTCTCGTTTATAAAAAGGACAGTGTGTCAGGGGCACAGCTTTGGAGTGGTCCAAGTCGTATCTGTCTGACAGATAATAATTCTCCATTGGGCTCATTCTCAAGAAACATGGCAGCTCTTTTATCACTTTTATCCAGACAATTCGCAGCTTTTGGTTGGCTCAAAACATTTTAAATCTTAATGAAAAAGAGAAGAAAATAGAAGTTTTAGTGTTTGGACCGCACAGATCTGGGTCTCGTCAGTCACTGCCTTCATTTTGGATAGTGATTTTAAACCACAAATAAATGTGGTCTTGAAATACAGATTTTATTATATTCGCCTTTTACCAAAAATTGAATGGGTTTAATCTTTTAACGACTGAGTGAGTGACCGAGTGATGCATGCATTTAATTTGACACATCTGGACTACTGTAATGCTCTTTGCACTGGCATCAATCAGTGCTCATCTAAGTCTCACTATTTTTCTGTTTTTTACCTCAACCTGACAGTTGTGTGGTGCTCTGTTGCCTTCTGTTCTTCTTTTGTTCTTATATTTGTTTTTTATTTATAATAGTTTTAATCTGTTTTCCCAGGGTCAACAAATCACAACAAACCCTAAAAAACCTTTAAACTAATTCTTTACATCAAGATGCAGGCCATAATTATCCGTATGAGTCATAATTCTTTAGCAATAACAACATCTGATAAGCAGCAGTGACCTGCAGGGTACATTTGAAACAGCCCAGATCTGCAGCTTTAGTGCAATAACAAAGTCTCAGATCACAACACAGACCGTCCGTTCTGGACAGATTTCAGTAAAAACACAGTTGAAAAGAAAGTGTATAATAGTCTTAAATAAAGTGACTGTTAAGGGCAAACAAACCTGACATACATGGGGAATTAATGAGGGAACGTGATAGTGGGAGATAGTGATAGAGACACAGAGTTTGGATCACGGCCCATTTACAGTAGAGCGAGTTCCTCCTCCGCTGCCTTTGTGACACTGTTCAAAGAAGGAAGAGGAAAGACCTTTCAACTGAAGCCAATTTTAATCTTTTTTTTTTTTGCAAAGTGGTGATATAATACCTATTGTCCATATAACAATATTATCATGACAGTGTTGAAGCACCTGAAACCTGTGTTGGCCTTTAAGCTCCTTTTTATCTCTTTTCAGGCTTTTTTTATTCGGTTTTGTCTTTGTCTCAAACCCAGAGGTCTCGGGATGTGAAACCAAGTCCGACCAAAACCACACATTACACTGAAGGGTTAAAAAGAAGGCATCTGGACATAGTTGTTGTTATCAGTTCTAAAGTAGAGAGTGGAGCAGTCCTTCAGAGGGAGTAAAACCACAAATTATTTATCTGCTCACATCTCTAAATTGATTAAATCCTGCAAACTCTGCCTGCTTTACCAAATGATAACCCCTCTATAGGTTTGGGCTTGCTGTGTTTGGCTTTTATAACTGCTCCCTACCAGTTCTTTGAGGCCCCTTTGTCAAATACTGACATTAGCATCACCCATGCAATATCATCAATGTTAATAACACTCTGTAACTATTTAGGATGTATAAAAGACAAAAGGAGACAAATGCTGAGACAAAACTAACATGGGACTGTTCATGTTCCATCAGTACTCTATATTTTGTAGTTTTGGCTAGATGCATGTGTTCTTACGAGGTGGTGGTGGTGGTGGTGGTGGTGGAGCCTGGAAACTCACACTTACAGCGAGAACAGATAGTTTCAGTCTCTTTGCTAAGAAACCATCAAAATAAATGCACTGCTTTTGTTATAATGATTCTCAGGCTTCATATTTTGGGATACAAAAGTTACATAGTGTTCTTTTACTTCGGACAGAGCTGCATATTTCCTTCCACCTACTCAAACAAGTTCATTCAAATATACTGTGGCCATCTGTAAATGTTTTATATGACAAACCAACTTTGATACCAGCTTCGAGACATCATAAACCTGATCAGCTGCTATTTCCACACAAGTCCCATGATCATCCATCCAAGCCACACATGATGTATACAAGGGGAAATGTGCATTACAGCGTGTCACTGATTATGATTTGAGTGACTTCCTCAGAGGCTTTAGGCCCTGATGCAAATCAAAAAGCCACCAGTGGATCATTTCCCACTGAAGAGTTTAAGGCTGGCATCAAGATGGTTTTTGAGTTATGAGTCGATTTGTCACAACGTTGCTGTTAAAGCCGCATTAAATGTGACTCTCACTGCTTCCATTACACGACAAAGAGCTTGTTATTGGGGATATATGAGGTTCTGTGTAGAAAACATTTACATTCTCACAACAAATCATAGTTTAGGGCTGGGGAACTTTACCTCAATAACACAATTAATGAACACATTTAAAAAAAACTGTGTTAACTATAAAAGCTGCAATTGATTTCTAGTACTTTTTAATCTAGTAGATAGCATTTAGCCACTGTCAAACTAATTAGAGTTTCTGAACAACAAAGAAGCCCCTGATAACAATAAATTATACATTGCAACTCAATAATTTATAAAATATCAAGAGATGTGTGAATGTGAAGCAACAAAGTCCAAACAGTGCTTTAGCTTTTTCCAGCGTTTGCACAAAAAAGACTCAAACTTTGCCGTTTCACAATAACCATCACTGCTGTGGGGAAAATCCTTTGAGCCAATATTACATTGTCTGTATTGTTTCATAATAATGCATCATGAAAAGGAAATGATGCAACACTACGCCCAATAGACTTTCCCACTTTTTGCTATATGCTGCTAGCTTCTGTATTTTTGCAACATTATTCACTATTTCAGCATTTTGTCGCCAAGAATATTACACCACAGAATCAGATCAGAGACTCAGATACACAGAGAAAGTCCTTGTACTGACTATGTCTCAAGACACTACTCTAGATACAGTTTTAATTAGACTAAGTCCTACTTATCACATTGGCACATTAGGAATCAGGTTGTACAGGCTTAGCTTAACACGCCACAAAACCACAACATAATTACATGTAGTGAACTCTATTTCACGTTGTCGGATTGAATAGCACAAAATAATTAAAATGCAGACCCAAAGAGCCTCAAGCTGTCTAACAGTGTTTTCATAATTATTAGTCAACATCCTAGAGCCAGTACATTCCAGCACGAGTGAGTAAGCTGTAGTCTTTTCATTGCCTTTCTGCCACTCACTCAATCTATGATGAACTCCAGAGCGAAAAGTAAAGCACATTTTGACTTGTAGTAAGAAACCTGACCACATGTTTATTTGTACATTCTGTAGCCCGGCGGGGGGCAGCCATGACTTTGCACAGAGACAGAAAATTGTGGCCTTGTGTGGTCTGCTCAAGCTATTTATGACAGGCCAACACCAGAGCTCTCTATGGACGTCCAGTGGGCCGAAGTGAAATACTGTAAGCAAACCTACTTGTTACGTAACTGTGCTGGCAGGAGACCAAGCCTTAGATAAAGGACGTGAAAAACCAGATGTGGAGGAAAGGCAAACAAATCCAGCCAATAAGAAAAAGACGAGACACTTATCTGCATTCTTCCCTGAGTGTTTAGCTTTTATAGAAATGAAAAGAGAGAATATTGAAATAGGTATATAATTTCATAAATACACACTAAACAAGCCCCAAGCCATTTGAGTCTAGCATAAAATGAAAGCAGACAAATCCAGGAAACTGCCGCGGGTTATCTTAAATTAGTCTTATCTTAAAGCCTAAATTAGAGTTCATAATTACAATAGGCCCAGTGCAGTGCATTGACTCATATCATAAATCATCTGACAAAAGATGCAGCCTTCAGTCTTGATTACGCCATTGTTAAGTGCCATCATTAGAAATTCCTTTGTAAACACAAAAACTGAAGGTGCATTGAGGCCATGAGCTGTGTAATAACCATTGCTGGTGTGGCTACTGGAAGCCCAATATGTGCCAGTTTTACTAAAACACTGCTGCACTGCAGTCCAATCTACACACAATATGTACCTCTGCAGAGGGAGAAAGCAATTTAGATGCAGGCAGAAAGAAAATGAGGAGAAATTACTGTGAGAAAATTGAGAGGTAGTACAAGGAACTGCACTGAAGACTGAGATTTGGGTTGATATACTGCAATAACATGACTCAAAAAAATGTAATGTCCTCTGTGACAGAAAAGTTGAAGTACAGTGAAGTATGAAGAAATACTCAGTTCTGTAATAACTTTACATGAATGCACTGGAATCACATTTATTCGTAATACAAGCATTTCCTTGTGGTACAGAAGCTGCAGTAACAGTGGGTTTGTGATATATTGTGCAGATACTAGACAAGTTCATAATCACTGTAATCACCAGTGTTTTTGAGCTCAGTGAAGACATAGAAAACATAGAAAAATGAGTAATTTTTGGTTGCATCTGATGATAGACGTTTTCCATCCAGTCACAATAATAACATGGACAAATAAATCAATTGTGGTCTTGGTTGGTCTTGATTTAAAATCCAGATTCCTTTTTGTCATAGACTGAGACAAGACCAAGACCATGGTATCATCTTAACATCAGTCTTGAGTACCACACTGGGATTACGGCTACTGTTTGAGGGCTTGAGATTTGCATAGTGGTCTGAGGAGTCCATTTAATCTAAGTGACCATAATTTTAAAGTACTCTGGAAAATATTGTGTTAGCAACTTGGAACTCAGACCACACTGTTATCTACAATGTGTTATTTTCAATATTGCCCATGTATTTTCGGTCAGTCGAAGAAATGTTTTAGCTGCAGGTTTTGCACTTCCACTTAACACGTTTCCATCGAGAGGTGCTCTTCGCCTTCGAAATCAGCCCGGTTTGGTTTGGGTACCAGCTAAATACCAAAAGCAGCGTGTGCACGAAGGGACAGCCAGCTATGTCAACAATAACATGAGCATGTTTCCAAAGGAGATGCTTTTAAAATGTACACGTGTTGCAATTCAATATTTAAGAAGAAGTGAGTAAATCTTGGTGATAGTGGCATTCTGCTCCAACAAACAGAAGAATATTGTTTCTTACTGAACTTTAAATTGAGAGGGCTCCACCACTTTCCAACATTTAGGGACTCGCTATTTCAGGTCACAAGTTCTGCTCGGTTTATTTCAATGTAGACTGACAATGCCATTTTCTTTATTCAAATACAGATGCTTCCATTTGATTTTAAAAGTAAGACATTCAGCGAGATTTAATTTGTTTATAACATTAACATACTTCAATTGGTGTTTTTCTTTTGATTCTCATTTCAGCCACACTGTTGGAGCCGAGGGGTCACAAAAGCAGTATGGTACAGTACACGTATTTGGGACAACATGCTATACAAACCCACCACACATAATACCACTCTAATGAAAATGTGTCACTAGAATTTAGGCTCTTATCACAGCTTAATTCAACTATCTGACCCAACATCCCACAGAGTGTCGACCCACTTTAAATGTCTGGATGTGCTTAAAAGAGACAGCGCATACATACATTTCCCATTCCTTGAAGATCATGTCAAGAGACTGATTCAATCCCTGTCTTCTGAAAACCTGCTAAGCTCGTCCGACAGATACAGTAAACAGTAGTCCTCTATTTCCCCTTCAGTGCCTTTTGGAGAAAATTAAAACTAACAGCAGGAGTTTTGCCCTGCAGTTTTTACTGTTTGACTAAGGACCAAGAGGCTGAGGAAAAAAATTCTTCTGCCCGAGTGAAAGTGCAGTGAGTGGGCCGAGCAGTGGCTCACTCAAAAAAATAGAGGAAATAGTCAAAAGGAAAAGGACATGTTTCGAACGAGAGCCGGGCTGAGCGAGGACTTCAAGACAGAAAAAGAGGGGGTAAGTTGTGTGGGTGGGTTGGTAACGGCCTCAAATGATTGTTGTCATTCTGCGTTCCAGAGCGCTAAGACAAAATGGATTATTTTAAAACTCTGGGCTTAGTATAAGGGGCGTAGTAGCTCCTGCAAGCAGGGCCTCTAATCCTAAAATAATTTTCTTCTATAACATAAACACTATACTGCTCACTTTTACTGCTGTCCTTTTAAACTTGGGAGACTCATGATTGCATTTAATTAGATTCTTTAAGTTTATAAGAATCTCGGGTGAACAATGCAATAATTAGAATAACAACTGAAAAAACTATTAAATTTCAGCCAAAAAATCCCACCTCATTGACTTGTATCTTTACCAGAGATGCCAATTCTGCATCCATTAATAATTATATTTTCTAACAACCTTCTGCAGTGTTGTTAACAGTACATAGAAATGTCACTGAACTGAACACAACAGGTTTTCAGCATCAACTGAATCATCTTTAAAGATAGCACTTTCCAGATATAGCCAGACACAATGGAGGCTTATTCTAGAGAATGACGCTGCCAACACAGAACAATTAGCCAGAAGCACCTCATGTTACCTTTACTGGTGGTTTACTGTTTATAATAATTACAAAATTATAGGTGTAATTAGTTCAAATGCAATGTCTTCTGTTCAAGATTAACACTTGAAGCAAAACAGAGCATGTCTTACACCCAAGCACAAAGCAGAACTATTTAACTTGATGTAAATAAACCAACCAAAGAGTAATAGCTTCAAGTATTAGTACATATTATGGAAAGAAACATGCAGTGGCAGCTGAAGTTCACTTAACAGTCTTTCAAAAAGGAGTGGCCACGGTCCTTAAATAGCCACAGTAAATAGTTTCATTTCAAACCTTTAGCATCACAGATGAGTTACAGAGGCTCACTTTGGGTTTTGTGCAGACCTAGGTTCTCTCTCTCTCTCTTTTTCCCATTACACTCCACCCATGTGCTTCCAGATGGGGATGTTTTATTAGCACAGAACAGCTGTGTGCTGTTTTAAAATCTGCATAAAATAATGGTTATTTGTTTTTTACATTAGGTAAACCCTGGGCAGCAATGTTTTTATACATTTGGTCCCAACTCAACTAACTCGGAGCCCTTCACAGAACATACATAGTCCATGTTTCTGCTGCAAAAAGACAAAAATCATGTACATTTTTATGTTTATCTTCTTCAGGATCAGGCAATATTCAAAGTGAAAGAAATGTAAAAACTAAATTTGCTGATTGAGATGTTGATTAATGCACTCAGGGGGTTACACAGCTGTAGCAATCAGTGTGAGTCGATGTTAGGCAGAAACATGATTACAAATGTACTCAAGTGCTAAATACAACTGTCTGTCATTGAACTGTACTGTATTGACTGTACTGAACTGTAAACAACGCGATACATAATAATGAAATCTGATTTATTATTATATTATCAAGTTAACAGTCCAAACCAACAAACAAACAGCCAAAGTGGGTCACTTAACGCTGGGGCCTGGACTGTATAGACTCTCATTAACAATGTGTCTTTAAGATGGTATCATGATCAGGTTTCTCTCCAAGCAGCTGGTCCTGATCATAAGGTTACACAAGGTGTAAATCTTAACAGCAGCTTCAGGCGCTGAATGTTTGCCTCCACATGTACAGTAACCTTGCTTGGGTAAATCATTGATGGCTCTATGGCACAATGTCCTCCGCGTTGTCTGGTGACCGCCTGAAAAACTGCCAGCTCATGCAACAGGCAAACACACACGAGGGAGGATTAGGAAAAGTATTTTGTTTGGGTTTTTACCAAGGTTATAAATAAAATGAATGCCAGTGTATAAGAACAAATGAAGGCAATTACTCTCATCAACGTCATCTCTTCAACTATAGCTTTCAGCAAAACGATTAATTTGACGATTGAAAGGTAGCTGACACTATTGTTCAGTTACAGCGTAAATGCACTGCTTATGTAATATACAGATAGCTCCATTGTTAAGTTTATAGCAGAAAACACCACAATTAATCTGTGAACAAACTGCATTAGGTCTGTTTTTCAGTGAGTTTCAGTTTTGTGTCAAAAACAGATTAAGCCCTGAAGTACCTCCCTTCAGGTCTCTTTAATTACAAAGGACTTATTACTTATCACACAAAACCTTACTGCCAATTTAAAGCGAAACTGACAAAGTGACTGTGTGTGTTCGTTAAAAACAGGTCACAACTGAAATGAAACAAACAATACACAAACTACTAATGTGCATGGGCAATGAAATCATAGTCACATCTATGAGAAATACATTTAGGCAAAAGGACAGAGAGAAGCATTTTGAAACTCTCCACAAAACACAGTGTGCACAATCTTATAGTGAAGTATGTATGTATAAAAAATGAACATGCTGTTCCATAATCAAGCTGAGGTTTAGCAGACTGCTTCACAGCGCTGACAGTAGGAAGTGGTGATCAAACCACCAACCTCTGCTCATCCTCCTCTTTCACAGACACAGGCCAAAACTACATTTTATCCTTTGTTTTTACTCACAAAATATCAAAAAAACAAACAGCTTTTTCTTCTTTTTTTTTTAATTAAAAGTAAGCCCTGCTCTTTTACTCTCTGGAGAATGTCCTCTCATGTTACAACTACAATGCCATTTCTACCAGGCTTTAAAGCTGACAGACCACTGATATTTACTGTACACAAACAACAAATAACAAGAGCAACAGCTTTGGCGCTAGAGGGAAGACTTGTTGTGCTGTTCACACTATAACAGGTTGGATGTTTGCAGGATGTTTAGCCCAATGGGAGCTGAGCAGATTGTGCCAAGACGCACAAAGAGAACTTTTCATGCAGCAGCCATGCGCTTGAGGACAGTGTGGATTCCTTTACAGATTAAGAGCATTCCCCGCTCGCTGAGTAGATTAAAGATGATCGCATCTGTTTGAGGAACGAACTGAGACGCCGTGACGCTGACCCACTTTTGGCTGGGCAGGCTGCGAGTGAAAAAGCACAAGCAAACAGTGAGGTGCAGTGAGGAGAGTGTCCCGCTGAGATGAGGGTTTACAAAGACAGACTATTGCTGGGAAGGAGTAGACGCAGGAAATACCACCAACTTGACTCAATGATCAGAAAACAAGCTGTGACATATCAGAGATTGAGTTAAAAAAAAATGTTGCTTTTTTTTCCCACCAATTTCCTTTTCTTCATAGACTTTGTTGACATTGCTGACAGACGTTAGTGTTGCAGTGACTGGTCTTAAAGCCTTTTTAAAGGTTCCTATCTCATCGCAAACCCATTTGTTTTTCTTGGTGATCCGACTGAAGACGGGCCAAGAGTTGCTTTATCTGTCTAGGACTTGTATCATATTATCTTATCCTAATTTTAACTCCACATCAGCCCCTTCATGAGTTGGGATGAACTGTACTGTCTGGGTCTTGGTCATGTCTTAGTCTTGTCTATAACACTAATAACACTAGTACTGTATGATCAGAGATGAGCTAAATATTAAAGTAATATTGTAATATACACAGTAATGGTCTTTTTTCCTTTTCTGTCTATTTCTGTATTACATTCATTCCCAAAACATGGAATAAATTAACAGTAATACATGCTAGAAGTAATAGAATTCCAGAAAGTAGTCATGATACAGTTTTAAAGCTACTTTAAACCTTTTTTGTGTTAAATCCCCAGTGGGGGGTTTAACTTGTTCACAATCTATAATTGAGGTTCATAATTCTTGAGTGTTCATCATAAAGAATAACATGGATGCTGTGTGATTTATGAGAGAGATAGAAGAGCTGACTCAGCGGTAAAGTAGATTTATGATCACTTTGAAGTACAGTATGTACACTGTCAACTACAGAAACCAGGCCTTTCATCATAAGCTCATAAATACAACTTTAACTGACTAATAACATTACCATCACTTTTACCGCAGCAATTCAAAACCTTCGACCAAAACTGAAGAAAATAGTCATCATGATTATTAGATATGTTCAATGGGACAGCATGTGCCCAGTTTGTAACAACACGTAACTCCAACAAGACATTGTACCATAAATGCCCTTTACAGTTGCTCAACAGCCAAAGAGTAACAACCCTTTTATAGATTGCTTCTATGTTTTGAACAAGGCACCATCATGGTCCTTTTAACAAATAATGTGTGAAAAATATGAGTAGAAACACAGTGCTCTTATTATATTTCTAGCTAAAGCCAAATACATAAGTTTAAACTGGATCCTAAAATGGCTAACTTTCCAATGAGCTCTCCTAAATACACAGTGCAGAAGGAGTTTTGTATTGCTCATACGTTTAGATCAGTATAAGTCATATCTGTATACGAGCTCCACTAATGGAGGCAACGGGACAGCAGTGCAGCCCACAGCATCCAGACTTGGCGTATCCTGCTTCCTTGTGGACTTGTTGCCAAACATAACAAGCACAATTCTCTTCCTCCGAGTGAGTCAGGCCTATATTTACGCGTAGTGTCCTGACATACAGTACAGGACAGCAGAATATCTGTCCGCTTCTGATTGTCTACTGTAACTGTAGAGGCAGTGCCAAGAAAAGAAATATAACAAGCTTGCCCAATTATGAGCTTTCACCCTGTCACTTTTTGATGCAATTGTTGCACGCTTGAGAGGAATTACACTGGTTGGTGCGCCACCAAAAGCAGCAGGAGACGAATTAATGGCACACCAACATATATTAATGTAGAAAATTAAAGAACTATAATGATGGCTATGGCCTATAATTGATTTAGAAGAATGGGTAAAGAAAGCATCCCGCTGCGATTGTCTATTGTGGACATTAAACCAAATTTTTGTCCATGTTTTTGCCCACCACTGCTGTCGTTTTACATCCAACAAGTGATTAGTAAAGAGATGTACATTCCTAATGCCCGTTGAAAACTATCAACAGTGAAATATTTGTGCTTTTATGCTTCCTTTCCTTCGTACAACACCCCACACTACTGTAAACAGGCCAGCAGCCACCAAACCAGCGGTGTCCTGTTGCACCCTGCACTCAGAGTGATCTTCAGCAGAGTCTGCCTCAGAGACTCAGTACAGTCAGCCGAGGGGTAATAAAACAACAGGGGTAGGGTAGCACTAGGGCTGCCCGATTATGGAAAAAATAATAATCACAATTAATTTGGTAATTATTGAAATCACGATTATTTTACACAATTACTCATTGACAAAAAAGTAAATTATCCTTAAAATAAATAGCTTAAAAAATAAACAGAAATAATAATTCAGATAAATTTAAAAAAATCAATGTAATGCACTTCCACAATCTCCTGGAAAACAAGTTATAAATAAAAACAAGCAACAATTACGTACGTTTTGTGACCGTTGGAAGCAGTATAATTTTGGTTAAATATGAGTTAAATAGCTCTTAACTGAATCATGTTTGTCTCAGTCCTTTGGCTTCGGAACAAACTACTAAAACACACCATGGGTTACACCATACACGAAACATGCAATAAAATAAAGAATAAAATAACTATGTTGAAATGTGCTCTATAAATTGTGATATTTAAATGTCCTCTTTGGCACAGTCCAAGTTGAGGTAAATTCTGATAAGGTTCTGAACTAACTTCACACTGATGCCATCTGGGTTCATGATGCAGCCCTAATCCCATTGATTTATTCAGTCAGAACCTGAACCTAAACCTGGACTTCTATGGCAGAAATGTAAAACTCAAGGCCCAGGGGCAGGACTTTGCAAATAAATCAAAAATGACAAAAGGCACTAAACTGTTCTAAAGATAATGCAAAGTGGTTCAAATTGAAACTTGAGTGAATTCACAAAATACTGCATGTTAATGAGACATAAAAGGAGGATATTAATGTTAAAAATACTGACGTGAGGAAGATGGAAACCTACATTCAAAAACCGTAAAATTTAATAAAACTGTCACAATTTTCACCCCCTGAAAGGATTCTTACTGTTGAGGCACTTTGTTTGACATACTGCTCTATGGCGTCGGTGTATTCCCACTGTATTCCCAAAAACAGAAAAAAGAAAAAAGAAGGTCTTTCTGCTGGTGTTTCGTTTGTATAAGTCTAAACAATAGAGCAAAGCAAAGTAGCATTACATAAGCCAGGAGTATTGAGAGGTTAAGTAAACAAACAAGTGGATTGAGGTTGCCGTAATCTTTGTGATTATAATTCCAAGAACTTAAGGCACAGATGTTTTATTTGTTTGTTTATATTTTTCTTTCGTCTGACAGTTACAGGAGCGCTCCCAAGAACATGGTGCAGCAGAAGTGACTTGACAGAGAGCTGAATGCTGTTTGGCCTCAGGGAGTCTTCAAGTCGTCTCGAAACAGCAGAGATCGTATCACGAAAGGATTCACACAGAAGTGACTTGCAAAATGCAGCTTCAGTGTGTGATAATCACCGTCATCGTCAAATGAATCTTCACAGTCAACTTTGACAGCAACTCCCTCCCTCGATACCTGTGGCTACAAGTTTACATTTATGTTCTCGGTGCTTCTGGTGGTTTCAACTAAAGAGACAGATCTCTTAAAGATTTAAAACTGAGACAGGGCTAAGGTAAGAGTTACATATATATATCAGTGTTAAGACTTGGGCCTTCATAAAATCTCTCAAGTGAAATGCAATACAAAATTATACACGGAACGACAGATGACTTAAGCCTGTAATGTAAAACAAACATGCTTAATGCAGCAGTCAGAGACAATGTTAAACTTTCATCTGGTCATAGGCCACAGTGGTTCCTTGGCATACACTCATATGTCAAATATAAGCAGGATTTATATCTGTGCCTTACGCATTAAATGTAAAGAATGTGCCGTTACTAAACCGTGTGAGCATGTGCTTCCTGTCGGTGCTCTTTACATTTACATGTATGACGAGCGAGGCAGCAGCAACAAACCGCTAAATGCATGTGGCCTCCAAGTCTCACACAAACACACCTTAAAGCTTCAGCTCAAAAAAAACGAGAGAGAATAAAGACAAGACTCGAGAAGACGAACAGTGAAAGAGCCATAAACATAATAAGTCTCACACAGTTTAAGTGATTATCTTCTGACTAAACGGATTGCAATGTTTGCCTATGGATGATTCAGGTCCTTGTTTAACTCTTGAGGCAAAATCCTTGGTATATGATTATTTGAAATCCAAAAGCTGAAGCCAAACCACAAGACAGGACCAAATTGTAATCTCTGCTGAAAAAAAAACCAAGTTCAACATATGATCCACACCATGACGTACAACAGTAAGCTAAACTAAGCATGTAACAAGGAAGGAAGTTGTCTTTCTGAAGCGTTGTATAGGCTTCAAATACGGTAGCTCCACGTCCTCCAGGTCCTGATTATAAACGCCTCACGCTAGTTCTGTCAAATAATACCTTACATCTAATTCCACCATTAAACAAATGTCTACCTTACAGCCTTGCTCTGATCTGGGGATCTCAGTTTAAACTTCTGATGCTAACAAACAGGAACAAGCATTTAAGAAACTAGCTTAGTTCTCTCGCTATTATCCATTACAACATTGAATACTATTTAAATATATTCCATACAAAAAGCATGTTCATAAGATATTATTCAGAGGTTAATGCACAATTCTTTTGCTATATGAAGTTCAGGGCCCATCAAGTCACAAACCATTTTTTTCTATATTACACTCTCAGTCATTTGCAACTAATGCATTTTGTCCCATGAATCATTTTCCTTCATAAGATATGACCCCTGAGCTTCCTCTGCAGTGGACATTTATTTTTATAATGAGTCATTTCCTGTGGAATTAGACTTTTATGTAACAATGTGATATCATAAAATATCACAGCAAGGTCAATAACAAAATAGTTATGAGGAATAATTAAATGGAAAAACTACTCAGTATTCAAAAGTAAGTCTGTCTTAGAAATGTTCTTTGTTCTTGTAACCTGGCAACTCATTTCTTTTTTTCCCTCATCGCCGCACCACATACATCATCCACTTTTGCTGAAAGCTGCCATGTTCCCTGAAACCCTAAAATGTGTCTCTTCTTTATATAATCCATAGCATTTCTTAAACGTGACATCATTTGGATGAATGGGATCAACTGTGTTCTCTGCTGTGAGTGTTTATTAGAGATGGGGGACCTCAGATGCCCTCGAACCAAACACACATGACACACTCTTCAGATGCCCACTTAGATGACATCTCCACTGTGCTAGATTTACTCTGGCAGACCACACTAATATGAAGCCTTCAAAGCTATTTTTTCCAATTGCTCTCTCAAGGCAAGACCTCTGCACTGCCTACCTGTAAAGAAACATAGGCATGCAGTATCTTTGTGATTAGAATTTATCATTATTTTACATTCTATTCTATGAATAAAAAACATGTTCATTTATTTCACCATCTCATTCAATATTTTAACTTTCCTTTCTAAAAAGATAGAATCAACTAAACTGTTTTTTTTGTGTGTTTAGTTTAGTTTGACCAAAGTAATAATAAAAAAAGGAATACCAAATTGAATTCTGGCATTTTAGACCCATGTTGCACATGTGTAGGGACCAGGCCCAAATATATCACTATTTTGTACATTCTTTTATAAAGATATTAGCAGAGATTCTCTCGTCATATAATAATGCTGGCTGGTAAGTAGTATCTTTTGAAACTTGACACATGGAAAAATCAGCAACCATCCTCACACCAACTAGTCATTCACACATGCATTAGAACACATTATCCTTAACTACTTTGGACGCAATGTTCTGCTTCTTCTAAATACTACAGAATGGTTTTAGAAGATCATGGCTCATGTTTTCCACCATAATCACTTCTGCACATTTAAACATGTTACAAAACAAGACAGTTTGTGCATGCAAAGGGTTGAACAGGGCCCGCAAGGAGTAAAGCAAACACAAAATGCAAAGTAAACAGCCAGACTATATTTCAGTAGACCTTACCAGGGGAAGTTCACAGGGTAAGTTGCCAAGGAGGAGGTGGATGGGAGCCCATTATTGCCCCTCTGCATCCCAGATGACTCCCCGTACCTGCCACCCCGAGCCCAGCCATCCCCGACCTGGGGCAGGTTGGCGAACATGCCAAAGGGCTTCTGGTCGGGCAGACTCACAGTGGAGGGTGGGTTTGCTCTGTAGTGGTAGCCGTGCCCTGCGGTCGAGGACATGGGGCCTCCGTGGAGGGAGCTGTTTTGTAGACACTGAGGAGCACAAAAAGAAGCGTCGTCCGGCTTCTCCTGCTTCACCACACCAGGGGTGCAGATCTGAATAAAAGAGCCGTCATCCTTCTCCTCCTTGATCATGACGCTGGAGAGAAGAGACTGGGGTTGGGGGTGGTGGAGCTGCTGGTGGTGGAGCAGATGTTGATCTTGTTGCTGGTGATGGTGCAGGGAGCTGTGGTGCTGGTCTGTTCCATTCACATTTGAACAGTGCCCTCCGTTACCAATTAGAGGCTTGGTTTCCTTTAGCAAGCCCTGCATCTGACCACCAACACTGCTGGTGTCATGGAGAATATTATCCAAATGGGCCACCTCTGAATCCAACTCAAAATCACTGATTTCTGGCAGCGAGCCAGGAAGGTCCAGATCCTGCCAAATCTCGCTATCCTCCATTAGCCTGGCATTGCTGTTATCCAAATCACATGAGCTCGGGTGCATGTTGTAGCCTCCAGGGTCCTTGTGCAGAGAAAAGTCCTGCTCCTGCTTGACATGAGAGCCAAACAGATCGGGCAGGGGAAGGTTGCCCAGGACGGAAGTGTCCGAAGTGTGGATGATAGACGTGGGCGTTCGGTCTAGATCTGTAATGCTCTGGTTCAACAGAGGCAAGTTGTCGTCCATGTTGAAAGCACAAATTTCCGTGGACTCGTACAGACCTGTGAGGTCACCTTGGTCTTTCGCTGCGCTCCGTCCATTGGAGGCCACTGTGGACTGGGACAGGGGCAGTGGGGCAGGGCCGCTGGGCAGATGCATGGCAGCTTGTAGAAGTGAACCAGCAGTGTCACCTGAATCTCTGCCTACTCCGGCACCCGTCTCTAGAAATGTCAGGCTGTCATCTCGATTACCATTGCGCTTCAGTCCTCCTTGATCCATTTCTTTATCCTGACAGCACAGGGCACGTGGCAGAGGGCAGAGAAATGAGAAGAAAAACACAAAACAGTTAGGGTGGAAAAGATGATGAGGCGAGAAAAGTGGATAATCTTTCATATCACGTGTCTAAAAACATTAGCAGTATGTAAACAAAATAACTTACAGCACATCCTATACTTTCCATCTGCTTCCATTATGCTGTTTGTTTTATTTGAGCTGCCTTATAATATTTATGAATAGGCCCTGTCCCTTCTCCTGACACCAACAATCAAACAATAAGCCACAAGCTCTTGAAGCAAAAAGGGACAAAGAAGAACAGTCCTGCCACAACATAAATCACTATAATGTCCAAGTCACTTCTTTGAACTATGTACTCCCGCACATGCAACGTCGCTATGTGCAGTTGGAGCTGGGCCAACAAGTGTGAGACATGCCTGGGCTTAACTGGTGTTACAGGCAGTGCCACACTGTCAGTCCCACATTCAGCCAATGAGATCGTAAGAACACATCTGTTGATAGAGATTAACACTCTCTGCTCTAAGCAGTTGCAGCTGTCATCAATATTTATCTCTGTTTTCCAAAAGTGTACATTAAATTGCGGAAACTCTATTTGGCCAAACAATTGTAAATAAATAAAAATAAAAGAATAAACTGGGTCACCACACTATAGGATGTTGCAGTGGAAATCTTTTTACAGCTTACTAATTCATCTGTAGATCATTAACCTTGATAGCTTTGCCGTATCTGGAAGGGCAAGTCAAGCAAGCTGTCACTTCAGACAGTTTATTCGTTTCTCAGGTTGTACTAATGAAAATGTACATTAACATACATAACATGCATGCCTGGCTGAGTATTCAGCAGCATATTTAATGCATTCAAATGCACCTATTAGATTGAAATAACACCTAAATGAGCGCTGATGCTGACAGTCTGACATACTATGACACCAGTATCATTTCAGAGTAAGTATGCATACTCTTTTACCGACAATGTTTTTATTTTTGCCTCAGGCTGTGGGCGTCACTTGGTTGGAGACATTAATCCATAGATCATAGTCTATAGCCTACGAAGAGACAGTATTGGTTTTCAGCAGCTCCTCTCTAAATACAGTTGTGCTTATAATTTTAGCACTACATAATTATTATTATTATTATTTCAACTACACAACTGTATGACATGAACAGGATACAGTGGCTGTGCTTGTTTTTCTTTTTCCCAGATAAATGTGCATCTGGTGCATGAACGTGATTTGCACAGTGTCCATGCACACTGAAGATGAGCTTTATGGCTGATATTTTGAAGCTAAAAGGGGAGAGGTAGACATTGCTTGTTTTTTATGCCTGGTTTGCTTTAACATTTCTGTTTTGGTCATATCTCTCAGCAGTGTTTTCCACGCCCACGCAGACTACAGTATAGATTTCCAGTCGACTTGGACTATGTACTATGTCTGTATTTATTGACCATCTATAGATTTTACTGACCAGTGGCAGCTGCAGACATTTTGTTTTGTAATGTTGATTTGCTGAAAGGAAAGTAGAAAGTTTAGACTTTCCTCACTTTTGCAGTATTTTCCTTTCTGCACTGTGCACTTCACACAGCATTAGTGCAACCTGTTGGCTGCGATGAGACACTGCACTGGCCACACGCCTAAAGCGGTCAGAATTACTTGCAGTGGCTATTTTAAAGTTTTTGCAAAAATGAGTTTTATTGTAAATGATAAATCCAAACGGTCAGTGAACTAACAACGTGATACTGAGATGACTCCGTGATGTCAGTGCATCTTTAGCGCTTTCCCAGCCCACACTCGACACAACACAACACTTGGCGCTCAAAATATCGGACCAAATAAGAAGAAGAAGCTGATCCTGTACCTGTAGATTCAATAAGATACGCTCCTCCAGTTAGGTCATCTGTCCGTCCAAGTCTGATGGAAAAATACACTAGTGTCAAGCTCTAAAATGAGAGTCCTTCCTGACACTAATGATACGTGGTGAAATGCCAGCGGGATCTGTTAGTGGCTTTATCCTCGTGTGGAAGGAAAACATGATCCAGAAAACCAAGTGTTTCTGCAGAAAAGTCAACAAGGCTCGCTGACCTACATGTAGTCCGGGAGAGCTGCTGTGCGCGCCGCCGTTTTCTGCGAGACGTCGACAACTTTTAACGCACGTCGCCAGCAGGGGGTAAAGTGACCGATTCCTCACTCCTCGCTTTGCAGTATCTCCACAGATCCACGAATAAACACGAGCAAAACAACAGATGTGGGGTCCTGCACTCTGCTCCGGCCACGTTAAACCCGTGAGTCCGTTAAAGTTATATAATGGAGACGGACAGCCTGGCGCAACTCTACAGCAAATTCAGGCACGGCTGGGCGGACGGTAAGTTGAAGCATGTCAAGTAAACTGTGTATCTTCAGCTTTTCCGGTTTGTTCTTTCATCATATATTATGTAACACACGCTATCACCGTTTAGTGTCTGCGTAAAGTTTGATTATGGATCTACCATGGTTTTCACTGAAGATAACTAGCACAACAACAACATATTTTTCAACTAAATAAAAAGTGATAAGATATATAGTTCATTTATTTATAGTTATCTACACATTTACATTGTTCTCTTTTTACTTTGAAGGCCGAGCGCCCAGGCTTCCGGTTACATCCTGCGTTTCCATGGAGGGTTTGACGCAGCTCTTAGTTTGACACTTGTGAGTGAACGCCCCTTTCCCCACTGAAACTCTGTTGAGGAATCTGTCAAAACGTGTCTTGGGTCGCTGCTCAACCACACCTCATGGCTCCAATTAAGGATGCAGTATGTTGAGCAGACGCCGCAGGACACTTACTGTCACAGAGGCTGAGCCATGCATGATCCTGTAAGACTCATTTTGCCTCCAGATGTCTCCAAAATGCTAACTGCCCCAGTGTAGGTGCACACTGATACCACAGCAGAGCTTTAAGGAGAATGCAGGTTAAATTATGCCAGTTAAAACAAAAATAATAACACTATTAAAGAAAAGCTGTAGTTTTTTTTCTCTCACCATTGAGGAGAATCTCTCTAAGGTCTGATAGAGATCCTGAGCACACAGAGGAGCAGTGCTTGGCTCCGCCTGCTTTATTTATTCCAAAAAGATCAAATGCGGGCCTAAAAAATGCATCTGGTATGCTTTGATACTTTACTTTTTGACTGGTGTCTTTCAAAGATGAAATGAAGCACAGAAAGCTCACGATGGAGTCTCAAAAACTGCACAAAAGTTAAAACAAGGCTCATCAGATGTTTGGTACAAACCTATACACAACCCTTCCTGACTGCAGTGTATTCAGATCAAAAACATTAATCATCCCCCAGCCCAGTGCTTTCCCTGCTCTCAGCACTGCACAGTTTCAATTACACAGCCCCAAAACTGCCAAGAACCCTCAGCTCCCAGCAGTGCCCAGGGAGCAGGCTCAACTCACACAGAGCGCTTAGCTTGGTTTTATGATATTAAAAGTTACTATAAATGTATACTATAAATAGATAAATGACCTGCATTTTTTGTGCCAATGACAGAGGATCAAATGGATCCACAAACACGTTGGGGAGGGACTGGTCCCAGAGTGGCTCCATCACTTTGATGAATGTCTTTTAAAATACAATGTATAATGTTCTCTGCATTTGATATAGTTCTGAACTCTGTCATCACTTGATTAAATCATTTTGATTAAATCATTATTACATTTTCACATTGTCTAAAACTTATCTTTGGCTTTAAACTGTACTTTTCATAAAACTGATGCTATAAACCAACATTATTATCTTACTTTGGCTGCTGTAGTTGATTGAACACTACAGACATGTGACTGATCAAAGCAGAACAGATTAGATAAAAGAGAGAAGCAAAGGTAGCTAAAATATCTGAGTCTATTGAAATGACAGTGCTCCAGAGCCTCTGTCATACTACACACAGAGCATGTATACTGCAGGTTTCATGCTAGAATAGTACACAGGATAATACTGTACAAGGTACACACGCACATTTCACAATCAGATAGGACTGCATTGTTCGAATAACAGCAATGCATTGTGGGAATTAGTAGATGCAGTATGTAAGCTCACTTGTATACTCTGAGATCTGGTCTGTCATCTGCAGAGTCTGGGAGTTTCCCAAGAAAACCATTAAAGCCGTTTAGACCAAAAGCCACATTGACTTAAATTAACACATTACTCTATACTTTTGGCTCACCATCTAAGATAAGGGTTTAAAGGCTAAGAAGGAAGAAAGGGAAAAAAACAACTACATAGCAAGCCATTAAAGGATTTGAAGTTAAAGGTCAAGTAAGTTAATAAGAGTTAAGATGGTTTCAAACTCTCTGTGACTGATTATAACTAAATCTTGGGCATGCGTTGGTCATGGCCACCAGCTGTTTTCTGTGTTGTTACTACTTGAGATTGGTTCAGTCTTGAAACTAATTTGAATACTGGTCTTGTATAAGAAGAGAACACCTTTTTTTGTGTGGCCTTACCTTGGACTCTGGATTTTAACTTTTTAACTAAGATTGGACAAGAACACAAGTGATCGACATTAAAATTGGGAATGTAGGAACTACCGCTGTCTTCACTGCATCCATCCTGTATTTATTTATTTATTTATTTATTTATTTATTTATTTATTTATTTATTTATTTATTTATTTGTAAACTGTTGTTATGATGCTTCACTGTTTTGAATCCACAAGAACAAGAAATGAGGAAGATGCAACGCTACGTGCCTGGGAAGAGGAAAAAGGAAAAGGGGCGGGGGATATTTAGGTGGAGGGGGGCTTGGGAGGGTGGAGAGTGTGGCCCTCCATGGAAGTGATTCGATTAGAAGGAGCAGAGTATGTCCTGTGCATGTGGATGTCTCATTAAGAGCTAGTGTGGCTAGAGATGCGCTAGTTCCCTAGAGTCTCAAAAACCACTCTGTTCTCAAAACACCAGCGAGAACACAGTGAGTTTGACCAACAGCTGATACAATTAACCACTAAATAGCTGAAATAGTGGACATGTAGTGCTTCAGCTGCAAATGCAAACAAGAATTCACAAAAGGTATGTTTCCGAGTTGTGTAACACATATAGATTTGTTATGCCAGTTTCAATAATGAATACATTAAACTATGAATATGTATCGCGTGCAGGAGATTCAGATTCAGCTGCTGCTACAAACAGAGGCCAGTGACCTTTAAAGCTCCACATTTTGTTTTTCCTGACCTTTACAAAATGACCTGAATGTGGAGGTTAAAGAGTCCATATATTCTCAATGCCCGGGTGCTTTTTATAAATCAATAAATAACGCAGGACTGATAAAAGCATGTGTTAGTTATAGCTTCTGCTGGCTTCTGAAGCAGTAATTGTAACATATTTTGTACAAATTGGACTCTTCCAGGGTCCAGTGTATTGTCGTGTTTTCTTTGTTGTATATAGTCTCTAATGGCCCAGTGGCTGGAAGGATACACTGAAGGTTTGTGTCCAGCTGAGGGTACAGTCAGTGAGATAGGCCTGATACTGATCTCATGACTGAGAACCATCAAAATCATTTTGAGAATGTGTATTTTTGGGCTAAAACACCTTTTTTGTAGCCATCTGGAGGCAAAATGTGTCTTCCAGGATTTTGGCTCAATCTCTGTGAGAGTAGCTCTGCTCGTCCTGCTGTATCTTTAATTACTCATATTTCCATTCAATATCAATTACTATTTTATACTTACTTACTGGTGTCTAATTTAGTTTTAGTCATAATTTAGTCTCATCCTTATTTGTTTTAGTCTAGTTTTAGTCGACTAAATATCATAAGAATTCAGTCACTATATCTACAATAGATTTAGTCTCTAAAATATAAAGTTCTGAAGTAATCGTTTCTCCCTGAATGAAATGAAACTACTTCTAACCTGTTACAGCTGGTATTGAGGTTTGTGCAACACACACAGATTTCACTCTAGTTTTCCAATTTATTTAAAATTGAAAAAAGAGCATCTCAATAATAATAAAATGAGTAGGAGATGTCTGCTTTCCCTGAATAATAAACATGTTTTAACAAACTAAATACTGTAAAATGACATGTTTAATAGGTTTAACAACATCAATCATGATTGAGTTTCCACCTTTAACCTTAACTTAAATCTGTTCCCTTCTTTTCCTCCAAGTGTTAACATAGTTTATTTGAAGTGATTCTCTTTTCGTCTCCTGTCGTCTTCCCGAGGCTCTAACAAATGTTTGTGTCTGACATCACTTCAGCGACGATTAGATTTCATCTCTGTTCAGTTTTGTTTCGCTTTTTTTTCTTTGACGAAAGCGTCCATACATTTAGTCAGTTTTCATTCTCATGAATTACTTTTTATTTAGTTTTCGTTTCATTTTCTGCTGCAAAAATGAACACTGCTCTGCTCTGTGTTTCAGACAGTTTTATGCAGTTTTATCTTGTCACTGTGGCCGAGGGCTCGCTCACAGGGTATTAGTGGGGTTTCTCTATAAATGAAACTAAAGAGTATGGTCCTGACCTGCTCTAATTGTAAAGTTTAGAGCGTGTAATAGTAATTTCACTTAGAACTCATACATGCCCTAACCTCCATAAAACAAGACACAGGAGCTATATTTTTAAGATAAACAAATGTACTGTATTACTTTAATGTGATTATGCTCTGAAGTTAGATTTTGTTAAACTTTATTCTACAACATTTTATCATTTTACACATTTCATCTTCAAATGACATTAGAAAGTCATTCAAATGCTGGAAGAATAAATAGCATCAGGCCTTAAACAAATGAATGAACAAACACTGTGTATCTCTATTGCTTGGTGCTTAATGTTTCAGCCACATAAACTGAAGCAGATTATGTATTACCATATGCTAATTTAGATAGTCAAACACATTTCATTTTTAAAGGACTGCACTTGAGAAAACTGACTGCAGTAATTTGCATTTAATTGTTGGTTTGGTTGACAGTAAAAAAAATTGTCTCTCAAATTATGCAAACTGCCCACAATGCCTCTGATAAGGCTTTTATTGACTTGTGCTCATTATAATAGGTCAATAGTTCAGATAAGGTGACAAAACGGAATTGAATTTGTTTTCACTTCCTTCTTTCTAAAGCCATTCACACAGCAGCACATAGAGGACACTACTGACTCACTCAGGCCTTGGGGAAGAGTCACAGCTTTCTTTAAAGGAGGAAGTAAAGGTTTTTTAAGGTGAACAGTGAGTTCATGTCCTCTGTTTTCAGACAATGATAAGGAAACAGCTACGTCACAGACAAACGCCAAGACACTATACACTATTTATTGCTCTTTGTGACCTGTGGGTCAGTTAGCATGTGTTTGTGTGTCTAAAGAGACCAGTGCGAGCCAAGGCTGCTACAGCTGCAGGGTCGTCCAAAGAGACATTCCTCAATGTGAAAGGGCAGGAACTCAAAGGACCCGGATGTAATCCTTGGCCTGATCACAACTCATCATGTCCAGCAGCTGTTTTCATGAGAAGGAGAAATATTACACTGGCCTCCAGCCTGATTTATGAATAAACAATGATGTAAAAGGAGAAAGCTGCCATATCTTTGAAATAAACAAAGTAAAAATTTGAATAAAACTGGCTCAAATCTTTCTTCAGTCGACTGAAGTCACGACACTTCCTACAGGTTCACATGTGTTGATCCTCTGCACCACTTCTGTCTGACAGGAAGCCTGGGCAAATATTCACTTCCTGGAAGATATTAGACTCCCACAGAGTCACAGAGAATATGACCCGAGCTTGAAAAGAAAGACAATACACTTTCAAAAAGAAATTTGAGATTTTTTTTTTTCAGAACTATATTTTGCCATTAATTGCCTTGAGTCTTTGCCAGAATGACTCAGCAACATCTCAAAATGTTTAGATTAGATTAACTTGACTCACTTGACTGGCCACAGGGTCTGTTCCACTGGTCCTTTGAGATAAATACCTTGTCAGTGATTAAGTGAACCATGTTATTAACCAAGTACAAACAGTCTGTAAAACACCTCCATTACTGCTTGTACTTGACACATTGGTCCAAACCGACAGTTTTATGGTTGAAATTACAGCTTTAAAAAGGACACGATGGATTTTGGGGTTTTGTGGACAAGTTTCATGCTGGTACAGTCCAAGAGAAAGTTTTGCCAGAGAGAGATTTGTATTTTGGATCACAAAGTCCCTTGGATGAGGGTCAAAACATTCTCTATCTTCAAAACTATGTCCAAAAACAGTTGAACTAAATAGAGATGTGTTCACTGTAACTGTTTACCAGGATTTCCAAATTCTGGAATCTGGTCGTTTTAGTCTTTATGCTCCTCAGACTTTTGTGAGAGGGTCTTTCTTTTCCAATCGGGCCTCATAGATTACACACAGAGATGACACCTTCTGTCTCATGATCCTGAAGCTGTTTTTACCAGTCCGTTTAGCTGCCTTTTCTCTTCTGCAGACAGACTCCCACTTTTTTAGTTGTTTCAGGAAATAAAGTCTTCGATGGGCTTTCTTTAAAAAGCACAGGTGTTGTTTGTTCATTTGAAGTCTGCTGAAGTATGAAAACCCACGAACCTGTAGCAGTCCACTTGAGTATTGTTCATTACCAAAGGGAAATGGTCCTCCTTTTTCTAATTCCTTGTTTTGCTGACGTTTGGTTCCAGATTGTTAAAGTTACACCAGTCTATCAATGGTACAATCTCTTGTCTGTACATAGTTTTATTGTTCTTTGTAATAAAAGCCACCAGTGCAGCTTCACAGACTGACAATGAGAAATACAGTAGTTTGTATACAGTGATGGCTGTTGTTGAATTTCACAATCCGAGCCCTGTCTGTCAAAAGTCCAGTACGACACAGTGACTGTTCAAACCCAGAGAGCTTGTGTGTAGCTGGTATTATTGTCAAGTTGTTGTTTAAAAAGTTAATGTGCAGTTTCCTAACTTGAAAAGATGAGACCTCAGCGCAGAGTAGATTGAGATTCACTCAAATGAAGAAACTGTTTTTCCTTTTTTTTCTTTTATTTTGAAGATTTAGCGAATAAACACCTTCATTTCATTAGCCATTTAGTCGTTTAGCCACTGAACCGCGAATTGAAAGCCGAGCTGTAATCCACAAATAAAACTCTAGGACCCTCTAAGTGTTGTAAAACAGAACTCAGACATGTGATAAAACATCATTACCTGATCAAGTGGCTCTATATACAAATATAATAATTACCCACCAGGCATTCAAACACTTTGATGATGACAGATGTGAAGGCCACTGTTATTTAAGCAGCTTGGACTAGGTTTGTAATTACAGCTGATTTAAAGCATGCTGGAACTCCACAGACATTAGACACAGACACTAGGTTTAGCTAAAAACATAGTGGATTTTTAGTGTAAACAGTGTGTTACAGGTGAATTTTGCTTTATTTGACTTTTTTTTCATTTGGATTTTCTTTGAGCCCTGACACTAGAACTGTTTTTCTTATAGTAATTAAATAAACGACAGCATAACCAACCCACTGACCTCTTTTAAAATCATGTGATAAACATCTCTTCATAACGTGCACAAGGTCGAGGCCCCACACGAAAAGCCAGCCCAACATTTTTAGATCTTCGGTATCAGTTTCAGCTTTGCACAGAACCCAAGGCACGAAACCAACCTTCAAGTGAACTGACCACTATGACCTTTGGATTCAATGGTTGACTCGGGAATATGATCCGTTAACGGCAAAAGAGGGTTTTAGAAAAGATCACCCAGAAAAATAGCAGTTGGCTGATGATAAAGTGGTTGAAGGATGGACAGGTTTTCTATTCAGGGACTCATTTGCAAGGATTTGGCTTTGGATTCAGGACAAAACTCTGGCTAGATTAAAAACAGAGCTGATTTTGGTTCAAATGACAAGCAAATGCTCTCAGTTTGTCCTACAAATAAAAATATTTGATTAAGTTTACTGAGCACACCAAACATGTTTACAATGAAAAATGAAACAACAGCTTTGGAAAAGTTCATCTTTCAGGCAAATGTTTCTGACAAAGACCATATGAGTTGATGCTGGACAGATGCTAATGCTTTTGATATTGCTTCGGAGATGGCTAATTCCTGATACTAATTTCTCGATTTATTTTGATTATTGAAAAGAAATGAACATGTATGTAGATCACGAGAGGAACGTGAGGAGAGAACAGAAGACGTGTCTACTTCCATTAACTGTAGATGGGTTTTTTTTTGGCTTCATTTAGTCACAACACAAGAAAGACAGGAAAGTTAGGAGAGAGACGTAGATGAGCATTTCTGTCCGGTCTATGACGTTTATTTCTTCATTTAGATTCACAGATACAGAATCAGAAAAAAAGATAGGGTTAATATTATTGATCATGTTTCTATTCCTGAACAAAGCATCAAAGCTCCCACATTCACAAACAAATAATGAACCAATAAGTCTTGTTTGTCCTAATTTGAATTACAAATCAAATAAACAAATGACACATTGATTAAAGAGCGTCCGAGCAGGGATTCAAGCATGTGTCCTTTGGATCAGTTTGGTACACACTCTTTTAGTTACAGTATGTGCCCAAAGTGACAGCTGCCGGCTCCATCCACAGCTAGATAGATAGTAAACAGTACTCACAGCTTTACTACTGTACACTGCCGTTTCTGTTCTTTGATCCTGCAGCATTATTTTTGGGTCTTTTTCCAATTTATTATTATGAAACACATGTTCTGGGCGCTAAGTGTTCTCTTTCAGGGTTTTGTTAGGACACCTAGTCAATGAGTTCACTGCAACCGGGGAATGAGGTTATGGCAGTGCTTCTGTTTACACTCCATGAACAAACCTTTGAGAGTGCAGCGAGTGTAACTTTTCAACAGACTGAGAGCAGCCAAAATGGGAAGTCTCATGCTGCTCCTTTGTTTTAACCTGAAAGTCTAATGGATATATGAGACCTGGATGTGACAAGACAATGGAAAGAGCTGCAATTGTCTGAACATGACATAAAAAATCTGGCATCCAGCCTCATTCTGATATTGGCAGCTTGGACTTGTTCTCGCCTGTTTCCAACCCAGTAATTTCCAAACTCAACATCCATCTAAACAACTACCGCACGCACAAATGAATCCTGCCAGCTCTAAATGTGGTGCAGGGCTCAGAGTGAGGGATGAGGCAGAGCAGTAAATGGAAGGAGGCAGGTAAACACATAAAAGATGATTTTTACCTTATCGCATGACGCCTGTGGGGGACTGCTGCTGCAAATCAGACACAACAATAATTAGAAGACTTAGGATTTGTGAATGCAAGGAAGAATTAAAGACCCTTTCTACCATGATGTGTTTTTTAATGATGTGGTCAAATCAAATGCTCAAATGTTCCAGGTCAGTTCTGAATACAAAAAAAAAAAAACATTCTCTTGACTAAGAATGTCCTGTCAGATACTTTTTAGTATTTTGAGTAGCGTCTATTCAATGCTAGACACAGATATGAGAACTTATTCTAGTATTCATCACTTAATTTGACATAATTGTGCCTCAAGACTCTTAATACGATCACTTTTTTACAGTTTGCTCTGCTTTTATCATCTTCTAATACAGTAGAAGCTCTATATTGAGAAAATGGCCATTACACTAAATTAATAAAGCATTCATATGGCAGTGTGTGAGGAGTTTAAAGGAGCACCGGTCTAAATAAGAAAATCCCTACTGCTGAATACTGCTATAAATATCATTAATATCCCAGATGAATATTTAGTTTGGTATTTTAATTATATATTGTGACTCAAAATGATGGCTAATTATAGCACAGCCATATATTTAGGTCTGATTCTGTGCTTCATTCCTGACAGTCTGAGATGTTCTTGTGCATCAGGAAATAATTATTGATCTGAGGCTGTAAATCACAGTTTCCGGGAAGTGCTAGTTATCTGACCTATTACCAGCTAGATCCATATAATCAGCCATGAATAAAACGATGAAATCCAATGTCACGCTAACCTCCCTTTTCTCTTTTTTCCTCTTCTACCTGTAAAGCGAGCTGAACCTGAAATAAAAGCACTAGTTTCTTGATCCAGGAGCACAATCACGCAACACGTTCACCGACCTTTTATAAAAGCTGATGTTTAAATTAGTGTTTGGTACTTGGCCATTTATTATTAGTCACCGTTTAGTCACAACTGTATATGGCGCTATTGGGAAATCACAGAAATTATAACTGTTGCAGACTTGGCAAGTGAACTTGGCGGGTGGCCTTAAGCTTACAGTTCAAACCGACTCCGATACCACACGCCAACACAGAAGATTCAAAAGGAGCTAATTTTACATGCATCATCAAAGCAGGATATTAAATTAAAAGACAGGTCCTTGAAACTGGAACAGCAGGCATCACCGAAACAAAAAGACAAGCGTCATGTTTAGACGCCAACTGTCAATTGTAATTACACACTTCTGTGTTTATGACGGCGGGTTAAAAGTAGGTGACTTTGGAAAAAATTGGCAAGAAGTTGTTTTTTTTTACAGCTTGTTGTGAAAAATGCTTTATTTGGGGGGTTTAAGGGTAAATATGAGCTCTCACCTCTGACAAAATTATAGCAAAAGTTATTCATTTATGTAGAAATTCATGAAATAAAATGTACCTTCCTCGAACAGTATGAACTATCTTTTCAGTTTAATGCAGCAAAAACCTGTCATATCCTCCCAGATGATGCTAGATGAGCATAAACTATGACACTATTTGAGTTAAACACTTTCCTTTGTAGCTTTGCCTGTACTACTGTGTCTGACCAATGAAGATGATTCACATGCTTTTCTTCTGCAGTAATTTTTTTTTTTTCAATTCTGTACAATATGTCTCTAATTATAAATCTGTAAAGGGAAGGGACTCCACACCCATTTCATTATGACAATGGCTGGCTACTAAAACAAAGGTAAAAGTACATAAAATACAATGAAAAACAAAGCAGAGTCTAATAATAGTGAAGGTTTAAACTAAAATTCATCTGAAATGTCCAATTATTGTGCATCGAGCCTAATGAAGTGACTGAATAACCTGAAACCTTTACACTTTACTGTCTGTCAGAACCTCCGTGGCGTCAACAACGAGCTGAAGTCAACCTTGAGGATTGAATTAAGGCAACTGTAAAGAAGAAGTAATTATAAATATGCCCTGTGCTTGTTTTTTTTTCCTTTCCGCAGCTAAATGCACCACACAAATGTTGTGTTTGGAGGATGAGTCACTGCTGGTTCACCTGGTGATCAGACTCCGACTCAGAGAGAGGGAGGTGCTGGAGAGGGGCCAGGCTCGCTTTATTCACACACCGCAGAAAACAGCTATCAAGTAACACGCCTTTGTTGAAATGTAAAAGGGAACACGCACCTTGGCAAGAGCGCCCCATGTTATACACTTATTTTGAAAATGTTTAGGTTTTTGCTTGTGTTCAATCTTTAATAATGTGACTTCCTGCATAAATAACCCAGAAGCCCTGTTAATAAAAGATTTATTGTATGTAGTATGTATAAGTATGTCAGCTTACATAAACTGAAACTAACTAAAAGGGAACATGTAGAAGTGGGTATTGTATAAAAGATTAGGTGAAAACATAGCAGTTATTTGGCCAAATCCCAGTATGTGGTACAGATTTCATAAAAGCACCTGCCACGTATACGTATGAATACATTTCTTTCGTTGTCGATTGCTCTCTGAAGGAACACTATTATCTCTGGATAACATACAGTAACAAACAGTTAAATGTAACCATGACAACACACTGCGTATATCCAATGCTGGGAATAAATAAGGCTATCTTTCTTGCCGTAGCTCAACACCATTTATTGGATCGCTCTGATTTCCTGGAAGCAGAGAACCCATTAGCTTATAACGTACTTTTCAAAAATGTTTGGCACATCCTGTCTATTAATGGAGACTATGAAAATGAAGTATTTATGTAAGTGTGCAGCTCAGTGGTAGAGACATACAGAGCCATAGAAGAAGAAGACACCATCTTCTCAACATCTCTATTGCTCACTTCTTTTTTTGAGCATTCCTCTTCACGATGAGCATTATTTTAAGGACATGCTGAGTGTTTATCTGTCTTCCCACAGATTTATGCACAGATTTAGTCCCGTAACACTAATGCCGGCTCAGTTTTCTACGGCAAAGCTGTCACCATGGATACATGCCGTGTTGCGACCTTTTGGGGTCAAGCTATCAGGTGCTAAGTGCTGGGTACAGAGTGAGGACTGAAGACATGGCTTAGTGTTGGGCTGTCCTCGCACAAAGAAAAGAGCACACTGAGGCTTCAGAGACTAAGGGCCACTGTGAGCCGTACTTACAAACTGAAATTAGAAACCTGCAGCACCAACTCTATAAATTGTCATCCTACACAAGGTCTGCTAGACATGACCTCATGGAGCGTATGTACTATAGACTTTACAAATGATAGATTAGTAAAATGTGTTCTAACACCAGCAACATCAGCAGCAGGTGGAAAATGTTGACCAAAGAGCACCTGCACATGCACCTGCACATGGACATGGACATGCACCTGCACATGGACATGGACATGGACATGGACATGCACATGCACATGCACATGCACATGCACATGCCTCTGGGACAGGGGAACAGAGGACCTGTCTACAACTTCAACTGTATTTTCAAAAGGCTTCACAGAAATTGAAGGGAACACTTTTAAACACAAGCTAAGGTATTTCTTCAAAAATCACACAAAGGTGGAACCACAGCAGTCTGCTCTTTGTTTCTGCTTTCTAGAAGTTAAAGTTGCCAAATGTGTCCCTGTGGGGACAGGACACAAACAGAGCAAGCTCTCAGTGAGTGTCTCAGTGAGGAAGAGGTGTATTCTCAAATGAGCCAACTCAGATTTCAAAGACACAGGATTTATTTTTAACGTTTTTCTCTGAAGGGGAGAATACACAGAGAGAACACAACAGTACAAACCCACATTCTCATTATTTTGAACAAAACTTATAAAAGAACTCAATGTTGACCATAAGCACTTAATTTCTCACATGTCCCTTCAGCTTTTAAAAGCAGTACTTTGTCCCTGAAATTTTGTTTTTAGCAGTTGCTTCAAAATGAACCCAATTACCCATACTTTGTTTTACCCTCATGTAATGCGGTGCATTAAAAGCTTACACAATGAGAGGCAATCAACAGCAATTAAGAAAGGCTTTGGGATGTTTTCAAATGAGACGGAGGGAGTTCAAAAGAGTACACACCAAAAAGGTAAAATAAACGTCCATTAATCCATATTGACAACATGGCTTTGCCTCTACCGCTGAGGAAATGAGGAATTTACTCAAATAAGACTAACTGCATAGCACACTGACTCGAGTTCAGCCTTTCAGTCGCAGTTAATGGGCATTTATTAGTCATCAACACGAGTGAGAGTCACTCAGAGAGATGAGAGAGGAGTTTGGTTTAATCATAACTAGTCTGAGCCTCTCTTCAGATGCATGAATGGCAAGTTTGTACTGAGTTGATGACAATGTGCAATTAGTCACACAAACCACTAAGTTTCCGTTGTCAAGTCAAGCTGATTCTGTCATTGGTGGTTGCATCTGGTAAATGAAAAACTGGAACGGAAAGTTTTTACTCTTGGCCATTACACAGAGACTATGCTTATTCTGTGTGATTTGTGAGATCCTATGTTACTCTCTTCAGATCTGATTTATGATCAGAGGTTGTGGAGGTGAACAGCACAAACATGGATGCCTCCCTGAAGACGGCATGTCCCACTGGGAGAAGGTACCAGGGCCAACCCAGGACGCACTGGAGGAACTCTGTCTCTAGGCTCGTTTGGCAAGGCCTTGGTATTTACCCAGAAGAGCTGGAGTAAGTGTCTGGGGACAGACGGCCCGGCCCCAGATAAGTGGAAGAAGACGGATGGATAGCACATAAAAACCCCAGACTTTAGCTACTGGCCAGTTTGTCGTGTAGTTAAAATCTGACTCATTTAAAAGTTCAGGACTGAAGGTAAAGTAGAAAATGGTTTATGGAACTACAGTTACCTTCTTAACCAAGTCAAGGTAAACTGAATTATGTTTTGTGTGGATTATCAATTTGGATTTACAAAAACAACTTACTTCATGAGAACCTAAACCAAAGTGTTCATCTCGTCTAAAGCTCAAATCAAACAACAACTGTTCCCTAAATATATCTTATTGTCTAAGTTTAAAACAAAGACACTGTATTTCCTAACCACTTGATGAGGGAATCCACCGACTGCTGGTAAACATTTGCATTTACTTCTAATTAGACACCATCATAACCCAGCAATAAACTTTACAATTGTCTCTAAAAGATTCTGAAGAAACCTACGGCATGAGTAAATACTGTAGACTCAGGCAAAGTGCAGCTAAATCAATAGCTGCTGACGTGGAAGAATGGAAATCTGTAGCACACAGCCAATTCATTCAAGCAAATGAATCAATCTCTCAACAGTATGTGAGAATTATCAAACAGTCATTACAAACTATTAACAATCCAATCACACATTTTTTACCAAATCCTCCCAGATCCTATGTTTAGAAATATATTATGAACATGTTTTTGGTGAATATGTTTTAGTTTGAGATTGTTTGGTCGAAAACACAAACAAACAAACAAATATATATAAACAGTTCTTATAATAAACAGACATAAGACAGTTTCCTCATGTGCCCTTTGTTCAGAGATGTCCTTGTTTATTTTTGCTTAACTTTGTCCCCCATCCAGGTTCATTTATGACATTGAGAAGTCATCCAAAAACAAGGGTTTTATTATCTGGCTCATTATTGCACTAATGAGGAGCTTGTTTATCTAGAGGGAATGATTAGATGTGTCTATTAGTATCACTTAGAGCTGCTGCATTTTTAATCTTGCATTAGGATGCAGCCAGTGACAATGTTCTCATGGCTACTCCTGGATGGACACGTGATCATGATCATGTGTTTAACAATTCGCTCCAACATACAAGATATAGGTCTTCTAATCTGAGCACTCAGCAGATAGGCCTGATACAAAGCTGAGAATAAATAAAGAACAAGGTGGCAGCTCAGAGTGAAAACTAATATAAAGGTGTAAATTACTAAAGTGCAAATGAAGTGGCACTTCTCATGTATTGAGCCAAATGTCAACGGAACCCATTTGTTAAGTTCAGGCTTTTTTATAATTAATACTTGCTGTTTTTAAGTCAAACTTAAAGGTGCATTAAGTAGAATTTTGTAGTATACATCAGTCTCAACTCTGTTTTTAATCGTGTGCACCAATGGATAAGCCATTACCTCCTGTTTCTAATGTTCTGTCTGTTCGCTCTGTCCGTTTTTTTACAACTGCCCCGAGAGGAAAAACAGAGCACGGCTGGAAACGGGAGTGATTGGAATGATACGTCCCTAAATATTCATTATTCAGTTCAGAGTTTATGTCATGGAGTCCGTTCTCTGAGCAGGAACGACAAATAAAATCTCCAAGAAGAAACACTTTGTACGATAAGTGGGATTAAAGGTTTCAGTTGACAACCAAACCCAATTCAACATTTAAAAATACATTCGTGGCACACAGATTACATTGGAACTACAACTCTGTATTTTGGAGTAAAAATGGCTAGACGTAAAAACGGCAACACAGCATGAAAAAAAAAAACAGCACAGTGGAAGGATGGTGAGTGGCTGTGCTGCAGTTCAGCCTCAGTAGTGATGGCCACCTGCTGAGTCCAATACTGATACTACAAGTATATTGAACAGTTTAAAGCATGTTGTTACATACACACAACTCGAGTACTTCTAGCCGATATGTAAATGGTCTCAGTCGGGATCTGCACCGTCGCTGGAGACCAGTCAGAGGAGCCGGGGGTACGCCTTCGAGTTCAAAATGTGAATATTTATGTTAACCTCAAAGTGAGCCTTGTCTTGCCTTCGCCTCTTCTGTCTGACGTCTACCGCGTTCACTCGTTCTCATCTCACTCTCTCATTTACCTCGTCCTGCTCCACTGTGTCAAACCCAGCATCACGTTTTTCTCTCCCCTCTTTAATAATTCACTGGAGGGTTATGCTGGGTTGTGTCAGGGCCTTTTCCTTCTGCCTGAGCTCTCTTCTGTACGATGCAGTAAGGTCTTCAGATCCCTTTGCAGCTGCATCATTCTGTCAATTACTTCCAGGTTCCTGAAGGGTGTATTACTGGAGCCAGTGCATGTGCTACTTTTAACTACCGAGCTGATGACTCGTGAAATAGTTATGATTTTAGCCATACCTCACTGAGCAATATAAGAAATCCTGGGAGTTGAGAGCTGCATAGTGTATGAAAAAAATAGTTGTATGGAAAGAGAAGCTTATTTCTACAACAAATGTCTCTGTTCTCCATGAAGACATATTTGTCTACACATGTAATGTCATACAGTGCATTATTTATTCAAGACTTTATGCATTTTAATCGATTATACACATGTATCTCAGTGAGGCTAGCAAACCTTCTGGACTCTATAAACAGAACTACATCCACCACAGCATGAGATCGCCCATATGAAGAATGTCAAAAGAGTTATTCTGCCATACGCCAATATTTTTTCCGTACATCTCAATTTTGATTGTTCCAATGTAACTTTATGGGGCCGTTACATAATTTATAGGGAATTTATCGCTCCACCATATGTCTCCTGTAAATTATAGCTATAGACTTCCCTCAGCACAGGCTTAAATCCTCAAATAGTGCTGTATTCAAGACCACACCAACCAAAACCAAGGCATGATAGAGACATGGCACTTGGAAACAGTGCAGCAAAGTTATGGGCCAGTTTTCTAAGTTGATTTGTCATTATCATTAAAAGTACAATGTTAAAAAAATTAAAATAAAAAAGCAATAAAATGTCAGCTCTCAATACCAATAACTAAAAGATAAAGGATCACGAGAGAGTATAGAAACATTACACATAGATAACTCTTTAATTTACTGTTTAATAACCTTCCTAAAGGTATGAAGTGTTCCTTAGTCCGTTCTGAAGGTAAAGGTAAGTAATTAAAGAAGCCTTGAGTTAGTGGGTTACAGTCCTTTATGATGTTACGGATCTTTTTCCTGCAGCAGTTCACATTCACGTCCTTAACATTTGTCAGCCACAATCCTTTTTGCAGCATTTTCACTGTCCACATGATCAAGACATAGTTGAATGCAGTTATGTTTCCAAACCAGAAATCAGTCAGGATGCTCTCTGATTCAGAACAATAGAAGTTTGTACGTTTACTGACGTGTCATCCAATTTCTAAGGCCTGAACGGCTGGTAGGAGTTATCTGAGATTAAAATAAAATTAAACAAGCATTGTTGCATGTTCTGATTTTTATTTGTTTATTTATTTTTTTTAATCCAAGTCTTGAAAATGTTAGCATCCGGCATTAGTTACATGATCTATGTACATATTTAAGAGTTCATATTTTATCCAGAAATCCTGATTATTGTTGGCACTTCATTTGGTGAATAGACTTCATGAAATGGAATGTAACTGTGATGGTACACTCCTTGTTTAGTGATGACGGATGAGGTTGGGAAACAAATCACCATCAAAGTCATGATTCATTCTTCTATAAATGAAATCAAAACATTTACTATCTACATTCTCTTTGTTGTGGTACAATGATGAATTGATTTATGTTTAATCCTTCTGAACAAGCGCCCAACACATGCCTAGATTAGTTTGCATTCTTTGTAGTTTACCGCCCAGAATGGAAATCTTTGTTACACGTTCATCATACAATGAAGCAGATTAATGAGACCGTCAGAACAGAAAACAATACTTTGCATCTTTGGTTAAAATAAGACTCCACAATGCAGCTGTCTTATAGAAAACCTTATAGACACTGTCTCTCCTTCAAAAGAAACAATTGTCGTGGGAATGTTATGGGGTGAATATTTCCATAAGGGACAGACTCTGAAAAGAGAAGAATTCTTCTTATTAATCCAAATGGTGTCTAAGGAAAAAGCCCCAAAGCAACATCTAAAGCATCTATTAGTTTTATTTACTCCTGAGGCTTCCTGTTTTGACATGTAACACTGTCTGCAGAGATAAAGGCCTTGGAGCTGCTCCATAAGCAGGATGGTGTTGCAGAAGGCTACCACTCTCATTATGATAACATCTTAGCTCTCGGACCTCTGGACATGCACTTGTGTAGAGTTCAGGTCTGGTTAATGCAGCGTGATGATGGCTGCATGCACATTATGACATTCTCAGAGGAGTCAAGGCTCTATAACCACTGAGCCTAGGGTTAATACAAATGCATCTAATGTGTGCTGTTGTTTATGTACAGTTGAGTTAATATAGATGTGAACAGGCGTACCATGATGTAAGTGTAATACTGACGGGCAGTGCTTCTGTTTATCTGAGAACTGACCAAGAGACACAGACTAGAGAGAGATGCACATACTGATAGATGCAACATTTACATGTTATGTCTTATTATTTCCTGTTTATGACACATATATAAACAGGACAAACTGAGATCATGGAGGACAGACTGAGATCCAGTGGCGGGCCGTGCATTTCACACTTCAGCCTTCAGTGACGTACCGTTCATCGTTGCTCGTCTGGAAATGACGGACAAACCTTTTCCTGCTGGGACAGGCTAGCTAGCACAGCACAGACCTCTTCTCACAATATCCAGCTTTCGTGAAAGGCCCGTCTTAAAAATGACGTGGAAAGTATATCTGCACCAGATCAATCTCTTCTCCTCCTTCGGCCATTATGGGTTAAAAATACAGCGATAGCTGTTGGATCTCTGGGTTTAGTTCCATATTCTACAAATTGCTGCCTTTCAGGCTCTAGCAAGTGCTTATCCAATCACAGGACACGTACACGTCCAGTTCAACGTAAGACCTTCTAGCTGGCCCTGGTCTGCAGAATCCAGATCTGATTGGCTATTGACACTGACTGTGTCCGTTCACTTACAGTGAACAGGGTCTGCTCTGTTGATTCTGAAGGTCTCTGACAACACAAGCTGAAATATAATTGGATAAAAACTCTACCATAATAAACAACATTGGAAGCCACTCAACTAAGTGGATTTAATATGACATAAAGAGAACAGAGAATACTTTTGTTTACATATTTATGAAAATAAAATAAATTTACTTTTCTGAGCATGTTTAGGTCAGCAGAGAAGGCCTTGCTGGCCCTGACGGCCCACCACTGCTGAGATCAGAGAGAACAAACTGAGATCAGAGAGGACAAACTGAGATCAGAGAGAACAGGGAAGACAGAAAGAAGAAAGAGAGAGGACAAAGTAGAGAAAAAGAAGAGAGGAAACGTAGAGAGAAAAATAGAGGAAGAAATAGAGAGGAAAACGAGAGAGAAAACAGATAGAGAGGAAAAGAGAAAAGAAAAACTAGACAGAGAGGAAAAAGATAAGAGGAAAAAGAAAGAAGAAAAATAGATAAGAGGAAAATAGAAGAGAAACGAGATAAGAGAAAAAAGAAGAGAGGAAAAAGATAAAAAAAAAAAATAATAGAAAAAAAAAAAAAAAAAAAAATAAAGAAAAAAAACAGAGACAAACTGAGATCAGAGAGGACAAACTGAGATCAGAGAAGAACAAACTGAGATCAGAGAAGAACAAACTGAGATCAGAGAAGAACAAACTGAGATCAGAGAAGAACAAACTGAGATCAGAGAGGACAAACTGAGATCAGAGAGGACAAACTGAGATCAGAGAGGACAAACTGAGATCAGAGAAGAACAAACTGAGATCAGAGAAGAACAAACTGAGATCAGAGAAGAACAAACTGAGATCAGAGAAGAACAAACTGAGATCAGAGAGGACAGACTGAGCTCTCCTGAAAGAGAAGCACATCTCTTTCTTTTAAAAACACAATCATGCACAAAGACTTGGGATGTTAATTTTGTTTCTAAATGTCTTATGTAGTTTATGTTTATTGTAGTTCAGAGGTCTGAACGGAGCAGGTGAAGTGTACAGTGTCATCACCAGACGCCTCTAAAGACCAGAGACTGCATCTTTAACCGTCTGCCAAAAGCACTTTCAGAGATTTTGAATAAATTATAACTTTTAAAAGGGATCCTATGACAGTGGTCTTTTGTGAACCATTACATGTTCCACTAATGCTTTGGGTTCAGGAGTATTGAGCAGCAACCATCTTGATATAAAGAGAGTAGCTAAAGCAAACTTTGTTACTGCCCAAAATTCTGGCCTTCACTCCAAATATGGTCATACTTTTAGCTCCTTGTACTCTGCAGACATTTATAAGTTAATTGATGGAGTGCTATTGTGCTGCCTATGTGGTCTGAAATGAGACAGTAAAGGCTGCATTTAATTTGCTGAAATCTCAATGCTAAAAAAACACACTCAGAAAACACACGTCTCCTCATCTGGTCTTTGTCCAGAGTCCTTTCTGTGTTTGTATTAGATCATTGAGTTCTGAATTAGCCGTTAGTAAGAGTCCACAGTGCAATGAAAGAAGACAATTAGCCTAATGAAGAGCAGGAGCCGCCACATATCACACTCAGTGCTGTGCTAACAGTTGCTCGGTGAATATTCATGTGCTTTTGGCTTTGCAGATGCATTCAACGGCGCCACTGCGTTTCTGAATACCAATCGTTACATTTCCTCCTGTCACTCGTCTGTGCCCTCGCTGGAGATGACAGCCTAATGAGCCTCATCTCTGCCAGGATTTTTGGAAACAGTTAAGAACAGGCCACATCTGTTGAATGTCTGCTTCACCTTTACCAAAAAGATTCACTCATTTGTTAATCAGCGACTATCTTCTGTGAGATCTGCTTTAAGATGACATATTCTGTTGGTATTTTCAGTGTAAAAATTCCTCTCTATTTACAGTATGTACCTAATTCAGTAATAAACTTAACTGGAGAAGTGTGTACCATATGTTGTCTGTGAACAAACTCAGTGAAATTAGTGAGTGTGAAGTCACTTAATCACAAAAGGTGAGGTTTTTTTTTTAATCACAAAAATTTAGCCAGATTAGTTAATAATATTTATGAAAGGAAACATGAGCCTTTCAGCACTCTTTCAGCACTTTGTTTGATCACTCTGGACTCCTAAAAGTTTTGACTGATATGAAAACATAAACCTGAAATGACATATGTGTTATTTCACTGTGAACCTACATCACAACATAGATAAGAACTGCAACCTTTGTGAAGCCATTAAAACTCATTACTCACTGAGTTTAGTTTCTCCTACACTGTACAGTTGCTGCACTTCTTGCAGTTTCCTTCTGAATCTTTTTATGCAAAACGTTCCCATTGCCTTTGTTCTTCACAGCCCACACTGTCATGAGGCGGTGCAAACTCTCCTAAAACCATTTGCAAAAGACTTTTCATCTATTATTGGAGTTAACTGACAGCTTTACCTCACTGTTAATGTGAATATCCTCCTAAATTATGCACAACTAATACAATTCCTAACACAACAAACAAACATAAAAATAGGAGTAGTGCTGAGTAGGATAAAGACGCTACTTTCTCTTTCCTTTCTGCAGCTTGTCCTTAAATTGTCTCATTTTCGGTGAATTAGATGCTTTGACCATTAGCTGCTGGCTGCATTGGCTTTAGGCAATACAAACCGGATTGCTGGGCACACTCAGGGCGGACAGATGGGTGAGAGATTATCTGCTATTAGATAACATAACAAGGGGGTGGTCCTTACTACCCGCAGCCAGGCCCAACAATTAAAGCAGGTTGAAGGTTAAGGTGGATATCGTGGAAAAATATGGGCTTCCTGGTATCTCCCTGGAATTACCATCAATGCTCATAATATTCTGTGCATGTCAATTCAAGGCATTGTTTTGAAAATACGGCTGCTAAATGCAACGATTCGCTTCATTATGTAAGATAATCAGCAGAATGTAAGCTGAGCGAGTAACTAAAGAGTAAACCAAACACTGTAAACAAACAGGTTATGAAAGGGCCTGTGTGCGGTGCCGGCTGGGGCCTGGGTGCCTCGGAGATGCTCATCTGCTCCACAGAGGGCTGTAAAATTTGTGATAATGACGGCAAGCGAGAGGCGGGGAGGCGGTTGATGAGGGGAAACTTGAGGACACAAGCCAATGGACGCAGCACTTTGACTCAGCCAAAATAAACAAGGAGTGAGGATCTCTGACTCAACACTGCCACCTGGGGGTGCACTAGAGGAGCTGCTACAGAGGAGGCCTTACATCACACGCACTGATCTCTGGGAAATGAGACAACTGATGTGTTTATGGACAAGATCACTGAACAAGGGCACTTTAGAGGAAAAGCAGATAGGTTTCCAAAAGAAGAAGAAAATAATCCTTTCTAATAATTTCTGTTTGTCCACTTTACTTGAACTGTTGAGTTTTTCTGGGGCTGGTGGACATTGCCAGTGATAGGATTACAAGTTTCACAAATGAATGTTGTCTGTTGTGTCTGATGTAACAGACAGTCTGCTATGAACATGTGCATACTTTGATAGAAACACTGGATTGGACTTATTTTCTTACTTTTTAAAGAAATGTAATAGTATAATAAGATGTTTTCTAATGTGAACCTCATTTTAACTTTTGCAGTACTTGAGTAGCACAATCAACAACACTTACAACATACTGTCCATGCTCAATAAAGAAACTATGACAGACTGCCTCCAGATGATTACATGTCAACATCTTCCTTGTTTATGTTGGTTTTTCTTAGCTGAGCAGTGAGATCTATCCATTGTTTTACATTTGCAACAGATTGTGTGCATGAAGCAATATATACTGTACAGGGAACAAAATATTCAATATAAGGCATGTTTTATTCATGAAGAAAAGAGAAAAGCTGAACCCGTATCTGCCTAAAACATTGAGAATTCAAAATAACACCGTCTGACTTTTCTTCTGTTGCAGCAGGCTGTATGGGCTGAAGAAACAGACTATGTCATATCTGGTGTACCACCCTATGAGAGTAAACTGCTCCGCGGTCTGATGCCAGAAATGTAAATATCTCCTTCATGTTTTGTTTGTGATAATACAAAAACTTAATTTTCATTTCCTGAATTATTCATTTCTCAGGAGTGGCTCATCATCCATTTAAGAAGCCCTTCTACCAACATGTTCTGTATAAATTAGTGAGAAGAAAACCCAGAAGGAAGAAGAACAAAGGGATGGTGGTGTAGTTTTTCAGCTGATATTTTGTGGCCGTGTTAGGCAGTAAGTGTCGTTTTAAGTTTAATATCAAGTACTACAGTCATTCATGGTTTTGGTTCTACTCCAGACGTAGTGTTTTTACTCAGTATCAGACATAAAACAGATCACATGGCAACGATCAACCATTACATTTTACACTATTGGTATTAAAGCTTCTTATACTTTTACTACCACAGTATAGGTACTGCACTGAGATTTTGTTCCCATTTTCTGGATATGGCTCTGTTTTGACATATCTTGAAGCAAAAGATAAAATGAAACCTGTCAAGGTACTTAGAACCATGTGGAAGAAGTTAATGAGGCTCTTAAATCTGTGAATGGCTCATAAAGTAGAACCTGTATCGCCAAGTGCTCGCAAATATCTGTATTTGTTCTTAGAAAACATTGTATTGAGACATCTGTAAATACTAGGCTAGCCTTTTAATAAAGATTTACTAAGCATTAATCCTAATCCTTTAAATGGACGAAGTCAGACCAACTTCAAAGACAACTTTAATGTTCAAACCTTTGCATGAGAAGACATGAAAAACAGATGACACATCCAGGCTTACAAGTGAGTCATATCTAAAATAAGGACTACAAGTGTGAGGGGCATAAACCCCAGCAACGTCATACAGAGAGCCATCAGTATCACCAATCATACAGTATGACTCATGGTAATTACTAAAAATGTTCAAAATCAGGGCAGATGCTGTTGTGCAAACTGTGTTTAGTCTTCTTCAAGGCCTCAATACTTAAAATGAATCTCAAAAGAACAGGACATATAAAGATAAAGCAAAGCTGCTATTTTTACACCAATCGTTCCACTGCTTTGAGGAAGTCCTCTGGTTTGGAGAAAAGCACAGAGAAAGGTGAAGACTTTACAATATCGTGTGCTTTGTGCTCCAACAAACAAGTCTTTCTGGGTGTAGAAACAGAACTGATGGTTGTATGTGGTGGATAATAGCTTCCTCTTGTCTTCCAAATTGTAAAAACCTCCAGGCAGGTCACAATATCTTATGCAAAAACGTTATGTCATTTCCTGCTGGCTTAAGTTTAGGCTGCAGGTGCATTTTACAGTCCATCTTGAAAAAGGAGAACCTTAATTTATTTATTTTGCGTTGCTCCTCCCCCTTCCACTGTGCAAACTTGTTCCTCCTTCACTTCCTTACCTTTAGTGAGCTTAAAATTAAAGCAAAGAAGTTGCTCTTTTTCATGGTCTACAATAGTTCTTTGAAATCAGGTTGTCAACAGTCCTGTCACGAGACGGAACACGGTGACGACAAGATGTGATGGAGACGACGAGCTCCAGTCTGTGGGTGGACAAGTGAAAATGCAGTGAGAGACGGAGGCTTGAACAAAACTGATCCTTGGTGCCATTTTTGGACTCGCTTCCATTTTTTCCCCTGTAATAGCTGTGTAATTTTGCAATAATTATGATAGTTGCACAGTTGCCAATTACACTGAAATTACAGAAATCAGGGAGAGGTTATTTTAAACGTGGATTTAATTATTTTTAAAAGACAGAAATGAGTGCAAAGACCCCGTATAAGAGAGCACAGGGGTAGGCCACTAATAGCTGCTGCCCGTCCATGGCCAGCGCCGAGATGAAAATCTTTGATGCTGAGAAACTGCACCAACCAATGATGGCCGCTGTTAGTATAATACCCATCATACCCCTGAAAAAGAAAATAGAGAAGAAAGTTACAACTGAAAATTGACATAATAACTTACAGAAATTCAGTGAAAACTCTTACGCCTAATAAATCTTTATCATATACTGTAACATACCCATAAGACACTAGTCACCACCTGATATCTTTTCTTGTTTTTAAGGAAAATGATAAATGCATTCTGCAGCTCTATTCTGTCCATGGAAAGTACAATTCTGTGATTTATGTGAAACTAACCTAGATTTTTTATTCTATGCAGAGAATTAGTCCAGTTTTCGTGGACTTTGAAGTGAGTGAGTCTGGTTAATATTTTTAGACATTACAGTGTAAAATGTATTATGTAAATAGTCATACTAAAACAACATCCTGTAATGGTATATTTTGATGCTTAATATTGGTATAACAAGTAGGGCTGCAGCTATCGATTATTTTAGTAGTATTCTAGCGATTATTTTTTCGATTAATCGATTATTCTAATAAAAGATACTAGATTGTTTTAAGTAAATAACATACCTCAAATAAACAAATTGCACATTTTAAATGCATTGTAAATGGCAAAATCACCCTCAAAATTCAATGCTCAGAAGATAAAGACGTGTGCAGGACTCATACAACCGTTTATTCAGAAGAAGGAGGACCAGAAAACAAGTTTAGTTTGCAATCACTTTCACTTTATGGAGATTTTCCTCATTAGATGGGCACAAAAAAGCTTTGTTTTTGCAGATTTTACGGCATTTATTGCTTACTCATGCATATAAACGTATAAATATTTGAAATAAGAAACTTAAGTGCGTATATTTTTGTATTACTTTGAAAATCCGGATGTTGTGCTTGTTTTTTTTCCGTTCTGGTGCGATCTGATCTGTGCATTTTGATGTGGACTAGCTCCGCCGTCGAAGAAAAATAGAATTGCTACGTATCTCGTTCGCTGCGCTGTGCACTGTCGGATCGGAGCCGCAACGCAGCGGATGCAGTGGAAATGCTCTCATTGAAAACAACGGAATGCGTATTTGCTGCGGAGTGCGTGGCGGAGCGGAGCCACAACGCATGCAGTGGAATCTGGGGTTCCGCGCAGTTCCACGCTGCGGGCCCGTCTGTAAATTAAGCGAAGCCTCGAGGCAAAAAAAATTTATCGAAGCTTTTTTCTAATCGAATTACTCGATGAATCGTTTCAGCCCTAAAACAAGTCATTAATATATGCACTTACTGTAAAGAAAAGAGGACTCCAAAGCTGGAGAGGAGGATCATTGGTAGGAGGCAGTATCCCAACACACTGGCCACACAGCCAAAGGAGACCCCCGTCATACTCATGAGGTTTAGGAGACAGTACATGCCGAGACAGCCGATAGCGCTGATGCCGTAAACATATCCAAACTGGATTTTACCTGACTGTGATGAGAAGGAAACAAGAATTTGATGAGGGCTTTGTTCTGTGATGTAATGAATGAATGGATCGAGGTAAACCTGATGATTTACCAGGAGGAGTGTGGCTCCAAACGCCAAACAGAAGACCATGGGTCCAGCCAGGTCTGTCTCATTCATGATGCTGCCATCTGCTGCTTTCAGTGGATGCAATACTGTCAGCGTCTTCTGCCAGATGTGGTCAAAGTTGATACCCAACTCTGAAAACAACACACACAATAACATAAGAAAACATAAACTCAGACACTGTACATCTGAGCATCTGGAACACTTGTACAGTCTAGAATCAATGTCTTTTATTTTGTTGGACAGAAGTTTTAGGTTGAGGCAGGTCAGATTGCGTGACTACAAGTTTCTCTGCTGCTTGCCCTCCTCCAGGTTGAAGGTGTGTCCTTAATTGGAGGAGTCAAAATAGGGACTTATAGAGCATGAGATTACCAGAATGTCATGATACCCATTCATTTTGATGGAAGTTTCCTTGCCATCGTGAAAATCCAAACATTAAACAGGCAGACTAATGATTGTGTGATTCAACAAAAAGTGAGTGGTACGGAGATAAGTCTATCACAAATAAAAACCCAGGCATACTCCAACAAAGGCCCAAACAGATCATATACTCAAAGATTTATTTGATGATCAATATGAGTTCATTATTTCACTTAATGCCTAGAGCCTAACCCCACAGGCACAGACGGCATATATTTGGTTTAAAAACAGCTACATTATTGTCATTATTAAAGAGGTAATGGACAACAGTAGAGACTTAAAAGTACTCCTGATACATAGAGCCTAGCATATGTGTCTCATAAATGGAAAATGTCAGGTGCAAATATTTTTTACCTTCAAGCAGCGGAGGCTCATCATCAAAGGTACTGTTGTACATGGACTGTGTTGCAGATGGAGTATAGGTCTGTGTGGGCTGGAAGATCTGTCCTGTGTACGGCTGCTGGGGCTGCATCATCCCTGGAGTAGAGTAGCCCACGGACTGGGAGTAATCATACTGACTGTACTGTCTGCAAATACACAACAGATTAATTCACTGACTTAGTTCTAAAACAAGATAAAATTGTATAAATAATGTCTGCTTACTTGTTGTAGGGGTCTGTGTTGTTATAGCCATAACCTCCTTGACTTTGGTCGTCCACACTGTAGCTGGACTGGTAAAAGTCTGTGTTGAAGTTGTCAAATCCCGACATCTCTTAACTCTGCCAAAAACCTGGAAACACACAAGAAAAAAACCCACAGTGTATATTTATATAATACCACCTAATTGTAAGTCAAAAAATCCAACTAAAATTACAGATTTAATACATTACAAAGCTAACAAAAGGCAACCACTCAATTCATAAGCCTTTTCCAATCATGTTATCTCTTGAGTTTTGGGATTATATAAACTGATTTGTATCTGAGAAGATGAAGGTGAAAATCACGAGATGAAGGTGCTAATTATTTAGTTTAATAAGTGGCAGTAGTAGTCACAGAGACATATTTAAACACTGATTTGTGGCAGTATTATTCCCTGGGGCTGTGAATCCAAGAATAGCTTAAGTACTGGGGCTTAGTAACATTAGCAACACGGTCCAGCAGCAAAGGATAAAGACATTTAAAAAGGTGCACTTTCAGTAAAGTGCGGAGTAAGGCTAACATGCACTGAGCCATCTATTAATTTAAACTACTAATGTCTTTTCACATATTACGAATGTTCATGTCTAAAAACAGCTGTGGTTAGCTGGGTGGCTAAAGTTTTCCGTTAACTAAAAGCTAATGCTACTTAGAGGCGAGTTTCATGCTAATGCTAATCTTGCTCCGTTGCAATCTTTCATCTTATTAATATTTCTCAAGTGGCTGATATTAAATTCACTAGAAACACATCATGAAACAATCTCCAGCACAATCTTACCCGTGGTATTTGACAAATCCTCCCAGAGCCCTGCCAACTGGGTTGCTACGTGTCAAGAGAAAAAGGTAAATCTTCCGGAGGAACTCAGCCCAAACAGGAAGCAGCGCGGAACAACAGTCTGACAAAAACCACAGCGCCCTCTACAGGTGAATATCAAAACTACACTTCATTTGTGCCACGTATTTAATGCAATCCTCTGGAATCAAATATTTTATTTCAGATTCAGGTAAGGTCACATTTATTATACTATATATTTTTTTTTATATTATTTGTTCTTAATGCCCCCAAAACAAATAATATACATAAAGACCAAACATAACAATCAAGATAATCTTTCCAGCTAATAGCGCAACATGATTTTTTTTTTTTAAACCTACAAAAACAACAAAGAAAACCAAGTAAAATGCAGACATAGTTTTACCAATGTATCATAGTTCATAAACATTGCTAGTGTTTAACGGAAAGAAGAAACACATAATTAAAAAGGACAAATTGACAGGGACAAATCAAAAAGCAGGACAGTGCAGGTGAAAGATCTTACATTCTATTGTAAGCTCACTGCATGCCACACATAGAATGCAGTTTAATTTGACAAAAAAACAAAATAAAAGCAATAAAAAATAAGTATAAAAGATGAGTTAACAGTGGCCTACAGGTAGCAGGCTCTCTGGAAGAACACAGTCCCTTTCATCAGGAAGAAGGAGAAGATCAATGACTGTGCCTGTACAGTGGACCCTCTCTTTGATGATAACAGATAATGTGGAATAATGGGCTGATGGCTTATGGTGTGAGGAAGGGGATGGTTAAGAATAGAAAACCACTGCAAATGGCTTTGCCCTGTTTGGTGAGAATGAAAAAAGACAATGATATGGCTTGGCTCTGCCTCTGTCCATTTAAATAAAAAACAACATATTTGACAATTGAATGAAAATACAGAAAGTATAAATTCACAGTCTCTGACTCCATTAGTTCATAAAAATCACACCATTATTTTCTAATGAAAAGTATCAAAGCACTGGGGTCCTGTGGATCACAGTGGTGCCACCTCTTTTAAGTTACATGTGTAGGGTGTGTAACTATAGCAACAGTCTACTGTAGCCAGCCTCCAGTCTTTAAAACCAAATAAAAGTTGAGGCTGGTAAGAAAAGCAAAATGTCATTACCACAACAGTGGCTGCGTGACATGGATCATTTCTCTGCTTCATAACGAACACAATCCATTTGATGCAGGAACAGGAATTCCTCCAGAAAACAGCCACAAATGAGTCTCAGTCGCCTCACATCTTCCTGTAGACTTTTAATCATTTTAAGACTTGGAGAACATGCCTTTCTTCTTAATCCACTTAATTAAAGGAAATTGAGAAGTGGTACAGAGGCTAATTGAATTTAGGCCAGTGTATTACCATGTGCTGTCATAATTGCCTTCTTTTATAAAGTCTCTTGTTGTAATCCCGCTGTCACTGCTTGAGTGCATGAGTGGATTAAATCACTGCACAAACCCTCCATTAAGATTTACCACGCCACTGTTAGAGACAGAAAGAATCCGTACATATCATAGTATTATAGAGTAGTGGCCATAAAGTAAATATACTTTGCAAAATAACACAACACAGATATGCTCTGGTCTGATTACAGACAGGAGATAAACATACTGCACACATTTCCACAAAACATTCTCATAATTGAATTTCCTTCATGTTATCGAATGAACACAAGGCTGCACAGATCTTTGTAGATTATTAGACATCTGGGGTTTGTAAATTCTTTTAGATCAAGCAGTTTATTTCCTGTTTAAAAGTTCAGAGAAGACAGACATTCATTGTGAAGCTTCACTTTCAGTATTTTGTAGTTGAAGCAGTAGAGAAGTTATGGTTGTGTTGCACACTGCCACAGGCTCTACCGTGCATTTTATTCAGATGATATTAATTGCATTGTGTGTTGTTCCTTTTACAAGCTATAATCTATATCCTTAGGTTGGACTTTTGGGTCAACGTACTCACTGCATGTGGCTCATTTTACCCTGCAGCCACCATTTTAGATAAAACAAGCTGGCTTCTCACTTTTGATAATATTTAGCTTAACCTTTTCCATGTTTTGACAAATAACCAACATCCATGATTAATCATTTTAGACCTGGATACATTTGTTTTGATGTAAACACCATCATATTGACTAAATCAGTTTTTCAAATAAATGAGTGCTTACTGCTCCTCCATTTTGTTTGTTGTTGTCTTGTTAAAAGGATGAGTAGCTTTAATGTGGTCATGTGACAATAAAAATGTAGGATTTTCAAGATGTCAGGTCTGTGTCTTAACCAAAACTTGGGCCACTTCTCAGAAATCTATATTGTGGAAATATCCCCATTGTCCACACCTTTTAAGGGACATTGTAGAAGTTCAGTGTTTTAAATGTTAATGTTTTTCACAGGTCCCACTGATAGCAGGACATGGCATAGTCTTGGTGGGATTGCTCTTGTTTACTTCTCCAAAGTGGGAGTGCTAGCAACTATCTACTGTAGGAAATAGATAAGCAATCCAAAATTAGAACCACATTCACAAAATACCGATCTATCAACCGTGCAGCAAACTTACAATAGGCCTACACTGCTTTACTTTAAATGGAGAAGCACAGAAGCATTTACAGGACAGTGCCCCCAAAGTCCTCAATATGTCATTTCAAAGTCTAAATAAATCCTTGCAGTCTTGTTGTCAAGATTATGTTCTTGTCAAAACATCATCACACAGGCATATCACCTTTTAAATCCATACATTTTTCATAAGCTTCTTTTTCTTTGGCGCCGATCCCGTGATGGCGATACCTCCCACCACTTGGCACCAGGAACGGCCGACCCAGGAGCGCTGAAGCAGTCGGAGCAGATTTACGGCCATCTAAAGTCATTTACGTACCGTTAAGTGTATCATGGCCTTGCTTGCCCTTCATCTTTTATCTTTGTGTCCCTCGTGTACCTTCAGCTTCATTAACCATTCTGATCAGGCCTCTTCTAAACGCAGCAATATGTGTAAGGCTGGACATTGACAAGTTTACCCTCGTTGTTTAACACAGCAGGATTTGTTATTGCGCAGAAAGTGAAAGAAAAGTCAATCGTTGTTTGACCTGAGAGCATATTGGAGATTGTTGTTTACAATGTCAGAGCCATCTTCAAATCAAAGTCATATCGTTCAAGTTGCTGACGAAAAGATCTGTTGGTATTGATCGTAGCATTTTCCTTGAAACAGGGATCAATATGTTTGGATGATAAGTAATATTTTGCGAGGATTGATATCTCTAAATTAGCGCTTTTGTTGCTTTAACTGCTGCTTAATAGTGAAAGAGAAATACCCATGTACTGTTGCAAACAAGGGCATTTAAAAAACTCACGCTCTTGAACATAATAAGTCGTACAAGGTCAGTATAATCACTTCAAATTTTCTCCGCACCATTTGTGCCACTTCTTTGTCTCTCCTCAAATGAATTACTTTGGGCCTTGAATGTGACAGATGATGTGGAGTTGTGAGTGTGTGACAGTCACTGATAGACACTTCTAGTCACTTCTACTCTTCAATTTTTCTCCATCACATGCAGCAAAAACTGTAAAGTCTTTCTTGAGGATTGAGGTTTTTGATGGCTTGTGTCTCTGATGTGGACTGTGGCTGAAGTGTTTTTCCATTGTGCCTGACTGCATTAATCAACTGTAGATATAGAAACATCTTCTCAATTTAATTTTTCACAAAATGCTAAATTTACACAGATGTGTAAGAATTAGAGGCGCACAAAAACTATAAAGACACAACAGTTGTGTTGTGTTTGGTGTCCTCTGATATTCTTCCTAGAGATGAAATGTCTCACAACAGCAGTGAAGAGCACCAAAACAGATTTAATTAAACATACTGAAGAGGACTGGACTCTCTGGGTGTCTCCTGAACTCTCTCAAAACTGACAGACGTGGCTCACTTCCAGTCTGATGGCTCCATGTCTAATGTTAGGTGTGGAAAGATTCATATGACACTAGCTGAATGAATGACAAATATAACTGGGTTCCTGAGTCAGTAATGGCTTTGTTCACACTGCTGTTTTATTTTAAAGTAACTTTTCAAAAAACTAGCTAAGCATGACATGATATGGACAAATGTACACAAAGTAAGAGAAGATAAAGGCGTGCGGTGTAAGAGAACACCTTTACAAAGCAAAAATGTAATACTTTAACTTATGATATAAATCGAGATGCTTGAGCCAGTTTGATGTAAGTCTAACTCTGAGGCTCTTACCACAATGTGTTCTGTGGTTCCTTTGTTATTGTTGGTTTCCCCATGCTCAGCAATTCAGGACTAAAATATGCTGACAGAGCATCCTGACTTAATCAACAGAGTCTCACAGAATTTTCATTAAAACATGTAAAGGTGTGGTGCATTTGGTTTCAAAATTAAACTATGCTTGTTGGCTACTTATTATTTTGCAGACTCTAGAATACAATGTCCACGTGTCTTTTCTTTAACATAACCAGGCTCTCCTCACCAAAAGCTAACAATAAAAGTATGTTTATATTTATTATACTCTCCTTTTTTTACTGAATAATCGATCTTCCAAAACAGAATAAACCAATCTGAGAATCTCTTCTTAAGAAAAAGATCAGATGGTATTAGCTCAAGTGGAAAATTGAATACTACACTTTAATGGGGCTTTATAGGTCAAAGGACTTTGGGAGATTGGGCTTCATCGAGAGACTTGTCACACTCTGAACGTGTGAAAGTGGGCCTTAATCCTGGAGTGAGTGGAGATAGAAGTGTTATAGAGGAACATGAACACACCACCGGAGAGCTGACTGTGGCAGTAAACTAGCACAGCTATCTTCCCCTTCACAGCGGTCCCAAATGGCCTTTCCGCTGGCAAAGGGAACACGGCGCTTAGCAACGTCTCATCTGCATGGTTTGTCATATCAACAGGGTCAAGATCCCTTTAGGCTCAGAAAAGTCCACACCGCCGCACGCTGCCAAGGATCAGCCTCCGTGTTCAGGACAATGATACAGATTCATGGGAGTCAGACTCGCTTTTTTGCCAGAAATCACTGAGTCACTCATTTTTTAGTCTCTAGCCTGAGGAGCTGTTCTTTTAAGATCGCAAGGCCTGCCAGAGCAAATGATTTTTACACCCATGTCAGTTTTCATTTGGAATCCTTTTTGAAAATGGTTGTGCCAGCATTTATTTATTTTATTAAAACAACTTCAGCTGACAGTGTACTTGTCTGCCAGATTGTGGACATTAAAAAGCAGAGGGCAGTGTAATGGGAAAGATAAGGTCAAGTGACAAAATTAGATTAAACTGTAAGGAAATAAGCACTGATATTATTAACACAATAAATGTCAGATGACATCAGTGATATTCGAGTGTATCATAAAGTCCCCGAGCTTCAGAGTCTTTATTATGTGTGATTGTCCATGAAAGCGTCAGTGACACTGGGGCCACAACTGCATAGTTAGTCGGGACTGACATTGCTCTATCACTTCAATGTCTAACCTCGCCGTTGGTGATACATGCTGAGTTAATATGCTCAAGTGAATGGTGAGTGGAATAGAAAGTAGAGCTTGAGAGTGCAAGGTTTTTCTTGGTTTTGTAAATAGATTTTGTCTGTTGCTGGCCCGCTACAGTGTAATCAGATGACTGCATTAGTCTGATGTGGCTGTTGCCTAGTTATCGAACCAAAAGCTGTTACAAATGCAATTTCACATTTTGACAACCCACTTTAATGTGCACTAAGTATTTTACAATTGTGGCTGGAGATGGTCATTTTGTCCGAGCTCATCACAGCTCATCTGCCTCTGATGTAATCGACAGAGACATGAGTCACTCTACACTTGTCACACGGCTCGGTCTCAATGGCTCTGTTTTCTTTTCTCTCTCTCTCTCTCTTTTTCAAAAAATCGAACAGAGATTTTTTTTTCTTCTTTTGCTGTGGAGCTGTCAGATCGTCCGCCTCCTCCCATACTTCACTACACCCACCACTAGGTCCCTGCCAACTGCTTTCTCAGTCCCACATGGTAAGAGACTGAATCAAAGACAAGCTCTCATACTGTACATGCAACGCTTCCTAGTTCTGAACACGGAGAACAAGTGGGATTTATCTGAACTGTCTCTTCTTATAAAAGGAAAGGGAACAAGGGGAAAGTCAAGAGTGTTAGACAAGCAGTATGATATTAGGAATAAATCTGAATGGCAAAGTGTACGAACTGTAGGCTATATGTGTTATAGTGTGATGGTGCTTATCCACAATATGCACCATTTATTTCATACTCCATTTCTGATCTTTAAATTCAGCTTCATTATGAGTGTTTTTCGCCCACACACAATGGCAATAAAACATTGGCTTTAATGTTTCAGTCTTTTATTTTCCTCATTTATCAGCAGCTCTTGTAATAAACAGTGGTGACCTCTACAGTGCATATGAATAAATGATAGTTACTCCATTATTGGCTTTTACTTTTAAATAGTCACATGTCTAAATCAGGTTTATGTCAAAACTGACTAAACACATACACTTTAAGTGGGAATTTGTAACTGAGACAAAAAGTATTACCTTGTGCAGCAGCTGGATTCTTGTAAGTTTTCTTGTGTTGGTTCGAACAAAGTCTCTTTTTATTACTATGTATATTTGTTAGTCATATAAAAACATCAACAAAGTCTTCAAAAAGGACCTCATTTTATGCCAGACATGAGCAGTCCATGGGTTTAATACTGTACATAACACTGCTGCACTTTTTCAGTCATCTTCTTCCTCTTAGTCTCCTTTTATTCTCTAATTTAATGCATTGATCCAAATCCTAAATTATGAGGCATGAATGAGGAATGACTTGACTGACACTAGATAGACCACCATTGAAATTTACATCTACTCCTCAGAAACATTTTAATAAATTCACCTTAAAAAAAAAAAAACTCAGTATGTTCCTGCTGCGAAGTGTTAAAGCTAATCCCTGTTCCTCTGTGCTAATAAAAACTATATATGATCATTTAATACCAGCAGCATGAATAATTACTGAGTACTGTATACTGTATATGTAATTGCAGTAGCTCTGTGCTCCCTGCTCCTAAAATAGTAATGCATTATGTTTTCTTCTCTCTCTTGACGGGCCGTGGGATACAGTATTCCTTGGTGCCCTGAGTACTACAATACACGCCACAATACACACGACAATACACGCCACAATACACACACGCAGAGACACCTGCCGTGTTACTGAGCATAATGACAGCTCTGTGGTTGTGATGCTGGCTGGAAGACAAGCTGAGGCGTCCAACTTCCCGTCCCTCTGTGGCGTCCTGCAGGCTTCTACTTATCCCAACTCCAGGACTCAGGGCCTCGCTCCGGCCTGTTTGGCTTGTGCTGCCAAAACTCTTAATGTTCAGTCAGCTCTCTGTTAAATTGCCTTGTCTCCAGGGAGGGCACTGGTCTCGGTTTAGTGAGGGAAAGTGTGTTGGCCCGTGGATGAGAAGAGGATTGGGGGCAGGATTGCACACTTACACCAGGCAGGAGAAACTCATTTTTGGAGTTGCTGAAATAGGCAAGAATCTGGAGATTGTAATATTTGCTACATAGCCAGGAGAATATCATGGATACAAAGCAGCCAAATTGTCAGTGTATTGGCTTTTGCACTGTGTTGGAGCCACTGAGAAAATGACTGTATCCAAGAAACTGCAGAGTTTGTGATATTGATGGCATCATTTGAGATGATTGGATTCTAGCAGGTTAACCTGTTTTACACTGAAAAGACTCCTGCAGCAGATGAGACTGAAAGTGTTTAGAGACTCAATGCTTGCTGGTGTCAACTAAAAATAACTTGTTTTGATACAGAATCTGGGGCGCTGGGACTGGATTCCCACAAGGACGTCATAGAGTTTATGTTTGAAGATCAATATCAGGCAGACTTGATACTCTTAATGATTGTGAGTCCATCAGCAGACTTCTATAATCAGCTAAATGCCTCTTTGGGAGGACTTTGAAGACAGTTACTATTAGTAGCCTGAGGCGCAGGGCAGAATGAGTTCAGCCCAGTCATCAACCTGCAGAGAGGAGCGCACTTGATGGACAGTAATAGAGGCCTGTCGCCAACGATTGAGCTCTACAGTAAATGTCCGTTTGAATCCAAACAACAAAACAAATTATGACCAATATGTGGGCAGACAAAGACACATAGATAAAGTAGAAGAACGTGGTCAGGATGAACTGTGAAATGGTTGTGATGAAGGACAAATAACATTTCCTTTCACCAGGGTTACATGAGAATGATGTCTCAAGTCAATCACTTTCGAGTCACGACAACCAAGCCCTTTTTTTCCCATTTCTTGCGCACACATGAATATAATCACTGATCTTTCCTCATACTTTTAAGCTATAGGCTCCTTCTGCCTGTCATAGGACCCTCACACACCCCAGCCTCAAATCCACACTCTAATAAAAGCCTTTGCCTTCACACTAATCACATAGTCACTCACTAATCTTGATGGCTCCCCATTGGCAGCACTGATGAGTTCAGTATAAAGAGGCACAATGCCATCAGCAATTTTCTTTGGAGACTTCGACAATCATTCCCCCAAAAGCACTTGACAAACACTCTACTTTCTCTCCTCGGCTTTGCTTCCATCGGTTTTAAAATATCCACTTTTAAAACATTTTCTGTCGACTGAAGTTTGGAAATTACCCAGAGCTTAGCAGGTTTTTAGCAGTTTAATGCATCGCTCAGGCTTACATAGGAACACATTTCAGTCAACACCACTCCCCTCTTACTGAACTGAATTCATGCATTGACTGTGCACATGCTGTACTTGCAGATTTTCTATCTATCTGAGCCTTGGCGTCACCAGCCTGGCTGTAATGAGAGATGGAGGTGGAAGTATGTGCTGTTTATTTCAACCATCTGTGAGTGGCCTGAAATTCCCTGTAATAGTTTTTCTGCTCTGCACAGTGAGGAAATGAATGCACTGCCACTTGACGTGTCAACTTTCAGAAGCGTTCGCAAGGTTTTCACACACTGTGTAAGATCTGGAAATATAGTATTTTATGATTCTTGGAAAGATGGTAAATTATAAATGCTGCCTTGCTTGGGAGATGAATATTTAATGACATGTTTTATATCAAAGCATGGAAAGTAGGTTTGACATTTGAAAATGATGTTAAAAAAAGTAATCAAAAGCGATAACGGCAGAACAGACTGTACCTTGAAGGCATCAGTAGAGGAATGGGCTATCGCTCATTTAATGTTTTTGTTTTAAGTAATACAAGTAATGACATTATTTCCCATTCCTTCTTTTAAACAGTTGTTGTATTTCCTGTTAAAGTGGAGTTCCTGAGAAGCCAGCGAACGACAACATCATTTTGGGGCTAATGGCGACAAACAGACCACTGGCACTTGCATAAAATTAGAGAGAAATGTAGGGAAAATTAAACAAAGAGATGTTACAATAAAACAAATTATAAAGTTACAGAAATTATGCACCAAGCTGCAACTCACTTTCTTAGAGATGCAATCATTTTAGTACGTTTTTATTCACACACAAAGACAAAATCTGAGAGGGCTTGCTATTTTCCCAATCTGTACTGCTCATTGTAAGAAAAACAGCAAAAATAAAACCCGTTTAAAATGTCTTGTTTGGACGTCTGTTTCCAGCTCTGATAAACCTCGCCCTGTGGGGACGGAGAAGTGGATGTGAATTGCGTCGGTCCAAACGCTTAACTCTTTACAGGTGGTCAGTCTTGTGTTCTATAAATAGCGGCGCAGCGGGGAGCGGCGTGGCAGCTACATGTATTTATGATGAGGCTAACGATGTGTCCTACTTCTGGGTGACTGGCCTCCTTCTTCTCTGTTGTCTCGAGCACTTATTTTTTATCGTCCACTCCGCCACCGTTTCTCTCCTCTAGTGTCGGTTCACTTTAATGGATAATACTTCACAGAGATTCAGAAACATTGGTCTTGTTTGTGTTATTTTTGAACTACCGGGACACGCTGTAAGAACTAGAGTTATCATACTGAGCTACAAAAATAACTGCAGGTTTGAAATATAAATAGCGCCTAAAAATATGGCCCTTGTCTCTTTTTTTTAAGATAAAAATGTCTGTTCTTTTAAAAATGTAGACAGAAAAGATTGTAAGAAAAAATGAATAGAGGGGTCTGTAAATCAATAGCTGCAGTAAAGACTGGCTTGTTACATGAGATGAGAGGTCTTGCTCATTGATTTTTGCAAAGTGTTGCAACAGAAATCTTTGAAGTGCCTTTGAGAAGTAAAAATACTATAGTGAATTTAAACCAGAGCAGATTTGACTGAATTCTGTGTTTTTACAAATAACATGTGATGCTTAAAGAAGACTGAAACACAAAAAAGAAAAAGGCAGAAGTATATCCAGATGTAAAATCACATATTCTGAAGAGATGTGTGTGTCATACGACTGATTAAATGGACAGCTGAAAGCCAAAGGCATGAATATAGCAGACTGTAATAAAAGCACAGCAGCTATTTCTACACATTATTGCAGAGCTCACATTTCCATTTCTTTACAATAATAATATCCATAATGTAGCTGAAGCCAGAGCAGGTGGCCCGTGTTTGAAGAACTATTTTACATCTGGCCACTTTTTATACTTTCTGTCTGCAGCTCGCCAAACTCTCCCCGCCACATTACGGATAATAAATTCAGAGATTAATATTCAGAATTTCCTTAAAAGCTTCTTCCACGGTTGGTGCAGAGTTAATGTTACAAAGAATAATATCTCAGCAGTGGTCTGTGTGATTTAGACTACTATAAACTGTGGAAAAAAAAATCATTGATCTGTCCAATCCTCTGAAGAACTCTCTGAGGTTTGACCCTGTTTGAACAGAAGGGGGCACTGTTGCAAAAAATCTAAGCAAATGTTATAATACAGGAGCAGCATCAATAAGCGAAAGCATTTATGTTTAACACTGAAAGATGTATGGCTGTTAAAACTGGAGGATAATATTACATTTAAGTCCACACAGCCCTCAGTTATAAGACCATCACAGAGCTTCAGTTGAATGTAAATGCACTAATCAGGATTCTACAATGCAACATCTAAATTATTTAACACCTTACTATGTTTTAATGCAATACAGTCACTGTGAAGCTGATGGTGTTTTAAGACATTAAACATATTTCTAACACTGACATTCATTGAGTGGAAGTTTACTGTAGGTTTTACAGTCTGTGAGAAGAGTGTCATAGTTTCATGTTTTATCTTGTATTACTCTGTAGGACTGATATTGAATACTAAAGATAATTTTAAGCTGGAATCTGGGCTGTAATGATAGAGTTTACACACACACTCCAAGCACACACATGAAAATGTTCATTTAAGACATGCAGGACAAAATATAAAAAGATATATGCATAAAATTATCAGTATCTGTGTGTTGTCAGATGTAAGGCTTTGTATTATTAATCTATTCCATTTAAATTGTCAATGACTGAGCACATGGATGACCCAGGCTATAGCTTGTGACTTGTTGTGACCTTTCATAAGATAAAACTGTGCATATACCACAATGCAATGCAAGAACAACATGGATTTTTCCTGATGATGCTAGGTCTTTTTTTAACATAGGGACCAGTTACTGTACAACATCTCTCCTCTAAATGCCTGGTAGACGGTGTTGCCTTGTTTTCCGTGTGTGATGTGGTGCGTGAGGGTAGAAGGGGCAGCCGTGGAGACACCACCCTGCTCGGTTGTGTGAAGGGGAGGGGGGAGGGCGGTGCGAGCGGGTGAGGAAGAGGAGGAGGGAGAGAGATGAGGGGGGTGGGATGCTCGCTCCGGCACCGCGGACAGCTCCCGGTGAAGCAGTAGAGGAACAGCACACACCGAGGCTGCTCTGCCACAAACTGACCCGTCTCTGATCTGAACAACCACCTGGGATTTTTACACAAGAAGAGGACCTCCCACTCCATTCTGTAGAAGGACGTATATATATTTTTAAGATACAATCATTTCAGGACTTTGAAGTTTCCAGCTCAGAGAGGAATCCGGACTGCACTGGAAAAATCAGCTTGAGATCATTTGTCATTTGGACTACGCTGAGAAGGAAGTTCCTGGACTTTTCTTCATTTTAAAACTGTGGTTAGTTTTAAAGAGTATATAGATATAAATAAGGAAAGAAAACAGGTCGCAGTACCAGGCTCTCTGTAACCTCTACTAGATGCTGTAGTGTATTCCTCCTGTGATGCTGTGTGTTCCCCTGGGGGCAATGGGAGTCCTACAGCCTCTGATGCAACCTCAACTGCACTGAGAGTTTTCACATTTGCACAGAGGCTGAACTGGTAGGTGGTAATGGCATAAGGTTTATAACAAGAAAATATGACGCTGGACGCTTAGGGAACTTTTGATTCGTCTCATTATTGTCATAGAAAGAGGAGGGCTTAATCTTAATGAATGATGGCAAGTGTAAACTGCAGGACTACCCCAAGGGAGCTCATTCAGAACAGTTTTCCAGACGTGGTTGAGTTAAACGTAGGGGGACAGGTTTATTACACTCGCCACTCAACACTAGTAGGAACCCCTAACTCGTTACTAGGCAAGTTATTCTCATCTAAAAAAGACGCCACGAATGATTTAGCCAGAGATCCAAAGGGACGCTATTTCATTGACAGAGATGGCTTCTTGTTCCGGTACGTGTTGGACTTCCTGCGGGACAAGCAGGTCGTGCTCCCGGACCACTTCCCCGAGAAAGGCCGGCTCAGGAAAGAGGCGGAGTACTTCCAGCTGCCGGATCTGGTGAAGCTGCTCACCCCGGAGGACATCAAACAAAGTCCGGATGACTACTTCCACAGCGACTACGAGGACTCCCAGGGCAGCGACCACCGCCAGTGTCCACCCCCGTCTCTGGTCCCCGCTGACCGAAAGAGCGGCTTCATCACGGTGGGCTACAGGGGCTCGTGCACAATGGGACGGGAAAGTCAGAGCGACGCAAAGTTCAGACGCGTACCGAGGATACTCATATGTGGCCGAGTGGCGCTGGCGAAAGAAGTTTTTGGGGAGACGCTGAACGAGAGCCGGGACCCGGACAGGACCCCGGACCGCTACACGTCACGGTTTTACCTCAAATTCAAGCACCTGGAGAGGGCTTTCGACATGCTGTCCGAGTGCGGCTTCCAGATGGTGGCCTGCAACTCGTCAGTCACCGCCTCCTTCGTGAACCAGCACACCGAGGACAAGGTCTGGTCCAGCTACACGGAGTACGTCTTCTACCGTAAGTAAACACGCCGCGCTTTTTCTACGCGTTTTTAAAAGTTATACGCATGCGCAACAAAGTAGTGCTCTTGGCATCAACACTAGAAGGCGCACTTGGTCTCTAGTGAAGTGGAAGTGGCTGGTTAACGTGGACAAGCTTCACGGTTTCTGAATCAGGACTGCTATCTCACTGAAATATGTAGATGTTGCTTTTGTCAATGTAACTTCATGTGATTTTTTTGTTTTTCCTGCATAATTCATTCATGACGAAAAGACAGTTCTCAGTTTCTTTTATCATCACACTTTCTGGATGTAATAAATCAAGAGTCCTTGGAAAAATGCACAGCTCATTGAGTTTTCAAACACAATTAAAAAAAAAAAAGTCTTGCCCTTAACTGTGTGCCTTAATGTGAATTACTGAATAATATTATTTCCTAATCCATCTAAAGAGCTGCACTACTCTAACATAGGCCATGTTCACACTGACAGCTAAAGCGGCTCATGTCAGATATTTTCAGATTGAAGAACAGTCTAGGTCTACAGTAGAACAGACATACAGACTGTGTTCCTGTCCATTAAGCAACAGATTATCAGTCAACCTTCCCGTGGAGCAACCTGGTGACTGACAGCTCTTTTCTTGCTGCTTGGACAGTCTCAACCTCTGGCTTAATGAACCTTACGTGGTCAAACACTCCAAGACAATGACCTTCAGATGCTCTTCAGTGTTCGAATCAGCGGCTGGGACGAGTTGCAGTGTTGATGACGTGGACGGAGCCTTGATCACTTGTTCAAAATGCAAGCACATGTCCGGTCAAGCCTAAATGCTCCGTTAGCTTCTGAAGCATTGCGTGAGCCCTGTGGAACAAAACCAATTAAAGATCACTCCTGGTAATTGGGGTTAAGCCAAGATGTTGTTATCGTTAGTGGAAGCTAAAAACTGTGGGACGAGTTCGTGTTTTGATCTAGTTTTTTTTAAATTCTAGATCTCTTACACTACGTTGCAGCATTCAGGCAGCTCTGGCAGACTTCTGTTCATTAGATGCAGCCAGATTTGAATAATTTTACTCTTCTTGTCTGAGCCATGGCAATCATCAGTAGCAAGGCTTGCCATTTCACATCGTGGTGCAATTTTCCACTTCACCTCCTCTTTTCTTTTATCCAACTTTTCCTTTTTTTTTTTTTTACTGCATTTACTTCTGGCTTCCGTTTCCTTTGTACTGTGCCATTGTGGCTCGCTGTCTTGTAGGACTCAGGTAAAATGAGGGTGAGATCATGACGTTTTTACAGCCTCTCGTAAGAGTTTATGACTCAACAACATAATCCGTATTCTGAGATGTGGCATGCATAATTTATTTAGACGTCCCTCATAGGTGCCATCAAAGAATCCTCTATAAACTTTTCATTGCTTTTATAGATCTACGTGCTTATGAAAAATCCGCCTTTTTCTTTTTGTTCAACCATTTAAAAGGGATTTTTTAACACAAGAACTGTTAATTGCCAAATAGCATATTGTGATAGGAATCATCTGTGAAAAAACACGTCCTGAAGGCATCATCTACGCTTTATTATCAAGGATTTTAATAGATGAGAATTTTCAGTCCTGATCAGAAGCTTTGGCCAATCACATGCTTGCTTGTTGTGAGGTGTTGAGTTAGGGAAGCTCCTATTGGTCCACACAGCTTGTCAATAAGGAAGTAATAAAAGGAAGTGTATATTCAGGACTGAATATGTGTTTTTTACAGAGAAACAGTCAGAAGTTGGGGCTAAAATTTTATGGACAGCTCTAAAGTTCAGTTTGGTGAAATGTATTAGTGTTTAGAGGATAAATAATGGCTCCACTTTATCCTAAGATAATAAGAAAAGCAGGACAGGTCTCTATAGGCTGCTGTTGGGGGTGAGTGGTGCTTGAGACAGAGACAGGAAAAAGAAAATCAGGTTGTGCCACTAAACATAGACCCTATAGCCACTGTACTCATCTTTGGATAACTACAGTCTGAGAATGAGCGCAGGTTTTTGTGAAAGGAGCCAAAAGATTACATAACTTGTATTACATAAACGAAATACAGCTACAGAACCTGATGTGGTGAATGTTGGCAGCAGAGAAATCGGAGAAGGAGCCAAAAAAATCAAGTTCACTATGTCAAGTCTGTATTAGTCACACACACAACAAAGATAGTGCTGTAAAAGGGTTGTTATGAAGCAACTGACCTTCAAATACGACTTGATCATTTGGGTGAAAGAACATTTTTGTAACTCGACTCGGATTTTTGGCTCGGATTAGATTTTTGTTTGACTTTCTTGTTTGGCTATTTCAATGCTTCATTTATTTTCTTTTTGTGCAGACAAAGCTGACCAGTGTTTCAGCAGATGAGTGGTTGTGTTTACGTGTGTTTGGTTAGCTTCTGTCATTTCGAGTGGCCATCCAGAACTGTGATGAATGTCCCATGAGACCTGAATCTGAAAGGTCTTGAGGAATTTCCTGGATTACAACACACCAATCAGCAACAGCATCTTTTTTTTACTTTATGGGCAGTGATGGGTTATAGGTAGATGCAACAGAATGGATTCCCTTTGACGCTAACGTTAATATATGAGCATTATATAGTTGATAGTTTGTCTGCATTTGACATAATCCAAATAATCATTACATTATTGACATTATTCCGTCAATGATATAGAATCCTCTGCAGTTTTTAACAGTATTTCATTTTATTTTTGTCTGTCTTGTCTCAGAGGTGTTAGGATTTTAATTAAAGACAACAGTTTTCATTTATCCACATCATGTCCACATTGATTGGTCTGTTTTTTGGTTGGTCTTAGGAATTGCATTAATAAATAAACACTGCTCAATGCACCTTTTGAAAATATATGGCATGTCACCAGGTCTTTTGGTCACAGTGCTGTTCTCCAGTTCCAGTGCCCAGTTTTCCAGATGTTTGGCAAGTCTTCTCACTTCTGGGGCTGCGGTCAGGCCACGGTACATGTGTGTCACGTGACTCTATTGTTGCATCGTCTGTGAAATGCTGCACGGAAAAATATTTGACAGTGCTCCGATTCTAAAATAAATGTGCCGTAAACGGGATGAGGTCAGGGTAAACGGTTTGAAACACACTACCCTACAACACCTAGGGGAATAGCCACTGCTGCTGGCATAAATCAAATAAGTCAAATGATCACATGGTTGCAGAGCAAACAAGAGTAAATCACACGCACACAGGAGGCTGATTCACTGAGCTGGGCCCGGGCTCAATGAGCTCTGCATTAGTGCATGAAGCTGCTATAGTTGGACTGGATGGCTCTTGGCTCCGGTAACCCCCACAAGTAGCTGTAACAAGTCAAATCAAGTGGCGCACACAAAACCTGCTTCTCCATAATCTGAGTGTGATGCTGTGGGTTACCTCCACAGACCTCCCACTGCTTACTGACAAATAACCACCGCTTTCTGGCTTTGGCGACTTATGTTCAGCTTGTTGGAGGGCGCACACAGAAAGTGACAGGTGTGCGCCTCAGCGGCCGCCGTCATTAAATTATACAGTGCATGTCTCACAAATAGTGCCCATTACATACGCAAGGACATAAGCATCCACATTCACACTGGTTTAAGTTTAAAGCTGCAGCCAGTGGGTTATAAGCGGTTGCTGACAGTCTCTTGTTTATCACATGATGCCTATTTGCCGCGCTCTACCCGTCCTCTCTCCTCTATTCTGATTTCTCTCTCTTCCATCCTTTCATGTCGTCTCATTTTGCTCCAGTCAATCACACCAAGTCTTTCTATCTTGTCTCGGTTCCCGCCTTACTTCTCCCCAGATTCATTTTGCTCTGTGTGCCGCAGGGCCAAGTAGCTGCACAGCGGCACCAGTTGCCTTTACACGCTTAACTTGACTGTCACGCCTCCTGTCTTGTTTCTTATTCATATCTGCTGTCTGTTTTCCCGTCTGTCCTCATGATTGTTCATTTTGCTTCATCTACGGCTGTCTTGTTCTAAATTACTTTTTGTTTGTCTACCTTGCAAGTGTGTCTCCCTTTTGTATCCATTTGTTTTCAAATAGCACCATGTGGGTCCTTTTGAAATCTATGGAACCTGTAGTTTGTCGCTGTATTTTATTCTTAGGAAGTAGAAATTTTGCATGAGACTTACACACTACAATCCTGGCCTGCCTGACCCTTTCATTTTAACTTCGCTCTTTCTTAATAACATGAAGTGGGTCTGGAAGCTCTCATTGAGATTAAAAATGGGGCAGGGTTTAAGCTTTGTTCTTTTTTCTGATTGGTTGTATATTTTTAAATTTCATTGGTGCCATTGGATGTATCCATGGTCTCTCTTGGTACTTCCTCTTAAATTCTGATTGGTTATATGTGTATTTGTCCCACCTCCTGAAAGTCAAACTCAAAGTAAGAGAGACCAGACTAGTTTTTTGTATAAAATAGAAGAAGAATTAGGACGGCTCGCCAGGCTAACACACTTCTGCAAACCTGATGGTAAAGCCACCAACAGTTATTAGTTATTTTCTTTGCACCACTTCTGCCAAAACTTCTGCCAGGATAAAGCCTTACAAACTGTGTTAACCATGTTTTTGTGTTGACTGGTAAAACTGACAAGTGCAGTGATGGTTCAGTTCAAAGTGTATGCTTATTGTTGTTTAGAGTAATAAAGTACAACTCTTTGTGTTGAAAGACAATTCTTAAGACAAACAGTTGTGACGTGCAGATAAAGAACGCTCCTTTGAAAATATACATTTTAAAAATAACACAAGGGAAATTACACAATTATGATCTTTTTGCAGTTTAAAAGCAGAAGTTTTTTGCAGTACAAAGCAGTTTTTGCAGTATAAAGCAGTTTTTGCAGTATAAAAGCAGTAGTATTGAGGACAGCAGAGAGATATGGACAACCAATTCCCTGCTCGACTGACAACTTCCAATCCTTCTCTTATAAGCTTGTTTTTCTCTTCAGAAACCTAAATCTCTTAGATCTCTTTCAATGCACTTAGCTTGTTATTGATTTTTGTGGTGTCTCCCAACCTGTACCTGTCAGTCTATTGGCCTGTTGTGTTTATTCAAAAGCCATATGCTTCTAACAAGCCAAGAAGCTGTATGTATTTAGAATCTGCTGAATTACAACAAAAGATCTATTTTTACATGAGCGTGTGAAGTAGTGTATGAGGTAGTGTGCCATTAGCTGGTTATTCACAGATGAGTGATTCCGTCTGTGAATAATGTGTTTTGGCAGGTGGGAAAGATGGAGTTATGCTAATGGTAACGACATGTGTTTTTATGTCTGACCCATATTGGACTTCCTGGGGCATTTGCACACCCATTGAGCCGCTAGCTAACCACACCTGCACTCCACCTGCCAAACCAGCACTATACACTCATCACACTACCTAACAACATCATGCTCTTCCTGCCAGATCCTGCCGGTCCAAGCAGTGAGGACATTAGCGGCGACGCTCCCACGCTGCAGGCCTGTAGAAAGTGATTAGCCGAGGAGCAGACAGGCCATGACAGCTCTGAGGAGAGACTTGATAGGGACAGCTGCTACCCTGGCTAAAACTCTACAGGGGACACCACACCTAATCTCCATTACTGCAACTGAGAGAAAAAGAGGGAGTCCAGATAGTTAGATTGAATTAGACTGAACATTTGGAACAAATGCACATTGTGAGAGCCCACAAGAACAAGAGTGTCCTCAGTTGTGTTAAACATGCTTCTCACAGTCTGCATTCATTTGAAAACTGGTGTTCATTTAATCTTCACCTTTGACTGCTATCTTCAGTAGCATTGGGTTTTCACTGTCTGGACTCAAGGCCACAGTCTAACCCTGTCACAGTTCCAGACAGGGCCATGCAGTGAAATATCGTGGAGCAGAAAGCAATTCTCATAAAGTGCAATGCAAGCTGTTGTTTTAACAGTGAGTCAAGGAAAACTGGGCAAACGTTTAATGCATGTGTGAAGAAGTGCTGTAAAAGCAAGATTGCTTTAAAAATGATAAGATTCTAATGTTTATTTTGTATTTACTTTTATAAAATGCAATCTATTATTTCATTATAATTAAGAAGTTATGCTTGCAACAGTTGGAGTCAAGGTGTACTCTTCTACCTAGGAATTTTTAACTAAAATCATTACTAAAACACTTTATATGACTTTATACTAAGAGTTACACAAAAATAAAGACAAGAGTCCTACTAATGGCAATCTAAACAATTGCAATTATGTCCTAATCTTCACAGACTTAATGATAATAAATGACTGTTATTCTGAAAGTGTCTGTAGTAATTGGAGTCAATGGGAGTCAAAGCGAACTAATGCTGCTATTATGAAGCACTTTGTGAAAGATCAAACACAAGGCTTCATCAAACAAGAAAACACTCCTTGAACAATGTCAGAAAGTCATAATGGGAAGGTCACGGGCGTAAGAGTGATGCTATTAACTTATAATGACTCAACAACAACGAGGACGCTAAAGTGAGATGAGCACAGAGGTTAAGTGTTTCTTCACAATAAGCAATACTAAATACTTTTAGAAGGGAACTACATTTCTAGGGCTTGAAGTATGTATTATTAAAGCACAAACGACTCCTCAGACGAATGTGAATTGCAAATCAAAGGCATGCTTCCCAGTCAAAAGAGATTAAATACTCTAGAAGCCATTCTGGTTTGACAAAGTGTGTGAGATTGAATAGGCTTTGCATGAAATGAATGAATCCCTGAGTGCACTGGCAACAGCTGAGGTAACCATAACTCAAAATGCAGTGTATCCATTTTTGAAATAGAATTACCCACTGTGTCCGGCTCATAGAAACTGTCTACAGATTGAAGTGAGGCTTATCGTGAGGCTGAGAGCTGTCACTGCAGTAAAGCCTGTTTGTATTTATATTAGCAGAGCTGAGGGGGTTTGTATAGGAGGCATGTCCAGGTGCATTTCCATAGAGGTAAAAGGGAGGATGAAGATTAAACTAAGGTCAAGAGGGTCATATGGAGATAGACTTTCTCATTTGTCTGGCCTCCCCTTGAACCTCTGGCCTGAAAGCTTAGAGCAGCTACGTAGCATAGATTCCCATAATCCCTATAACCCGTGGAGGATACAGGGAAGCAGTAGAGAAGACGGAAAGAGGAAGAGAAATGGGAGAGAGCCGACTCCATCAAGTCAACAACAAGCTCCTCCTAAGCTTTCAGTGACTCCCTGCTCCTCCTCTCCATCTATCAGCCTGTTTCCCCCACCTCCGTGTCTCTTGACGGTCTGTTCTCTCTGCGGTGGTAGGCTCAGTTGATATAATGCTGATGTTCTTTCCCTGTTGCGTTGAAATAAGTGCTCCGCGGTGCGACGAGTCGTAGAGCGTCGCCGTAATGACAGAGACTGCAGCTGGAGAGCCTCTTCAGTTGCAAAACCCGACGGCTGGCTGCTGCAATGCATCAACGCCTTAATAGCTCCGCAAAGTATTGGTCCAGATTGGCTGGAAACACAACGTAAAGGACATGCAGAATTCCCTTTTCAGTGGTAATTGCCTCACACACTCATACTTCTCAAAGGCTGTTTCCACTGGGGGAGCCTATGACACAGATTAATGCTGTTGTTTCAAGTGTCAGGCCTGGTAGATGCTGATAGTATGGCCTCACACATACAGCAAGGAAGTATATGACCAGAAATTATTGTCATCTCCTGCTCTTAGACAAAGAAGGCATCTGAATGTAGGTTTAAAGGAGCATTTCCAAAACTATCTTTGGCACAACATCGCACAGAGCATGTAGTCATGGCTCTGCTAGTGCCTCATTAGTAATGCCTTTTGTCACTCCAGAGTTACTCATTTGCTTGGTAGAGCATAGCATACTGTCACCACCGCTTTAGTGAGTGTCTGTGACGTTTACTGTCCACTGTGACCTCACTTCTCTCTGTCACTTCAGGAACACGGGCAGATATTTGACACGAAGAGAAGCTTTTGGAGACATGGAGAGTTATTCACCAAGAGTGCAACACTACTGCTAGACTACTAGAGCACCTTAAGCAACATTACAGCAACAACCTTGTCTTGAGTTGGTTCCTTTTACTCTTCAAGATCCTTTTGTATGAAACAAAGCAGGGATTACAAGGGAAAGGAATAAACATCACTAACATCCCATGAATTTACATTTTAGAAAAGAAAATCAATAAAACATAACAACATGTTCAAATATTTGGGAGCCATGTCTGATTTCCACTCTACCTACATGTGTCCAATTAACTGAGAGATTCTAATATCCACCATATTTTAAAGGGAAATCTGCTTTTACCCAGCAGCCACCATTTTAATTAAGGGCATGCTGGACCGTCCTTTTTATAGCTCTAATCATCACAACTTGCACAGTTTGCAAAATTGGGGCCCAACAGATTTTTTTCTCTTGAAATAATGAAACTAAACTGAAAGTTCAAGCTAAGTGGCAGCCACTGGGGCGTCTCAGAAGGGTGTGACTGAGCGTCTCTAGTTCACTCATCACATTTACTCCTCCAATCACTGTGCTGCTGTCAAAATGTAAAAAGCCTCTCTCTGCTGTAGCTTCAGCCACCACAATGCCTCTCCTGTTCTATTCCTATTCTTCTGTAACTTATCACACGCTGCATTTCTCTTCCTCTCAGGCCCTAAGCTCCAGAAAGTCTCTATTTAATAAGTTTCATCTCTACAATTGCATCTTTCATTGCGGTGTCATTTCCATAATACTCTCCTGATTGAAACAATTTTCTTTCATCAAGCTTCTTTTAAATTTGAAGTGTCCGTGCCTTGATATGTGTTTTCTGTCTCTTAGTTGTAAATCACCACAAGAAGCCCACACACTGTAATGCATTAATGAGTGATTTTCAAAGAGGACGGCTTGTTTTTTTTTTCTTTTTGTGAACATAATGGCCTGCTATCTAGGGTCCTATGTACACATACCACCTGTATTATGACCCTTTAACTACACAACCTTGTATTAACTATCAGCAGATAGCGTGTTCTTAGCTGCGAACCTATGCTCCGTGTGTGATTATGGGACACACACTGTTAAATGGGTTTTGCGCGGCGACATTGAACACATTAAGCAGCACAGCCTTTTTTTCCGCATATGCACACATACACTCACATTATGCAGATACGATCAGACAGCGCAGCTAGCCCGGAGCCACTGTGTTTACCACAAGATTAACCTGGCCGATGCTTTGAATGGATTAGCGTGCAGTGCAGTTAGTAAATCTCTATAGCGACACGCGGCCAATGTACAGTAGTCTAAATCATTACAGTTTTTAATGTGTCTTTAATAAGCTCCATTCATACACTTGCATTGGAAATCCATATCTGATCTATGAAGCGTGGTAGATGTCATTTGCACATAAATAAGCTCTCGTGTCCAAATGCGAAACAAGCAAATGGAGCAAGACAATTATAAACATCCATCACCTCAAAAAAAAAACTCATTTAGCCAATTAGCGCAGCAGCGGCGTGACATTTGGGAGCAACCGTGCTTTTAAAGTTCACACACATCATTTATCTCCAAACCTGAAGGAGGACGGCAGCATCTCGGGATCACGGCGATAATGTAGCTGTCTCAAAATATAATGACACGTCCTCATCGAAGAGCAAATCCCATTCGTCTTTATTAACGCTTTGTGTGTCACCTGCTTGTGTGTGTGTGTGTGTGTGTGTGTGTGTGTGTAGCTGTGGGAGTGGGGTCAGGTGCAATAGTGGACAGTGGCTTTTCAGATTTAATTTCAGCTTCTCTTTTATGCAACAAATGTCATTTTCCCTTCACACTCAGACTGCACTCCACACATTTCCACTTGTCCATTCTGTTCATTCACATTTCAAGTATTGTTTCTGGTTATTGCTTTGTTTTATCGTACGTGGACTTCAACGTCTGAAGAGAGGCGATGGTAATGAAGGGGGATTATTCAGAATGTGTTTGAGGGTTTTGTCATTTGTTATGTTTTAATACAAGACTTTTGAATGATGAAATATTAAACCGCACTCATTAAACATTAACAGTATTCGCTGCAACATTGTGGCCTTCAGGATAAAATTCAAGGTTTAGTGTTACAAATATTGTCATTATTCTGGAGCCAGTATAATTAAAATGACAAAAATGCTTCAAAATTTAAATAATTCTAATAATAAATGATAATAATTAAATAATATCCTGCATATACGTTTTGAATCAAACTTTGAAGAAGGAGCCAGGTCATTTAAGAGTGACAATCTGAACTTATCTCTTCATATCCGCGCAAAAAACATTTATTCTATTGCATCGATGTCTTGGTCAGTGGCTGTGGGCTCTATATTTTTTTTGTGTTTCTTCCTACTCTTTCATTTTGTATCTGATAGAGCTTTGAACAGTTGTACAGAACAGATCAACCATCTCTAGAGCATTTAAACATCACGGCGACAGTCTGCCCTTTTGTCTTCTTTAAGTAGTTTCTGGCTGATTTCGAACACTTCATCTTGAGCGAGTGGTACCTCCACCACTGTCAGAGCAACTCAAAGATGTTTCTCATCAGTGTTGTGTTTAATGTTGTAATTGTCCACAATCTGTGACACTTTGTGCAGTTCTTTTCTCGTATTTCCCCTTTCCAATAAACGCATTTAGGGGATTTTGTGATGGTTGTAATGGCCTCTGCTTTAGGGCTTGTTAAGGTTCTTGTTACTTTATATTGGTTCTAGACTCAGAGATCTACAAATTATCCCACTCTCTATATAAGTAGAAAAATGAAAATAAAAATAGTTTTTGGCTTTGCTGCGCTGACATTAAAGCAATAAAACATAAATGCTCTGCTTAACCGACCGCACATATTGGGTGTCCACGGGGCCGTAAAATAAACCTCTACAGGTCAGTTTAAAAGGGATGAATGGAGCCGTTTGTAAGTGAGGGTGGGTGTCTTGTTAGGTGTGTTTTTGTACTCTTAAGAGGCACTGCCAGCCAAGTGTGGAACGAAAAAGTCAGGAGGAAAAAGGTCACAATTTTCCATGGCCCATAGCAGCTGAATACATTTATTTTATTGCAGTAATCCTAAAGATATCTTCATCAGCTCTGGGTTTGACCGCATAAAACCATTGTCTCAGTCAGGAACAGTTAGATCCATGCACTAGTCTCATCCGATGGCCTCACCAACATCTCTATGTATTTACTTCCAGTTCCTTGCTTTATCTTTAAACTCAGACACACAACTGGCTCGTGTTTTGAAAGCCCATGTGTGTAATAAACCACACACACACACAGCTGAGGCAGGTGCCCTTCACCCGACCCCCACCGCCCCGTCCTGAGGGCTCCTGACTACTTCCAGGCCAGATGGGATGTGTAATCCCTGCAGCTAGTTCTAGGTCTGCCCCGAGGTCTCCCATCAGCCGGACGTGCCCAGACTGTGTCCACGAGGAGGAGTCCTGCTGGCATTCTGATCAGAGGCTCGGACCTTTCTGACTGGATTCCTGTTGTTGCTGCCGTAGGAAGGTTCAGACTGATGTCAAAGTATTACAATGCATTATTATACGCATGATACTGCAAATGTGTGCTATAGAAAAATGAGAAAGCCTCGCTCTGTACGTGATATGTTAGTAACAGCCTCTGAAACATTTGGCAGTCTTTCAGCACATTCAGTCAAAATAACAAGATTTAAAATGCCACAGTTATTGGCCTTGTGTGTGTAAATCCTCTTACTCATGTAAAAGTGCGTTGTAGTTGCCAATGATAATCCCTTTCCATAATGAAACAGGCCCAGTAGGTGTCACTAAACTGTACACAAACACTGCACTTTTTAAATGATCCTACTCACAAATGTAAAGTCTCATTTCAAAGCTTTTTATTTTCCCAAAAATGGTAGACGACCCCCAAGGCAATACCATCTCCTCAGCAGATTATATTTTACCACGTCGGGGGAAAAAAACGAACTAATTCTTCACTCTGCGTTTTATCTGTGGCATCAAACACTGAATGGCTCTGGGGTAACATGATATCTCTGTAGACACGCAGCCTCGGGCTTAAATGAGGTGTGAAGAGCCTGTAAATCATGAATCTCCTATAGAGCTGTCAATGACTCAGTGCTGACAGCTTGTGCCTAATAAGATTATTTTTAGACATAAATAAAATCTAGCACCTTCTGCACATCTCCACATTCCTGACATAACCAGAGAAAAAATATCAGAAGGGCCAGACATTGATGAATAGTCACACACATTTGATGTTTGACACATTTACCAGTAGAAATATTGGCTTGAAGCAGTAATATCCAGTTTCTTTACAGTCTTTTTACCTCATATTCTCTTAATGTTTGCATTCACCAAAAAATAGACTTCTCTGTTTTTTGTAAAACCTCCAGTCCCAGGATGAAATACACTGCCTGACCAAAAAAAAAAAAGGTCACACGCTCTAATATTTCGTTGGACCACCTTTAGCTTTGATTACAGCAAGAATTCACTGTGGCATTGTTTCACAAAGCTTCTGCAATGTCAACAGATTTATTTCCATCCAGTGTTGCATTAGTTTTTCACCGAGAGCTGGTATTGACGATGGGAGAGTGTGATCACGGCGCAAAGCCTTCTCCAGCTCATCCCAAGGATTCTCAATGGGGTTAAGGTCTGGACTCTGTGGTGGCCGATCCCTGTGTGAAAATGATGTCTCATGCTCCTAAACCACTCTTTCACAATGAGCCGGACTCATCAGACCACATCACCTGCTTCCATCGCTCCAGAGTCCAATCTTTATGCTTCCTAACAAATTGAAGCCTTTTTTTTTTGCCTTTTTTCACTGATTAGTGGTTTTCTTATAGCCACACAGCTTTTCAGTCCCAATCCCTTGAGTTCCCTTGACATTGTGCTTGTGGAAACGCTCTTACTTTCACTATTAAACATAGCCCTGAGTTGTACAGTTTTCTCCTATTTGATTTTGTCAAACGTTTAAGTGTTCGCCGATCACCATCATTCAGGATTTTTTATCTATCCTTCCAGTTTTTAATAATGCGTTGGACAGTTCTTAAGCCAATTTTAGTAGTTTCTGAAATCTCCTTAGACGTTTTCTCTGCTTAATGCATGCCAATGATTTGACCTTCTCAAACATACTGACATCTTTTCCACGACCACGGGATCTGTCTTTGTTGTTTCAGAAATGAGAAGCCACTCACTGCATAGTTTAAATTTGGGTTTAAATACCGTGTTGCCAGCTGAAAGACAATAACCCATGCAGCAATTATCCAATAGGAGGCTCGTACCTATTTTTTTTTGGTCAGGCAGTGTAGTCAGTCCAAATGTGGAACATGTCTGACATATTTACAACTCTTCTTTTTGTGTTTACATATTCCCATCGGCCTTTTTTGATGATTACTTTAAAGAGAAACTAAAGCCTCATCACATGTGATTTACTCCAGATAAAGTCCTCAATAATTTAACCAAAGTTATTTAGTATTGATTAAACATAATGCAAACTAATAGGGTTTATTCAACTTTTAATGAAGAATAAAACAACCTAAATGCCTAAAAGACTGCATATCTTTCTTATCTATGTTGTTTTTGCCCTGTCTTCATAGAATTTTAAATATCACCCTTTTATAATTAGCTACAAGGGCTGTTTGTGAACATCAGAGTCGACGTGACATGTGAAAACTGCATGTCTGGTCCACACATGAACACATACATTAAAGTTTACGGTAAGACAGAGATCCATTATTGATATGGAGTGGGTCGGGGAGAGTGATGCTAATGTGAATGGATGCCTCTCATATACAGCATCCAGATGAATAAAGACTGCGTGCATTGACAGTGAGCTTAACTTTGTTCATTATTAATTCATTAAAGGGAAAGCTGAGGTGTTTGAAACGTGTTTGGTGGAATATGGTGACTTTTTTATTTTATTTAGTGGGTTATTCAAGAATTAAAGGCTCTTTATTTAACATCTTTTATTCACAGGTGGCTCAGGTGAGGGCTACTCTATAACAGGAAGAGATTTAAGGCAGACAGGTTCAAATCTTTGCTTTTCTGACAGTAGTTTAACCAAATAAGAATGGATTTGACTCGTTTCCAATCATGAAATCCCTCATCCATACAGCACACAGGTGTTTTATTGGCGCTGCTCTTAATTAGCCAAGTAATTGAACTCAAATTGCGTTTAATTAAAGAGAAAACACTATTTAGTGTGTTCAGTGCGCTCTGCTTGTTTTCATGATTTAATGATTACTGGCGATTACTGTTTCTCAAAGTACGTAATGGAAGTTATCACCTGGCAGATGCTCATGACACTTTGGAGATGGAAAGACCACAACAGTGTCTCAGTTACAGCAATTATCGTTTACTTTTATTGTCGTCTTGCGCAAAATCTACCAATCTAGCACACACGCAGAACTCTGAATTACAACTGCCTCACACCAAAGACGTTGTAAAGCCCTGTCTATTTGGAGGTGCTTACGAAATGTTGCCTTTTCGGTGGAGTTTCCTCCTGATCACATGCCTACAGTGTTTTAGGTCAATGAAAACACATCCTTTGAAAACGTCAGCGAACATTTCTGCACTTAATACTGTTTTGTGTAATGACAAACACTAATGCCACAGGACTAGGCTTAAAATCAAATCAATTCACAACTTTCTGCAGTTTTCATCTCTTTGTGTTGTAAGACAATACTAATACAAATTAAACCTTAAATAAAGATTGTCCTGTAGTACTGATTTGTCACTTTTGGCACATGTTGATATAGAATAAAAGGAATTAAAGTGTGGATAAAACAGACCCTTCTTTGATTGTTGTTTTATATTTTTAAATTAGTATATATATGTTATCATTTGTGTTGTCTACGTTGAAAACAGTTGCCGATTGCTCTAACCACGCTTTCTTGATCCTCACTTTGAATTTCCCCCATGTAATCTCTGCCCGAGTTTATGAAAACTATTAATTACCAGGCCGTGTGTTCGAAAATTAGGATGAGATCTGGTGTGTGATATTTCCACTCGGCAGGCTGCATTAACTCCTGCCTCGTACGCCCATGGATCATCAGATAAGGCAGCGCTCTGACAGGGGAAGCTATTGCCTGCCACAGTCTGCCTCTGGAGCCTGAACAGCTCTCAGGGGCAAAAGAATGAGGAGATACATACACTTCTGTGCATACTTAGACAAGGTTTAGAGGAACAGACGTGAATGCAGGCAGACAACCATCGATAGACAGTGTTTAAGAGAAATAGACATGTTTAATAAACCAACTGTGTGTACGTGTTTATTTTGTGTCTTATTTTGTGTATATATTTCCGTTTTCCCTTTTATCACAGGCCATCTCAAACAAAATGCATGTCAACCCAAGCCTTTTTAGTCGGTGTACCAGATGGTGGAGGACGTTAAAAAGAAGAGGAAAAAAAACGATGAATCTTGTTACACCAGAGTTCATTTGAAGCCGTGTCTGAAAATATCCCAAAAATCTCTGAAGTCTGAGAGAGGGACCTGACCTTGAGCTCTTGGTGGAAATGATATTTCACTGTGGCTGACGCAACGGGGGCCTTTGAAGTCCTGATTGTTCCGGGTAAAACATACTGGCTGTCTTTTGTACATTATGGGACCACCACTGATGACTGTAGGAAATGTCTCGTCCCAAATGGAAGTCTTTGTTGAATTGGATTAGCCAGTCTGCTTTTGGGACTGCTCACGTCGCAGCACAGTGGACATGGATGACTCTTCACTTTTTAGCTTTTCTTACCCAATATATAAGAGTTGAGATTCCCAAAAGTTGGTTCAGAGACGGTTCTTTATATTAGACAAATCATGGGCTACATGAGTCTAACATTAAAAAATCAACCTATTAAAAGCTGAGTGTACTCCTTTGTTGTTGTGAGTTAAATAAGCTGCTTATTTTGGGTCATTATAGTAGTTTTTTATAGTTAGGTTGTTATTGTTAAGCCTTGTAAACAAATGGATGAAGATGAGCTGACATACATCACAGTGGCTGAGTTGTTTTGTTTTTGTAAGACCACATACTTTTCTGCCTTCTGTCCTTCTTTTGTGTCATAATTAATTGGGACTTACTGTAAACTGAAATGACCCAATGCATTTTTCATGTGAGGAAAACTTTTTATTCATCTAACACCATAGACCTTAACATTTGTCTTTGCAGCTCGTAACGGATCACAGAATTCGTTTTTGAGGATTTCTGATGTAATATTTTAGTATTTTCCGGTGACAAATTGTTCTAGTGTTTCCTTTTTTTAATAAAATAAAAGCAGGAAATATTGCTTTGTTGTTGATGATGATATATATATATATATATATATATATATATATATATATATATATATATATAAACCAATCAAAACATTTCTATATTGTATTTGTTGTCTTATCAGTGCCATTATTATTGCTATTATTGCCAGCTTAATTGAGGCGACAAAATATAGAGGAAAAGTAGCTGTACTCAGGATGTTTTCAAAGGTAAACAAAGCTTGTGCCCTTTGTGAACATCTGCTGCAGGAGGTTACACTGGGGACTCATGCTGATAGCTGATAAATCAAGTGTCATGGCGGCTGAGCACGCCTTTGGACGAAGTGACAGTCGGGACGTATTCAACTTAGTGTATGTACTTTCAGACAAAGTACACTCAGTAATTATTCTTGTTCTGACGTAGAGTTTCAGAATAATAGTGTTAAATCTGTGCAGTTTGACAATAACACCTCACCTAAACTAGATATTTTAAATCTTGTAAGGACTGTACATTCGTTGTTGATTGAACCTTTTAAACAGTGAATAAATACAGTTTCAACATGTTTATTTTTCATTTACACACAAGCATCAGCAAACACCAAGTGCCTGACATTGTAGGAACTCTAAATATATTATTCATTTGAATAGAAGAGGGCTGTTTTGCATTTGTTATGACCTGACCTGGTTTGGCCGTGGTTTTCTATTATCAATTATGAATTTTAATTTAAGAAAGAAAGCAGAACACAGGACGTTTTTGGTGAATGACAAAGAGACACAAGAAATTTAAAGGTTTTTTTTAATAGCTGACTTCTGGACACGGGTAATGGTAAAGATAAAAGAGGCAATTACATATTTTGTGTCCTGTTGGGTGAAGGCTAACTATGATGCTGTGCACTTTCGCAAATCAAGGGATTAGTTCAAATCCTCAACTTCATGTGGACTTCATTTCCATAAAAAGGAAGAAAAAGAGTGCTCTCGCCACTGGGGAGACTTTTTAGCATGTATTAACATGATGAAACAACCATTATCTGCTATTTTTGGTGTAAGCTGCCACCTACGACCCATAAATGGCTAAATTACCACAGTTCATGATGGTTACTTGCTGTTTCCACTTCCAAGAAAAAAAGATAATGACAGACTCATGTAATTTAAAAGACATAGAAGGAACTATGACGGTATATTGTTGCACATAAAAACACATGCAAGCATTAAGTGGATAATACTTAATCATTCCTCAAACAAAGCCCAAGAAAATATAATTGCAGCCGAGACCTGATGCGGCTCACAACAGAGTCTGGGTCGAAGCAATTTTACAGTTGCATGCTACTGATTAATTAGAGACTGCTCTCGACATGAAGGAGAACAAAGAACAAAAAGTGTGGCCGTGAATAGTGAGCAGGACTTTCACCCGAGCTAAATGCCACAGATAGTCTTCGTGGAGAGCTGGGTGCACATCAGTGAAGACTCAGTGAGGCTCTTGTCCTCTCGTAATCAGCCAACCTTCATTTATCCGGGAAATTAATCTCAATTTCCCGTCTTTAGAGACTGCTCTTTATAGCAACACGCTTTATATTCACACAGTCACCTCAGGGAGAAGGAGCAACTCATACAGCCTCATTCATGATGTGTGCCTTGCTCAAGGGTTGGCAGAAAAGAGCCATTATTATGCTCATTAATGGGTTAATAATTGTGTTCTCGAGGATTGCTAGGATCGTTTCTTGAATTATAGAAGTTTTACAATTTAAAATACCCTCTTTCTAGATGTGTTTATATATGTTTGTGCTTTCAGTGTCTCTGCTATTGAACTCTTTGCTATGATTGGTTGAGAAATGCTCACGTATTAAGCTTGGAATAAGTACAATGTTGTTAATTGTGCAGTGATTACATGAGATCTACTGACAGTGCATGGTTTGCAGCTCAAACAGGCGTCACCTCCACAAAGTTATTTAGCTGTTTCTTAATGCTTTGTTCGTCTCAAATATTTGCAGTAGAGGAATACCACAGACATTCTGCTTGTAGTTTCCAGTTAAAAAACACAACTATGACAGAGAAAGACATATAATAACAGCAATAACTGCTCTGACATCACTGTGATGTGGTTTGACACTGAGGCAAACTGAATTAACAGCATCTATGAAGTAGTGAGGTTACTGTTTACATCTTAAACTGCCTTCTGCTCTGATTTCTTTCTCTTTCTCAACAATACGACACTTTGTAAGCTTTGCTCAGGCTTTGAGTTTGAGGACGAGTATTGAGTTTACTTCATAATTAATGCATTGAAGGAACTTAATGTCTGCCAGATCAGAATTTAGATGAATGTGTTTCCCCTCACTTTGCTGCCCAAGAGTAAACTAGTGGATCCTTGGCCTTAGACACTGCATCTATGAAAGTTTTATCCAGTAAGACTACTACAGGATGGGCAACAATTATGGTTGAAGGGAGAGCTAACAATATATTAACATTGTTTTTAGAAGCTACTCTGTTTTTCTTTCTAAGTTTTTAGATATTCCTGTGTGTTTCATGTTGGTATAACACAAGGGATGGCGGCAAGTTCTTCCAATAGATCCATAAACCCCTCCATCAGAATAAGCCTCTGATGTGCATTCAAACCAGAGCTAAACAGCATAGTAAAGAATAAATTAAGAGCATTCATCATGTTATTAGACAGCCCTGTAGTCCTAGCCCTCACCTGTCACCTGCACATGTCCCACTGTAGTAACTTGGATGAGCTCTTGTTTTTTAGTGGCTTTTTGACAGTGTTCATCAAATAAAATCCACAGTCGAGGCTCAATACTAACTCTGTGCCGTTGACAGTGAAAATGTGGTTGGGACTGTCCACGATGTTCCCTGAGACAGCCTCGGGATAAATGCTCTGAGGTGAGGCGATTTACCTCACTTCTATTGAGCGCCTCAGCCCTTCATATTTATTTATTTATTTATTTCAGTGTGTGGCCCTCAGTGAAAAAGTCTGGACACTAGAACAAGGTAAAGGGCAGAGCTCTTTGGTCAACCATTACTTTGAAGGAACATTTCATCCACAGCTTGTCAAGGTGAGTGGTCAGCATGGCCTGAAGTCCTATTTTAATTGACAGGGATGCAGATTATACAGAGTCATCTCTTGGGACGGTATGTGCTTCAAATTCTGACTGTGGGCATGTTTCCAGTGAGGCAAAGGGGACAGCACAATGACGCACATAAAATTCAAGGCAGATCCTAAACAAGACTAAAGTGCATGTCCTCCCCAGAGGGACAAACACCTTACTTTGTTCCCTGCGCTGAATGACAGCTTAATGAAGTCAGGCATATTCAACTTGGCAAAGCGTGGACTCTGAAGTGACCAGAGGCTTGTGGGGATTTTCAAATGGACAAACACACTGCAGTAATTTACTGGTGAGGAAATAATAGCAATAAAAATGCATAAAATGACAGACTGACCTTTGAGGCAGACGCAAACATGAACACCAAAAAGCTACACAACAAGAGTGTGTTCAAATGCAGTAATGTCAGAAATCCATAACATTGAATGGGTCTGAATGTCTACACTTTGTAAATGATTTTCTGTCCCCTGATACAGTAGGAAAATGTAAAGATCAAAGCAGAAAAGTTGACATACTTCTTGTTTTCTGGTGTTGTATAAATAAAGAACTGAAGTGAGGATATGAATTATGAGATGTAGGATGGATAAACAGTGTTGATACAGTTACAGCATTATGAACTCAGGTGAATATCTTTCTGATCCTAGACTTATTTCCTTTTGTGATTCACTGAAGCTGTGTCTGTAACCCTCACTGACAGTTGCCATTGTAGGTTTGAACTGGGGCATTATTTCTGCATATTTCTCTGCGGTGGTGAAACATTTACAATGCTTTCTGCTGAAACATTTAAAGCCAGTCCTCCCTCTTTGTGTGGGTGTGTGTCTCCAAAGACAGGGGCTGTACACACAGACACACAAACTCTGAAGATTTCTTATTACGTCTGAACACTTTGAACCTTAATTATTTAGTTGCATTTAAAACTGTTTAGCATAAGCAATAGGAAATATTCTGGATTCCTTTGCATTTATCTTACTCTGAAAACACTTTTATTGCCAGGATGTGTGCCTTCCACCTCCCACACACCATTAGGCAAGTTTGCCTTCTCTCTTCAAACGGTTCTTCCTCTGTAGAAGATTTCTTTTTTTTTTTTCTTTTCTTTTTTTTCTCTCTGAGTCTCGCACACATCAAAGTTGTCAGGTTACACACACATAGACGAGGAGCAAGAGCAAGAAAGTGGGAGAGAGTACACACAACGCGGCTCATCAGTTGGACGTGTTCCTGTTTCCACGTTCCCTCGGAGGACGGAGAACAGCACGACGCCTCCTCGTTCCCCATTACTGTAACACACATGTTCGCTCTCGAAGGCGCCGCATTGTTCAAACACTTTTTATCTGTAAAGAAGCCCACGGATAACAATTGTTCAAAGAAAGCTACCCAATCACTAAAATCGTGTAATCATTAAATTTTACAAACACTAGTTGACACTCGTCCATAAAGCTGAAATTGTTACGTGTCGAAGTTTTCTTTTGTTTCCTTTGAAGGAGTTGCAGCCAAGATACTTATTCTTTTTTAGTGTTTCCAACAACAGAAGCCGTGAATGGGACATAAAACTGCATAAAACCAGACCTTGGTCATCGGAGAATGGATTTTGTGTCTTGAGGCAAAGTTTACTTTTTTTCCCCTCACAGTGATAACAATCGGGCTTTTTAAGTGTGGAATGATAAATCTATTTAGGTTCAGTTTAGGACAGAAGGTCTATTCTGCAGCAACAGAGAAATTTATTTCATCCGTACCTCTTTGTCGACAATTCACCAATAATTAAGATAATAATAAACTACTGAACAGGTCTAATCTCGATGGCATTAACTATTACCTCCACCGGGACCCAGAGCAGGAGAAGCAGTAGAAAATGAATTAATGAATGAATGCAATACACATTTGTGGAAGATAAGATGTGAATTTTGCCTCTGGCTTTTCTAATTATCAGTGATTTGCATTAAACTGGAGAGACTAGGTTGGTTTTACTTCAGAGAGTCAGTATAATTTCATACGTTTTTGTAATCCCAATTAAAAATGCAAACTGGTGATTCCATGTTGCAAAATGATACCAATGAGTAGTTTCCTTTTCTTTCGTTTCATGTTAAATCATCGTTATTGTGTCAGTTTGTTTTCATAAGCCATGAACCCAACCCCCTGGACTCTGACACGCTGTTACCACATCTTGTTTTCTTTGTTCCGTCTTTCCCACAGCGTCTCCTTCCTCATTATCCAGTTTCCCTCTCCATCACCCGCAATGCTCAAATTCTGCCCGTGGCACCAATTTGCCCAGACAGTGAATTGTGTCCAGTTTAATTTGTGTAGCTGAGCGGCCCTATACTGCACCGGAATAGGACGTAATGGAAAGGACTGTTGGGTTAGAAACGGAGAAACAGAGCGAGTAAAGGAGAAACTGTTCGCTGTTAGCTGTTAGCTGTGGGCTAATGCTGCAGAAAAGTCCAGCCATCGCTAAATCTAAACATCACTGTGAACTTTAGCTGCATTTTAATAAATACAAGTAGTGTGAGTGTTTTAAGTGAATTAAATAACATCATAAAACATGCATGTTGAATGTAAAGTCAGTAAATGAATGTGTGAGTAAATAGTTATCTGTCAGTGTATGTCTCTAAGTGTTAGCCCTGCGATTCCAAAGTAGTTACACTTGGCTTATGCGACCGATAGAAGGTGAATGAATGAATAGGAAAGGAGGAGTTTTCTTGTACTACAGATTTAATTTACACAGGTTCAACTTCTGTGTTAAATGTTACTCAAATAAGTTCTGTTCTGTGTTTTTCTTGCTTTCTAATATAATCAGCATTCATAAATCAAACCAAATGACTATAGATTTTTTTTCCTGCAATACAAGTTATAGCATTATCACTTCCCCAACACAAGCATTACAAATAATCATAAATTCATTCATATAAAATGCACCAACAGAAGAAGAAGACATCCATACTAATACAGTTTGTCGACACTGCGGTGGTTCTCTTGGTCTTCTCAGACTTCTGTGTTGCCTCGTTGACACTCTTCCAAATGTGATTGAGGTTTTGGGTGTAGAGTTTGTCCGGTTGTAGCCAAGAGAGATTTTTTTTCCCCCTTCAAATTCAAAAGCAATCTGATTAGAGCTCTAAATTGCTTTTCCTCTCAACCTCTTAAACAGATCTCCCAACTCCCACCCAACATCCCATCTCCAATCTTTTCACCAGCTCTCTTTCTCTTTGCCTCACTGCCTTTCTATCTTTATAATTACTTATTATCTTACACTTATGAATGTATCAAATACTGCAGTGCACATGACTTTCCTTTTACATTGCCTTACTGTTGTACTGTTAAGCTCATTTACCGCAACATTTAAAGTATTTTGTCCCACTAATATCCCATCTCTGTCTATCGACGTCCCATTTATGGAAAAGAGAACAAAACAACAGATAATCCAGTCTTTGTAGCAGATAAGAACAAGGAAAACTGTCTTGGAGAAGTTTAGTATGGCATATGATACATGTACAACCCACGATCTGGAGCAAAAGAGAAAAATATGTCATATTACACACCTTCTATTTATGTTTTTGTTCTAATATCAGCTCAGACAATTTTAATATGTCTCCAATTTACAACCAAGACTGCTGCACACACGTTGCATTTGGGAGAATAACTTTAGGATGAAGGTTTTTTTTAAAAAATGAGGTAAAATGGAACTGCTGCCTTTTCCTTTGTTCTCAGTTTTTTTTTCTCTCTTTTATTTTACTCTCACCACCACTGCTGCTTTTTCTTTTATCTGCTCTACTCAGGGTGGGCCGTTCCCCATTCTTTCCACACTCATCCCATTAGTCCATTAGACGCTGCTGCGAGATGTACATTATTTCGGTCTCGGGGGACGGCCTATCACTTTCACTTTCTCGTCAGAGAGCCAGAGAGAATGGCATGTACTCAAGGCAAGAGGCCTCGCCATGCCTTGTTAGGTGTGTCTCAAGCATCAACGATTTGCAATTACAGCGTCTGGCTAAACTTCTCAGGACTCAGAGGAGTCAGCACTCTGGTCCAATCAAACAGCAGCATGAACCTGCAAAGTGACTGAGCATGGGGGCTTACATGTATGTCCTGTGTCTGGAAGTATGCAGTGCAGAATGAACTATTTTAATGGTGCAAAGAGAAAATGGAGCATTTCAAGTAACAGCCTAGAAGCAAGAGTATGCGCTGGATATATGTGTAATGTGCCAAACTCAAAACAGAAACATCAAAGCGCTCAAAGTTCTTCAAAGCTATACCTTTGAAGAACTGTGATGCCACTAGTGTTGGCTATATTTAATCCAAAAGAAGATGAAACAAATGCAGTAGGTTTATAAAGACAGTGACATCTTCTTTGCCGTTGAAAGTGAAAAGAGATGCTGAAGTAAGTTTAGTGTTTGGTGAGTTTAAACAAAACAGCACATGCAACATATTTTAACAAACGTACATAGAGTTCAAGAGATCTGGATTCCCTCTTTAAAATCAGCAACTTTTTACATTAATCATTCCTGTAGATGTACTTCTGGTGCAAATATGGAAATGGAAATATGGTGCTGCATAATTTGCCTCAAAAGCATAAAATGGAAACTGTTACATCACCTCTGCAGCAAACAAAGTGCCATCCCATCATTCTTTAAACATAACACTCAACAGACCCTCTTGTGTGACTAAACTGATTAGATGTTAAGGTCAGATTACATTATAAAATACATTTTTGAATCAGATATTGAATGAGAAATTTCAAACGGAGGCATTAAATGATGATGTGGTGACATTTTCACAGTCAAAGGTCAGATTGACGATAAAACATTTCTGTAGCTTCTGCCAAAAATACGCTCCAAACAATTACGTGTCAAATTGGAAACCACTGACTGCTCTTTCACCAGAATATACTGTGGCATTGTGGGAAACGTGTGGATACAACGTGTGCATCACAAATACTGGTGGTTTTAAATTATGTAGGGCTTCCACAGTTTGACGGCCATCACATCTGACCAGTTCAAAGCTTTACAGCACCCTCAGATTTATGCAGAAGTGTTGTTTGTTTTTTTTCTCAAGATATATCACAGTATTGAAAATGATTGGACGTGGCATTTGTTTTATTAGTAAGACACAGCTCGAGAGAAATTCAGAATAGCTTGTCGTGCACAGAGCCAAGTCAATGTCCTTAAATCTTTAAGTGAAAATCTTGTGTTGAAATATACACCCTTGAATATTTTAACATCATTGGCACAAGAGATGTGGCCAAACCTCGCAGGGCTGTAATAACTCAGACTATTCAGGGCTCAGACTGTAAAACAAAGTACGACTTTTACCAATACACTTTTTGTGGGTTGTGCTTATTTGGTTGGAGTCCAGTACGGATCATGGAGGATCACAGTGGGTGGGTCTGATCTCCGTCCCTCTTCGTGCTCACTTTCTCAGCTGGCCCTCTTCTTCTGTCAGCCATTCATCATCCTCCCCCACTGCTTCCCAAACACAGCCTGTTTCCTTCATCTTCGTCCATAACCTGAAGCTTTTCTGTAGCCCTTCAGCGCTCTGCCCCGTTTCCCAAGCTGCAAAATGATGGATTTGTTTTCACCAGACCCCGTGACCCCGCTTCTGGCCATGCACTGGTCAGACTGTGACTGACATTTAGCCCCAGACCCTCACCTCCACTCTTCATCTTTGCTAGGACTTCATATGACCTTTAAACTCTCAATCTCTGCCTGAATATTTACTCTGCTGATAAAATAAATACAGTATGAATCAGAAAAGGAGAAAAGGAGGAGGCAGGAAATGAAAAGGTAAGTCAGACCAGGTTCAGGACACATCCACTGATCGCTGTGAGCAGTGCGTGGAAATGATAAACTCACACTGTATGCTTCAGCCGACGTAAAGTTATCAAAACCAATTTGGCTTTAAGTGCAGTGTGTGGCTAGAAGATGTACACCTGCAGTTGTAGGATTTATTATTTGTGGAACATATTGTTACGTGGCTGACAGCTGGTGTTTTATAAATGACAATGTGCCTGCTCTGCAAGGCTTAGATTTACAATAGTATCTAGATCAGGAGAGAATACTGCAGAGGAATCACCCGTGTCAGTGTGAATAGCCGAAAGGTCCCTTGCTTTTGCTCTATCAATTGTCTCCAGACAAACACTGTCTTTCAGCGCATTTACTATAATCAATTTGAAGTTTTTTTGTTCATAAAAGAGGATGTCATATTTGTTATTTGTTGCTTTGGGGTTCTAAAAAAGCCGTCTGAATTGAGCATTTTTGAGATGCAGACACCAAACAATCCCAACATGCCTCTTAAAGTTAAAATCATCGACTAACTCTTGGATATATTGGATCATAATGACCTTGTATTTGATGTTGATGTGTGTTTATACACCTATACATTCTTAGATTTTGTACTCTTTTGTCAAACTTCATGTCAAATCTGGCTTCTCCGCTGGAAGCAGTGTGTTGATGACATTTGCAGTAGATTAAACTGTAGCGTACAGTGTTTGCGTCATTTTTGGGTCACATTCAAATTGGAAATGCAAGAGGGTGCATTAGCAGCAGTCTAGAGTGTCTGTTTTTCACTGGGATGCTTCTGGTTTTTAGAACACACTGACAGACAGACAGACAGACAGGCAGACAGCAGGGCCAAATATAATGGCATCATTTTTAGGCTGCATTCAAATACAGTTGGGCAATATGGGGAATTTGCCACATGAAGAGTTTGTTTTCCACTGTGATGCTTGTCGTAGCAGCAGTCAAAACCACTCCCCCCTCTTTTCTTCCGCCGTCGACAAACGGCAAGCATGCAAATTTATGCAGCCCATATTCTAGCCCCTGCAGTGACAGAGATTTTGTGCTTAACATGACAAGCCTTTAGCCCTTCAAATCGCTCCACCATCACTTGTTTTTGTCTGATCCCATCTCCCTGCCACAGACTGTTTTTCTGTGTCTCACTCGCTTTGTGTTTCGGAGCCACTCTATGACAAGCCTTCTCACTGCTGTTTGTTGTATTTGTCCAGGCAAGCCGCTGCAAACCCCAAACAAGTGTTAAAAAGGGCTGTGTCAGACCAGAGAGAAGGGAGTAGGTTTTCAGATCCAGCTATAGGTCTGCTCTGCCACGAAACACTACCGCTCGGAATGTCAGAAACACTCACATTTAGTTTGTGTTTTTGCCAATTCACAAAGGTATATTCGGGGTTTCATTCTCACCGCATCCCATCTCCTGTTGGCCACGGGTTTTGACATGCTCTGAACTTGTTTAGGCATTTGATAAGAGGGCTTGTCATTGAAGTGTGGTCAAAGCATTTCCCAGTGGAAGTTGGAGGTGGCGTTTGACAACAGATAAGGTGAGAGGGTGGCTGCATGAATGCTAATGTACACCAAAGGAGTCAGGAGCTCTTTGTATCTGCAGAGCAACGGCATATGGCACAACACAGAGTCGCATGTTTGTTTTAACTTTACTTTGACCTATTTATGTCATCTTGTAACCTGCTAATAGCTGTAATATTTTCAATTACAATACATTTACTCTGTAGGGTTAAGGTTAAGTGAAGTCATGTCTCCCAAAGGTGCTAATTCCAGTTAATTATAAAATATGCATATGGCTAGATACAGGGAACTAATGGAAAAGTCAATGAGATGTTAATTAAATGACTCATACTCTTATAGATTATGTGATTTCTTAATGAGCACAAAGAGTCTTGTCTGGGGGTCTGCTCCCATCGAGAGAAAAGGCACAGCTCAAGGTGGGTCAAAAGGCAAGGTTCTTTAATATTTGCATGATGTACGGTGGTTTCCATGAGTAGAGATATTATCTTCAGGTATTATGGAAGGTTTCTTGACATAAAACAAGCCAAAAAAACCCTCTCAGAGTCAGAACTGGGTCGGCCGCTGAGAAACTGCACCAAGTAAGTTGCAGTGAGTGAGTAAAAGAGACTGGACACTTTCTGGACGTCTTACGAGAACTTTATTGACCATCAATATGAGATGTGCAGATGGTGAACATTTAACGCTGTCTGGCTACACTTCTGTGGGTTAAAAAAAGCCTTGCATTGTGTCAGTATGGAGCCATAACAAGAACAGATGTCCTGGTTTTAAGGAAACTGCAATATAGCCAATAGATGGTCTTTTGGCTCTCATATTCTTATTATATTCTGAGCTACTTGTGGCCACTAGCACTGTCAAATCCCATAGAGCCCAGTGAGGATTTTCCCCATGGACCACAGCTGTAAGAGAAATGTGTATAAAACTGCTGATGGTGCAAAACTTTCACAATGATCTGGGAATTTTTACGTATATTGCACCAGTGAGCAACTTTCATGGAAAATAACCACGGGCTATCATTTGTCCTTCTCTGTAAAAGCTATGGCAAAGCTAGTTTTTCCCCCCAAGATTTATATCTGATATTTATACATTTTCAAAAATATTAAAATGATTTCATAATTCTTCGTCCTGATTGAATGAAAGTCTGGTGGTATTCTTCTTTCCAACAGACCACTTTCTCAGCGGGCTTTTATCATAATGTGTGCTATTTTGCATCATCCACGAAGCTAATTACTATAAACAATCCTCCAATTATTTTACATTCTAGTCTTCTTTGCCACTTCCCTCATATATACTGAGAAAAGCAAGTCAATTACAAAAACATCAATGTTCTCATTACACAAACACTGATATTTATAGCAGCTGGCTCGATGCGTTTAGTGTTCATTTCTCTCTTCATTACTAAATTTGTTCAAACGGAAGAAAGTAGAAGGTCAAGTGCCTTTGAAAATACTGCTATGTTTCAGCCTGTAATGTTTAAAAAGCTGGAGCTGTGTGGGAACGAAAATGAAGGAATGAGAAAAGGAGCAAACAACAATGCATTATGGAACCATTTCTCATTTTGTTGAAACATTATAAAAATACATGCTCTATTATGTAATAAAAACACATTTTATAATAGTGGTGGAATTTTGTATAATGCAGTATATCACAAAATGTGTCAAATCCGCTTTACATAATGCATTGTTACTGAATGCATCTGGCGTCTTTACAAAAGCAGCAGTTGTGTCCAAATGTGGGGGTTATTTCATTTAAATGAAGTACAGCTCTTACACAAACCATCACAACTACACAGTATGTATTAGTTCGTATCTACTTTTGACAGAACAGAGGCACAAAAAAGAGAAAAACAAGGCAGGATTGGTATCAAACATCAACACAAGTTGCCCACAGCAAACCTGCAGGAGTGACATCTAAGAGAGTCCCATTATCAGTGCAACCTCGTTTCCCGTGCTTCGGCTGATAGCTCCTTCAGGGCAACATATTGGGGTCAAGGAGGACGTTATACCTGCAGTGGAGGCAGTTTCTGTCGCCATACCCCGGGAGTGTAGGGCTCAAGAGGAGCTTAGGGCCTGGCTCTTGGCGGGACCGCAGCGAGGTAAGCAAGAATATGACTAATGGGAAACAGGTTCGCAGTGGCAGCTTTACTCAGTCTTACGCAGCGAGTCGATGACCTCCCTCACACTCATCTATATGTGTAACTAATATACACACTCACCTACCTCTTTACAGCCAGAAAACATCATAATAACCACCAGTAGTCGCTGTACGAAAATCAATTTGGACGTTGAAGTGCAGAGAACGAATAGCTCATTCCATTTCCTAAATGCTCTCATCATTGATCTGGGGCATGGCTACTTTCTGATGAATTGCACACAGAGCCGGCGCACACACGTAACAGTAAATCTGCTCTGAGTAAAACAACTGTAGAACAATTTATGTCGCTGCTGTAAATGAATCACACCAAAAAAACGAAATGTGATAATTTTTCAAACATAATGAGGCTGTTTTGAAGACTGTTCATGTAGTAGCTGGGTCTGATTGAGCCAAAGTGAAAATAGAGGGTTTTACGGCGTTGAATGGGTCTAGTGTCTACTGAGAGTATGTAGGTGAATGTATTATTTTCAAGCTCATTCTGTTATAAAAGGGGTACATTTACTGTGATTAGCACTTGTTAATAAAGTCCATTAACTGTGATGCTGACACTATTCAGCTAGAAAGAAACTAATGTGTAATTTTACTGGTGAATAAAAGATCGCTTTAACAAGTAAATTACTACAGCAATCGTCTGTTTAAACAAGCACCAAGACCTCCATTTGTGTTATTGCAGTAATTACCGCTATTTCTTTACACTTCAAGAAATTACAGACCCACTTGTGTAATTACACATAAAAGCCGTGTAAAACTGGTTTATTTGACACGTCAGGTTAACAAATAAAAGTCAGTCCTGTTATAGATGACAAGGAATAGCCTTTATGTTTGATGTAAGTTGGAGAAACTATTGGTAAATGACAAGAAATAGCCTTTATGTTTTATAAATGTTGGAGAAACTATTGGTAAAAGAAGATTAGTTAAGGATTAGTAAAGGAAAGTGTTTGTTTTTAAAAACTAAGAACCCTCCATTTGTACAAATATATAAAAATATTGTTTTTATATCTCCATGTTTATGTTTATAGATGGTTATAACAAGTGACAACACACACCAGTTTGTTGAGAAAGTTGCTTTAAACACTTTTTTTTTACTAATAAATTACCACTATATCTCCATCAGATACACCTTCTCCATAAATTAGCACGTTTAGATATGTATCAAGTCCGGTCTGACCTTCCTTTATTTGCCGGTCGCTGCCATTAACCACATCCTTCTTTTCTACTCATCACCGACCGTGAATGAATGTAAAACCTCTCTCCTTTCTGCAGCGTGTTTCTGCAGAAATGAACCTAATATCATTTGCATTCTTAATGAGTGCTCTTTGGAAAGCCAGTGCGCTGTGACTGCACTGGAGCAATAAAAATAAACAACACACACCACAGACTTCGCTCTTTTCTGGAGAATAACGGCTTTCTGAATCACTGAAGATGGGGTCAATGCTGAGATGCATCTTCCCATTAATAAATACAATTATATCTTTTTTTCTGTGTATTCTTGTCCTTTTTTTACAAACTAACTGTGAATTATAGCCTCCAAACTCATTATTAAGATCACTGCGCTGAGAAGAGCTGCAGAGCATTACAGATTAGCCGTTTACATGACTCAAAAAGTGTTTATATTGTCCCTGAGGGGAACTGAGTTTTCAGATCTACCAAAGAAAACAGAGTGAGTCATGAGCAACAGTGGACAACATACACCGCACTGTGTGGTAAACATCATTCTAACATTTCAGTTTTGTAAAGCCAGCAACCCGCTAAGCTCATTTTAGCGGATTATTACAGACATGCCAAATGTTAAGCCCCGTGTCCTTCATGAAATTCTTGTTTGCTTTACGATAAAGTGTGGCCAGAAATCACACCATCACTTCCTACAATTTGTCTCCTCTTGTCGCTAAATGCAGGATTAACCTTTAAAAGCTTACACTAACATCTGGTATTTGAGTATTTGAGATTAAACATATTGTGAAAAATGGGAGAGATACTGACAAATAGTGGATAATGACAAAGTCTTATCTGTAATTAGTCTGTACAGCATTGTATACATAATGTTCTTCTTTGGACAGAGTGAATTACTCTTGCGCACAACTTAATTTCTTCCTCATTTTTTAAAGTCCATCTCGGCAGGAAAGTAGGTCTGACCTTGTCTACCTGTAATTAATCAAAAGAATCTGCCGTGTAGTGCGCTCAAGTCTCATTTTGGTAACTTTATATTGTTGTCTTTTCAGAGTTTGTATCTTGGCGAAGTGTCAAAGAGACAGTTAGCACCGAGGCTACTGTCCCAATGTAATTTCCATCACCATGCATAATTTAAAAGACCCGGCTATTTTAGGGACATTTTTTGGGCTGGGAAGAGTGCCGGCGGAGAGTGAGCCAAGTGAGTCTGAGTACAAGACTAATGATGGTAATGGCCGCAATTATATATACGGCCATGCTCTCATTTGGCTCACAAAGTCACTCGCTATTCCATCTGTCTTTCTCCGATTATCTGCTCTCTCTGCTCAGTCTTTTTCCAGCCCTTTCTTTGTCCACGCCTCTGTCCTCTCTGTCCCTCAGAGTCTGTGCTGACAGGTGAGAAGATAGCGCTGCAAGTTATCTCAATCCTGCCCACCTATCTGTAGTCTCTGTGACAAAAAGCCAACACTAATCAGATTGTGTCAGACTCGCACCATTTGACATTTTGCTCTCTAGTCCTAGTTATCTTGGAATGTAAAAAATACAGTAGTTGAATCCATTTTTATTGGCGCTGACCTTGGGGGCAACACTCGACAGTAGTTCACGGTAGAATAGCCACGTTTTAAACTTTAATCAGGACGTTCAGCTCCAAAACTTTCACTATTAATAAAACACAATACTGTCTTTCAATTCAACAAAGTAAAAGGAGTTCATATTAAAGGAAATTTACTGTAAGAAGTGCACATAAGTGGCTTTCTTTTCAGTGTTGGGTGGACAGGCTGCTAATACTGCATCTTTTTTTCTAGTATCAATAGGAATAATCCCAAAAAAAGCATGTGTGAGTGAGTATTCTAATACTTGGTACTATTAAAGCAGTAAGAGTAATCTAAATGGACTGTAATCTGAGTTAAACAAATCCTAAACCACTGGCTCACGTCGCAAGAACAACTTAAAACATGTTCAGCCCAAAAGGGATCGATACTTCCTCGATCCTGAAGATTTATTTGTAAAAGTATGTAACAAATGGATGGTGATGTTGAGCATGATTTTACTTTTTGAATCAGAACTTTCTATTCTCTGCGGGCGCTGTACTTTTTGTGGGTTGTCTTTACCTTGTCCTTGTTTTATTAAAAAGCAGTCCTCGAATGACAGTTGCTGCTGCACACAACTCTTAAATTATAAAGAGGCGCCTGTACCATCAAATCAGCACAGACCGGGTCAATTCTCATCTCACTTGTTATGGCAGAACAATCGCACTGACCTTTCTCTTTCCCCACTATCTCGCATTCAGGGCATGGCTTTCACACTTAGTTAGATTAAACATTACTTCCCATGTAAATATTTTAGACCGTTTCACCCCTGCAACCCTTCCCAGGCATTTATGTGTTAGCCTAATCCTTCCAATATTCCGAGCCGAGCGTCAAAGTCTCACGGCCTTCTTATGTTCTTCTTTGAATGTGCAGGTTTATCTCCAGAGGATAAGGTTAGCTCCGGAGCCGGCAGCCGGTGTCACATTGTTACAGGGACACAGTCGTCCTCCATGCATATTCCCCTTTCTCTTCAGCAGGCATCACAAGCTGGTCAGGTTGACATGATTTATAGAGTTCCCTCTGAATAAATAATCCATTGCAGTCTTGGGGATTGGGGAATAGGTGATGCAGAGGCTTGCCCGAGTGATGTAGGGGAGTGGGAATGGGACGGCACACTAGATGGGATGAGAAGATGGAGCGTAGACAGGCAATGAAGGTGAACATAAGGAGAATAGATGAGGCACAATGGAGTAACCCTGTATTGTGTCTATCAATAGTTGAATTTATGTAGCATATGTAGTTTCATGCTGTATGGCAATTTATCTTCTTCAGAATTAACTAAATGTAAGATGTAAATGAGCATTTTTATGTATTTAATTTAAGGTGTATTGCTATAACAAAAACAAGCTTCAATTGTATATGAACCTGAAATTTATTTAGCATCCTGATATTGGCATTGTTAGTCCTCTTATTCAGGAGTCTGTGTTGCCTTTGGGAGACAGCATTGTTGCATCAATAATGCATATTAGGTGGGTGTTTACAAAGCATTGATGCAAATGAGACCCAATGAACATCTGGCTAGTTCAAAGGTAGGAGAGATGAAGGTGATGTGAGCAAGAGCTACAGCTGCAGCGACTAAAGAGGAACAAAAGTGGAAAAGATGAAGGCCATCTACATTTGTTGTTGCTTAGTGTCTAACGAAGAGGAAGTCACGTGTGGAGAAAAATGAAAGCCCTCTTGATCTGTGAAGTGAGCACTTTAGATATGCATTTGACTCCTGATTTGCATTTCAAATAGATCTCACATAAAGCCTGGAAGCAGAGTGAAGGCAGTCTAACCAGATTTAAAATAAGAAAAGCGGGCCAATGAAATAAGGACAACGTGTAAAGATTGGCGGCTCAAGAAGCGTCTCCTCACATAAATACTGCAGTTCATTCCTATTAAAACGAACCCTTATAACCCCATCTCAGCAGCTTATGATGGATGCCAGTCCTTGAGAGGTTGCTTTAACGTCTTTATGAGTTCATCCAACTATTTATCAGAAGAGATTACCCCAAAACATCCCAACATTAGCAAATGTTTACATGGATTAGTGAAAGATTAAAGTGTTTTAGCCATCCTGCTAATCAGCCTAGCTATTGTCTTAATGCATTAAAATGTCATTTTATATTTACTTGCAGAATAGTAACTTTATGAAAGCAAAAAATGAGATGGCGATGGCTACATAAACAAAACTTGAAGCATCTATTTCTATTTTCTGCCTGTTGAGTGAGAAGCTCATACATCTGGCATGTGTGTCCAGTTGCAGTGCATGTTGGGAGTCGTTGGGAGGTCAAATAGAAACTGAGCACCAATATAGGATGCTAATGACCTGGGAGTAACTGTTTAACTTTGATTATGGATTTGCAAGCAAAGCAACCTGGTCGGCAGATCTGTCACTTCTGTGATTTAGCCACTAACCGTTAACATTGGGGTCTGTTTATGATTACTATGTGGTATCATATTTGTGGTTAGGGGCTGTACGTGCCCCTTGTGGATTAAGCTGTTTGATGTAAGAAACATATCTGCCTCATCAGCATCTGTATGGACCTTATTGCACTCATTCTGCAGAAATTATGTACGGCCCTCCATTTCTCAAAGTCTCATTTGGGACCTTAACATATCTGTCAGTTGGAGAAATGGTTCAACACTCACAGCCAGTTCTTGGGGGATCCCAGTCGCAGTGTTTGGTGTCTTCTTGTCTCTCATTACAGTGATAGAAGACTGGATCAATGTCTCTGTCCCTGAGATCATTATCCACTCATTTTGATTCTGGTGCAGTCTCCAGAAAGACTATTAGTAACAAGCGTGTAACACATCTCACTTCTGGACATTGCATCACTGCACATCATCCAGTCATTTGGTCCAATCAGTGCATTTCAAAGTTAGGCTATTTGTTTTGATATCTTTTGAAGTGAGGTTGTGATGTGATAAGTTTTAAAAAGGCTGTGATTGGGGTTTGTTACATTTGCATTCATGAAGTGCAGCCATCATTTCTGATTCATTTATTCTTGTTGGAACTGTGGGCTATTGCAGCTTCAAACTTGCCTAAAAGTATTGGCTGTGACTTCTTCTTCCACTTCTGAGTTGTTATTGGACTCAGGTGGCAATGCGTAAATGTCAATCAGTGACACTTAACCGAGACATGCAGTTTTTAAATATTCACTGTGTGAGGTTTAATCAAATCTCTGTTTTGTGGCCTGAAAACTCATGTGTTTATAAAAATACCCATAATGTTTGTGTATCCAAGGCCAAGTCAAAGCCAAAACCAGGGCCTCAAGAGAAGAAATACCCGAGATAACAGTTCTGAAAATCTTACCTCTAATGACAAACTTGTATTCAGAGCCTGGTTATATTTGAAGACAGACAACCACAGTAATCACGTCAGCTGAAGCTAACACTCCTGAGTCTTTCATGTCCAAAACCGAGACAAGTAGAAATTTACGTCGCTCTCTTGATAGACCAACTGTACCAACTCCGATCTCGAACACAGAACTGCAGTTTAGCATATTTTCTCTTTCATCTGTCCTTTTGTACACCAGTAGCTTTGATATTCATTGCACTTTTACATCATAGAAAAGTGAAGTGTGTTCAAGGGCCCTCTGTGATTATCTGAGATGCATCGACACTGAATGCTCTTTGCTCTGTCTGTCTCGTTATCCATATGTCTCTTAAATGATTGGTGTAATCAAACGGCACACTTTAGACAGTTTAACCCCAGAACTACTTTACACTCCAGGCCAGACAGACGAGGTCACACGTGGTCACATCCAAAATAAACCCCAAAACCACCAATCATTTTTGTATTATTCATTATTTTGATTGGGTCATAAACATCTTTCTTCGACTATCTTAAAATGGCTGATTTGTTTGTTTTGTTGTTGATCTCTCCCTCCTTCTTCGTCGTCCTGAGACAGTGCAGCCAGGTTGGTGTTTGCAGAGTCAAGCTGACACCGTCCAGAAATAGGAAGTGGAGCAGACAGAGCGCATTAGACCTCAGTTAAGCTCCAGACCTTCAGCTTTGGTTCAGGCTCCTGCTTGATGCTTTCTGAAGACAGTGTCTGTCTAGCCGATGATGCAACTTGTAAACCTAATGGCTGTGGACACATGCACGGGATGTGAGTCAAAACAAACTTCAGCTGTCGTGTTGCCTTTACTGGAAATAATGAATTTGTGTGTTTTCCATTTGCCAGCTGTTGTTAATTTGTCCATTTAAATTGGTGCAAAATCATTTAACATATAAAGCTCCTTAATGAAATTATGATAGGTCTTAATTATTTTTGCCTCTACCCAGCTGTTGTGGAAATGTTACTATTAGTCTCAGTAAAACGCACATGTCTGCAGGCAACAATAAAACAATAACAATATTCAGTTGAACAGAAAGAGGAAAGAAGTGGATGCCATCTGAGGCTCGGTCCACACTCATATGTATTCATTAGTGCAGGATGAAAATGTCTCTTACAAAGGGATGCTTAGGTTTACCACACTGGGACAGAACAAAGTGCAGTAATAATACTTTTGCTGCTAGTGTCCAGCCTTTTTGCCCATTGTTTGCAAAAAATTGTAGGAGTAGTACTGTATATAGAGAAGGTTACCCACTTTGCAATAGAGAGGGCATTTTTTACATTAGTGTAGACTTTTTAAGGACTTAAGATTATAACTCTACCATAAGGAGAAGAAAGACTGAGAATTTTATCTTAAGCATTGTATCTTCATGTTGCTCATAACTTAAGGGGGAAAAAAACACTGAGTAATGTTGCTTTTTTAAGTTTTGAAATGGACATTTGTGTGGATAGAGCCAAAGATACAATACAATTGCTGACTAAAGAAACCTGCCTAATTTTAACCAATTGCAAGTGTAATATTATGAATGAGAGCATGTTATTGGTTCGAATCCTCGTCCAGGTCCATTTAATACATGTTATTCCTCTCTCTCTCTCATTACCTGTATGTCCTGTGATATCCACTGAAGGCTAAATACTATAAAGTGCTATAGATCTAATGAAAATCAATAGTAATTTTTTTTTTAAACATTGCATAAACTGCTTTGTTCTAGATCATAGCAGTAATTTGTAATACAAACTGACATTTGATGGTTTAATCTCACACATTTCTGTTTAAACAAACTGCTACGAATAAAGGAACTTTTTTTTTTTTTGTGAAACTGGAAACATTTCAACCTAAATAAACTCCAAATGATTACATCCAGATGGACAAACAGAACAACAGACAGACAGAATCATGGCCAAGAACTGAGTATGAAGTATTAGTGTTACTGGGATTTTCACACAAACTACGGTGCTATTGGAGTTTTGTTTTGCTGACTGCTATCTCCCCCCTGTGTCCTTCACGCTAACTGCTGGTTGTTTGACCCAAAATGATTATAGGACTGAAGAACAGCAGGGAGCAGTTACGAGACAACACAAGGGTTTGACAGAGATGAGCAGGAGACAGAAAAGGAACAGGGGACAAAGCATGAGTCCGAGCAGAAGTGAGAAATATAAGAAGGAATGAGACGGAGGGTGAGAAGTGAGCGTGACACGGCGAGAGTAATGTGTGCTGCGGACTGAGCCCAGAAAAGATTAGGGAGGCAATATCAGACTGTCCATCAATGTCACAGCATTGGTGTCCTCTGTAAGCCATTTCATCCTTCAGACTGAGAGGCCCGGCAGCCCTCATCTGTTTACCTATTCAACTCCAGACACACAAATCCATGCACTTAGATGGAGCATTTCTAGGATAATGTGAAGGATAAATGCCCATAATACTTTGTAGAAGACAAATCTGTATTCTTATAATGTGGTAGAAGGCATATTGAAGCACATATTTTAAAGACATGCCTCTCGGGTGCAGTCTGTACTTACAACCTGACATTTATCTAAAAAACACAAGTATATATTTGTACAAATGGATGAGAATATATTATTAAGTCTTGTGTGTGCTTTAGGCTGGGAACATCACCTTTTCTAGGTTATTCTACTCTTTATTTAGGGAATTCATGACCTAAAAAACTCCAGGATGATATTTGGCAGTATGTAATTATTCAATCACTTTCATTTTTAATAATTCTATTTGAATGTAGACAGTGGTTGGACATCTTCAGGCTTAGGTTTGGAAAGGAACAGAGGATAGACGTCCACTTCTTAGAAACAGAAAACAATCCCTTTAGTTTTGTATGTAATAGAAGCGCTGGTGTTAATGATTGGGAAGAAAAAAGACCAGGGTTTTCTTAAGAAACACGTTCGATTGTTCAATCAGTGGAGCGTGGGTAGATAACCTGATTGGACATTAATTTTGTGAAGGAACCTTTCAATCACTTTCTTCTGCTCTGTGCTCATCAGGTCATGTGATTGTTGCGTCCACTCTTGCCACACTCTTAAGGTTTTTGATCAGATTAGATTTGTTTTGTCCATGTGGCATTTACATTTTAATTGAACTGTTCCAGAGTTCACGATTTAACATGTTTGGTGTGCACTTTAAAGCAGCCACAGCAGCATGAACAGACCTGAATAATTGCTATAAATGGTAAAGCTATGGGTCAAAGTTAAGGCGCTCAAAGTTTTATAATATATCTGTCATAATATGCTAAATTGGGCCAAATACTTCCAGACGCAACTGATGTGAGATCGTGCCTTCAGGCTAAATCTTTCTCGTTAAAAATATGCATAAAGTCATTTTTGGCTCCGTGCTGAAGAAAGCCCAAAGTAGATTATTAGATCATGACAGATGTTTCAATAAGACAATAGATAATGAAGGCACAGAGGTTTAAGTCTACACAGTACGTTTTCATGCGCTGCTGGTTTCACAGGTGATTATTGAACGAGGGATGATCTTTTGACGGATGGTTTTGCTAAAAAAAACCCTGCTACACAAAGCCTCTGTGTAGCTGTGTGAAAGTGACATTGCTTTAAAACTGGAGTGGGAGCATTTGGAGGCATTAGGGCTGGTCTGACTGCTGTGATTAACCTCAGCGCACTCTAAGTAATGGACAGGTACCGATTTAGTATCAGCGCTGTAATATCACACTCCTGCTTCAGTATGTAATTATCTATTTGCGCCAGATGACTTTGGACAAAAATCCCATTGAGCACAAGGCTAGACTACCTAGGGGGAGCTTCAAGGCCGTTTTGTACTGTGTATTTAATTGGTGTGCACAACAGTAAGGGCTTTTCAGGAATGTGCACATAGTTTCAGGCTGAATCTGAGAAAAAATGTCCTAATTAAAAAGAAGACGTATAAGCAGGAGCCAGTGCTAAATAAAGAATCCAATTATTCTTAGCTTGGCGAGATTTTTCACACAGTTAAATGGTAATAGTGCATAAGTAGTGGGCAAACATATATTGGTTTTATCCAAGGAAACATATTTAGCTTTCTGACTATTTGCTTTCTCAGCAGATGGAGCTCAATCTGTAATGAAGTGCTTTTTCATCCCAGGATGAGTGACAGATTTTTAGCCCAAATAAAAAGGAGAAAACAAATTTGTTTTGTCTATATTTTGGTGATAAAAGACTCAGTTTGTCCATCACAGTTTATCTTTATTTGTGTTGGTTCTGACATTTAAATGACTGTTTGGTAAATTAAGTAATTTAGAAAGTCAGGACGCCGTCACCAAAAACAAACTTTAATAGTTCTCTTTTGGAGTAAATGTGTTTGGTGAACTTTTTACAGCCACTCCCTCCTCCTTTTCTTACCATATGCTTGTTTTTCATTTTCCTTCATGAAAGAGAACATCCATCATCTATCATTTTTGTTTACTTGTATTTGTTCGACCATGACCGAGCGTTATGAAGTTCTGCCCTATTCCAGAAATCACTGATTGTCACCATTTTCTGGCTCTGCTTAGAGGGAATAATCTGGTGGGACCACTCACTGCTGGCTTCAAAAAAGATTTCCAACCCTACATAATTCTCTCCGGGGAATTCATTCATTTCTTGCTCTGTATGCGTGCACGTAGTCGAGAAGCTCCGACGCGACAATGGTCCAACGAGTACAGTGGATTGGAGCCGGTGATGAGGCTGCCTTGGTTCAGATGGGCTGCACTGCACACAACGACAGATAAATGTTTTCCAGGAGGGAGACGCTGCTCTGAGACTTCGTATTTGCTTCTAAATGGATGCTGCTAAAGTGTGAGATTATGATTATGATGCTGCTGTTATGATGATGATGCTACTCATTTGCTTACTCAACCAAAAGAAGTACGTAATAAAGAAGAAGATGGTGAGCAATTCAAAGTCTCTAAGTATCTTTCTTCCTTTATTGTTCCATTTCCAGATGCTCTCTTATCGGAGGTGAATCCTAATTTCCCAAAGGCTTTGAGACTTGGGCTTTGTGTGAATGGAAACCATACTCTTCATAAAACCAACAGATAACCATGGACATATTTGGTTACAGTAAAAAATGTTTATTTGAATTACAGATGACTGGGTCAATAAAACACACAAGTCTGGTTTTGTGTGAAAGTCAATTAGAAATGTAAAACTTATGTGGTTTGACATAATAACTGAACACAAACAGGATTATTGAGTCTTTCTTTCTAAATCAAGCAGAATACTCGCTCCTACTTCTAATTATTGCTTATAATCATGTCCCATATTTGACAGAGGAATAGTTTTGACTTTTTTTTCCTATACAAATGTGCTCCTAGATGTCTGTGATATCATTTATACATGAAATAGGTGCTGAATGGGAAAACCTGCCAAGTTTGCAAACTTCCTCTCAAAAATAACTTTTCCGCTTTCTCAAAAATAAATGAGTCAAGTCACATGTACTATCTGTCTCTCGTCCCCATTTTCTAATTATTTCTTGAGCTTGGTGTTCTCCTCATTCACGTCTTTCATCAAAGTCCATTAAAGGGCTGTTCATCAACCAGGCCTCACTAAGTCCTGCACTGACACATGCAGTGAATAATGCATACTTTCACAGAGATGGGGGCTAGTGGCTGTAAATTAGTGGCATTGATTGAGAACTGGGCGCCCATTGATTACAGCTAAGCTGACGGGGCATGGAGAGACATTTTGCAAATGTTGCTTACTGTTCCATACTGGCTGAGTATGAATTATGAGGAAAAGATGGGGAAAAGAAAAGTAGGACAGTAATAAAGACAAATTAAAGGAGGGTTTATTCCAGCGCCGAGTGAAGATTGAACAACTGTTACCTTGGATACCCTGGATTTAAACAGCGAGGGAGATGAGGAAGCAGAATGGGTTTAGACAGAGGGAAAAAGAGCCACAGCAGGACACATCGTTTAGCATTGTGCTGCTTATCGATTCGCCCTGTCATGGCTCAGGTAATGGCCGGGACCACTCACCAATTAGAAGATTAGGGATGTGGTGTATCTCAGCAGTAAAAGGCTATGTGGAGTGACACATTGGAGGCAAAAAAACGCTTTAAAATGCCATCTCAATTACAAACTGCATATGGGTGACAGAAGTCGACTGGGAGCACAGGGGCCTGCGACTGGAGGCATTTCCATTTCCTTGTGGTCCTGCTGAGTCATAAGTGTTGCCAAAGGGAGCCGACATCTGGCACGAGAACTTCTTCGAATGCACAAGCAAAGAGTCACCAGCACATGCCTCCTGCAATCAGCATTACACTGGAAAAGTGCAAACTTAAGACTTAGCCTCACAGTGTAAGCTCAGCACACAGCTGGAGCTCACAGAGAAGACTCCACACAAGGACCTTAGTCAGCTACTGTAGTAATAGCTCCCATGACCCTCCCTGTCACTTTCCTCTCTTACTATAAAGTTCCCTTTGCAAAATAGTCCAGATATTTTTTATATTGTTTTGTATATCATATTGTTAGCTGAGTTACAGTAACAGTGCAGTCTAGTTTGGCACAAATAGAGTGGGCAGGGCTTAAAAATAAATGTGTGGTAGGTTTATGACAGACATTATGAATAACTAGACTAAAAATAATGGGCTGATGTGGAATTTCATGCAAAAGTTATAAGACAGAACAATGCTAACAATATCAATCTTATTCCATTGTCTTTTATTGATCACAAACATGTGCAGGTCCAATCATGACAGATCAGTCAAGGTCATGTTCACCTAAATAGAGCAGACAGGTGACATCCCAGAACATCAGTCCATTCATTTAATATAGATGGACAAGATATTTGACTATAATAATTATTTCATTAAACTATAAACAATAATGTGGTTGTTTTGGCAAGAAATGAGACAGAAAAAGCATTGCCTTTCATGAGTAATGCTGTACATACTGTAAATCTTTGCTTGATGTGGCTTGAAGTTGCACCAGAATATGATCTGCTCCGTGCATGCACAAACCTATTTCTTGTCGGTTCACAAACAGCCTAAGCCTATTTTCTGCATCTACCTGTTTACAGCTGTCAGGTGCAGTCTCACAAAAGCTTGTACTTCTGGAGAGAGGCAGAGGATCACAGACCCCCCGCGACGCCATCTGGGCTTATTACAAGACAATTACAGTGTGTTATCGAACAGTAGGCGTTTACCTGAGGGAGACTGACAAACTGTGTGCTCACGTCTCTCTACGCCAGCAGTGATTGTTTGTGCAGATGGATTTGCATACTCTGCAAATCCAGTTTGTTCCTGTGTGTGATTGCCATCTAACTGGCAGCTCTTCGAGACGCCTGAAGAAATAAAATACCTTTTGTAGTGATGTTTATTCAAGAGTAGAAGCCCGGGTAAAAGAGCCGTACTGCTCTCTTTGTTGTTACAGATAGAGCTATTTATAGAACTGATTAAAATAACCAGCTTCCTGACTTTGGGGATGTATACTGCCTCAAAACATTCTGCCTAATATATTTTAGTGATCAACCAATCAGAGTAGCCAATTAGAGCAAGGAGAGCGAAAAGTGAAGGACACAAGACAGAAACTAGAATAAAAAAATGTAAGAAAGTGAAGTGAGTGTTTTAAAGCAGCTCTGCGTAAATGTTAGCCCCAAAATATATATTCTTATAATCATTTTGATGGTTCTTAGACATGGCATGACACACTTTACGACACGCAAACAGAGGGAGCAGAAACAGACCAATACACTGGACACTGGCAGAGTGGTATTTGTACAAAATACACTAAAATTACCCCACCGTTTCAGAAGACATGTTTTTTTTCTTGCCGCTTCGATAGTCTCCACTTAAAAAACAAACAACGGCCATAAAACGACGCTGCTGTCGCGACAACACAGAGATTCTGTAGGATCTGCGCCCTCTACTGGATAAAATAATGTGAAAAAACTGTAAACTATAAGCCTTAAAATCAAATGGCTGAATCCATAAATGAGATTTGCAAACGCAGATGTGTTTAGACTTTGAGGTTTTGGGTTACGTTGTAGAAATGTTTCTTTTGTTCTCGTACATTTATTCCCTGGGATGAATTACTGTGTGTTGGGTGTAAACTTTGACAAAGTGAGTAAACAGAAGTGTAGTCTCATGCTCATGTTTCCTCTCGTCAGATATTTTATCATATAATCACACCAATAACAATCCTGGCAACTATCACAGTTCGAGGAGGAGCAGGCTCTTGCTTACTCTTCATTCTTAGACAGTCTTCTCTCTGAATGTACTCATTTGTCTCCTTTCGAGTTGCTGCCATACTTCACTGGGAAATGCTTACTTTTCGGCAGACATTTTGTTTTCCTGCTGCATCATTAATAAACTGTGTGTGTGTAGCACCAAGGCCTGTCTATGAAAAAAACATCAATCACAAACAGTGATGGGTGCATGAGCTACAAACCGAGATATGGCATATGGAGCGCTGTCAGTGAGCCGCAGAAGAGTTAAATGTAGGGTGTCGGAGATAGACGCAGACTCTCTCTCGACAGCTGCGTGGAAAGACAAGTGGCTTAATGACACTCGGAGAGATGAACTCGGGAGATGCTGTAAAAGTCACAATGAGCCAAAGCTGTTGGAGCTAATGAGCCGACACACAGACTTTTGAACTTGAATGCATAAAGACTGAATGTGCACAAAACACATGAGGTTAATTAAGTAAACCGACGAATAAGATTGTAGCTCTCCAAACACCGAGGTCTGAATTAGCTGCTATTGGCTTTTGCAAAGACATTTCAAGTGTCTGCTAAACGTTTTCCTCTGTCCAAACCGACATCCACAGATCTTGCTGCTTTACATTTGTGCGCCAAAGAGAAGAGGAAGCATATGTGTTGGTGTCTTCATGAGCATGTGCGATTTGTTTTTGGGACTGTTAGCTCTGCCCCACTTCCACAATCTACCCATCACGCTAGTTCCTAATGAGGCTCCTGGGAAGCGGTCCAGAGTTTGTGGTTCTCCAAAATTGCTCCAGTTCCAACTCTATTTCAAAGCTGTTACATTCAAAGCTTTGCGTGCTTTGAGCTGCTGTAGTTAGCAACCGATACCCATCACTGACTCTAGACTAGTGCTGGGTGATACAACCTGAGATCCATAAGACAAGAATTTAAGATTTTAGCGTCATTACTCCATTAATTCCTCTCCAGCCCTTAAAGTAAAGACAAGGTTTGTGTTGTAAATAAGCCCATTAGGAAAGGATTGTTTTTCACGCATTGTTTAAAAATTAAAACATGCAACCCACATTAAAACAAACTCTTAGGGCATAATAAGTGGCATGTAATCTTTACTATCACGATTGATGACTGCAGGGCAAAAGGAAGCGCTACAAGAAAAAGCAAAAGCAGTAAAACGTAGCGAGGCATGAAGCATAAAGCACTGGATGTTGGGTTTTACAGGAGGTTATGTTAAAGAATGTCACCTCTCCTCAGGGATTCTCCCATTTCTTTTGGTTCACCAACCACGCTATTTCTTGCACATCCCTGTCCTGTGCTGTTTTCTTTAAATGTGTCCTGCTGGGAATACTTCAGGTGAACTGGGACAACCGCAATGAGCCGTTTACAGATGATACTCCAGACTGAGGCACTTATCGTGGAGTGGAGGCTGTGAGGAGGAAGTAGTGTTTCTCGGGTTCACGTAGGGTTTTGTTTTTGGAAGGTTTGGGGAGAAAAGATGTTCAATTACTCTCTCTCGCACACACATTGCCGGTCGATTTCTCAAACAAGGCAAGCACAAGTTTGAGCCTTGAAAGCGCATCGTGTCAAATGTTGAAGTTGAACCAAATGGTGTATAAATGAATCAAAATAACAGTCTTAGTCATGCATTTACACACAAGACACATGCGGCGCTTCATAGACAAACTTGAACAGATGAAAGAAACTCTAGTCAATAAAGCTTTAACAGTAAAACAGAAAAGAGATCTTGATGAGATGAATGATAAAGTGGATGTAGAAGGAGCGTTGTCGGGACGTGAAAGGATTTAACACCATGATAAGGCCGTATTGATCAGACACCTTGAATTTGTGTACCCTTTTGAGCCAACCACATCCTTCCTTAATCTCTCAGTGCTTAGCTTTTCAGTGAAGGGTTCAGTTCAATCACTCCAAACGTCTGTTCAGGACAACAACTCAGATTGGATGTTTCAAATAGATGCTTTTGTGTTCTCTCTAGAGTGGTCATTTAAGATTTGTGATTTAGGGATCAAGTAAAAGTCAACGGTTCAGCAGCTGTGATTATTTCCGACAGTCAACCACTCGTCACAGTTGTATAAACTCGGGCAACAAACTAGACAAAGCACTCCGGGAAAGTGCTAAGGATTTTTATGTGCACACTTCACAGCGCCAGTAACTCACAATAACAATAGTCCTATCAAATGGCAAATCCAGTTGGTCACACGAAAGCAGAGGTAGGTACTTTTCATCTCTGTAACAAACGTGAAAAAGAGAAAACAAAATGCAGAAAAGGTGTGTTTCCATAAAATATCGTAATGTATATAAAATGAGAAACAGCTTTTAAGAGGTTTTGCATTTGTAAGAAATACGATACTTTCTTGTAGCTTGTGTCTTATCTTTTAAAGTTTGTACGAGTTTGTTTTGTTTTTAAATTGTGAAGATATTTCCAGAGTTTCATTCCTCAAATCATTAAAAATTAAAAATTAAATCTGTTTGTCACGATGCAACTAACGGCGCTACCAATATTTTATTCGCCCCAAGATGAGGAACGTGCCTTGATTATAGTATCTTCAGTCACATAAATGGCATAATATAACTGTATTAACTAATGAAATAATGCAAAATGAAAACTGTAAGCATTTCCAAACCACAACAAATATTACAGCACTAAATCTTACGGAGGAAAATATACCTTATAGTATTTCTTTTGACAAAATCTAACAGAAACATCTCATAACCAACTCACTCTTCAGTAATGTGCAATAGCAGAAACAGCTTTTGATATGAATTACTTGGTTTCTATCTCAGGTGTGTGTTTTATTATATGTCCCATCGACCAAACAGAGCAGCTTCCTTCTCTACCAACAAAAGCTTGTAATCTTGGACACAGTTACTCTGCATCAGACACAAGTTCAAGAAGAGACATGTTTGGAAGTTGTCTTGAAAGTTTATATAGCCCTATTGTTATACCATAATAAACAATTTGTGTTTTCCTTCTCCTGCCACTTTATTCCACACACTTTTTGTGTTGTCAAACAGCTCAGTCATGTAATCGCTGATGCAGAGAGCACTGAGAGTTCCTCTTGCGTCGTAACAAACAGAAAGCTAATCAGAGTTGAACACAGAATGAATATTACAGCTCCAACTGCAGCAACTCCCAAACTTCAAATGCTGACAATAAACAAAATATGATCGTGCGTCAGGCATCAGTTTTATAGGAACATCTACAACTCTACAGGTGTAAACCATCCTCCAACAGAGATGTGACTCTAGACAGGCCTGCAGCTCCGGCGATGGTTATAAGGGTTGAATACATGGGCCAGTGAGCACGGGAGAAGACATGAATGTTTTATAAGTTAAGGTCAGCTCATGTATGGCCTGAGAGTTGCATCACAGAGAGGCCAAACAGGATGCTGGTTCAGAGGTCTAAGTGCTTGTGAGAGCTGACAAGTGTTATTACCGACTGGTTGTAAGGACTGTCCCTTACCGGTACATCCTGGATCAGCAAACAAGCAGTTCCTGTCGTGTGGCCGAGTCCTTCGAGGAAGCAGTTACAAACTATGGGCAGAGAAAGTGGCAACAGTTTGGGAGAGAAATAGTCCAAGAGGCTACTCCATTATGTTGGCAGGAAGGGGTATCAGAGGTCAGATGACAGATTGAGGAGACAAAAGAGGAGAAGGACTGCGAACAGATGAAGAAGCGAGAAAAAAAGACCGAGAGCGACCAGAGGGAAATAACTAAAAATGAGATGTCATGTTCATGTGAAATAGTTAAATTAATGAAATTGTCTGTCAGGTCAGTATCATCTCGGGATCACCAAAGTCATGGAAAGCCATTAAGCGGCCGATAACATTTTTAAAGTAACCTCCCCAGCCCGGTGTGGAGCAGATGGGTAATGAGCGGACGTCGGTGACAGAACGGCGGAGATAGTGGCTCGGAGCGCTCTGCCGGACGGTGATAATGGCCGCGCAATTGTTTGCCGATTACTGCGTGTTTGTTTGTGCTGACGCGGCCGGCAGATAATTTATCACCGGACACTGCGCTAAAGCGTTCAAGGTAGTCAGTAGGAGCAGGATGCATCAGCACTTTGGTCATGTATAACGAGTCCATAAACGACAAACAGACATGTCTTCACAGCTAGAGATGCTCCGGAGAGATATTATTTCAAAAATACAGTGAAGGGAAACATAACTGTCAAAATATGTCTGTAGTATCACCTTAAAACACTGGTTGTAGACTTTTATAACCACACATACGCCACATATGCCACTTTTACCAAAATATGTCATTGTTGCAGCCATTTTGGACCAGGCGGACAGGACCAAAACTTAAACAAATACAAGGAGAGAAGGAGCTCTTCTTTTTATGGATGAATCAACAACATGTGCATGGTTTCCAACTGAGCTACCAGATAATATTAGAACGGTTAAACGAAAGTACAACCAAATGGCAAATCTTGTGCGCTGGTTGGAGCTGCCCCTGAAGAAGCTGCACAGGACTCTGACATCATCTTTTTGAGAGAGATTGATTTGATTTATTGTCAGTGGATCCACGACGTTGACATAAATAATGGTTAATTTTGTTACTTCTTGTTCCTACAAATGCCCAGAGCGGACAAATTTTGCCACATGATATACATAATACAGTGTCCTCAAACACATCATCATTAGTCATTTTTACTCGATTTACTTCCACATTTTTCTCTCCAACAAATCAAACTTAATCAACCAATCACCAAACATCTTGACGTGAACGGTAGAAGAAAAACGTCAGTAGATATAAGTGGGACAGACACGCTGATAAATAAATAAAGGACTCTTAGAAGTTCTCTTTGATTAATATAAATTGTGTAATTAATTTGAAATGTTCACAGAAACAGCATGGGCACTGGTGGCACGGTGTGGTGGCTTCTGACAAATGGAGCTCTCAGTTGCATCTTGATGAATGTTTAAGAGCGCTGTCTGGGTTTGATAGTTGGCGAGTGATGTGTTTGCGTAACTATTATTAATGCAAAGAGGTTGGTGGAAAGAAAAAAAAAACTCTTGAAATGAAAAGTTTCTGAGTTTTTGAAGAGGAGGCTTGATTAGTAATCAACAGAACTGGCCTTCAAGAGGAAATTAGCTCAGTGCCCACGTCAGCACAGTCTCTCTGAAACTGCAGCACAAGTCCCTGCTGCTACAATTAGTCTTAGAGCGAATAGAGAAAGGATTCAGGGAGCTACTGGAAATGGCAGGCATTATTGGGCTTTTTTAAAATAGAGGTTGAAAGAAATCTCATATCTTCTTTTTCAAATGAAACTGGAACAAAACCTATTTGCTATGCCAAGTTTATATTCATTACAGTCATCTTTTGAAACTAATTAACAGCGTCTTCTCCGATGCAGTAATAAGTGTTGCTGCCTTTTTTATTTAATGCATGGTTTATTGAAAAAAAAAAGTGTCATGCTTTCATTGCTTTTTGTGCTTGATTTAATCTTAAATCTGAGTCACATTCAGAACCACAAAACACATGTATTCTTTGGTAAACCCACTTTAATCATGGCCCAGACCACGTTTGGTATTTAGTAATTCGAGTCTCTCTTAAACCAGCTGGACTTTGTCTTCAAAAGTGTGGTGCAGTTTCATCTAAAAAAAAAGATCAGTTCCTCTCCTTAAAGTTTGGTAAGACATTAGTTCTCACTGTGTATCTACAACCAGTTTGTCTTTTGAAGAAAATGTAGCAGATATTCAAAGACTTTATCAAAGAAAATATGTCTTTTAGAAGAAGAAATACGGCGATTCAGACCAGATGGACCTGCAACTTTTGACTTGAGTTCCTTTAACAGTGTTTATATTCGCAAATTCTTGATGCTATACTGTATCTAGAAACATTTTCAGCTTTTACTGCAGCTTTTTTAATAATGGCTTGTTCCTGCTCATGGACACACAACACATCAATCTTAACCCTGTGGAAAACATGGCTAAACAAAGGCACAACAAAACATTACTGCCATCATATTGTATGTATTGTATTTATGTATATCATTATGTAATTGTGGGAGCTCGTAAACATATTTAAAGCACCAGTAGTAACTTTTCAGGTTGTATAGTATAATCACTAAAGGACTAAAAGAGACAAATACTGCTGCAAACTCATGGGACTGTTACCTTTCAGTAAAGTAGGTTTGTTTTGATCTGACAGGTCCCGGGGCTGAGATGGTAACATACCCCTGTCACCTTAATTAGTCGAGTCTCTGTCGAACCAGCTGTACTTCAAAAGTGTGGTTAGTTTACCTGTTTCATCTAAAAAAAAAAAAAGAGTGATAGGTTTAGAAGCAGAGGAAGTATTTGAAAAGTGTAAAAGCAGGAAAAATATGCTGCTTGAAATAGAAACTTCTGTCACCACATAGTGTCACTTTTGCAGAATGTAACACCTCCTTATTTGGAAACAAAGCAGATTCACAACTCAGGACTCATAGCCCTTAAATACAGAACACAGAGTGAGAAAATGCAGGCATGAAAGACAAAGTGTCTGGTTTAAGCTGAAGAGTCAACCACATTTCACGCAGCTTTTGTGAGAAACTAATTATGCCACATCAAGAGAAAGACAGGGCAGAAAAATATGGGGGGAAGGGATGAGTTGTGTTATCTGTGACGCCAACCTTGCAGATCGCTCAAACCAACGATCTACGAAGAAACACAGCCCTTTGCATTCTTAATGTGCTGAGTTTCCACTTGACGGCCAACGTCTTTGTTCAGAGCTCATTCCCGAGGCCAGGGACAGTTTAATCAATACCTGACCGACCGAACCTCTAAAAAGCCGACAGCGGAGATCTAATGCACAGGCCTCCGGCTTCACACTGTAGACTTTACCACATCCATCACTGAGGTGTCCTTGGGCTGGACACTAAATAGCTGCCTCTGTTAATTGCTGTTCCCTTCCTAAATTTTGACTTTTTCATTAACAAGACATGAACAGTGTAATTCCATAAATTATTTTTATTATAATTATTTTATTTTATTAAGCCACCAATTCAAGTTTTGGTTCCATACTTAGAAAAGGGCTTTGTATAACGACAGAACAACACTGAACTTGTGGACATAGAGAATGTTTATTTGAGCTTTTAAAGTAAAATCAATTGTAAAGCTGCAATATCAGCTCTGAATCAGAAAACTGACTGATGTCCAGAAAATCTATGAACGGCCTTTTCTTTCTTTTTTGATTGATTCACTGTGAGGTACATATTGATGCACAAAATACAACACACTGCACCTTTAACACCAATTTAAAAAGCCAATTAGGAATTAACATATTTGCAGAAAAATGACCAATCAGTTCATGTTCATCATTTCCCTAAAGCTTCTTTTCATTTCTCAACAATGAATGATGAACCAGCTCAGTTCAATCATTGGTGACAAAATTGAACTTTGTAGTATTTTAATCTTTCTCGTCATGTACCTTACACTGGTCTTGGTCTTAACTGTTTCCAGTCCTGCCTCAGTAAACTCTGGTCTTAGTAACTAGTCTGGTTGGTTAATATCTATTCTTTACACTCCAGTCATGCGTTGCTTTTACATAGTCAAAGTCAAAGCCTATAAAAGCTAATGGTCTAAGTAATAAACAGTAATGTATGTAGCATTTAAGAGTGTGCTGGATCAACACTAAGGCTTACACAGAAAGCCTTATGGCTTATGTTTTATCTCAAAGGCCTTTCACATAATTAATGTGGGACAGTAACAGTAGCGGCTAATGCACACAGAGCATGTACTGGGACTCTGCCTAACAGCCCAGTGAGAGATAAATAGGAGCTGAACATTAAATCATGCAAAGCTATTCAAGAAGACACCAAAAAAATAAAACACAGGCCTGAACATTTACATAATAGGTCCAGTTTGAATCAAATATTAATCTCTTTCACAAAAAATACAATTGTTGAGGTGCATTTAAAATCCTCATTTATCAGCGTTAAGGCTCTTAATTGCTTCTGGGGCTAGTCTCTTCAGGCTGAGGGCGACAAGTTTACACCACTTACTCCATCATGAAACTTTTATACTCCACACTTAAGAAGAACATGTTCAATAAAAAGAACCCTGTTATTAAATATATATATATATGTGAAAATGTGTGGCTTTTAAATGATCATGTCCTATGTTAGAAATCGAAATCTTTTGTGTGTCATAATATGTTTGTCACAAAGAACAGTTTGATTTGAAATAATTGTGTTTCCTGTAAAAGAAATGTTTTATAGTCAAAATGACTGGTCAATCAGAGCCTTAGTGGCACCAGCCTTCCATCTTTATCTTTAAAATATACCATCTTTTGCTAATATCAGTAGGTAGATAGGTAGGTAGTTGTATTTGTCCTGTAGGAACATTTGGTTTTCAGTGAGTAAAACATGTGACACAATAAAAAACATTCACACTGATCACACAAAATGCACAGTACACAATTGTAACTCAATTAAATCCACCATAAAAAGAATAAAAAGCAGACCAGACCCCTTCATCCTCTCAGCACATGTTTGTTATGTATAATATCCTGCAGATCTAGTCATTTGGAATGATAACCCCTGTCATTATATAAAAAGCTAATAGAAATAAATAAAAATCAATACAAACAGAAAGAAGACATTTAACCATGCAACAAAGAAGGAGATTGGAAGATCATGACACGTTGGAGCCATTGTACAAATGTTAAAAGAAGAGACGGAGAAGTGAGTGAGAGTGGGTTGATAGATAGAAGAGGTTTGTTTGCTTTTGTTGTGCCAACATCATTTATCTCCAGTGAGCAGCCTCCCAGCGCTGAGAGGCTGTATGACAGAAATCAATCAGAGGGCAATCGTCCATACACTTCCACTGATGTGGCAGCCCATCAATACAGGCATTAGGAGGGGGCCGCGGCGCTGGGCGGGGGACGCCTGGACGGAAGAATGTGAAAGGTGAAGAGTACAGACAAAATGAAAGATGATATGGAAGAGGAAGTAATTAAAAATGAACAGCCGAGACAAAAAATAAAAAATAAACCTGACATCCACAGTGTAATCTTGCAACAAATCAAGGAAGTTGGCAGAATTGTGGCGGGGTTTTGGAAGAAGGTCACATTTTGGGAATCACAAAACATGACTTGCTTTGTGTGTGTCGCAAACTGGAGTTGGTCGGAACCAGTAAAGAGCCAGCAAACTTTATAAAGTGTAACGCCAAAGCTCAGATTTTACACAGACACATAAAGAATAGTTTGAAGTAGCTCTAGAACTTAGACAAGGAGGTTGTTAGCCACAGCAGTCGTTCGTTTTAAAATCTTGAGTAAGAGAGCAATCATTTAGAGAAGTATCCACCCACACTTTTCAATGTTAATGCCTTTAGACTGTTTTATCTTTGTCTCTTTGTTGTTTTAGGTTAAAGGTCACAATAGGATTTTTGTATCTAGTGGCAAGATTTGATACTATATTAATATTTCATTATTTGTGTGTGATGAGATTATATAATTGACTTTATCAGAGTTGTAAAAACAGGACCTTTTTAGACTAGTTTCAGAAGCTGCATTTGGAGTTTTCCAGATGATAAATAAGTGGCATTTTGAAGTTGTTTTATTATATTTTATATGAAAAATGAGTCTGGTCTTTGTGGATTTGAGATGGGTTTCCAGGGGCTTCACCGATGGATGCTGAATAAACTTCCACTGAAAGCATTTGGATCAGACCTAAAACCAATCAGAGAATAGGGGGCAACTCCAGCTTATGCAGAATAAACTACCTGTGGAGCGTACAACCAACAGAGAAATGAAGCGTCGAACACGCATTAATGAACAGATGCCACAAAATCTTGTGAGAAAGCTAAATGCCAATGTAGAACACTCCCAATTATACAGCAGAAACATGGCTTCATTTAGATTCTGTGGTTATTAAGACCAAACATGGGTAAATAATCTGTATTCCCAGTCAAATCTAGAGCCTTGTGTAGGTCTCTGCTGGGATCAATAAATGAGAGAAACTGTCAGGATGCTTCGTACGCCTGCCTGCATGACTACTTATGTTTGTAATTGCATGTGACAGCCATTATAGTCCAGCTCACCACACCGGAAAAGAAACAACACGAGATGAAATGAATCAAGCGCTACACAGAGGAGGCAGGGCGAGTTTGTGCGCTGACTGATGCTGGCCAGAGGCACGGTCGGCAGTCTGACACCTCCAATGACACAGAGGGAAACCCCACCTGACACCAGCCTCCCTTTCCCTGCCCCACAGCGTTAAGATAATAGAACCCGGGCCAATGTCACTGACACACTGAGGGACGGCCACAGGCGGCTAGCACAACACAAACACGTGGAGCCATACAGTAACATGGGATCTGAAGCCCGCAGACAGTGGCCGCATCCAAGCTTTCACTTCTGGTTCATCATCTCATACTGTATATGTTCCCATGAGCAACGCTGCAGCCTTAAGGGAAGCATGACCTTTTTAACATGAGAACTAAAAATAGAAGGAATAGTTGCATACAAGAGATAATACAAACATATCCTCACATCAGTGACATCGGTTCTAATAAGTAGGTTATGCTTTACATATATTTTATTTATGAATCAACATCCTGGCAGAATACCAGAAACAAGAGAGATTAGAAGAGTAGAGCTACCTCATGCATTTTGGGATTATTAGGGTGTGTTGTCATTGTTGTGAAAATACAGACACTTTTTGCAAGAAACAATAAAAGTGACAATAGCAAAAATTATAAGAATTCAAGTGATTCAATGTTCAGTGTTTTCCACATGTTTCTGGCATTTGGTTTAGATAAATGTAGTGATTATAAACAGCAAAACAACAGCAATTTACCTATGCTTCCAAACTTTAATTATTTCTTTGGACAAACACCAAAGACCAGGAAGAAGCAGTTTGATGATTAAATGTTTTGCTTATGGCAAAAGGAAAGAGCTCCTAATTCTCATTCTTTATTTTTAGGTTTGTAATGGCTGCCTTAAACAGTTTATAATGTAAAAGACTCACTATGTGCTCACTGGCCCAGCATGCAATTGAGCCAATTATCTAATGATAACAAATACATTATCTCTTGAAACTTAGAAAACAATTTGTCTGTAATAATTGGTTGATGCATCTTCTATCACAGGAACACACACTATAACACTAATTTAATAGTTGTTTAGACTGATAGCTACTGTTTACAGTTATGGTCCTATATGTAAGATTGCACCACCAGGTTCAGATACACTTGTAATTCTCACAGTGAATTTGGGAGTGTAACAGTGTGTGGTAATGAAGCCAGCTCAATGTATGCTCTCTGTTTTGAAGCGAGCTCAAAAGGCAGAAGACTTCTTCAAACAAAGTTACAGCGATCAGGAGAGCAATGTCTGACATCTTGACAGCTGTCACAACTGATTTATACTGAAAATGTCAGAGCAGCCCACATTTTGAGATGAGACTAAATGAATACAAGCAAGGAGTCTTTCATTGCATCACATCATGGTTAGAAACTGAGATAAGAGCAGTAAATTAAGACGTTACTGCAATCACACAATCATTCATGTCTATTCTCTTTTCTCTCTGGTTTCTCCCAAATGCAGCCAGTTCTTTTCTAATTGATCCTTGCTGCTCCTCGTGTCTCGTTTGAGAACTTCAGCCTGCTTCAGAAAATGCCGCCATGTTCGTGGTTTGATTGACACAAAGAGGGGACGCCTTCTCCCCGAGACATCGTTAGAGTAGAACGAACAATAAACCATGGGCTATTTTTAGAGGGACTCTTTGTGGGGGTCTCTCTTGTATCAGTCGGAGAAAATATATCAATTTTGTGCTAAAATGTTACCATGGCAATCAAAGCTTTTCATGTGAACTCTGGAGATGAAAAGGGTTTGAATGTAAAGGCCTTACTGTAAGGGGCAGCTCACAGCTAAAGCACAATCTATCTTTCACTCAAACATTCCTCTGCAATATCATCCGTGTGTCTGTGCAGTGGATAGAGATGTTAAATCCACAAACCTTTAAATAGTTTATTCTTTTTTGATCATCAGTTTCATTTTGTTTTAGTATCAGAACTTGGTTAACCCTAATAGTGTCACACTAAGAAAAAACTGCATAAAAACACTTAAATTCCCATCCCATTATCAAAGGATTACAGCCAAACCATGTGGATACCAATTTAAAAAGCCTTCCAACACATTATCATTTTTACCTCACTTCACGGAGAAAATTGTTTTAGTGCAGGCATGACACAATGTGCCATGATGCATCAACAGTGCATACTAATGTGTCCTGCGGGAAATGCCAAATGGTAATTGTTTGTGGAGCTAGAGATAACACGTATACTGCTTTATTTTCACTAATCTCAGAGCTAGTGCTTTGAAGTCATTCAAAGCAGTTCTCTCAGTTAAATTACATGCCAAACTAATTGGAATGAAGCTTCATGAGGGTCCTGACAATCATTCTCAGTCTGTAGCATTTGCAAGGCTAACAGACGTTCACAACACACAAAAATGAGGTAGATTTGACATTTCATTAATTTCATTCACATTTTCATTCAGATTGTGTGGCCATTTTTCAAACACCAATTACAACAAACTGGCTGTGTTTCCACAAACAAAAGGTTGGATGGAGACATTACTGACACTTTTTATTATATTTATTCATCTTAGAAGAAGTAATGAAGAAGTAATGAAGAAGAAAATGGTAAATGCTCCCTTCTTGTCTTGTCAGTGTTGACTCATTGATAGGACTTTCTTACTTAGGTCTTTAATTTCTTTCTGTTGCTGAGTAAAACCCAGAACAGGCAATTCTCCTTAAAGCTGTGGCATTAATATGGAAGTAAGTAGCTATGTTTGGAACTTTAAAGCATGGCTCATGCTAAAAAATAAATGTGTGTCAGTGTGTTTCAGGGAAAGGTTCTGTGATGTTTGTTTCAACTGATGAATGAACTTCTTCCACAGCTTCATTTATTCATTTTCTGCCAATTATACTGTTCCAAGTCACTGGAGAAGCCTTCCCATATTCTTCTGAATGTGAGACAGGGTTCACTTTGTACAATCAGCAGTTGATTGCAGGGTTAACACTTCCATACACTTGACAAACAGCTATTCACAATCACATTCAGTCACTAGAGGCATGTCTCTGGACAACGGGAGGAAGCTGGAGTCTTCCTCTCTATATAACCTCTTCTTCTTGTGATTCTTAGTAAACGTAATTGTGTTCAAACCCAGTTAATCTACGGACAACACTAACGGAGAACTTTCCCATTAAACAAACATCTGTCCGTTACACTGCTGTAATCGAGCTTCCATTGTACCTCATTTTCCAGGTCTGATTGTACACGTTCAGAGGAAGTTGTAAACGGCAGCACTAGTCTAATTAAAGAGATCCGAGCTTGTCCTGGTGAGCCACAGTGTTGTGCTCCATTTCTGTCACAGCCTTTGATCGGTGATGTTTATTTCATAATGGCAGCGGCGCAGGGTGTGGGTCTTGCTGCTGGTTTAACTCTGACAGTGGGTTGGAAACTGTCAAAGCTCATGAGAAAAAAAATGTATTACGCATAAATAAGGTAATGATATACTAATCAGTTGGCTAATCATAGGAGCAAATTGATTGGTTCAGTAAATCATTACAAATAAGCATTGCCCCGAAGGCTGCAATCTCACCCTTCACCAAACGGAGTAAGTCCATCAGCAACAGAAACCCCTTCAATTATTCAAGGGGTTAACATGAAAAATAAATGGTTTCTTCCGGCTCTGAGCGCCGCGGTGCTCCTCTCACTGTTTTGACTGGGAGCTCACTTTATGGTGAGACGGACCAATTGATTTCCTCGGAGTAATACTTGTCAATCAGTGCTTCTGTCTTACTTCCCCCTCAGAACTACCATTGTGTTGACCTAAACCCACTAAGCCCTCTCAAATGAACTCCAGGCTCCACAGTAGTTGTATTAGTGGTAGTTTATTTGAAAGGTGAACCCTGCTCTGACTCTGGTTCAGTTTGAAACACTGCAAAACCTTTAAATACATGTGGTTGTCCTCAGATATAAACCTATTCCCACTTTTATGACTAACATCTGTTTTGCTGTCATTTTAAACGTGTGTGCTTTGAAAACAGAAATGGTTTGTCAGGTTTGTTTGTCAGTAAAGTCGCCGGTATCAGAGCCTATTGTACTTATACTTACACACCTTATAGTACTTTGGTTTCCTCCAGTACTGCAAGTATTCTACACACTGCAGAATATATATATAACAGATAATAAAAGTAAGATGATAACAGAGCAACAAACTGAAACGGAAGCTCAGCTGAATTACCAAGAGGATCCAAAACTGGCTTCTTCAAATCAAATTATTTATCCAAATCTTGGCTACACCCTTAAACGTTGTAGAGCACGTAAATGCAGCGCTTTGTTGTGTAACTGCAGCTGCTTTACTCTTGAAGTGACAGAACAGAGCCATGAGGCTAGTTCTCTGGACAATACAGACCGTCAACAAGCAGCCAGCTCTTCACCATCGACTGGACGAGAGCCAGTCGTCCTCATGTCATGTTACTTTGTTGTCATTTGGCATTAGCTGCCTTTTTGGTCTTTGTCTGTGCTTTAGTGCTTCTTCTTTCATCCTTTCCAAGCTGTCATGCTAATTTCTTCCTCTCTTTGTGTCACTGTCTCATATTTTCTCTTTGAATGTTCTGAATGACTGAGCCTGAAATGAAGGTGTATATATATATATCTCTAAAGCAGGCTTTTGTCTGTTCAGGTGGCCCATCACGCTGGTCCTCCCCGCCGTGTGACTGCTGCTGTAAGAACCACAAGGGCGACGGAGAAGGCGAGAGTGGCACTTCTATTAATGACCTCTCCACCTCCAGCTCCGAGAGCCACTCCGAGGTCAGCTCTCCCCAGGAAACGGTCATCTGCGGACCAGTCGCCCGTCCACAACACCCCCACGCTAACGTCCAAACTCTGGATAGACCGCTGAAGAAGGGTCCCGTCACCATGATCCAGAAGTCTGAGCCTCGGAGGAAGAGCGACTTACTGCGCGACTCCAGCACCTCCAAGAAAAGGCCAGTGAAGGAAAAGCTAACAGTCGAGGAGGAGCTGGAAAAGTGCATTCAAGACTTCCGCAAGATTAAAATCCCGGAGCGGTTCCCGGAGAGGAAGTACATGTGGCAAGCCGACCTGCTGAGAAAGTACCGTCTTTGAGACAGAGGCAGCCAAGGATCAGTTTACATGTTTTTGATCCTTTTTGGAAATATATGATTTATTTTCTGGGAGAACCTTCAACCCAGTTTGTGAACACAAGCAACAAGACATGAACTTACTGTTTTTTGCGTACCAAAGTAGTCTAAAAGTAGAAATAGTGTATGAGCAGCGTTTTTACCCATAAAACCATGCCCAGACATCCTACTTTAAACTACTTTTGTATACAATGACTTGGATGACTGAGAACCTCCACAGCCAGGACTGCTCTCTGTGTGTGTTTGTAGTTTTAGGATGCTGCATACTGTATGTGTTGTACATTGCTAAATGCTTCTGATCAATGGACAGTTTATCCCAATCAATACAAGCACATGAAACACACTGAACCATCAAACATGAGATATGCATTTGTCTGAACTTAATGGTTTCTAACGAACAATGGTGTTGTACTTAAGGCCAGTTTATTATCTTGAGATGAGTATAAAAACACCATTTGAAGGTCTTGGACACACAAATAGATGACTTTGGGATTTACTTTGAGACAAGACCACAGCTGATATTATTTGAACATCATTGTTGTTCATATTGTTGGTAAAACAGCCAAAAACATCCTCTTCACCAACCTTTAGCAGACGTCTGAAGAGTTTGTCATTGGTCGTGCTCTTGGATTTGTTTATTTAATAGAACTTCTTTCACTTCTCATGCATCTTACACTAGATCTGGTCTTGATTCAGTCCTAGTCCCTTCAAGTCCTGATATGGGCATCATCTCATAAATATGGCCTTCGTTGGTTTGGTCTTGACTACAACACTATTGGGCACAATGTCAACTGAGACACTGCTAATTTCGCACGGTTGTGTGTGTACTGTGTGTGTGTGTGTGTGTGTGTGTGTGTGTGTGTGTGTGTTTGCATGCGGGTGGCCTAGAGGTCATGGATAAATCTGCATCAAGATTCATTAATAATTGAAGCTGTCCCAACAGTGCTCTCACTATAAATACACCCAGGCCTCTCCCTCCAGCTACACTGGTGTAAACAGCTGATTACTTTACTCTTAGGCCACAATGGAGGATCGTTAAGGCTTAAGGCGGTACAAGGTTATTACTACTTAATTACCCGTTTCCAATATCAGTTAAATTACAAAAAATACCCCAAGTGGGTCACACTCAACAACTCTACAACTTCGCAATGTTTGCAAAATTTAAGTGATGGGTAAAGACTGAGTTGATGGGAAAACAACAGGGATACAAAGCTTCAAATCAGCTCCAATACACAAAGGGTTGGGTCCAGTTTCCACATAAATCTACAAGCATCACATTATAATTGATGTGTTTATTTGAGCCTGTATCACATGTCGTAAATATGAACTGAGAAGGACAGGATTGCTTTGTTTGCTCGGCTCACAGACACAGATTGATGCTCTCTGCCCAAACCGTCGACACCTTAATCAATAGTCATTGATAATGGCGTATCCTTGTTTACTGTTATGAATGAAGTCCTCGAGTCGGTGACAAAGACGAACCGTTAACGTACGTGGTGACTATCAGCTGTCATTGTGAGTTCATTTACAGTCTGTACTTGGAGAGATCAACAGAAGTCTAAATGACAGGCAATTATTTTTAAAAGATGGTATTGTGACATTGGGTCTCATGCATGAATTAAACAAATGCACAATCGTGACAAAAGGAAACCCAAAAGCTAAATGTGATTGGGGATATTTGGTCTTAAGGTTGTATTTATGGTCACAGTTCTTACATAAACTAGGCACAATTACCTGTTGTACTTTAATCAAGGTTTATGTTTGGCAGAAACAACAATAACATTTAAGATCATACATTTGTGTCCAGTATGAAAACTTATTCTTGTTCCATGTTGCATTTTCCTATTACACAACACTATAAATAATATAATGATCAACAAATGAATGATAAATACATAAAAAATATATAACAATCTACGCATGAGGCTCATTGTTCATAAAAAGTGATTGTTCCAAGAGATATTTCATGTACAAGTGCATTTATTTTTATTTTACAGTGCAACAGAGAATATTTGAATGGTGGTCTCACTCTTTAGTTTTCGACGGATGGAATATAAAGAAGAGAATATTTATAAATCTTTACTGAGAAAGAGTATTCAGTGTCACACTGTCATAGATATTGTACAAAAGAGTTTAAATAAAACAGGTGGAGTATATGTATGTTTTTATGTGACACTGCACTTAAAAACATACATAATACGTTACATGTGAGTATGACTATGGAAATAGATCTATCATAACTATATTATCTACAGTATCTATATTATATAAATATAAAAGATTGGTGATAGACAGACTATAAACTGCTGTGTTTGTTCATAAGAATGCTTTGGTGGAACATATGTTGTAAAAACAGATGTTGTTGTTCGCATTTCCTAAAAAAAGCACATAATTAACGTCAAAAGCTGCACAATTTAAAGACTCAAAGGCCCCTGATGTGTTCTTATAAATAAATGAAAGGATGATTTATTCATTTTTCCATGCCTTTAAAATACCGACCTGTTTTTAACACTTTTATTTCCTGAGGATTGAGTTGTATTCACTCTTATTTATTAACATGGCTGCATCCAAACCGCCTTTTGTCAATACATTGGTTTGACTTATTTTTCTATGTTCAGGCTGTTACATTTGCATTTTCAAGTCGTTTATCTTTAGCTGAAGGTGAGAAATGTTCATCCAGACGACACTGTATGTAAATACATGCCATAAATCACAGCTAACCAAGATCTGTATTATACTCTCTGTACATAAGAAGCTAATGGCAGGGGCGGGGCTGCTTTCACCTGCTGCTCTTAGTGATGCAGGAGACTGACGCTAATGTAACACTCCACAACACAGCCCTTTTATTTTGTCATTTCAGCGTGTGGGGCTGTAAGACGCAGAGAAAATGTAATGCATATCTATGACATGTTATTTACAAAGCACAAAGACAAATGACAGGACTGTAGTTTGAGACAAGAAAAAGGAATAGAGGCAGTTATGATGTTGGCCTAAATAGAACAGAGGTGAAAATTTGAAAAAAAAAAAGTCCAGAAATGTATCACAGCTCCATTCCACATCAGTGCAGTCATAAAGCATAACGTGCACTTTGTGTTGTTTTTTTTTTTTTTACTTGAAAGAACTGTATCTGAAATTCAAGTGCTGATTTTGAGCTTTGAAGGTGCATTGTGTAAAATAATCTAATACATTTCTTCCTGTTCCAATACCACTGCTCAGAGTGGCCAAACCAAGCACTGCTTTGGGAGAAGCATATTCTCTTATTCTTATGTGACCACAGCAACTCTTCATCTGACCTTTTCATTTATGGAAGGTGTTCAGAGACGTGAAGTGAAATACGCCACCAAAGGGCTACACACTGCACCTTTAAAGCAAGTTTACTTTGTACATTTCAATTTTATGTGAATATAAATCTTTATAACAGAACACATTTAGTGTTTTATTCTGAATGAGCAAATAGACCAAATACCAAAGTTCTGTTAGCAATTTTTATTTTATTTTTTTTGCAGTGATTGCAGTCTATGATTGTAAAACACAGCATAAAGTTTAACAAAACCATTGGACATAAGAATCACTAGGTTATGGGATAGGTTTTCGTGTATTGTAGTTTGGTTTAAGATGGAGCTGAAAGCAATGGAATATAAAAGCCTCTCAGATGTTTGTCCATTTAAAAACAATTTAATTTGAAATGAGTCAAATCTCCAGTGTGAGAGTTTCACAAACAGTAAATCAGTGAAGAGAGTGAGGGTTGAAACAAGTCACCAGGTGGCCTTTTAGACTAGAATACAGCTGTTTTTGCACAATGTACAAAGTAAATGAAGAAACACAAAGTATTTAAGTCAGGAGTCAATATATGAATAGTCACCTCACATTCACAAGAGTCACATGTGTCCAATGCAACAGAATTAAACCATTCTGGAAATGTACATCAAAGCACTCTCAGAGCACATGAGAAAATGTTCAGTTTTTGGTGTGAATAACAAACAATGTAAAGCTTACTGAAATTTATTCAAAAGAGTGACTGCAGTTTGTTTTTTTTTTCTGCTCCAAAGTGACGTATGAACAAAAAGAATGACTGTGATGAAATGTAAGTGTATGTCATTCCGAGTGCCCGAGACAAGTCTGTGGTTCTTTTATAAAACTCTTGTGATGCCAACAAACTGAGGCCGTGTACATGACGTGACTGCAGGCCCTCTCCTTTTCTTCTGCCTTTTGACGAGCCTGAAAACAAAAAGACACGTTACTGGCACCACGCTGGTCGACCTGGCAAATACAAATAACAAGGGTATGTATTGATGTATGTTGTTGTATGACACTTAAAAAATGAAAAAAAAAAAAATGGTTCAGAAACATTGTGAGCATGTTGGTATACAAAAACTTACAGATTTAACCTAGTCTGTTCTTGTGAAAAAGAATATGTCAGAAACTATTTAACAGAAAAAAAGAAATCTTGGAAAAAACATGGATAAAAAGCACAAATGTGTTGATGTGTCTGCTGTTTCTTCACAATGAACTTTACAACGTGATTGAGCGCCTGCAAAACAGAACGATTCTCACACATTTAACCACCGGACGTCTGACATTATTACACAGGAAGTTGGATTTCTTTCAACTTTAACCTCAACTTAGAGTTAATCATTAATAATTTGAACTAAAACCTTAGGAGAAATGTCCCTGTACCAGCCGAACATCCCATGTGAGGGTCGCCCTGTATTCCAGGTGTGATGTCCTGTTTCTGCCTTTTAGAGACCGTTCAATCATCTACGAGTCTTTAGATACCAATCATATAGTCATTTTGGAAATGTATAAGTACAACCAATAAAGAAGACATTCTCTACAAAGACTCACAGTTGTCTATTTATTTATTTATTTTTAGCAAAGTATGTTCAGACAATGCTTTTAACTATAATAATAATAGTAAATAGAAGTAGAGCATACAGTCCTATTCTGAACTGATGGTTGGCTCCCTTAAGCTTTCTAGTTCCTTTTGAATCCCATCAAAGGATTGTAATTACCACAAAAACATGTTTTTTCAGACTTTCAATTCCAGTCTCGTTGTCTGTAAATGAACATCTTCTTTTGTCAAGGTCTGTCTGTATTTCTGCAGGTCAGCACTAGTTTTCTTCTACTTTAAGAACCATTTGGACATTGTTCCTTCAGAGTCCACTGCACAAAAGAGAATCCAGAGAGAAAGCAACAGGAAAAACATAAAATAGAAATGATTTTTTTGCAAGATGCTTGTCTTGGACTTATGATAAATAGTCATGTCTTGTTTCGTGAATGAAAACACTGCATTTATTGTCAATATTGCATTAAACACAAGCAGATATTTTTGATGATGATATTTCATCCTAAGATTGGGTAAATTGTGACAGCTCTCTTAATTTAATGTTTGTCTCCTACTGTTTAATTCAATGTAATGCTTACCTTCAGTCTCTACCACTGATACAGATGAGGGTTTACTTTATTAAATCAATTATAAGCCTCATTGTGGATAACCTTAACCAAACCGTGCCAACTCCTTCCATTAAACTGTGTGAAAACAAGGCTTTAAAGAGCTGTAATTATCCATGGCCTGTGTAATAAGACTCTAGCTGTATAACCACCAACATGAACCGTGCGGTAAATAATGTCTACTTTGTATTCTCATCAGTCACAAGTGATTTTAAACCTACACATTCTTGACAAGGCAGGTATATTTAAAGGTCAGACAACTGCAAATGATTTCCAAAGAAAGCAAACAAATGACAGGCTTCCAGAACAGCACACAGTGTGAATAAGAGCTCGACTAGACGGGAAATGAGAGCTACAGCAGTGTGGTAAACAATCTGACAAACACAGTCTAATAAGGAAGTTGGACGAGACTCGAGGCTGAGCGCTTTTAATAAAGAAGCTGCACAAACTACTTCCTTTGCAGGTTGGCAAACTGTACAAAAGCCTCCGATTGGTCAGATACTGTAGAAAAGAAAAGTTTCCATTCATTTTGTGGTGTTTTGTAACTGCATCCCTTCATTTAGGCTGGACAAAAAGAGTAAGAATGTAGTAATAATTGGCTTTGTATCCGCTATAATATGTTAAATAGAAAACATATGAACATGAATACACTCAAAGCATATGTGGTTGTTATTGCTGACTTTACAAAGTACAAAGTAATCTCATTATGGTATGTGCATGTATTCTATAATAAAAGAGATCGTCTACTGTGGTAAAAACATTTAAAAAAAAAAAACTGGGGAGAAAAGTGAGCAAGAAAAGTGAGGATTTTTTTTGAGCTATTAATAATTTGTCTATATATAACCATAAAAAAGGCAGTTTCATCCACTCTGACCCAAAACTTGAGAACAATTAAACCATTCATCCAGCACCAGCATATGGAGACAAAGCTGCTATTTCTGTCAGCCCGCCTGCTCCCCTGACAATACGGCTAATTATCCTGATTTCAAAGTCACAATCAGAAAGAGAAACTCTAGATGTGAGCGAAGGATGCGTGTTTCATGTCCCGCTTTGTGGTTTGCCAGTTCGCAGTAGAAGGAAGGAGAGGAGGGAGCCTTAAAATAGCATCAGTGGGATCAGCTATCTCCTGAAGATCGGCTGCATGTGGCTCTCGGAGATGGCCCGAGCCCGCGATGATCGCCCCGATAACAGACGACACAGAGGATGACGAGGAGAGGCCGGCGGATGAAGGACCGATAGTGATACTGAGTAATAGGAAGAGCAAAGCAAACACCGATATGCAGAATATTTTAGCGAGTATCAAGATGGCTCTGCTCGAGTGATGCCTGAGCGAGTTATGAGCTCGGCCTCCTCTTTTTCTGCTTTTTGATTCTCTCATATTTTTGTGTTTAAAATCTTTTATTTGTTTATTGCAAGCACATTTTTGTACTTGTTCTTAGTTTTTTCTTATCTTATTTTAGAGGCAATAATACATCAGGTTTACCTCCTTTTTACAAACACTTCTGTAGTACATTTTTATCCTGTTGGGGCCACCTCCTTTAGAAACACTGACTGACAACCATTCACTCTCACATTCATTCACTATATTCATTATTACTCTTATTGGGACTGATGATGGGGACACGGTTCTTGCTACCACCATGTTTATTTGAAAAAGGAAAGAAAAATATAGAAATACAATGTATTAACACTGATTTTACAAATGAACTGTGGTAATTCCCTGTGTTGATGTGCAGGTTTATTCAACTGAATCATTTATTTGCACCTATTGGACACATTTCAGTGGATTTTAATAGAAACGTACATAACTCATGCCTTAGTCTATAGTGGTTTTTAAATGCCATCCTTCTACAGTAGCTTCATTCTCAGAAGAATAATTTCCCAACTCTCTGGACGTTAATTTGAAACACATTTCTACATTACTTTTTTACCCAAATGACCTAAATAAAAGGTGTTAAAAGAGGCAGAACGAATCGGGATAAAGGGGAAAGACTAGAAATGAGTGGAAGGAGACAAGACGAGGAAACAGGGACAGACAGAAGCTAAAAGTCAAAATATGAGCAATTAGTGGAAAAGACACCCAACAAAAAGTAAAAGCAGAGGACAGATGGAGATCCATGCAGCACACAACAAGGACAGCAGTGTAAGCGGACCCAGATTAGAAAATAAAAGCCTAAGAGGAGAAATAAAGGCTGAGGAAGGAGCAGGAGCCTGTTTGCTGTCAGCATCCATCTCAGAGATAAGCGCTCCCGATACATGATCTGTTTTCCACCTGCACATGAAAGAGCACAATCAGATCTGCTGTGTGCCTCACCACTGTTTCCACTAACAGGATGATTTTCTCAGGGGCGCACCTCAATGGTGTGCACTGCCAGCCATTGTGGAGCAAACAATAGTACAAGGTTCTGTCCACAAAAGCCCGAGCCATTTCACTTGTCCTACAGCTACTCTGCCATTGTCAAGATTAGTAAAGAGCAACAGTGAATGTGTGTTTTTGTGTTGAGTGAACAGAGCCAAACATAACTCAAGGTCATGTACTGCAGTCGACCACACAAAAGGAACACTTAAAGTCACACGGAAAACGAAAAGCTAACAGATCCATGTACAGTATGTCGTTTTAATTGTGAATTTTCATTTGTATATTTGATTTGATTTGAATCATTCAGAAGGACGTCCAAGAAATGGTGACCCGAACGCACAAGGACTGTCGAATAAAGCTATGTTCACAAGATAAAAAACAACTAGTGTTGTGCTACATGTGAATAGGGGTTTAGCAGTATCTTTACATTGAAATACCATGCTTCATTATCTATATTTATCAGTTATTTGTATTACTTTAGTTATTTATTCAACTAAACTTATTCATTCAAAAGTGCATTCCAGGCTTTGTTACATAAGACAAGTTCAAGTTCAAATAACCTGTGTTCATTTAAAGCCTCTTTCTGCAGTGAAATGACCATAAGCATCCTTTTCTCCAACACAGATGATCAAGTGCGTTGAATGAAATGATTTATTTTCACTTCTGTGGTAAATGAGTGTGGAGCCATTAGGATCATTTATCAGTGCAGAGTGTGTGAGCGCAGCACACAGCAACAAATGCAGCTTCAGTCGAGGGTCACGACCTCAGTCCATTAGCCTGCTGTTGTTTAGAGCGCTACAGAGTGAGCAAATTATAGCCTCTACATGTTTATTAGAGTTTGGGCTATGATTTTTAGTACATTGTGTTCACTGTGTGTTGTTTTTGGCACAGTTTTACACCAACTTTTTGAGGGATATTTATTCATATTTATATATTTTTTCTACTTAACAACATAGTCAAGCAAGGAATAAAGATCCTCAGTGTGTTTGAGCCAAAACTTATAGTAAAACATTCTGCAGTTTGCTTCAGTTTATTAGAAGTACAGAGAACAACTTTAGACAAGACTTATTTTTACACGGAATATGGGCACCCCCAAACTTTTAAGAGTTAAAACTAATCCAATAATACTAATTGTTTAATAATTATTACTAATACTTGTGGTGATTTTGACAAGAAAAAGAAACCATTAAAACTAACTTTTAGCTTGTTTCTGACTCATTGTTCACTGTTCACAAAGACTGTTTCCACAAGGATTGTTTTTTACAGAATTTAAAGAGAATATATGTTATGTTTTTGCCATGTCTTTTGTTTTTATGGCAGTAGTAGTAGTAGTAGTAGTAGTAGTAGTAGCAGTAGTAGTATAGTAGTAGTAGTAGTAGTAGTAGTAGTAGTAGTTGTAGCAGTAGTAGTATAGTAGTAGTAGTAGTAGCAGTAGCAGTAGTAGTTGTAGCAGTAGTAGTATAGTAGTAGTAGTAGTAGTAGTAGTAGCAGTAGCAGTAGTAGTTGTAGCAGTAGTAGTAGTAGTAGCAGTAGTGAGACAGAGAGAAGAGTGGCAGTAGTGGGTAATAGTAGTAGTAGTAGTAGTAGTAGTAGTAGCAGTAGCAGCAGTAGGGGGGGTGTAGTGTAGTTGGTGGTAGTAGTGTAGCGTGCGTGTATGGTAGTAGCAGTAGTAGTAGTAGCAGTAGCAGTAGCGCAGTAGCAGTTTATAGTAGTGAGTACAGTACAGTCGGTGTAGCAGCAGTAGTAGTATAGGTGCGTAGCAGGTGTGTGCAGTGCCAGTAGCAGTGCAGTTGTAAGTCAGTAGTTTTGAGTATAGTAGCAGTAGCAGTAGCAGTATATAGTAGCAGTAGCAGCAGCAGCAGCAGTGGCAGCAGCAGCAGCAGCAGCAGCAGCAGTAGCAGCAGCAGCAGCAGCAGCAGCAGTAGCAGTAGTAGCAGTAGTAGCAGTAGCAGTAGCAGCAGTAGCAGCAGTAGTAGCAGTAGTAGTAGCAGTACAGTAGCAGCATTAGCAGAGAGTAGTAGTGTAGTAGTTGTAGCAGTAGTAGTATAGTAGTAGTAGTAGTAGTAGTAGTAGTAGTAGTAGTAGCAGTAGTAGCAGCAGTAGCAGTAGTAGTATAATAGTAGTAGTGGTAGTAGTAGTAGTAGTATAGTAGTAGTAGTAGTAGTAGTATAGTAGTAGCAGTAGCAGTAGTAGTAGTAGTAGTATAGTAATAGGAGTAGTAGTAGTAGTATAGTAGTAGTAGTAGTAGTAGTAGTATGAACCAAGAGAGAGCACCAGTTCACTTTTTCTTAATAAGAATTTCTGAAAATGTCAACAAACCTAAAGAGTGAAGAACTAAAGAGCCAGATGCAGCTAACTTGCTGCTGTTTGTTTTTGTAGAGTTGCTTCCAAAGCCTTTATATAATAATAGATGCTGAATGGTACCATCTGTACCAGAAGAGGAGGGGCAATTAAAAAAAGTTGGTGTATTTGGCATTGGAAACGGTTGTTGACGCACACAACATAACACAGTCTGGTTCTGAAATCTAAAAATAAGCCACTCAGAAAGTAGAGTATTAATTCTCAAGTTAGATAACAGTCTTCTCTATTTATACCTCGCCGTTGATCCAGGATATTTTTAGATCTATCGACTCATTCATATCTGGCTGCGTGTGCTGTCAACAGACGGTGCATCTTTGCTGCTGAGACCAGAGCCAATCAGCTCATGACGACTCAATCAGGAGGAAAAGAGCGTCACTGGCTCAGCTTGAAGCTGAATATTGGACTGTTGTTCCACAGTTTGTTATGAATGCCCCAAATCCCCTGCTCATTTTCAGACTTATCCCTCAGTGACTGCGTTTGACCTTTGCATGGGGCACCGGCATCTGCTACACAATTATAACATACAGTAAACAATGGTGTAGAAAAACGAATCACTGGTTGCACGAGCAGAACAGGTTTACGTCACATTGTATACTGTTCGTTTACAGAATAATCCTCTTTGCTTGATTCATGAATGAAACAGTTTGGATACAGTCGCATTTTGTGCAGAGAAACTTAAAAAGTGATTTTCAGCTCATGGGTGGAGTGACAGTAATATCAAACTGAAGTCTAGGCAGTGATTACAAAGTGTGAAGCCTCAAAGCTAACTCAGAGCGCGAACAAAGAAGCACTGAAAGACTGTGAGAGCAGAGAATAGGAAACGGGCTGTTCTTTATGTGAGCACCTGTCAAGAGCTGCCAGGGAGGCCGTCTGAGAGTTTAGAAGAGGAGAGCGACATTAGCATGTGACAGTATATGTGTATAATCGCATGAAAGCTGAGTGTGGCTCTGCGTGGAGCACAAGGCCATTGTTGGGTTGGAAAGGTGAGCGCTGTTGAGATTAAGAGAGCCTCAATTCTCCGAGCGTGAAGACCAGGTCAGGAGCTGAGGAGCCAAGTGAGCACAGAGAGAGTTACTTTTCCATGAGTAGACAGAGAGCTCGTTAGTGATGCAGGATCTGTGACTTGTAATACAGCACTGTAAAGGACAAAATTAATGTCAGCTCAGTCCTGCTCAGTCAATTACCACCGAGTGAAAAAAGTAGGATTTCAAACGTGGAGTGGGATTCTGGCACTGACGTATGGATTCTCTGATATGTTCCCATTTCAGGCAAAAACAAACAGCCACTGAAGATTCTCTGAATGAATTTTGGCAAAGATTTATTGACATTTAAGTAATTGATGTAATGGCATTTTAGCTGAAAGGAAAAAAAAACAAAACAAATGGAAAAAAAACCCCAATATTAGCTCTGATCAGTGCACAGTGATTCCCTTTAGGTTAACTGTGTCCTTTCTGCTCATAATGTCTTTTAAAACAGATTTGAAAAAGACATCTACTTATATTCACAGTTATGTCTCATAAATGATTTATATATTATATTCTACTGTCTGGATTGTCACTAGATTGTGAGACTGGGCTGATACTGACATACAACCGTTCACTCTTAAATTATTCACTATGATCAGTTCATCTTTACATGTTTTTGGATGATGTATGGGACATTCATAAGGATTGCTCCCACAACCTTTTTTATGTGTTGATCTTATTGGCGCTGACATAGGACAAACAGGTTGCTTTTTTGTAAATTATAACTCATATGCACACATCATGAAGCTGCCTGTTTTCTATCATATAAACTACCTCACAATTAATTCTTCATTTTAGCTTTACATCTTAAAACTCTGGTGGTTCCGCCTTTAATCAGTCAAAACAGAAAGACAAATGATATGAAACATTTTCCATAAAATGATCTTTTTAATCCATTATTGTGTTATTCATACATTAGTTGCTACAATGGGCACATAAAACGTTGAAGGGAACCCTCAAAACCTTTTAAAAAGCTAATTATGTGGGACTCTTTAAATGCAAATACAACATGTCTCTTTGAAAACAACTGGCTAGACTTTAAAAGCCTTATAACTCAATTCTTCACAGAATTTTCCAACTGACTTAATCCTTTTTGGTGATTACTTTACAGAGACTAAAATTAAAATCAAACGCTCCAAAGTGTGTTACTTCCTGCTGCCATTGGGTGACAAATCAGACAAAGTAGCTCTAACTATCAGGGCACTGGCTTCATCCATCCACTTTAATTGGCTGAGTCATTACAGGAATGAGACGTACTGCGAGAGATGCATCTTCACAAAACCCCAGCCAATCACATTTAATGTATTCAGTGATTAGGTCCCTACTCTAAAGAGATGGAAATGGATAGAGCAGCCATTTCTGTTGACAAGCCTTCATTTTTTACTGAAGAAATATTCTAACAAGGCCCAGAGCTCACAATCTCCATCTGATCTGGCCCGGTCTGTGCCGCAGAGTCACCGCCACGGCTCCGACTCCATTTCAAACCGTCACAGAGGAAGTGCCTATCTTTCTGCTTCAGCAAATCTACTTTTTTTTTCCCGAGCATTGTGAGAGCCTAATGCACCATGCCACACATAGAATAGCCCTCTCTCACACATGGCTCTATAAATAGCTTTCTGAGAATAATCTATCTGAGATTTCTTAGGTTTATTTCAGATGGATCTTTCTATCCGCCGATTTACGTCAACGGCAGTGAACGGCGGGGACATTTCCTCACGAAGGCTTGAGCACACACTGGCATCTGTCAAACTCAGGCTGAACTGGCCAAACTTTAGATGGATGAACGATGAGAGAAAACTTTAATGGCTTGTACTTTAGGCAATAAATCGCGTCAAGGGAAAAGATAGACGGCGAGATGCTCATTAGATCATTGTAGATGTTTTTATTATATTCACTTATATCACTAAACACGACGCTCTGAATTAAAATGAGGGAGATTTGAGAGTACAGTGTTAGAATAGAATATGGCATTTAAAAACAATCCAGGACAGACTGCTAACCTGCTGTTATTGATCGTACTGTGGCTGATAAATACGTTTATTATGGTTCCTAAGATGTACATGGTTGATTAAGCTAGAGGGAGCTGGACTGGCACACCTTATCTGCTGTAATGTGGCAGGCTCATTGGATTTCTATAGAAGCTTTACTTCGGAACTATCTAGGCCTGTGTAGATGCATGTAAAAAAAAAAAATCCTTACTAATGTACCCTAATGTGTACCTTTGGATGTTTTACCAAATGTATTTTAAAGCATAAAAAACGTGGCATATTTTTCCTGAGTTTTTTTCTCAGAGTTGTTAGTCCAGCTGCACAGAGGCTTCATAGACACAATGTTTTTGTTTACAGCACTGGCAACGAGAGCAGAGAAAGACCATGTGGACTGAAACCATACTTTTAAGCCTCTGCTAGTGTCCAGCTTGTTAATCTTTTAGTCTGTTGTTTGTGCAGAAGGTCACTCACGACAAAAAATGTTGTTGTTTGTGTCCAGAAACAGCCCTGCTCTGACTGATCTGCTGGGCCTGTTTCAAGTCAAGGAAATATCCAATGGACTTTGTGAAGATATATTTTAAAAGTTGCTGTCTTGTTGTATTTGTCTTGGTTTAGTCAATTAAATAAGCCTCTGTGGCAACATGGCTCATATAATATTGAAACTTTGATTATATTCTAGCCTCTGACATTTGTTTAAAGAGTAAAGTGTTCTTTTGCACCATTGTGTCAGACCATTTATACATATGGCCCGGACATTCATGAATATAAACACAGTGCAGCAGTTTCTGTATTAATGCCCTGCACTTTTACCACAGATTTCCGATTTTACATCCCCACATTTTCCCCGTACCTGTCGCGGGGAACTGGGACATATTTTTGCTTTGTTGTACAGAAAATGGAACACAAAAAGATGAACGGTGGAGTATATGGCATTTGGCAGCGGGTGACAAATACATTATTGGTTTGTGCGCAGCGGCAAACAATCCGAGTGCTGCTTTGGAGAGTGAGCTGTCACATTCCCGGCAACCAGACAGCATCACACCATAAATATCAATAAAATAAAGAAAGCGCCATGTCCTCGGGGAGGCTGCGGCGAGGTACATGAATTAGAAATGTCACCAATAAGTTTTGGGGGGAAAAAGGGGAGCAGGACTGCAGCTCAATTCATTCCTGCACAAAACAAATTTCACCTGGAGGAAGATAACATCAAATGATAGCAGCCCTTAGACTCCTGTCAGCAGTAAAGGAAACAGCTGGATAAGCATCTATCAAAAGCTTGTAGAAGAGAGAAATAATAAATAAACTTGAGGAAACATCTTTTAACAGGAACCGCTGTGAGGAGTGAAGGGTTTCATCACGACACAATTATGTCAGAGAGTAGCACCATCTGCTAAATCTGTCACAGACCTGTCACACAATCTTACACAACTATACACAACAAATACAGGAGAACAATACAATAATCATCATAACGAGGAACAATTTAAACAGGTATCATATTTACCATCATCTACAGACAATAAAGGGAATAAACGGTGAGTTTAATGGACTCTGATAAAGCTGACATTGTACAAAAATAGAATGATCTTTACTTGTTCATTATGACAGATGAGCTCTTGAGATAATTAATGTTATTCAGTTTCCCTTTAAAATGTCAGAAAGTCAGCTTATTAAGGTATACATCCATCTCACATAATGCAGTCTATATCTCTCAGAATCAGAAGTCTTTTATTTATCCCTGAGAGGAAATTCTTTTTTCATTACAGGCAAGACTAATGAAAAGATAAAAAGATAGCAGAATATAATAAATAAATACAAAAATACAGAACCCAAAGAATCTAAAAACACCTCAGTAAAAAACAAAGCATTTTAAAAATATTATGACGAAATACGGAAAAGCAATCTCTTTTATAAGATATATATACACATTTACACGGTTAGGATTTTATTTGATCACAGATGTTGGAGTTAAACAGAGCCAGTCAAAGGTTGCATAAATATTAAGCTTTAATGATCAGTTTGTGCCTTTGGACAAAAACTAATCAGATTAATGCTGCAGCCGGTGGTCAACCATATGCACGAATCTATCATTCAGGCATTCATCGACTCTGTCCCTAATTAATAGCAGCGCTGGAACTAATTTCCCACGTCTCAAATGTGGTAAAAATCAGCTCCACTCAGACCGTGGAGGCACCCGAAGCACTTGAACTCTGAGGCCTTATCAATTAGCCGAGCCATTTCCTCTGGGCCTTGAGATGAAGACACATTATAAGAGACACCTGGCGAGACAGATGTCGGGATGATGGCTAACGGGAAGCGTTTAGTCCCCCTCTGCACGCTTAACCTCAGAGAGACTGGAGATCTGGGATGGAGCTTGGGGTCAGCGGTGATTTGTCAGCTGCTGTAATGTAATGCTCCCTAAAAATACCATTTAAGATGCACAGCTGATCTATACTTACTATACTTTTTTTACATTTTCATTTAAACACACTTGAAAGAACTTCTATTCCTACTGCTCTAACTGAATTCATTATTTCTCCAGATATCTCCAGTGAAGGAAACTGACTTTTATTGTGCTAAACCTTTATAGGCGTCAGTTCTGAGTTTAACTAATCGTTTTCTAACCCCTTATTTACCTTTTCAATACACCTATTAAAGTTATGGATGCTTTTAGGGTCTTAAGGCCTTATATTCTTTCCCTGTGGGCAACTGGAGGCTATGGAGGTCTTAAAGTCACCAAACAGCTGCATATTTAACATCAGATTCATGTTTATAATATTTAGGACTATGCTTTCCTCCCTGTGGTGGTGAACTTGTGTTGTTAGCATAAACTAACATGACGTTATGCCTCCTAACCTCTCACCTTTCACCTTTATTTAGTCACTAGTGTTTAATAGGCAGATGTAACAGCAGAGTTAGGCTCACAACCCTCATCTCTGAACTGTCACAGCCTTATTTTTTAAACTGAACATTGGCCACTTTGGGAAAATAAACTGAGAACCTCTCGACCTGCTGCTCATCAGGGCTCCGTGGGCTCCGCTGATGAAACCATGGACATTTCTAACAAGCCACTGTGCAAAGCCAGATGGCATTCATAAGACTCCCATATACAGAGACCTTTATGACCTCCAGCTCAGTTTTGTCCTGTGAGAAGTATTTGAAAAAAGTTACGGCCAAGTGAAGTACTTAATATGAAAAATACTGAAGGCTTTTGTTGGAGAAAGGACAAATCAGGTGGGAGCAGTGTTTCCTTTAATAGACATGTTTTTCATTTCTACATTATTCCTGCAGTGGCGTAATGCGCCGCCTGGCACTTCCATCCTTCTCCCGTTCCCTACGGCTGTGGACTGTAAATGCTGTTTCTATTGATAGGCTCAAAGTTTGACCCCTGCTGCTTAATATATGGAGCAATAACATTTACAACAAAGAGGCTGACAATACACTTTGTACAATCCAAGGCAGGCAAAATTACACACCGCCGTCAGTTCTACTTCAAATGTAGCACGTATATTTACAATCAAAGCGTGGAAACTAAGTAAATGAGTTCATTGAAACCAATGAGAAAAAAGAAATATATGAAATATATCTTTTACAGGTGTCACGGAGCCTACTGACTCCACTCAGAAAGACTATTCCCGATCAGCACTAAGGATCAATCACAGGACCTTGCAAATTAAAACTATTACAAAATCCCTATTTTCAGAAAAGTTGAAGTTGAAAGACGTGTGTTTTTTCTCTCATTGTTTGTGCAGAATCAAAGTTACAAAGTATAGTACACTATGCTAAGATATTCCTATTTTTTTTTCTTTTTAGCATTTATTTGATAAAGACATACAGGAAACAGAGACAGAGGAGAATGACCTGGAGCAAATGGACCCGAGCTGGGACTTATACCCATGTTGTGTGTTTGTGGTGTGTGCTCCACCAGGTGAGCTACCAAGGTGCCCCTTCCTGAAATATTTTGCCATTTTAGCTCCACCATTTTTAATAACACTTTGAAGCAGGCCACTTCTTAACACACAGATAGATGTTTACTCTTGAGCACGTCCCCCTTTACCTCTTGTTTAATGCACATCCAGCAAGATATCTCATTTATTCTGACGGTCACACTCACCCACTTCGAGCCATGTGTTGCCTTCTACACGTTTTTGGCACCATTGTGTGTAATTATCTATTTTAGCTGCCCCAGATAGGCGAGTGAAGACAGCACCAGCACGAGCCATCTGGCTGTGTAAGAACTTCAGTCTCTGCTGGCACCGACACAAATGCGCTCTCACCCTCTGTGCAAGAACACCCACCACACCAAACCTGCGGTGTTCTTGTTTAACAGATTGTGCATTTGTCATGGTCACTTGGACGTCAGCGCGGCGATTTGGTGTTCGCTTTTATTCCAGCTGTCAGTCAAACAGCCAATGTGGTTTGTTTTACACCTCCTGGCCTGACAATGCGCACTCAAGCGTCACTGTAATTTGCAGATAAAAGGAGGACTTCTTTGAAATATTCACAATGCTCAAAGCAGACGTGCTCTGTGAAGAGTAATGGGGAATTTAAATGATGGAAAAAGACGCTCGCTGTTGTCTGTCATGAATAATGTGTCTGAAAATGGGGACGTGGCATGTGGGTCTCTATTGGAACGAAGGAGAATAATCTACAATATGTAACCCACACCAAGATAAGGAATAGGCTACGTTACTTAAGTGCATTGTTTTTCTGACGTCTTCAAAAACTGTTTGTAAGGTAAGAAGATGGTCTTTGTATAGAAGACTTGGATGTTTTCATGTTTTTTGAACCATAAAAATGACTTAGAGGTTTTGTATTTTATCGTTCTGGGTTTTTTTCACTGAAGGCTTTACTGTCCCTAACTTTAAAATGAAGTGTCTTTTACTTAGAGTTGATTATATTTTCAGTTACCACTACATTTCCTTCTGTTCTTGGTCATTTCTTATGTCACTGACTGTTTATCCTGACAATGAGCGACGACAACAGCCCAACAACCCCCACAAGACCCACGCTGACCTTAGGTGGCCCCTTAACAAAGCTCAATCAACTGCACATGTTGCATCTGCAAATGCACTTGATTGGGCAATGCATCACAATCAACACATCAGGAAAACAACGATAAAATAAACATTGATTTGCAGAAGTGGGCTACACACAGGTAATTGCTATGTTTAGTTGTATTTGAAGGCTTATTGCAGTTGTGTTTGGCTAGTCGCTCCCTGCTAGGTGTTCATCTTAGCTGCTAATTAATCCGCTAAGTAGCTGCTTTTGGAGAGTTGCTTCTGGGCTGGTTACACTGAGCTCAACGCGGAGGACGTTTACATCCAGAGCTTACTCCGACACTTCTCAGCTCCATTAAACCCTCTCATTCTAGAGTTTACATGCTCAAGATGTGACTCCAGATGTTATTGGTTTAGCCTCACACCACATCCACAACAGCAGTGCTTCATCTATGTATAATAAACTCAACCAGCATTGTTTTATCCCATATATTTTGTTTTAAACAGTGTGAAATGCTAATGCAACAGTGTGAGTCTGCTTCCCACTAAACATGAGGCGGAACTGAAGGTTGTCCTGCATCAATATAATTCAACTTTAGTCGTTCTGTCGACTAAACTGTAACATCTGTTGTTTTCTTGTGCACATCCATAAAACAATTGTCTGTCACTTTGATTACTGTGTGTTCTGTATGGTTGTGTTGCCTTTTTACACCAGACATAAATTACATAAGCACATCTGGAGTTCTCTTATTATCTTCACTGCATCCCAACTTAAAGTAAAATGAACATAACACCTTCAGTTTTTAATCAGCTGCTCTGTAAACGTGGTTAATTGGACGCTTAACACTAAACTAATAACTCAAGCTAAATCTAGTGGCTTCATAAAAGTATTGAACCTGCGACTTTTCAAAGAAACATTTGGAAAAGTCACGTGTGTAGCTTACTAAACCTGTGTGGCATTATTTGCTGCAAAATCTGAAAGACTCTGCTGCTTCTGTTTAAAACGCAGACTCATTCTTCAAAATCTGAACTCTGGAGGAGCGATCTATTTTAATGTCGTCCAGGTGAAACCACTTGTAAGTCTAGTGTTTCACCGACTCATTCATTTTTCTGCATCGTTTGTACTCCACTGTGACCTTTCCATTCACACTTACCTGACTTTTCCCACCAAAGCGCAGCACCTTAATTAATTTGCGGCCACCAGCTGCAGCCGCATCGATCGTCATTTCTGCTGCTCATGATGGATTATGGATCTGATAGATTTTAGCCCTCGGACCAGCCAGACATGACAAGGTATTCTGTTAGCACAAAGAAATCCATACTTACATTCAATTGGGCACTCTTCTCCCTATCTGCCTTCCCTTCTCCATCCATCAACCTGTTCACACCTGTGCATCGCTCTTTCTCTCTTCATCACAAGTGGACACTTTCTCTTCACTTTTTCATTTCTCTTCCAATCCCCTCATCACACCTTTGTCTTCTACATTACTTTAATGCCCTTTCCCACTTCTATGTATCCTCTAGTCTTGTCTCCCTTTTCCTCTTTCTGCATGAGAGGACCGCCATTTTGACAAAGCGTAATGTGGTGTGAAGTAAATGGACTTGACCTGTTTAATGTGTGAAATGGGCTTGTCTTTTTTGTGAAATATGAACTGTTTAGATTGCAACTAAACATAACAGTTAATGGGGTTGGTGTTTTTATTTACAGCATTTTATTCAATACATAATTTATTTGTGATGAAACTAGCTTGAGAAAGTTACATCACAGTTCAAACACTGCAAACCCCTGCTCTGTGGATTGTAATGCCTCGTCTTTTCTCTTTTCGACAGTCTTTAATCGGAGTCCTGGAGGAGCAAACCATCGCCCACAAACAAACAAAGAGAAAATATGTCTGAAAGTGAATTTATTTAGTTCATAAATGACGTAAACCTGCAAGATTGTGTGTTAAAAAAGCACTGTAAACCATGGATTAGGGGCTCAGAAAGGTAACTTTGGGGTTAACCGTGTGTTTTTGTATCATGAGGCAGGTTCGTTTTCTTTCTACGGTGATCTCTGTGGATACTCTGAACGGCTGACCTGCTCCGAAGACAGAAAAGTTCAAAGAGAAACACAGGCCTCGGACCAACCAGCAGAACTGAGCTGTGTGCAGGAGGAGGCTGGGAAAAACACAGCAGAAACACAGAAGGAACCTGAATGTGAACATTTACACAGACTGAGTATATGGTCTATATCTATGTTTTTGTAACCTTTTATTCAACAGCAGTTCATCAGTAAAATCAATGCGCCTCACTTCAGTTTTACCTACTTATATTAACCTTATTGTCATTGTCCAGTCTAAGTTCTGACTACAGTGAGAGAAAATGTCTAAGTGTCAGTGTAGTTCTCAAATGGAAATAGAGCAGCGATGAAGAAAAATATCCTCAGAGTCAATACAAATTCCAGCACACAGTCCTTCATATCTTTGATTACATTTGGATTGGGGCTGCCCTCCAGGCACCCTCTCGCTTAAAGTGGATCCATAAAACATGTCCCAGAGTCAGGAGTGTGAGTAAACTCCTTTTAATGAAACTACAAACTGTGAGCTTAAACCTGGGCTTCATCATTTAAACCTACAATCGTGACAACTTTTCTAATTTCCTAAAGTCCTATTCTTGTAAAGATTGGAAAATGGATTTTGATGGTATTCACTGGGCGTCCCAACTATATCTTATCTTTTCATGAATATTTAAACAGCACAGGGACTTGAACAAAATACAATATTGTGCAAAAATAAAGACAGAAGAGATTAAGTCTAAATACAAAGGAATGTGTGAGAGCTGGAACAGAGGAAATGAGGTTTTACAGCCCACTTGGTTTTAGCGCCAGGGTCAGTCCTGGGACGACAAGGTCACAGCCATCACATCCTTTTACATCTCACCCAAAACTTACAATGTAAAGTAACACTGGACCAGAAGGAGTACGTCTGAGTCAAAACCAATAAAATAACAAAACATAATGCACGATAAAGTCCAAAGGTTATGTCTAAAGTGAGTCAGGGTCCATTAAATCATCCCAGATACAGAGTTTAGGTTAAGATCCAGCTCCTTTGGGGAAAACTGAGGTCTTCTGAAACAAGTGAGAGACCTGTTCCCTCTGGTGTTTACTGGCTCTGCCCTGGGACCTCCTCTGGGTTGAATATGTATGAGTTTTCTCTTTCCTGATGAGCGCCCGGTTATTCCTGCAGTTTGCCTGGTTCCATTGGTATCTGAGCCCTCCAGATGTGGGTAGTGAGCCACCCACAGCAGCTGGACACACACTGCTGACAGATACTGGCCCTGACACTTCCCAAGGGCTGGTTCTATGGCTCCGGTTAGTTATTGTTCCTTTATGTTGTTACTGTCCACAGAGAACGAGCAATGAATGTCGCTTTAAGTTTGTGTTGAAAGGCTGCACTGGGGTCATATAGCCCTCACCAACACAGCTTTTAGCGTTAATCACATCCTCAGATCATCATAAAGTGGTTTAATTCCATGTTGTCTAATAAAATGTTAATAATAAAAACATTAAACATTGAGGTGCACATTTATCTCGCTGTTTAACGTGACCTGTGTTAAAAATGACTTCTAAAAGTAAAAGTACAGATTCAACTTCTTTACCCAAGGAAAAGTGAAAAAGTACATTCTCTGAAATATACTTAGGTAAAAAATAAAAATGTATTGTACTGTTGATAATACACAATACATCTGTGATAACTCTGCAATAACTCTTCCATCAACAATCTACTTTTGCTGTCAGTTTAAGTTCAAGTTTCAGACAGAATCATCAAAACTGAACCAGTCTCAATTAGTTTTGCCATTATTTTTACTCATTATTCACCAACAATCACCAAACAATGTTGGATGTTCTATGAGTTTATACCAATAAAATATTTTGTCTTCTCTTATTTTGGCGGGACTTGACTTCCCCTCTCTTGTTAGTTATGCCTTTTACGTCATGTCATCATCTGCGGAGGTTGAGAAAAGCGAGAAAACGAGGCTGTTTTGACAATAAAAGAAGTAGAGAGTGTTTATGTTTAAAAGTAGGACGTAAAAGTAAAAAGTCACCAGATAAATAACTACTCAAGTACAAATACAAATGTAGAAGACCTCTTCCCACTTCTGATTAAAACTAAATTAGACAATCAGATGAGTGACTGTGTTGTGTCCAGCAGAGAACAGTTTCTTCTGTTTTGATCTCTGTGTTAATTAAAAATTCATGTGAAAAGGAGAACTAGATAAAGGCATCATATCACGGCGGAGTGTTGCTCAGGATCACACTGAACTGAAGGTTGTTTCAGCGGGACTCCGGCCTAAATTAGCTTCCAGGGGTTTGTATAATTTGCCATTATTCCTGGTGGCTTATAATGTTATTAGTCTTTCAGATGGAAATAGTTTCCTGACAGCGCAATGACACACCATTTTCACCGGGTCAGATGAGTTCCTGTAATTATGTAAATCACAACGGTTTGTGGATTGTAGCTGCAGGTTGGTCAAGAGGTGAAATATCAGGGGATCAGAGGTAACACTGAGGTTCAAGGTACTGTCAATGCCAGCGTTTTGTATGCACATCACTGTCTGTGTGTGGGAGGCTTTCTGGGACATTGTGGACTTTGCCTAAATACAATCCAAATGATGTGTTGATAAATCCCAAATCTTGCCATTTTGTGTTTTTATGAATCATTTAGAGTTTTACAAAAGACCCAACCAGAGACAAATTTAATCAAGCTTGTAAAAGTGTCCCCCCTTTGAGGATAAAGACTCTCCTTTTTCATTCAATTTTACTTTATTATCAAATATGGGGTGACATCTAACAGTGAAATTTTAGATTACAGTTCCACACATTATATTATTCAGAGATAGACAAACGTGATCAGTGTTTTGGAGATGACAGTAAACCAATCAGAACACACTTTTGACCAGTGCAGTTCTTTTTTATGAAACTAAACATCACATATTTACTCAAAACACTTAAAAACACCACCAAACCACAACTATTATTTTTCCTCATTAAAATTGTGTCTTTAATGCTGTTATCTGCCCCTGCTCAGGTGTGTCAGGGTGATTGTCTGGGTCTGCTCCTGCAGCCGAGCTCAAAGCACTGACTGAAATGCTCATTATAGGCGTAGTTTTTCCGGTGTGTTAAACAGTAACGGTTCTTGTCTTCTGGTCGGGGGCTGCTATCTTGTTTGTTACCTTGTTCCTTGTTAGTGCCATTGCTGGTTGTTGCTGGATCCATTGGAAATTCAGTTATCAGTGACAGCTCCTGAGACAAGTTCTCAAATTTCTAAACTTTGTGGCAACACGAACAAAAACTCTGAAATGAAGACATCTAGATTCAGTGACAGCGCTGTCTGCCGAAGAAATCTGTGTGACAGGACGAGTGTAAATCCTCCAGAAGTGGTTTGACAGCTCTCTTTTTGCCTAAAACTGTGGCGGTGATGGTTGTGGCAGTTTGGGCAGGGGTCATCGCAGACTTGTCAGCGCTCATGCTGGTGTGAACACAGAACTGGATGGAGCTTCTTATTTTGAATGGCAATGAGTAACACTAGGTTGGGCTTCAAACCCCCACACAGTTGTCGCGCTTGTGTTGATTTTGGTTAAGTCTAGCTGTGGGTCCTGTCATTACACTGTGTGATGTTCACGCCCTGAGGTGGCTGCTGCTAATGACTTTGGTTCAAAAGGAGCAGCACTTTGTGTCTGCTTTGATTAGTCAGGTCAGGTCAGAAGTGACTCAGAGCGCAACACATTGAGTCAAGGTGGAATGGCGTCGTGAACCTGGAGTGTCCTTTTCTGGCCTCGAAACACATTGGCAAAGGTTCTTCAAAGTCAAACAGGTTTGCCTGAGTTAATCTCAGCATGAATACACTGTCTCTGATTGAAAGATTCATCAAAATATACTTTTATCATGCTCTTACCTTTTATTTATTTACACTGTTGTATTACATTTCAAATAATCCTAATGAGCTTCGACGAACAGTTATAACTTACTCTTAACTCTATTCTTTTTCTTAGCCATCTCAGATACTTTAAATATAAATTACAATATCAAAATCAATGTCTTTGTTTCTTATTTACCTTTTTTTCTTGTTGAGAGTGAGGCACAAGTGTGAAGAATACTAAAAATGTCCAAGACTGTCCCCCAGAGCTCAGGAGCTGTTGTGTAAGTGTTTTTATGTTTACAAGCTTAGACTTTGGGTTACTTTTCCGAACTAGAGCTCACTGCGACATATATCCCACCGTACGAGAGGCCAGGTGTAGGTCTGATGTTTTTGAAACTGGTTTAAATCATCGGGGAGACTGCACTGTCTTGTCTTTAGGCTTTTGTTGCAGATGTGATGGTAATTATTAGGAAACTTATATACAAATACCAGACTCAAATATGGTCCCATCTAACTTCCATGAGGCACATAAAGAAGGCTTTAAAATGTCCCACTGTTGCTTTAGAAAATAATCTTCCAATTCTTCCAAACCAGGCAATAACATAGAAAGTCTAAAGGATAGGATTTTTTTTTCTATTTTCAAATAAAGGTAATTGTTACTAGGACAAGAGATAAACAAATCAGGAGTAAACATTTAAAACTAACTTCCACGGAGACACACTGGCGAGTAGTTTGGGATTTATATCAACTGACTTTGTGTAGCACAAACCAAAATGATTTGCACAGACTTGCAGGCTCTAACTGTTTTGTATGTTATCAGAGTCACACAGAAATTCATTTACATAATGTTTAGTACAATATCAAACACATGCGACAGCTCCACAATGAACTGATTGTCCCACACATGACGCTGTAAAGACACCAAAACTGAGCAATACATCAACATCTGCAAACTGTAAAACTACAAAGACAGAAAATAATCATCTATGCATCTTTATACATTTACATATGTTAATTATATTTTTATAATACGTGAATAAATTCTACATTATACCAGTGATGTTCTTTTGCAGCCATAGTTTACATTCACAGCCAAAAAAAAGAAATATAGATATCTATCATCTGATTGGTTCCTGTTCCTGCATCATACAAAATACATGGCTTCATGATTTAAAAATACATCGCAGTGCAGACGCCTTAGCAACAAAAACAATAAATAAATAAATAAAACTAGAAAAGATATTTAAATTCACAGCTGCACTGGGTTTATGAATAGATAAAACACATGGAAACTTTAGGAACGTACATAGTTAATTTATTTTTTGATAAAATCCCTCCATGTGGTTCTAATATAGATTACTCTTTCAATGCCGTATTGATGGGAATATTGGATTATAGCCAGTAAAGTCTAATTTCTCATACAGATGTGACAGAAGGTTGAGTCAGTCTTGGAGAGTGAAATTTCACAGAGAGAATAAATGGAGATTGAATTATCCATTATTACATTTTATGGCAATATTACCTGAACTAGCAGAACAAATACAATATTTAATAGTGTCCATTTCATTCTCCTCTGGCCGTTAAGATGTCTCAAGATATTAAAGTCTACATAATGTAATGGTTTCAGGCAGTGCATGTAATTGGTTCCTCTTGTAATGGAAATGCCAAAGAGACAAATGTTAAAAAATATGGTGGAGGAGAACAAAAGAGCTTCCATTACTTATGAACTGCTCATTCATTGACCTACTTCTAATCTTTTCTGTGGCAGCAAATCATTGGTTTTGGCTGCCATCGAGAAGTCTATTGAACCAACAATCTGTAAAAACGTTGTGACAGATGAGTGAATAGTTTGAACAGAAGCAGTGAGGTTGTAAAAAGGCATCTGTTCCTTCAACGACAGTCCACAAAAAGAAGTGCACAGAAAGTTGAGACAGATGTTTCCGTTTGTTTTGGGCCCAGGTGCTTTTTATATCATTTAACGGGGAAATTAAACAGAAGGCATGGAATATAAAGCACCAAAGTTAACTTCCAAAATGAGAACTTCATGCCAATATTTGACCATATGGGCATTTTACTGTAATTTGTGAACTGTGTGTTTATGTAAAATCCTTAATCTCTCTGTCAGTGTTGAGTGATTTACCTGCGCAGTTGTTGGAAGGATATTTTAATAAAAGACAGTCAGCCAACACTTACATTTGTCCAGATCGAAATTGTGGCCACTTCACTTCTTTAGGACCAGCAGGAAAAAAAAAAAAACTTTAGTTGTAGAGAAAGATGACGAGAGATAAATCTTCTGGTCCCTGAAGGCTGGAGACACACTTTCTGTTTGAGGACACGATACATATCTCAACATCTATGGCTCAGGGCTACAAAATATAAAGAATACAGTATAGACAGCCTCGACATCTTCAAACTACTTACATTTCATAAGGTCACTTCACTTTATATCACACAGACTTTTATTCTTTTCCATTTTTAGACAGCAACAAGACACATTCTTGCAGCAGCGGTGTATAATTGTAATAATTGAGTTTGAAGAAAGGCTTTACAGGAAGATTACCAAGGAGCTGTTTCGTAATTGTTTGGCGTGTGCAGAGCCATGAAATGAAAGTCAAACTGAACATCACAAAGTCAATGTACTGTTACATTGCAGCCGTTTCTCTATAATTGTTGATTTTCCATTTAATACACTGTGTGACATTGTTCCTGGAAGCTATTCACTTCTCTCCGTGTTATACCAACTCTATCCATTAAGAAGTGTTCATATTTACCTCTCTTCACCTCTGCAGCCTCCATCATCTTTTTACATTTACAAAGCCCCCTCAAAGCCGTCATAAACTTTGATCAAACGCCCCCGTCTCTGAACTTGACAGCTTGCGTACAGAGTGAATTACCATCAGTTTGCCAAAGTGGTCATTTTTCTAACTTATTGCCCAGATATACTTCCCTGAAGGCAGCTGAATGGAGATGGATGTCAGGGTAATGGTCTATCAGGTAGCGCTCCACATTAAGGAGCGCTTAAAGGGGAATATATCTACTCTGCAGAACCAATGAGGTCACACAGAGGCAAAGTTGAGAGTGTTTGAGGTTGGAGTTTAGTCTCTAACTTCCACACACACAGTTTAGCTCAGACCAAGAGTCAATACAGTATTTTACTTTCTTAAATACATGTGAATATTAGAGTGTTTTATGCAGTAGATTACTTTTTAGTTCAGGAAGAGAATTATTTTGCCACATAATAATCTGGGATTTATTCAGTTTGAACTCGAGGCAACACAAAAAGACCTTCCTGACCTCACCTGAAAGAACACATGCAGTTTATGAATAGAGAGTTATTAGCCACATTATTGTTGACACTAATTTACAAAGAGACTGACACATTCTTGGTGCAGTCCTTGATTCTGGCAACAGTCCAACAACACTAATATTTGACTAATGTTTCTGTCCAAAGCCTGGTTTAAAGCATTTCTTCATTTCTGCATCGTATTTAATATAATATGCACTGTAAAAAAGTCCTTGTGTTGCAAATTAGCCCTGGCTATAAACACTATGATACATGCATTGGATTACTTAAAGGAGATAATGTTTGTTGTATCTGTCCCTAATAAATAAACTATAAAATGTTCATCTTACACATAAATGACACTTCTGTGCAGATACATTCTTACTTAGGTGTGTATTAAGTAAGAATTGAAGTGCTTGTTTATAAATGTACTTTAAAGTATAAAAGTAAAAGTATTTGACTCAATCATTGTGCTACTAATTAACTAATCAAGGTGAAGTTCACATGTGTGTTTAATAGCTAATAGCTAGTTTAAAAGCTACTTGTATAATGCCGCGTTCATGTGTGTTTTGTAAAACTCAGCGCCACAGGTTTAGGTTTAATTTAAGGTGTTGCACATTTACAACAATTTTTAAAACTTAAATTTACTTTTAAAGCCAATGTAAAAATGTAGTGCAGTAGAAAGTACAGATATTTGCTTTAAAATATAGTGGCGTAAAAGTCAAAAGTACCTCTTTTTAAATCTACTTGAGTAAAGTACAGATACTTGTTGTGTGTGAGAGGATAAACGGAGGGCTGAGTGCTTTTGAATCAAGCTGGTCTTTACTACTCCATCTCTGACTGAGAGAAGCTTAGAAAATAGTTTCTTGTTGTTGTTTTAAGCCTTGTTTGTTCAAGCCATTTGGGTTTCATAAATACATTGTGAAAAGAGATAAATCTAAGGGTAGAATATATTTAGCTCCGACAAGCAGCTTGCCTCTAGGACTTTAGGAGACCCTTTTTTATATATTTTATTACTGTTTCTTGTCAAAAGTTTCTACATAAATTCTTCGTAATTCAACATTATGACAGCTGTGTTTTTTGTATTATTTCCTCTGACAGCATTAGCTCATGCCGCTCATTTCCCAGAAAACTCCCCAACTCTGAATTGAATCAAATGTCAACAAGAATAACACTAAAAAGCCCAATAACAATAAAAGCCCAACTGCTGCCATTAAAAGTCATTTTATGTTGTTTATGTGTCTGACAATTATCCCCATGATTAATCAGGCAATTAAACGGACAATTATTTAATCTCATACTGCTAGATTTGTGAATGCTGTGGGTTAGAAATGAATGAATGAATGAACCTTAATGAATAATACCTTTATTTTGTTTATTCATTTTGATCTATGCATCTTAACATGAAGCCTTCAGAAGTTTATGATGATGATTATGTGCCTACATTTCTGGAAACCTTTGGAAAAGATTAATACCATCAATCAATCATCGAAGAGTGTGTCTTGAATGCCATGGTTAAGATCCTGCTTTTTATACATTTAAGTGGGATTTAAACGTACAAGGACAAAAATGAAAATCCATTAGTGGCTGTAGTCCATTAAACATGAGCGTGACACATGTTTAAATGCACAAAGCCATAAACAGAATACTGAAAAAAAGATGAATAATTAGGCCCTAGCTACATGTACAAGTGCATTTTTATAAACAGACACTTTTCAAGGAGTTTTCAGGACACAAAACTGATATTTTTTAAGACGCCTTTCAAAGTGAAGGTTTTTAAAAACTCTGGATGCTGCAGAGACGTGTAGACGGTCAAAACTGAGATTTTAATTTCATTTATTTAATCTGCACTGATACAGTTACAGTTGTTGTTGTTGTTGTTGTGTATTGAGCATGTGTGCATCTACAGCAGCTGTGAACCAGGTTTTATATGTTTGCGTGGCTCTATTAGAACTAATTACATCACTATAAAATAAATTACAGGTGAACTTAGTGTTATTACATCACTTCAGTCTGCTGCACTCATTAGCCTACTGCATGACTCTAATATTTCAGTAATGGATCAGTTTCTAGTCTTTATATTGTAAAGAAACATTGAACAATTCCATGTCATGTCGTGAAAGGAAAACAGACTCACTGCACATGCTCTGAATGTTCCTCTGTGGTTTGTGTTGAGTTTTTACCTCCATCTTGATGAAGAGAACTGTTTTATGTGTTTATGTTACCGTCTGGACAAACATATCCAGTGTAGCCCAGGCCTTAATGTCTCTGGATGTTGCAGTCGTCCAGGAAAGAATTCATCTGAACATGTCTATTTTACTATTTACTATTTATTGACTCTGTGACTGATATTAAAGATGCTAAAGGATCAGTGTTTGAGAAATTTAATTTGATTAATTAACCCAAACAGGCTAGTTTCTTTGGCCAAGCTGGAAAATTAAATAGACATATGTGAAAGCAAATGTGAGTGAAAAGGTGGTTAAGTCATTGCCATGGTCACAAAACATTACAGTTACTGGTCGGAGCTTAAAGGCTGAAAAGAGCGATTATCTGCTTCGAGCGAAGAGACCTTCACAGATAAAGCAGGGATTTACACAACAACTGTTCACTATTCAGAGAAAACACTGTTCCTGAAGATATCCTCCACCAGCAAAGTAATCAGACAGTATCATAACAGTATCATGAGGAAAAGGTTCACGTAAAGTCACCTGTTGCATATTTCTATTTTGACTTGTGTTTGTAAATGTACACGGCATGAGCAGCTACTGATGTATGAACCTGTGCATTAGAGATGACAACAGGACACAGTGCTTCTCTGACCAAACCGTGGGCTGTGTTTTAGTGTCCACTCTCTCAACGGGCTCAGTGTGGTTCTCAAAGGAGTTTATATTGAGTAAATGGTTCTGTTGATGAACAGGGGACACATTATGTTGCATGAGATGGGTTTGCACTCACAATATTGACCTCTTTGCAGTCAATAAAGCTCAATTAACAGCTTTGCATTGATTTACCTCACAGTTAGCTAATTACAAAGAGCAACACACCTGCTGCAATAAATTCACAGCTAGGAGATGTTTTTCTATTTGATAAAATATAGCTTTTATAATCTCATATTATTATAATCTACATAGTTACTCATTAGGATTTCTCAGTCACCAATCTTAATAAACTTTATCTAAACAGGACTCATAAATAGTTCAACGTGCAATGCCTTACGTCAGCTGTCTGGGCTGTAAAATGCATTCAAAGATTATAGATTTTACAACCCGGCGTTAGCTCACTTAATTAGACTTAATTGAAGCTCAGATGGTCACTCAGCCGACAGCATTTAATGAGAAGTCACAAGATTCATTAGTTGGAAAAGCCATAATGACCACAGAAGCTGTATTGGGTGTTTGGAGGCAAACAGGTGGAGAAACACCTGTGAGGATTAATTAATGGGACGTTCTGAACACAAGGCTCACCACAAACCAGGAGCTGTTTTTTCCAGTCTTCGAGAAAGGCTCTCCGACGGACAGTGTTCACATTACCTGAGGTTATACTGCTGTAAAATAATCATTTATCAATATTTTTTGCTTTTTTTTCTGCATAATCTTAAAACTACTTCAACTCATTCAATAACTTTCAGGATTTTTAACCATTAAAATCCCAATTTGAATACATCATGTCACTTGTGGTTTTTATTAAAATAAAATGAGATGGTGGTGTGGTGTTGTGTTAGATTATGGATTCCCTTTCGAGGGTGCCCAGGGCGTGCAAAATTTTTAAATCTGACACCACATAAAACATTTAAAGGGTTTAAATCCTGAAAATGATTTAATATTTGGGAGTTTTGAGCAGAGCTGAAGTGGTTTAAGAGCATGCAGAAAAAAAGGAGGAAACTATTGATAAATCATGATTATGTAGCATTTTTTTTACATGTACATTTTTGACCTGAGGGTCTTCAGAGCGTTCAAAAAGGAGAGTATTACAGATCTGTAAGAGAAACTGACATTAGATTTTTTTTTTTTAATGACAAAAAATAAACATTATTACAGACATTAATGAAATAAGCTGTAACACGACCATAATGACCACAAAATCACATGACAAAATGACAAAAATGTGACAGTGGTAGTGTGCAGCTTCTGACTTTATCAGCAATTACCATAAAATAGTCTCAACATCAACAAAACAGACTTCACACAAGCACAATTTTGCAGTCTGCTGTAGCACATTATTAGCAGCAAACCATTAGCATTTCCCTTAGCCTTAATAACCTTACACCATTCCCCTGCAGAGGAGGTGTGAGACCGGCTGTTAAATGTGCTGGTGCTCGACGCGCAGCAGGTGTTAGCAAAGCAGCCTTTGACCATCTGCATCACACTTTCCCAACAGCACCGCGGAGCGTCAGCTGGACGGCCGCTGGCTCCGGCCTTGCACTTATTCCACTTATTCCACTTGTTCCTGGAACGCGGCTTAAGGCTTAAAGGCAGCTGCGTGTTACGAGGCAGGACTTGGATGTGATGCTTCCAATGTGTTAATTGGGTTTTTGACATAATCTGACCTGAATCCACAAAGATGCTCTCTTGTTTTGCTTCAAGGGAAAACTGGTAAATGCTGAACACATATAAACAAGACGCTCATGCAAAGTCAGCTCTCTGAAGGAAAACATGAGGCACGAGCGGTATGTTTTTACTGTGGTTTCATCAACAGTGTATTGTCTCTTATCAGCATTTGCATGTGTGAATGTGTCATTATATTCTGCATATTCACAGGGAGAACAACAGGAAGGTGCAACAATTCCTGTCAAATGTACTGTAATAAAATCAGATGGAATATGTGTGTTTTAGGCCATCAAGTAATGTCATAAAATTTAACTTTTTGAGATTGGACGAAGGAAAAATCATCTTCTACGTTTATGGCTAACTCTAGATTAGTGTGACTATGTGTCCTTATGTGACTGTCCCAACAAATATCTGTAAAAACATGAATATGTCCCAGTTTTGAACAGACCATGTCCCTATTGTCCCCATTTTAACAAACTTTACAACAATTTTCCATAGATTTTTGAGTTTTTTTAACCAATAAACAGCCTTTTTATTCAACCTCATGCTGTAATTTAATTGCTTATGTTCAAATACACCATTGCAGCTCTATTTTTTTATTTTTTGCATTGAATAACCTCTATTTTAAACTGAAAACACATTTTCCAACACATTATTTTTTCATCTGCAGTGGTTTGTGGGAAAAAAGTAAGTGTCCCAGTTTGGAGGTTTGGAAATATGGTCACCCTACTCTAGATGATTGTGTTCTTTTTTAGTATATGGTGATCTGAACGTCTGGGGATCTTCAGACAAAACCTTTCTTTGTAGTAGCTCCTTTGTTTTGACTGACGATGCTCACCGTTACCTATAGACAGAGTGATTAGCTCTCAGTCTATAGGAGTATTATTTAGGAGTCAGGACACAGCCACTTATCTGCTCTTGTGCTGTGAGATGCAATACTCTGGGATAGTTAAAAGAAAAAAGATATTGTGAGGAAAGCAATGATGCAGTTTTCATTTTATTAGTTCAATCTTCAAAGAACTGGGTCCCAAAGGAAAGCTACTGGGAAACTAATAGCTTGGTCTCGCCTCGAAAAACAAGAATACTCCTGTGTTTTGATCATATTCGCAGCACTACCGTCAGGTGAGAGTACACACAGATACTTATGGAGTTTAAAATGTAGATTTTCCTGCTGCTGAGTCTAGGGTCAAATACATCTTTACCATCTTTTTTTCTGCAATGAGAGAACAATTAAAAGACAGAAGGGTTTGCTGACATAAAGGGTAAGATGTACAAAGATGGGTCAATCACGTTTCCATTTAGCGTGGGTGGTGTTGAGATTAAAACAGCAAACGATCCCACTCTGTTAATTAAGGCTTCTGAGCAGTCTTATTCTTATAATAATAACATCCGAGTCTTTATACGCCTCCGTCGAGCGAGAGAGTTGTCAAGATCCAGCAGCAGAAACTATTGGTGGTGTGTGAATTCTGTGTGAAGTAAATGAGACTAATTTCCAAGCACATTAAATCAATTAGTGACGGAAAATCTCTCTGATGATGTTTGTCAGCAGCGTTACAAACGAAAACTGTGAACTGAAACTGTGAGCAGCCAAAGAAACGATGACGTAGATGAATGGATTATTTTCAAATACAAACCTTTTATGTGCAGTGTTTGTTCTGATATTATTGAGGTTTTAGAGGAAAAGCAAGATGACTTCTGGGAAGCCTTTTATGTAGAAGGTTTTATATAGATGGCTGCAGATTAATTCACATGGTTCAGTTGAAAGTAACATAATATTTCATCTTTTTTCATCTTCATTTTCAGTTTAAATGCACTTTATAAACGTTATCTGTCTTCCATTTCTTTAAGAAAACTGAACAAAATAGAGGAACAACTGATCGGACTGAGAATTAGTAGTGGGACCTGCACATTTACCTCAACTATTAAAATGCTAAATGTGGATCAAGGGTAACTAAATGGAATAGTAATTACAGTAGTTTTAGCAGGAGTCCAAATTCAAAGTAAATCATTTAACATTTAATCTAAACATGTGTGAATACAGCTGTTAATTTACAATAGCACATGTAGCTTGCACCACTCAGAAAGATAAGAATGGATTTCTTCTTCTGGTGAGCAAAAAACACACTGCAGCACATACTCTGTCAGAGACACACACTTCCTCTGGGGGTATTCGTGTGGGCGGTGACAGTTGGTTTACTCTCACATCCTGCACATTGTGTCTTCAGGTTGGATTTAAGTACTTACTACATGTCCTGATACCGTATCTCACTCAAAAACCTCAATTGCTGATCACGTTATTGAGATTCTTGGTTCTCAGCTGAGTCTTTCTGCAGGAAAAACGTGTTGTGTTTTTACCGTCTCCTCGAGGTGCTTCCTTTGCTGCACATTCGGGGGTTGATTGCGTGGAAAGCCAGAGGACTCCTTCATATTTGAGGACTTGTTCTCATTAAAGTTTAAAGCACTGGTGTGAGCTCGTGTCCAGTACAGTGGAGATACAGCAGAGGGCCATTGGACAGCTTTGTCCTTGACTTCTCTACAATACTCACAGCATATAAATCACCAGGCTGCACTCATCCATTACAGGCCTTTGTAGCTACTGTAGGGCTATGTATTAAAACTCTTAATAAAGTATAAGCAGATTAACATAAGTATATACTGTGGGACTAAGTTTGAAGCTGATTCTTGAACTCTCTTTAGTTTTACAGTTTGCATTTAGTTTGGAGTCACACAAAAGCCTCATTATTTGTATTTTTAATCAGAAACTAATAGAGCCATCTATTCAGAATGACCGAACTGCACTTCTTACCCTTCTGCATCCACCTCCGCTGTTGATTTTCATCTACAGTGTGTCAACCACAGTTTTTCTGCTGTATCGACGAACAGGGTAAAAGCCGCTAACTAATCTGAAAAAGCACAGATGCATGTCAAAGAATAACAAGCATGAACTCTATTGATTTAAGGGCTCTCACCTGCTCCACACAGTCGCCTCGGAGCTGCCGAAGTAGTTTGTATGCAACACTGAGTTCTTTTAGAAAATTAAATGTCACTTAGAATAAACACCGGAGCAAAGGTGAAAAAACAATACTCCGTTCACTGTTATTCAATTTATTTTATAGAATTTACCTCGAAGGAACCTGCAGGTCTTCTTTGTCAAATTCAATATTGTTAAAAAGCTTGAGGCTTTGTGTTCAGCTTTGTTTGAAGAGTTCAATATTCAAACCAGGTCTGTGTGAATCTCTTATAGCCGATAGAAAAACGTAGGTGAATTAACCACATACCATAATGTTCATAATTTTGTACAGTGCATCCCGTCATTATCAACTAAAGATGCTGCATTTAAACAAGTCTCAAAATCAAAATGTTACTCTTGTCAATGTTACTCAAATATTTTTCCATAGAGAGTGGGACTATGGAGCTTATATACTTCTCAAAATTAATTCAGCAGTGAACCTGAACCAATGTAACTGGGAATAAATCCATTAATGCAGATACCACTTTTCTTGCCCAGAATTCAACACAAAAATGTCATTATGGGAGTTAGATTGGGCTAAATGCATGGTTCAGTGCACATTGAGCAGCAAGAAGACAAATACAGGTAAAGTATTGTTACTAAATAAGATTACCTATCACACTTTGCTTCTTTATAAACCAAGGCCCAGCTGAAAACATTATCCACTCGTCCAAATTCCAATAAAAATGCAGTGATTAAGCGTCTAGCAGTGGTTAGTGTGTGTTGTCAAATGCACTGAGCACAAATCACTCAACTTCAAATGATTTTTCAAGATTTCAATATCAGAGAGGCCATCTGTCCTGTGCATGTACAGCCCACCGGCCATGTTTGCACTTAATTCAGTTTAGCTGTTTGAAGAGGCTCCGTATGTGCACGTGGAGGTGCATCAGCTGCATTTTAAATCACACACTGCGCTGCGTTAGGAGCCGTGTGCTGTCAGTGATGTATGAGGCTGTTTACGTTGGCCATTTGCCTGTATGCATTAACAATGGCCCACATATACAGTCGTGGAAAGAAAAAGAGGTGACGTCTGCATCAAGGGATTTGCCACTTTCTACATTTATCACTATTTGAACCATTGACGGTAAAATGGTTTAAACCAGTGGTGTCAAGCTCAAAGTGGAGAGGGGCCGCAATAGCTAATAAGAATCTTTCCAGGGGCCGAAGATGGTGACATTTGCAAAGCTGTTATTCAATTTTGAATGGAAGGTGATGTTGATTTAAGTTACACAAATTTCCTCCATTTAAGAAAACAGGTTTTATTTGGATTTGAACAGGTTTTAGATGGATTTGAACAAGTTTTATTTGGATTTGAGCAGGTTTTATTTGGATTTGAACAGGCTTTAGAAGGATTTGAACAGGTTTTATTTGGATTTGAACAGTATTTAGATGGATCTGAACAGGTTTTATTTGGATTTGAACATGTTTTATTTGGATTTGAGCAGATTATATATATCTTAGTCCCAAAAACTGGCTTAAGATTTCATGAACAAATAAAATTAATTGTATTCAAGTCCATCTAAAACCTCCATTTAAAATGTAGTGCCAAAATATCACAGACTAAACGCCTTGAAGGGCCACATAAGACATTGCAAAGGGCCTCATTTGGCCCCCGGGCCTTGAGTTTGACATGTGTGGTTTAAACAATCCCTTTGTAAAAGCTGTTTCTCAGACTTTACAGTTTTTCAATATAAAACATATCTAATGCTTGTGAAGTTTAATTGTTTTTGGGGGTTTTTTGTGTTAAAAAAAAATCAAAACTGAAATACCCAACACTGTAATATATTCCTTTTATTGTTGAGGGCTTTTGTGTAATGTTTTTGCAGAAATTGTCTGCATTATCCTGATTCCAAACTTAACCAACATATTTAAAAGCTTAATGCCTCCAGGGTTTACATCCACTGCATTAAACTCCTGCCTAAACATAATTAAAGTGAGAAATTAAGAATGAGATATTGCTTGAATTTTAAATATGCCTTGTGTAAAACAGTGTAGTGAACAGTTGAACAATATAACACATTGTTTCAGTAGTTTATAATTAAAATAAACAAACTTTTCAATTGTTTCGGAAAATATAAACATTAAAATATTACTTTAAACGTCAATAGCATTACAACTGACCAGACAAACACATTAAACATACATTCTTGCATTAGATAAGGCCATTTATCAATTACATTCATACTTAAATGAGCTTAAAATATGTCCTATTTCCACTAGTTTTCACAGGCCACAGCATGTCCCTGCAGGGCTACCATAGGTGCTCACAGGCTGTAGAAAGGACAGGTGCCGCCACAAACACAGATGATAAGTTGGTTGTTTATCAGTGATTATCTTTTCTTTTCACAGCTGGAACTAAAAGACACATTTCATTAAAGAGTTGTAGCCCGTTATTCCTGGAGTCTGCAGTCTTCACTCTGTTTACTCTTCTTCCTCGTGTCAGTTTTCTCAGCGATGTCAGCATCCGAACCCGAGCGTACCTTCCTTCCTCAGCTCACCGTCACCTGGCAGCGCTCTCCTGTGCCCGGCTCGTATTTACTTCGCTCCAGTCAGCATCCTCACAATCTGCACCAGTCTCTGTGCTGCCCATCGCACTGTTTTTTCTGCTGATGCCATCCCCATTTCACTAATCAGATTCCTCACTGAAAACTGCACCATTATTTCCAAAATATTCAAAACATTTCACGCAGTATATGCAGGAGCTCCGTCTTTTTATCGCACACACAGTGGATGTAATTGTTTGTCTAAAGCTACTGCACACAAGGGGAGAGTTGAGTGTGTATTTGTTGTTGCTAATTTACATCAATAGGCCAATTCACCTCGGAACATTATTACCCATGGACCGTAATGTGATTTGTAATAGCAGCAGAGGAGGAGTTGTTTTTTCCAATAAAAATCTGTTAGATTAAATCCCTACTGTGAACGTGGCTTAGTAAACCACCCACAACATTAGAGAAGGAAGGCACCACGGGCTGACAGTGCATCTGAAGAACACCGCTTTGTTCAGGAGCACGAAAACAAAAAGCACCGGTGACATTCAAAGGTAAACAAGGTGCTTTTACAAAATGGAACAATGTACAATGTAAAAATAAAATAAAAAGTCCCGTAGGCTGTTTCCTTGGACCAGTCGTCAGTCACTATCGGATATTTTTGTGTAGCTTTTGGTCATCCAGGCCATTAAAAAAGATGGGCTTCGGGGCTTGTCAACGTTGAATGAATGGCGTTGGAAAATCCTACTGGGAAAGTGGCTCCTCTGGTGCCAGCTACAAATACTTACACAGCAAAACAGCTGAAAAAAGAAAAAAAGAAATGGAGAATCTGGCTTGTAGAGAATAGTAGTTTATAAAACGTGGTGCTACCAAGATTTCATCTGTGAAGACATATTTTCACTTGAACAAAAATACACAAAATATAGACCAGAGAACTGTGGTTTCACACTGGAACTGGTTTTAATGAAGAATTGTATTTGTTATTTGATATATTATTTATTTTTAGGCCTATCTGAGGAAGTGCTTTTGTGATTTTTATAGTAGAGTGTTACATCTGAGCACTTAAAATATTAATTGTGCCTTTTTCACTTACACACCAGTGGGACACAATTGAGATCACACACGGATTAAGATCATAGAGTTATGTAATGTAATGTAACTGTGAAGTAAAAAGTGTATGTTAAGTGTTTTTCTTGCTGTAGCTTGGTTTTAAGCCAGTTTTATCTTTCGGTTTCTGAAATACAAGCCTGGCACATCTCCCATCACTACAGGCTGTCGAAACCAAATCATGACAAATTGTTTTCTGAAGCATCAAATATGTTGTTGCCAGTAAACCTTTGTTATTGGCATATGTTATACATGAATGTAATGCGCAGTAACAACATGTTTCTGCCAAAGACTGAGAACCAAAGGAAGCTTGGCATTGTTTTCTGTTTACAGGCTAAAAACAAACATAATTGTGCACAATTATCCCAGGCCTCAGTTATATTATGCTCAGAATTGCATAAAAATATGAGTAGAATATTAATTAGATACACATCAAATTACTATCAGTGCATATGTTTCCTACTCAGTGCCTTGTTATCGTAAAAATACTTGTGTGAGAACCAAGGTCTAGGTTCAAATCCATGAAAAGACCAGTGTTAGTGAGTCTCTGGATAATTATACGATCCATTATTGGAGTCGAAATGAGCAGCCTTCATGACAATCCCATTCATTATGATTCTCTTCAAATGGACTAATTACATGACGGCTTTTGCACTTTCTTCCCGCTTCACTGGGGTCCCCCCGGTGCCCATTTCAGAGCCAGTCCTTTCATTTATTCTCCACTCACTCATGTCACATCATTACTTTAATTGATTAGTGGATGACTTAGTGCAGATGGGCTAGATGCTGATCTGAGTGTGATGTGTCACTGCAGATAATGTCTTTGTGGAAAAGCAATTCATGTAACATACAGTTTAAGAACGTATGTCATGGTTTGATCGCATTAAGTAACAAAAGAGATCTTTAAAGCAAGTTGTGAATGAGCTAAATACGTTCTGAATGCTCCCAAGAGATGCTTTTTGGACGTGATCTGAGTCCAAAGCATTGCTTGTAGCACATCTTTGAATTTAAGCTCTTAATTATGTTGGTATTTATTAATAGGTGCGTATAAGTGAATCAGCAGTGTCCGCACACAATATGCAATCATTAATGAAGTGGTTTGCATAAGGGATAACAATTAGTTTATGAAGGTTAATCACACAGCAGGAAGTTAAGTGTTTACTTCACAACTTTAGCCTTTACACAGTGAAAGGAACTCTCAATATGATCAATAAGACCAATTAAAAGCAGGAGTAGTTTTGCACATTAAGTCGGAAAGTGAGCACCGAGTTCACGTTGAAGCAGAAATAACAAAATAGAACGAAATGTGAGGTCTGAAGGAGGCCAAGATGCAAATGCCACATGCCTTTCCCGTTGCTCTGCTGAATCTGTGACCCACTATCAATCCAGATGGAAATGACTTGCTAATTTTCTCTCAATTCAGCAAACACAGGAATTGAACATATTTTACCCTGACAGACACAGCCCTATTCTCTCCCTGCGCCTCATCTCCCATTTCCATATTTTCACACATTCATATTCCCAAATGAATAGTCCCTCGGGGCCTGTAACGAAGCAAGAAATATGTATGAGTTTGACTTGATCACTAATAAACATCGTCAAAATGGCAGACGCTCGCAAGCACAAATAACAGAACAAAGGAGGGAAAGTGGAGTGATGGAGAGAGATAAAGAAGAGAATGAAAAATAGGAAGGAATCAGTGGAGAAGAGAATTTCTATTAAACACTCATCTGGAAGGAAATAACATTTTTTTTCTCTTCTCCCAAGCGCAGTTCATTAGCATTCACTTGCTACAGACAAAGAGCATTGGAATGGACCAGTAATAATCGCAGCATGAAAACAGTCAGGTGTGACTCAAAGAGAGATAATAGACTACTGCATAATTTATATTAATAAATTAGTAATTCATAACAGAACATAATACATACATGTTTCCTTGCGTTTGCCGTCTAACGTTAACTGTGCACTTTTTGAGCCGTTATTCCAAAGTCGCCAAATGTGACTTTGCTGTTTTAATGAGGTGCACAGCCTGAGCACAGCTGGGGTCCCAACTACTGTACACTGTCTGCTCTGTCTGTGCACTTCTAAAGCTAATTAAGTGACTCTTCAATTACAGCACTTCTCCTTCTGCTTAAGCAGTTCAAGAGAGGCTTATTACCCACGGCGCACATGTTGCAACTAGAAACTTTTGCACCGTCACTGGATATGACACAGGAAAGAAGTTTGGACATATTCCAGGGCATATGTTGCATATAATTCTTTCAATTTATGTCAAAAATATGTGTTTCTGTTTTAAGTTATGCACTATTTGTAACGTTTGATCAGTAATATAGGTCTTTGGGTCGTGGGTTTAAGCTGTGACCCAAGAGAGAACCCAAAAGGACACTAATACTTTGAGTTCCTCGGGTGGTTCATCTGGTAAAGTGTCATAATGTGAGATGACCTGGGTTTGAATCCTGGCTCTGGTCCATTCGTCATTTCTTTCTCTCATTTCCCATTTCCTGTCACTATTAAAAATGTCTCAAAGTTATCTCATATTGGCTGTTAGCTTTGCAACCTTCGCCCAATTGGTAGACACTTGTGACTTAAATATCTCCAATTACTGACACTTAAAGCCTATTACTGTTCTCCTTGTACTAAAGTGTAATGTTTATTTGCTTAGACATTGCCCTTCACAGTTTAACAGACAGATTGGTCAACACATATAATCACATTTAAGGCATTAACTTTGAGAAGTGTGTGGATAATGTTCTCTCGCAGTCCCAAGCCACAATAGCAGGCAGGATGGGCCCATGAGCTAATGATGCTATTATGCCTTAGGTTCACAACAGATTGGGTAATCAGAATAAATATCTAGTTTGTACTCACTGTCAGGAGTAGCACCTTATTAACAAGTAATCCTCTGCCGATGTATTAGCTAAAAAAAAACCCTGCCTTAACCATTTTATAAACATAGATTTGAATCCAGGTGAGAATGGATTAAATGATACGACTTGCTGGTGGAGGAATAAAGAAGAAGATGGAGAAGAAAAAGAAGAAGATGGAGAAGAAGAAGAAAGCCTCAAAGGTCGGTATCTTCAGAGCGTTTGAGGAGGTCGAGACAGGAGCAGCCTTCTGAGACTAAATGTGTTCTCGGGCCTCGCTGCCGCTGAGTCGGCTCACACGGTGTCTGCTCGGTCAAGCAGAACATTCCTCTCCGGACGCACGCACACACACACACACACACACACACATGGACACACACGGACACACACTCATTCACTGCCTGTCGGAGTTACTTTGTGTTACTGCCAACTTCTACCATGATGAAAACCAGTGTAGGCTTCTGTCCACACTCAGGAGAATTCATGTAACTCTCCCTCTTTACCGCTACCCTTCTTTCCCTCTTTTAAATGAATTTACAATCAGTAAATAAATAAAGTCATGATTTTAGTTTAGATTTATTTTATTTTACTCTCCTGCTTTCACCAAGTATTCCTTCTCAGTCCCTGTTGCTCACTCCGCTGCTTGTAAAGTGAACTTAATGAAAACTAATGAAAATATGACTAAGCCCCTGTCTTCTTTTGATTTAAAGTATTCCACTGTTAAATTCATTATTTTTCTACAAACCTCACAAAATGTTAGTTCAGGCATCGAGGATGGCCCAGGTTTTCTGTCCAATTTTGACAAGATGACAAGAGGTTACATCAGATGGGTTCCACTGAGCCACATATTTAAATAGAAAGACATCATAGAAAATATAGAGATATGGGCTGAAGTCTATATGTATAGTTAATGTTATGGTGCATGATAATGTGCTAATTAATGAGCTGAGAATAATTAGGATATCTTATTTTAAAATTTGAATACAAAAAAAAAAAAAAATCCACATGCAAGCTGGTTGTTACCATGATTGTTTTCACCAGGAACCTGCAGGAATCATGGGCAAAAGCTGCAGGAATCATGGGTAAAAGCTGCAGGAATCATGGGTAAAACCTGCAGGAATCATGGGTAAAAGCTGCCGGAATCATGAGTAAATGCAGCAGGAATCATGGGTAAAACCTGCAGAAATCATGGGTAAAACCTGCAGGAATCATGGGTAAAAGCTGCAGGAATCATGAGTAAAAGCTGCAGGAATCATGGGTAAAACCTGCAGGAATCATGGGTAAAAGCTGCAGGAATCATGGGTAAAAGCTGCAGGAATCATGGGTAAAACCTGCAGGAATCATGGGTAAAAGCTGCAGGAATCATGGGTAAAAGCTGCAGGAATCATGGGTAAAAGCTGCAGGAATCATGGGCTGCAGGAACAGGTATCATGGGTAAAAGCTGCAGGAATCATGGGTAACCAGAATCATGGGTAAAACCTAGAATCATGGGTAAAAGCTGCAGGAATCATTGGTAAAAGCTGCAGGAATCATGGGTAAAAGCTGCAGGAATCATGATTAAAAGCTGCAGGAATCATGGGTAAAAGCGGCAGGAATCATGGGTAAAAGCAGCAAGAATAATGTGTAAAAGTTGCAGGAATCATGGGTAAAACCTGCAGGAATCATGGGTAAAACCTGCAGGAATCATGGGTAAAAGCTGCAGGAATCATAGGTAAAAGCTGCAGGAATCATGGGTAAAAGCTGCAGGAATCATGGGTAAAAGCTGTTGCGAACAATTCACTCAAGATGACATTATATGTTTATGTCATTATAGTTGTTGTTTTAGTGACTTCAGCTGTTCAGTTGAAAGACTGAAACCCATAATGCCTTGCAGTGAGGCTGTTCAGAAAATTGAATCCACCGTCACTGTCAGAAAATGATGATTGTTCCACTCGGTCACTGTTGCACCGTGGGGTATATTATTACTGCTGTGAGACCACAAACCAAGACCAATATGAAGCCAGCATCGACCACACACTCACTGGGGGTTTACTAGCTTCTTTATGAAGGACAGATGATTTAAAATAATACAAAATAAAGATCAAAATACTCTGAGATAGAGATTCTTGAGTTTTGTAGCACATATCACTTTATTTCTCTTACACTTTACTGTAAAAGGTGGACCATGTGCATAAGTGGCTCTCAAGACTGCATTTGTAATACTTACTAAAGACTACATTCGTATTACTTTGTGACCTTTGTCTTCTCATCCTCTGCATGTGTCTAATACATTGTGTTCGGTCTGTGAGTGTGCACTGGGTCGAGCGTGTTGCTTGTGTAACACCGGCTGTTGCTGCGAGTGCTTCTTTTCTGGTAGAGATTATTAAGTCTGTATCCCCATATGAGACAGCTCTGCCCCAGAAAAACAACAGGAAAAGGCCAGTGCATATCTGAGCTTTGGTAAACAAGCTCCTAATTACACTCATTGATTACACACACCTGGCCCGGTCCACCCAGAGATAACCGCAGCCGACTCTGTCAATCCCTGCGCTTCATAAACTCAGTTGAATGATGCAACGTCTGCAAGAGGCTGAGAGACTGGAGAGGACTGTGCAGTGGAAACAGACGTGTTACTCAAACACACTGTTTACTCTCTGAAAAGAACTGAACAGCAGTAGTTAGGAGTCCTGCTGCACTGTCTGTTTCCTGGTTGGGATTTTTAAAACACATTGCTTATATATTATATAATTTACACATAGTTTGATGATGAGATTTGATTTATTATGCACTAATGGTTCATGCTTCAAACTGAGCCAAGATACGAATACTGATTTCGATCTACGTGTCCTCATCACGTTTTAATTAAATCTGGAGGTTTGTGCTGTCATGAAGACAAATGTTTGAAAATAATCCTATTTTATCTTTTTGATTTGATGAAGTTTGATCATTGAAATTATATTTTAGCCCTAGACTCCTCTAAGTATTGCTAAAGTCCAACAGACATGTTAAGCTCAAAATGTGGAGCCTGAAAATCATTAAAATAATAGCCTCAAAGAGAGTCACGAAGACAAACTGAAACACCAAACTTCTAACTCTATAAAAGGGAAAAAGACCATTTCAACACGAGGGATATATTTTTGTTATTGTGCTGCATATTCGTCTGATTTATTGATTTATTTTTCTCCAAACCTAGCAAGCCAGTTGAATGAAAATGGAGCTGTTTATGACATATTCAGTCTCGCTTTATACTGACTATGTTAATAAAGATAAAGTTATCATTTTGAGGTTGATCATTGTGACATTTCCTGAGAAACTGAACAGATCTCAGTATTTATTCAGGTTAATTAAGGTAAGGCTGGGTTTTTCCTCACTCTGATGGAGGGTGTTCTACATTATCTTTGTCTGTTTGCTTATTTATTTCTGTAAAGCCTTTGAGACAACTGCTGATGTGACATTTGGCTATAAATAAAACTGAATTGAAGTTAATGTGCGTGTGTTTGTGACTGTACATCTCATTGCTGTGTTCATGTCAGTCATTGCCTGTATATGTGGGGCTCTGTTGTTTCCCAGAGAAAGGTAATTTAGCGACTGACCTGCACAGTATAGAGAGCATCACAGCAGGAGAGATTACCCACGGAACAAGGCACCGTCGTATTCAGATAAATGAGGAAGCCACTGGGAATATCAAAGACTTTGTTTCTGTCTTTCACAAAGACAACAGACCTCAATTTGGAAAGAAATTGTGTGTTTTTTTCCCAGTTGTCATTCAGAGGAGGTTTGCAGTGCCTCGAGTAAATCGACTGGGCTTCCCGTGCTGTTAATGTACTCTCCATGGCTCCGAGGTAAAGCCAGACTTTCAGGAACATATGGAAATTCTTGGGAATATATTTCAGCCACATACCTCCTCATGTCAATATTCAGCTTTGCTTAAGGTCACAAGAGAGGACTGTAAGACATTTTAACCACTTCACTTCCATTATTTCCTACCGCATTTATATTCTTTTATATTATCATTACATTTTTAAGTACACATTGCATCTGTCTGTCTTGCAAATCTAATTGTTTACACCTGGCTTTCTTATGGTTGCTTATAGATCCTGCAAAAATGCCCCAAATACTTTATCTGGATGTAATAAACTGGGAGTCCCTCATTGCAATGCATTATGGGCTTGCCGTGGTTGTTGTTCACAGATTTAAAAATAAAATGTATAAATAACACACACTTTCTACCCACACAGAATATTAAAACATATAAAAACACACAATTTTTCTTGAGATGCAGACAAACCAACGCCAAATTCCTCATTTATCTTTCAAAATTCTCCGTTAAACTCTAGACATTTTAACTTTATGTTTGCATTATGTTTGCTCTTGGTGTTTAATATCACATACATATTCTAATATTACACGCGTTGTCTTCAGATTTATGCCGCTGTCGATGAACTTCTTTGGAGTTGAAGCCGCTCCGTGTAACTAGACTCCTTCTCGCTCTCGTGAACCGACGACAGCCAATCACATAATCAATGGCCTGAGTAGAAGGGCTTCATCACGATCAATACTGTTGCCTTAGAGACCGTGCGTGTGCGTACAAATAGGTTCATTCCACTGGGACTGACCTGCTCCTTGCTCTAATAGAAAAGTGTAAGAGTAAAGAGGGCAGGGCTTGTAGGACAGTCCCCCCATTTGTCTGCAACAAATGTCCCCATCTGAAAGGAGAGGCTGTTTAGACTCTAATATGGATGTCCCAGTCCTTCTGTTTGGATTTATTCTCAGGCACACAGACCATTTTTATCCAATGAGAGGAGAAAACTCTGCAATTTGTGAAGTTATAAGGTTTTAAACAGTGACAGAACGAGTGAAAATAGCTGCATTTAACAGTAGCCATGTATTTGTTCACAAAGTAGGTTGTGTTTAACTTTATTGTAAATAATGTAGGCTAATAATAACAGTTGAACGCATTACGGATTTCATTTCCCGTTTAGCGCCTGGTGAACTGCACAATCTGACAAAACCGCAGTCAAAATGTGTCACTGGGTTTACTTGTCTACTAATAAACCAGTTTGCTGCGTTCATTATGTGTTCAGGTGGCTTTCGTTAGGCCTTCGTCCACGTGTTCGACCGTAATATCAGACCGCTTCATTCTCCGAACAGCACCGGCCCACACAGTCGCCTCCTCTTCTCGGCCGTCTCATTACCGCGGCTAAATTAACCGTGGCGCGTACCTTCAGAGCACGCGGCGGTATTACACTGTCATCGGTCTCGCCTCACAAATACTCCGTCGTGTAATTGAATACTCCGTCTATAGGGGCCCTCCGTAACAGGCAGGCCCCGTGGACACACCTACGTGATCAAAAGCACACGTTACATTCGTGATGCTCTTATCGGGAGCAGATTAGCGTGTTTCTGGTGTTATCCCAAAGGCTGACACATATGGCTGCCGCTGGAAGCCAAGTGATTATGGCCAGGCGCTAGTGGCTGTAGGGCTACAGTGCTGCGTGTTGCCAAGAGAAAATAAGCGTAAATGCAAACAACAGATGCATCTGTATTGCCAGAGGAAACGATGCTACTCTATGAATCACAAACCCTCCATTTCATTTTGCGTAAAACATGACATTATTTTTCATTAAGAGATAGGCCCGATGCGTCATTTTAAATAATTCAAATTAAACACACACTATGTACCTTTTTGTAATCATTAAAATAAGTCGCCTCAAGTCATTTTAATGGTTCCCTGACTTGAAAAGGAAGTATAAATCTTTTGTAAACCTAGTGTAACTCTGAATGTTGGCCACTATCCACATGTCTGTTATAAAATATACATATTGAGAGGTAACAAATGAAGCCTTTAATCTTTCGAGTGTGGAAATGCATGAGCCTATTACGCTGCTTTATATGTGTGCATCTGTGTGTCCACGTCTCTTTACATCACACTCCAACCGTTCCATCTGCAATAACTGTGGCTGTAAAACCAAAACTACCCTCTCTGCGTTTTATAGCAGACTGACACAAGTATAAAATATATATAATTCCTGACACGTCAATATGAATCTTCTTGTGCAAATATCCATCGCTTGTGTGACACGTTTGCAGAATGTAAGGGTTATTTTGTATTAAATGTCCCTCTCGACCCAGCTGTACTGACACAACTCTATTAGTTTGGGAGTGTTTATTCCATTAAAACTCCATCATCCATCAGCTCAGTGTAGATGTGTTTGGATTTCAACATCTAAGAGACTTTAATTCAGCTACAAATCTGTTTTGCTTTTGGCTGTAGATTTTTTATAGACAGTTAAATAGTCTCATCTGCCCCAAAGCCTCCCTCATTCTAAACGCTGCCCCCTACTCCCAGCCTCCAGTAATGCAGTCTGCTCAGCCAGCTGCGGGGTAATTAATTTCTCATTAGTGCACAATCGAGCTTGGCCTCTCTCTTTGTATCTGTCTCTTCTCGCGGCCATCGCCAGTGCCCCGCTAGAGGCAAGAATTCACATCTTCGGAAAAAAACAAACAACAATTAGCTTCCTGTCGACATGGAGAACGGGAGGCTCATCTTCTGCAGATTACCCCTCGCTGAGCAATGGCCGACTGAGACTTTTACTTTAGGTGTTTCGCTAACGAACCGTCCCCACTTGAGTTAATCATTTGATAGTGCACACCACAGCAAAACAACACAACCTTTAACGATAAATGTGTTTTCATTTTCACACAGTAAAATAGTGAAGATATATGGGCCACATCTGAAAAATAATTTGAATTGTATTTTTCAGCTTTATTTTATGGCAATTATAGTAGCTTTGTCTGTAATTAGTACTGATACCCCTTCTTTTTTTTCAAGCGCTCCCAAAATTGAGTTGAGTTGCTGTTTGGACGTCCCTCTCCCCAGACACTTCATCTCCCTTTTCACAGAGGCGGACCTAGAAATAATGAATAACTGTAACTATGTGTAAGCTATTTGAATTGTTTTTTTTGTAATACAATTTTCTTTTTCTACCGGGCATTGTGCATTTTTAATTGACTTATGTTGCTATTTTTCCAACATTTAGGAAAATACGAGGCAGATTTGACGAAGAGTGTGAAATGGTGTTCATCCCATCGTCTCAAATGCACCACACTTTCTCACAGCACTGTCCAATCTCCTGCATCTTTTATCTCTCCTTCCTGTCCCTCATATTTCTCCACAGCTGCTCTTCATCCCCCAACACAGCCTCTCTGCGCCCGACCAGTAATGCATAACATAAAACTTTGACTTTGATCACTTCTTGACTCGGAGCACAACTCGACTTTTCCGTAGAAGTGATTTAGCGAGCTGTGGTGCGGTTGCATTGAGGAACTGCTCTAGAGATCTTTTCCTGTGTGTTTTATTATGCACCACTGAAAACTGATGAGAACTTCTTAGACTCTTCTTCTTGAATATTAAACAACGTTCCGATACTTTTTTGACCTTGAACAGTCAACTTTTGAGCCGTGACATATTTAGCCTGAGCTGGTGCATGAATATTTCTGATGCAAAATTAATTGTATAAGGGTGTATTCAGATGGAAATGTACTGCTTCACTGTAATCATCAGCAGTTTTTGTTGAAAGTAAACAAGTGTCAGACTACTGGATGTTCAAAATTACACATAATGAAAAGATTACACTAAAAAGGTTAGTCAGTCAGCACAGCCCATGCCAAGGTTATATTCTTTTCACGTCACAGTCGCATCTATCAAAAGAATCTGTAAGTAGACGTGTCACCGGTGTCAAGAATTGATAAACACTTAAAAACAAGCTTTATTAACTGAAGTCCTTGAAGCCCTCACAGGAGCAAACACATCGGGGAAGCCAGACAGAAGTCTGCACCAAATAAACAAGTCCACAGCAGCAAAGACAGCTCCAAGAGGCAAGAAAAGGTCAGAAACAGAGACTCAAAATACTGTTGAACGCTGGATGACTTCAGGTGTTGTGCTCTGTGAGGTGACCTGGCAAAGAGATGAGCGGGCTTATGCAGTGTACTTGATTGATTTGGTGCATTCAGTCGATCCTCAGAAACTCTGAGTATCCGAGTTGGGAAGTGGTTCTCCTGAGTTCGGTTTGTTCACATGATTTTAGTCGGAAAGTCAGATCATTCTAAACAAAACAACAAGGAAGATGGACTCGAAGTCAAAAATGTGCTAATGTTTTTATATGGGTTAATACAGTCACAGCAGCAGTTATTAGCAGCGGTTCAAGAAAAGGAAGACTATTCAAAACATAAGAGGTTCATGTTGAAACCTCTAGCGTTAAATAACAGATGTAACTAAATAAAAGCTAAATAGTCTAAATAAGCCAATATGGACAAAAACTACTTGTAATGTCAAATTATCTAGTTATTAATGTTTGTCTTTAATGATTAATATCACAAAAACATCTTAAACGTTTGCTTTCCTGCACCATGTTGATGATGAAAATAACCTCCACGTTACCTCACCTGAGTTTCCGAGCATTAGTTCCAACTTGAGCAGGATTCATGTGCATTTTTCAACTCGGAAGTGTTTTTTGAGGACCGCATGAATGCACCATTTGGTAATGAGGAGGAGGTGAGTGAGGCGGGTGTGTTTGATGAGAATGACTGGAAAACCGAGGTGGGAGGAGACAAGAGAGTGAACCTGTAAATGAATAAATGATTTTATGTTTTTTTTAAATTGTTTTTTCTTGTTTTCCATGTGCATTGAAAGCAGTAAGGCCAGCCTCAGTGTAATGCAGCAATAGTCACTACTCTTACAACATAACAGATTTAAAAAGCCTTACTTGTTCTGTTTTTTGGGAGAAACCTCATCTTAACCCTACAGTGTGGGGTCAATAGCTAACCACACTCCATTAGATCGCCCAGATTAATACGTGCTTACATAGTGCACATGGAGACTGGAGAAAAATTGTGCCCTGGTTACGACATTATATCTTAATGAGCATCTTGAGATAGAGTCCCTTTATTAGACATTATGCAACAGAAATATATTACAAAATGGAAATATCTGCTGATGTCTATAAAGGTCCCAAAGTGATAAAGTTTAGTGTATTTCACGTTTGACAAGTTTTCATTGTGAACTGCAGCAGAACTCAAAACTAAAAATGAAACGTTGCTCCAGAAGAATGGGATATTTTTATTAATCTCACAAACACTGATAACTTTTATAACGACGTTCGGCTGTAATTTGTTAACCATGATTAACGATGACGCATTTGTATTGTACATTGTGTGAAGCCAAAGTCATGTCGATGATTCATTTTACGTCCGCCATAAAGATAATTGTTCATGTATTGCTAATCAGGGAGACGATCAAATCAATCAAATCAAATTCTCTCACCTCAAGACACAGACAGAAGACATCGCATTAAAATACCTGCACATCACTGTTTTTTTTATTGATTTATTGCCATTTCGTGACTTGCAAAATGGTTTCTCAACAAAGTCTCCAAATGTGTTTCTTTGGTGGAAAGTGCAGTCTGAAGCAGCCGAGTCTGAATGATGTATGATACAATTAAACGTGGTACAAGCACGCAAAGCTGCTTCGCAAAGTGAAGTGGCTAAATCATTTAACACCTGTCCCATTATGAATCATTTATTGATTTAATCCTGAGCCATCCCCCCCTTCAATATTGATATTAGAGGGCGACACTTTCAATCACTGTGTGCTCTTGCTAATTGGGTAAACAATGTAGGGCTTATTACGAGAAAGATCAAGCTATTAGGCCTATTAGCAGCTCCACCTTAAAGGTTGAGCAAATCTTTATTTCTGTCATTTTGCAGAAGGAGCCAACGGAGAGAGAATAAACTTTTGGATACCTCCACAAATCTGGGGGCATTTAGGACTGTATGAGCGGGTATAAGTCTCTAAATGTGCCGGCAAGAATCATATCGAGCACTGCAACAGGAAAAAGGAAGCACTGCTGACTCAGGAGGAAGAGCAAGACATTTATAAAAGTAAAGAAATAACACTCTCATCCCACAACGGTGTTTTCCAAAACGTAAGTAAATTCTGAATGTTGCTGATTGTGGAAATGTGACAACGCTCTCAAGTTGATTGTGGCTGAATTAAAAACTAGCTCTCACAGGATCTTTTCTGTATATTTTTTCAGATATGTGCCTGTCAAGATGAGTTGAGTTGGTGGCACATGTTGAGAGCTGAAGAGTTTGGTTTAACTCGGTGCAACATATTCTTCCAAAAATGGATAAGAGCTGAAAGTTAGAGTAGAAAAAAAACGCGATTTGGATCCGAACAAACTTCTGACGATGTTCAAGGCTGTGTTTAACTTCTGATGACACAGTTAACTGAGTTTTGAATGGAGTTGGTGAAAGAATACAGGTAGGTCTTATTGCATAAACAGTTTTTTCTTTTGAACTCACCTTGAATCTCAAATTGTAAAGAAGAAACAAAGAATTTCTCCGACTCTGCACAACACTTCAGCACCGTATATTGTCTTTGCTTGTTTAGTACTTTTTCTTTATAAATTTGTCCGTGATTACCTGCTTACTCTGACAGAAGGCCAGAGATGAAAAATAACTGTGCTGTGTTTCATTATCTTGGAGAAAATGTGTTTTTGTGAGATTGCTGAGTGGCTTTCTGCTGCGTACAGTGGGCTCCAGGGAAAGCACTGTACTGACCACAGACACATCAGAAAAATCTGCCACGTGTTACTTTCAAAATCACATTTTACAGACAACTTTTCCAATAGCCGAGAATATTATATAAAATAAGAAAATAATATGTTTTATTTTTTGGACTTCTGAGGAAAAGTTTTAAGCAGGTTTGAAGAAAGCTGCAAAAAAATGAGTGCTTTCTGAAATGCAGAGGGGTAAAAATGCTTCTTGGTTCACAGTTTTTAAAGGAATTCTGTATATTTCTCCAAACTAAGCACAGATCTACGATGGATGTACTGCTTCAAATCCATCTGTCTCTTGGTTAATCCCAGCTAGATTTGTTAACGTTGAGATCAGGGCTCTGTGTGGGACATCCCTTCACTTCCAGGACTCTGTGTTCTTCTTTACACTCAAGAGATTTACAAACATTTGCTGAATGTTTGGTGTATCTCTGCATGAAAAATAATATGTTCTAAAAGAATTCTTACTTTACAGCATTTCTTTACACCTGCGCACTGTGGTTTAACAAATCTTCATGAAAAAACTGTACATTTCAATACATTTATGTTCAAAAGAAGTGTCGATGCAAGATAAAAAAGGTTTTCCTATGCACATTATTCCCTCATGAACACTAAAAAATAAAGTAATTGAACCAGCAACTCTTGTAAAAGTTTGAAAGCTTTAGTTCATGTTCTGTTCTGAGATGTTTTACAGCAGAGCAGCAGCTCGGCTCGACTGTCCGTCCGACGGCTAATGGGAGCAAATAAATGTTGCATCGAGAGGTTGTTGGAGGAAAAGAGATGTTGTAAGTGATGCGAAGACGGCCATAAAGCTCCAGACCCTGAGAGGGGCATGTGGAGCAGGGCAGTACGATGCTTGTTTTATTGATTATGGCTGTATCTCCAGGAAACTTAACCAAAAGAAGAGACATGAGTCTACACTACACACAAAAGTTTTATGTCATTGATTGTTAAAAAGACCAAGCAACTCTTTTTACCAACGCAGGCAGCACACAGTGGACGATAGAGTCATGGAGCAATATTTTTATCGGACATTGCCCTTTTGTAGCACTTTTCTCGTGGAAGGACTCCATGAACAGAGCGTGGAAAGCTTCTTCTCTTTGGGTACGGCGTATCCTCTCTGCTTTAGACTCAGCAGAGTGTGGATGTTTAACTCTGCACTTTAAAGTTTCTGTCCCTCTGAGGCTTGAAGTGGCGTCAGAGTAGAGCATATAGCAATTATTAACTCTGGAGTGAGCGCTTATAAATGCACTAATGGCTAATTTTATCACAACTCTAAGCTGTTTGGAGAAGTGGAAATGTAATTGACTGCTCCCGAAAACCAAATTAAAGTGAGTTGTATTATGATAAAGGCAAAAAAATATTTATATACTCAGCACTTACAAGGGCAAAACAGCTATGATGGAGAAATCATCAACTGAAATATGCTTAAATACAATCAACACAATCTGAAAAACCTTGTGATTATGAAGGATTGGTTTGAGAATGCTCACATCTCAGCTGTCCTTGCTGCTTTTGAGATGTATTATTCTATAACTTTCTCAACTCCACCTTCAGTGACTTTGTAAATCTGTCAATAGAGAGATGTTGAAAATGATAGATATTCTGTGAAATGTTTTGGCTCCTGAATTCCTGGTAGTGGTCTTTAAACACGGAATTAGGAGAGTGACCAAACCGAGCTCCACTAAATTTGCTGCACATGGTTTAAAGCACTACATGACTGTCTCCTATTTATGTAAAAAAAATTAAAATCTGATAGACTCCACTATGAACAAGATACACAAAACATAAAGACAACGTGTTCAATACAACATATTAATTGTCCCATTGCGACTGGATTGTTGCCACTGTTTTTCTTTCTGGTTTCATTCAAATGTGGTCAATCCTGCACAAACAGTGACCATGATGCATTATGGGAAAACTCAAGGGCACTGTAATTAAATCCACCAGAAATTCAGACACTTATACAAAATGGAATGATCACTATATAATGCACAATAGTGACTGGAGAGAGGTTTCAGAGACAGTCTTAGTGTCATTAATCCAATCTCCACCTCGTCCACTCCTCGACAGCTCGTTGAGGCATCTTAAGTTAGAAACTGCTTGTCTGTAACTAATTTTGGAGCTTTGAACTCTCTGTTGAGTGACCTTCTGCTGCGCCCAGGGGTCAGCTGCCTGCTCCTCTGCCCGTCTCTTTATCTGACCTGGTTACATCCATCTTCGGCTCACCTGAGTTACTTTACTTTGCCCGTCTGTGCTTTGTTTTTGGGTCCTGTGCAAAACCGTGACAGGAGAGGATTCAGCGGACTGGGATAGATGGAAGCAGCCCAAAGGAGCAGGAAATGAAGACGTTTTCAATGCAATTTAACGCAATGCTGCATGTAAATAAACAATTAACATTTTAGAATAAATCAGAAACCTGCATTCATCATTGTCTTGGCATAATGCACACATAATTATACACTCAATAATTTAACTCTTTTAATTAAGATCCAGCTGCTTAATTAAACACATTTATTCTGTGCCTCATGACAGCCCCAGGCCACATTAGTTTTAGTGCTATTTGAGGAACAAGGTGATTTTGTATCAACCCAGAGAGACTCCAGTCTGGGGTCACCTCAACTACTTTTGCCCAAACCGTCCGCTCCAGCCTGTCATCCTTTAGTTTCAACCTTAGTTATTCACAAGCACATGACCGCCATTGTTTGAGATTTGACATTCATTTATACAAATCAGCCGTCATCCCAAAGGGTTATAGCATGTTATGATAAATGATGTTGGAATAAAAAATCAAATTAATCGAGAAATGTCAACCTTATCATTTCAACTTCAAAAACAAAATTTCCTGTTGTGTTTTTTTGCAGTATGTAGTAATCACAGGTGTTTCCTCCAAAACAAACCATGAACACAGTTTTGAGTTGCTGCAAACATCTGGTTAATCACTGCAGAGCGACGCTAAAGAGAACAGACAGAGACCAGGACTGGGATCAAAAAAACATGTCTGCAAATCATAACCTGCTTTTTCTGATGGCAATAGTGAAAATACATATTACTGAGAAGGTAACACACGAAGGAAGTAGTGTTGTCGTCGATACCACACAGTGTAACAACATTTAAATCACCGTCACAAGTGAACAACTCAAATCAGTGGAAAACAAATAGTGTCTGGGCAAGTTTAGGGCGTGAAAAATACTATCAAATATGTTCGAGTGTTGAAAAGAAGGCCTGTCGTGATTTGTTTGGATAACCAACACAATGAATCCATGTTACAGTATGAATAAGATATTTAATACAGGTCATTACTGCATTTTCTATGATTTCCTACATTTATGACATTGTGTGATATTTGTTTTGTGTCATGATCCTGTCAGCACAGTTTCACCAAGATTTATGACAAGTGACAACTGATTATTGAAGTTGACAAATCTGTTTTTAACACATAATGTGCCGGTGTGTGCTTTTGCTTTTCTTTTTAATCAAATTTAATACTAACATTCTACGTGAGATTATAGGTAAAACGTCACATAGAAAGAATTGAGAAATCTCTAAAACGGATCTAGTTACTTTGCCTTTTTATTGTTTTAATCTGCAATTAATCATTGTCATCTAAATGCATGTAATAACATGCATCAACAGCAGCAGAGACACAATAGAAAAGCGAGCACACCAATGTTTATTCATTGTGCATAGGTTAAAAGCAAATCAATCTTGGTCGTTGCCTCCTAACAAGAACAAAGAGTCGTTAAAGTGAAGATGAACAGACTCGATGAATGACAAAAAAGCTTTAGATGGGCATCCTCCATTTTTATGAGCTCATTAAACTGTAAAAGATACAACCAAGTGAGGGGTATAAATTTTCAGATTAATCCATAAAACGTGGATGGTGCTGGAACAAGGCGCACAAGTGACATTAAGAGAAATGTATTGTTGTGTTGTTTTGTTGCTCAGGGCCCACAATACTGTAATATATGGGAGCATTGAGCGATCAGTGAATATAAATTATCACCAGTGAAGGCATGTTGTCCAAAATACTCATTTAAATGACAGGTTGAAACGACAGGCAAAGCTGATTCACCTTGTCACAGTCAAAGTCAAGGCAAAACTTGGAAGATGCAATACCATCAGTGACCACTAGACCAGACCACTGGCTCCAAATGACTGTTCTCAACCTAGTTCTTTAGCATTTATAAATAAACATTAGGGTAGGTCTGCAACTACTATATTTAAGTCTTTATGGCAGCCATCTTAAGTCTCTGAAAGTGTTCATATATTCTATTTATTGTTACACACATTTTTCAAAGTAGTTCATTCTTAAGTGGGTCACATTCGGATCATGATCTTTCTGACGACTCATTAAAATACAACAGCCGTTCCCTGTCACATGTTCAACATTGTGCATACAGAGCAGATGTATGAAATCCTAACAGTGATGAAAAAGCACTGTGTTCCAGTTTCCAAGTTTTATTTTAGAATGTCCACTTTAATAGAGCCGAGTCTTAAATGGGCACAAAAGGCACATTTTCGAGACAAAGAGGCAAGGTTAAAACTTACATTTAGCCCACTCTACAGTTAATCATGTGTACACTGCAGGAAAGGGTTTTCTTCTGATGCAGGATTTAAAAAGCATTTTCCCAACACTTTAAAAACATGACCGAATGAGTCCCAAAGGGAAGCAGATAGTACTGTACAGACAGTGCCTGGGAAAGTGCCTCAAACAACCAAGGCCAGTGCTGTGAGCTCAAGCACAAGGCCAAACGATTTGATTGAGGTGAGTTTAAGTCCAATAAGCTCATAGATAGATCCACCTGAGCCCAATCTTCTGATTACATGCTTCACTACAAATACATGCAGTAAGTCAGGAGCATCTGGAGGAACCAATCAAAGTGCACACAAACTAAGTCAGTTCTATTAAACTAAATGGTTGTATTGCTCATAAAATTTTATGGCTGAGCTCAGTATCTAAATCCAGATACATTTAATAAAATGCATGAGAGGTGCAATGGGAAATACAGTATAAGAGCAGCCATGAGTGGGACGTACTCCTCTGAAGAGCTGTCGTGTGGCTAGAAAAGGACGCTTTTTATTTCACAACATATTTTTTTTCATTGTCACAAAAAATGTAAAATAAAATACAATTCTACTGTACAGACTGAAGTAAAACTCATCCAGTTCTACATTTATTTACTGTTGTTGGTGTTTACATTCCATTTTGTTTCAGGTGATTTTTCACATTGAAGCCTACATTTGTGTTGGATTTTGTTAAGGCAAAAAAAAGCATTGAAGTCTGAGTTTCTTGATCCCAGTTTTCTTCTAAATGCAAGAATAACAATGAGGTTTTTGTTCAATGATGCTAAATCACAGGGTAATAAGGCACCATTAAACACATTGTTTATTTTTTACACTTTTGCAGTTTCACCTCAGTTATGTTCTTTGTATGGTGGCCCTGCAGGGACACACAAACCCAGTGGAAACAGATACGATGAGCTTTACTAAATTATTGTAAAACTGAACAGATGTAGTTTCTAGCCTATTGCATGTTCAAATAAAGACATATGAATGCATTTCTCCTTCTCATGAGTTTGTCCACTCTGGCTTGAGTTTGTCCACTCTGGGTTGAGTTTGTCCACTCTGGGTTTAGTTTGTCCACTCTGGGTTGAGTTTGTCCACTCTGGGTTTAGTTTGTCCACTCTGGGTTGAGTTTGTCCACTCTGGGTTTAGTTTGTCCACTCTGGGTTGAGTTTGTCCACTCTGGGTTTAGTTTGTCCACTCTGGGTTTAGTTTGTCCACTCTGGGTTGAGTTTGTCCACTCTGGGTTGAGTTTGTCCACTCTGGGTTTAGTTTGTCCACTCTGGGTTGAGTTTGTCCACTCTGGGTTGAGTTTGTCCACTCTAAATGTCTGGTTGCTAAATCAAAACCATGAGAGGCGAGTTTTTCGACTCTCAAACTCTGAGATCAGTGTGTCAGCGTCTCTCTTCCCAGTCCTCCATACGTCTCTTTGAAGAGCATAAAAGATTCTGACTTGGCCACTTTAATTTTCTCAGTCGTTCCTTTAACTGAGCCTTGAGCTCAGCAGATTTTCTTAATGCTGTATTTCACAGTGAAACTCCAGATGAACCGTAAACCATAGTTGATCACAGTGTTTGCTGAACTACTTTTATGCTTTGAATATAAATGGTGCATCTCTACTTTGATATATGCCTGGAATAAAAATGTACATTATAAAGCCCAACGGGACACTGTTATGCAAATACTTTAAGTGGAAACAACTTAACAGGACATGGCATCATTATGTATTTTAATTAAAAACTTAATTGTAGCCTCTTTTTTTTCTGCAGATGTAATGTTTATGGGAAGTGGTCCATATTTTATCCAAAAAAAAAGAGAATAATTAAAGGGGATCAATAATGAGATTGAAAACCCATGTTTTTAGTCTGGCAGAATTAAAGTCTGTTTTAGAAAACCATTTGACAAATTTTCCGAGTTTATGATCAAAGAAAAAGTTGATCCTGTTTTAGAAATACATTAGTTTCACTTTTATTTTCATGATAATAATGTTTTACGTGATTTTCTAAGTTAGTCTGTGATGCAGCAGCAGTGCCAAGATGTGTGTCTTTTTCCGATTCTTGGAGCTTGTAACTATCAACTCTCCCTTATATACCCCACACTCAGACACACACTCTGGTTTCACTGCCTCCCAAAAGTGTTGTTAGACAGATAATAAAGTCAGCAGTCCTGAGATAACTAGTGGCTTCAGTGTAAACACGTCAGTGTCACTTCTACTTTAGAATTCACTTTATTTTCTATCAAGGATGTCCTTTAAAGCAGTCTGCAGCCTAAAAACCTGACAAGCTCCAGCAGCTTGAAAATCAACTTCAATTGAATTGGCCCAATTCACAGAAGAAAAACAAGAAAGAAGAGCAAAGAAAGACTAGCTTTATGAACACTTATGGACAGAGACACATTGGTAGTACTTCTACCAATAGTAGTCAAAACTCATCTGTTCAGACTCACTACTCACTCTCACCATAACTGCACTGACCTGTTTATGTATTCTATAGTGGTTTTTTAATGTTGTTCTTAATTGTTGTTTTTGAGCGTTTTTAATGATTATGTGTCCTATTGTGTTTTTATGTCTGTTGTAAGGTGACCTTGAGTGTCTAGAAAGGCGCATTATAAATAAAATGTATTATTATTATTATTACTTCAACGTTTGAGTGTGTTTAAAGAAATGCAGCTGTACAAGTAAATACAGAACAGCAACTAAACTAACCGCCATCACCGTCCAACTGATAATAATACACCATTTTTCCTGTTTTATCATGACTATATTTGGAAAAGGCAGGGCCAGCAGGCAGCTAAGAAAGAACAGAAGACTTAGTGCCTCCATCTGCTTGGAACAAGACAACAAATTAGCCCCAAATAAATCACTTAACAGTGCCACAGAGGAAAGCCGTGGAGGAAAAAATGGGCCAAGGGATGAAAAGAACTGGAAGGCACGCAATAATCACTTTGCTTAAGTTTACAACTGGAAGGATTCCTCATTTGCAGCGTTTGTTTGCCCCTGCAACAACGGCACTCAGTGAAGACTTAAGCTAATTGTTCACAGTCAAGTGAATTGCGTCTGATTGGTCAGACACAGAGGTTAATTGTTTACTCCCAGAAGCTCCCAGTGAGTGACCTCAGTGGCATGTTAAACAGAACAACTCTGAATACAGAAAAGATACCAACCACATCAACAGTCAACTAGACCTTTACAAGTCTCCAGGTTCAATGCTTTTACTCAACAAGGCCAGAGGCAGAAATGGGACATAAAGACCAAGGTAAGAACAAACAATAGATGGTAAGGATTATTATTTTATTGTTTTTATTGAAATCTTGCATCACTGATAAATCAAAAAGACAGGAACTATTTTCAGTCTGCCACAATAATTTAACAGTTTATTTCCCATACTCCTGATTGCTTCAATAAATATAAATGAGTGCAACAAAAATGTCCACATTAAGCTTGTGCCTCACACAGAATATCATTTGCGAGCCAACAGTGTGGTTATCTTTCATTCACTTCAATGTTGTATTGGTTTTGGCCTGGTTTACTTTTACAGATTTACTCAATACCACACAAGAAGAAAACAAATATCACCATTTAGTCCTTCTTTCATCATGCAATCCCCTTTTTGCTGCTGCCTCTGAATCCTGCAAATTCAGAGACGAAGTCCATGTTTCTTTTTCAATACACGATCTTGTAAAAAACCTAACACCATCTTCGCCACCAGAAACCCTGATAAATACACACCTACACTTTCATGCTGGAACTTTCCTGGTCCGTTGTTTGTATTCATTTGAGCGTTCACCTGACAGCTGTGGTGAGAGAAAGTGGACAGAAATATATGACAGACTCAAGAAGAAAATGGCCGTCTGAACCGCTGCATTGTTGAAGCAACTTTTACTGGAAAAAAAAAGCTAAATTACAAGTTAAGGTTGAGTCAGGATTATAATATGCAGTTATGGAGAGAGAATAAAAGCAGGGAGTGTCCCCGGTCTGATTATATTTGAAAACTGCCTTTTTATTTACACAGAGTGAGACAGATGGTGGTTAGGGCTCATATAATCAAAAGACAGAGAGCGGGAGAGGAGCTCAGCGGAGCGTCCATCCCTGCTTTCACCTGACGACCCGCCTCCAATCACATCCTCACTGTTAATGACAATGAGCCTGGTTTAATAAGCTCATAACTCAGCTCTCCTCGTCGTTCGGCTAAAGTTGACTGACTTCCCTCGTCACGTCTCGAACCCCCACTCTCTTCATTATCACACTCCTGTTTTGTGTGTCCCGTATCTCAGCGTTGTGGGTCTTTGGGGTTCTCTTGAGGATGTCCCTGTGTGCAGTACTGAGCTCCGTACCAAACCTTACGCTTGATGCTTCTCTGATAGATCGGGAAGCACTTTCAGGAGAAGTGTGAATAGAAATCCATTATTTGAAATGAGAATAGGTCTGATTCCCTTCTGACGCACCTGACACTGACAGATGTGAAAAGAGACCGACTTGGTTTTAAAACCCAAGTGGCATTCATAAAAATATACAGATTTCATTCCACATTTCACATTTCTGTCTCTAGAAGAGTTACCATACTTGGAATCCAGGTAGCATTTATATTGATAAAAATTAACTTTTGTGGTTTGTCAAGTGAACATTTTGAGAGTTCATATTTGAAGCTTTTATGTTGAGTTTGACAGACAACAAACTGCAGAACTACTGATATACACTACATGGACTTTCTAGTTTTTTGTCTTTTCTCCAGTGCTACTTAAAGGAAACTCTGACTTGTAGGACTAATTGACCTTGTGTAATAAACATTTGCTTCAGCTATAAAAACGTGTTCTCAAAAATACTTTAGACTGTTTTGTTTTTAGAAATTTTGAAAAATTAATCTCCATCGTATGCCGCCATTGTTGTTGACATTGCAATGCATTCTGGGTAATGATGTCAAACGGCCGTCGCGATCTCATTCCTCTACAGTAATCCGGTAGCAGTGGACTTCAGTGGACTCTTCTGCAGGCTTTAGCCCATTCAAATCTCCTCTTTTGATCTTGGAAGCAGTGAAAACTTATGTTCTGTTCTTGTTGCCCTTCGATTGAAAAGTGCAACCAAAAGCAACGTAGTGCAGCATTGTTTCCACCGTAGAAGACTATCTAAGAGAAAACGTTGCCCGAAACAATGTCTCCATAGACATAAATAAATGCCGAATGACGTCAAAGTCCCAGAATGCAAAAAAAATGGCGACTTCCATAGTCAGAAAAGGTAGTAAACATATACGATTTTTAAAGTAATTGGGAGTTTTCAAGTGCAACTAACAATGAATTTTAGTAGAATAGGACAATAAGAACATATTAAGCCCAAAAAGTGCAAATAGTCAGGGTTCCTTTTAAACAAACCTGAAGGAAGGAGCTGCCGTGACCTTTTGAGGGAAAGTTATACAAATGGATCTAGGGATAATTAATAGCCCAGGGGGAGACGCATAATAGGTTAAATGCATTCATCTAAAAACATGGATGTAGTATACCTACAGACAAAGACAAAATAAATGTTGGCCTACAAAATTCAAGGAAAGATTATGGTAGTTTATGAGCTTTTTATACTGTACTGTACTTTATTACTTTGTTCAGTCGGAGGAAGCCAGTCATTTTTTCAACACACAACCTGAAAAATCTTCTTGTTTAATCTCCATTTCCATCGTGAGGTCAGACCCTATTTTACTGCTAACTGTTCATTGTGCATTGACCCGTGTTCTCCAGCAATGAAGCAACCTCCTTCAGAAATCCTGATGATTTAACTCAGTGTTGTGTGTGACTCTCTCTGGCCTTTTTCAACATTAAGTGTGTCCTTTACAACCGGGACTTTCTGAAAAGGTTTAATGCCTCTTTTCAGCGCTCTGTAAAAATCCTGTGTCTACATATTTAATCTAGTAACGACTGTGAAATGACTTATGCAAATGCTAATACAGAATATGTTGATGTTGCGAGTAGCAGCCTCCAAGATCCGCTTTACACAAACATTTGATCCAGTTCTGAGTTCACTGCTTTGATTTATCCATAAATAATCCTTTAAGGAGCAGAGTGCACGAGGCAGTAAAAAGGACCATTTCACTGAAGGAGATTCGTTTCAGGGGGAATGTAGATTAAGTAAATTATAACATAAACAGCATTCTTTCAAAAGCTGATTGTGGTAAAAGTGACAAATGGCCTTTACGGTTGATTATTATGGTTTAAATGCTCATTATTAGTTAACATAACATTTCAACAAGAGTCTTTGTAAAGTGATATTGGATCAAGATGGGACAAGCTAAGTTAAAAAGGAGAAGAAATAAAGTTAAAAAGGGACTGTTGATCGAAAATGGGTCTGCCTGGCTTTATGTAATGACTTGAATTAATTTATAATTAATATTTTGATTGATATGAGTCTGGTTGTCACACTGTGGTTTATTTTGTGTTGAACTGCTCCTGTAAACTAGACCAGACCAGACTTATTCCTTATACAGAACAGACAAGAATGAATAAGGAATGTGGAAACTGGAAATGTAATTTAGTTTTCGTAGTGCTGACTTGTCTAATAATGTATTTTCTAAAATGTCAAGTCATACTTTAAAACCCAGCATCTCCTAAAAGTTGCATGAAAACAGTATTCCAGACATCGGAGCAGTCTGGTCTGGTCCCATCGGGTTTTATAAGCTGTGGTTAATCACTTCTGTTTCTTCAGCGCTTTATTATGTTTGTGTTTTATGCAAATGCTCAGAAAATGCCCGATTTAACTGTTTTAAAGAGGGCTGCCTCTGGTTCAAAAGCAACAGACTTCTTGAACTTTCTGATGTTTCCTCTCAGCAGGAGCCAGTCTGAAAACTGAGAGGTACTTTATTAGGTTTAGGAACATAAAAGATTCATTTTGAAATTTAAAGCGTTCACTGAGTTATCCTGTATTTTGTTTTTTGACGCAGTGATTGGCTGCATGTTTGGTAGAAAATGCAAATACAAATACACTTTAATGGATTTCTGAACTGATTTCTTACAGTCGACATTAAAAAACATGAACCGTGAGGAAACTGTTTAATGCGGCTCAAAGATGAGACGACTTCAGGGTCAAGAGTCAGGGACACACAATGGAATTGGATAGGACAGTCTCGATTGCCAATTCAAGGCGTTACTTTAACATTTATAATGCATAACCTACAATGGTACATGAGTGAAAACCCAGCACGCGTGTCGAGAAGTGTTTGCTCATGTCCTGATCCTGTTACAAGGAAACATCTGTGAATGAGTAAGACATGGTAATATCTCCAGCTGTGCTCTCCTCAGGCTGGAGCTGCTGTTTAAAACATCTAACAGCTTCATGTTGATGGAAATGAACAATGCCTTACTCTGTTTTCTGTGCTTCCTTTAATGACGTTTAATGACTTCATATCTGGAGTAGCATAAATGGTCCTCTGTGTGTACACAAATTGTTCCATTTGCTTTGTTTACGATGCTTCTTGGGTCATTTCTCAACATCTTTGACTGAAATGAACAGACAGGAATCCATGTGAGTGATGGAGGCGACCCCTGGATGTTCACTTCTCTTATGATTACAGTGTAGTGCTAAAAGTTTTTGCCAATGGAGTGGGAAAATCTGAAGGGATAAGCAGTTTTAAAAGGCTTAGCTTCCTGTAAATATGCATGAAAACTTCTGCCATCAGAGGGTTTTAATAAACTCAAGTGCTACATTTTGTAGTTAGATGCACAGAGGACACAAAAACACATAAATATATCTCAGATACTAAAATTATGTTCACTTATATTCACAATTAAAAGAAGAGTTTATTGTTCCAACAAATAAATAGATTTATATCTCATGTTACTGAAGGACAGAGAGTGAAAACGTCTGCTTTGACATAAGTGCTTTTAATCTCCATGTTAATTAAATTAAACTCTGTAAGTCTATGTCACTATATCAAGACCAGTTTACTGTGTTCCTCAGTAAAGGGATGTACGCCTTTAATGCATAAACTAATCAGGAAACAGCTTGACTATTACAAAGAATGGAATTATAAAGTTGCTTGTGCTTAAACAGATATAATAATTCCAGATATGGTGACGTTAAAAACCGACTGCTTCACAATCATCATTAAAGGCCAAAGTTTGCTCCTCATTTTCTGCTTGTTTGTGAGGATTTTAAAGCAGTAATAGCAGCAAGTGGGTTTGAGGAACACTATAAAACCGATGGTGTGGAAGTGAGTTAAAGAGACAGCGTGATGAGTGGGATTCAAATGGAGAAAGTTTGTGTTTGTCGAGCGGCGCCTCACTTCCCTGCACCGCCTAATATTCTTATATGAGAGGCTATGATTAATGCACACCGTCTGCAGCCAGTCTGTTTCCTGTGTTGTCTAGTGCGAATGGGTTATGAGAGATCACAGATATAGGTCTAATGCATCATAAATTATAGCACAGCCACCAGGGAAACGTCTCCCGGTGTTTTCATATCCAGCTATTGTTTGCCATCTGCTGTGATTAAACAGAGCGTTATTCCATAATGGAAATCTCAACAAATGACCAATGTTTTATAATATATCACATATTCAGATGCAGATGCTGTTGGAGATGCGTGTCTCTTATTCAGTCAGAGTGTTATTGCACTGTTTGAGATGAGCCTGTAATATTAATAGAAGGGAATCATTACAGTGAGGAGTAATTTCTCTGCAAACAGCTCACTCCCACAGTATTAACTCAGCAAATATTGATTCTGCTCTAAAGCTGGAGAATATCTTACCAATGAAAGAACCGTATAAATGCATAAGAGCAGAGGGGGTCCTGGTGAAACTGTTTTAATGACCACTGTGCACTATTGTCATTTTAATTGGTTTACTCTCTGATCCTTTAAGTGCTCAGGACATGACGAAGAAGTCGAAAAATGGTTTGAGAGTTGAAGTTAAAGTTTACCGTCAACTCTAGACAACAACAATGACTATGTTTACCTTCGTGGTCCTTTTACTGTCTTCAATACTTCAAGAGAGGAGCTTATGTTGGTGTTTGGAGAAGCGAACACGTAATTGTTTCTATAGCATTCTGTCTTTGCATGAGATATCCCAGAGATCCTTTTAACTTAGACACATCTTGGCTTTTATTCCATTTGTTGCAGCTACACAATTTAAATCCATACAAATCTGTTTCATAAATAATTTGATGAGATACCATTTGATTTCAGTTCAACCACCTGTGTTTGTTTATCTTTTAACTCAATGCTGTTTTGGTGAGCTTCAACAGTTGATTGCAGTGGCGTGATTTGTACCCATTTTGCACTTTTAGAGATGGCTTTTGTGGAGTATTTGTGACACTTTGGGCAGTTGTTACCCAGTCGCAGTGCACCTTGTTCTCCGGAGGGCCTCTCACTCTTCTTCTACAACAGAACATGTGATCTTCACGCTCCACCGACTATTTCTCTGTATTTGTCCGATCCCTCTGTCCCGAAGCAGAGAGTATTTAGCGTCGCACTTTTGTATTTACCTGCTAGCTTATCATTTTTGCTCCGGTGGGGAAAAAACAGGCCAACAGTTCTGTGACCTAATTCTCCCTCACTTTGAATCCCTTGAGAAATACTGAGCGAGAACGGGGCTAAAATGGCAAAGTTAAAAAGCAGACTTCGGTGTGGGTGGCAGATTGTTAAGCAGACCGCTCAGAGAAAGAGAGGGGCCGTCTGGAGAATTAGGTTCCTTCTTTTACCCCAAAAATAGCACGTATTTGATTGCTAATGGAGCTTTTGGCTGGGCTGCTGATGAGCCACGTCGCCTGCTCTTTAACTGCGAGTCTCTCTAACCATAAACGACAAACTAATGGAAATGCCAGATAGCTACAGGGCCAGAGATCGTGAACTGTAATAGTCAAAGGTGCCGTGACTTTGGGCCAGTAACACCGTCGAGGATGTGGTCAGTGCTTTCCAATGCTCGCGCTGATTTTGATTGATTATCTTTGCCTACAGTGTACGGATTGTGTTGGTGAAAAATGCCATTTCAGCAGCTAGCACAAAGTGGCTTAGTGCGGTTTATTTGATCACACGGCAGATAAACATAATATACGGCCTTTGTCATCCTTTTTTGCAAGTGGAAAAACAGTCATCTAGCGTCCTGCCCCTCGGGATGTACTTTTTCATTGTTGGTATGTGGTAATTGGAAGAAAATGACAAATATAAAATAATGTATAACTGTAGTGTTATAATGTATTTTTTCTCAAGATGTCTTGTTGTCTTTTCTTTGAAATAACTCTGAATCGGCTCAAGAAAAACATTCTGTGGTGATTTAAATGTTGTTGATGATGCATGTTGCAAATAACTAATGGTTTTGTCAAATAAGTTCTAGTATAGTGTTATTTTATTCATTGTTTTGTCCTGTTATGCTTTTATTTAGTCTAGTTTTTGGTTTTATGCTTGGGTTTTTCATATAAGTAAGTGGATTTAAAGGAAAGCATTAATAAAATCAAGTGTTATAAAATATAAATATGACTTATACATTGGGACATGTTTGAATAAAAAAGAAACAAGTGGTGGAAATATTAAAAGGGCACTATGCCACTATGTCACAGATGTTTATAACCATGGTTTTTAGTTGAAGGAAAACTCTCCCATCTCCTCATTAGGTCCTTTTAGACTCACTTTTGGGATATTCTTAAACAGAAAACTGATATAACAGGTATGTGCAGGAGTAAATGTATAAAAACAAGAACAGCATGTGGATAATCCTTGTATTTGTGGTGCATACATGGCACACAAGGCTGAGAGAGGATAACAGTGGGAGGAATTACCAGCAGCATCATGGGACGGAGCATAAAGACAAGTATAGACTGTGAGAAATGGAACAGGACTCGGACGTGCTGCTCGGCAAGTACATTAACACAAAACACATTTATAGCTTTAACAGAACTCGTGCTAAAGTTGCAAATGTTAACAGTGATTGTTTATGGTTAGTGTTGTTGTGACACTAAATGGAAACTGCACTGAAATCTATTTTTGTTCCAACAGTGACTTTCTAGATAAAAGTAAGTCTCACTATATGTTTGCACTTTTAAACATAAGGTAAGTTTTTTTTTGTGTGAATGTGCATCTCCAGTTTGCTAGAAATGTCTTCTTTTTTCTTCACTATAATCTCACACTCTCAAATCAAGTACAACAGCTGGTGGCCAGAATAATGAACACATTATCAAATGATGAAAAGTTTTATTTCATTAAAGACCAAACGTAGTAGATCTAGATTCACAACAAAAATGGCAATAACCTGAGAACAAGATAAGTAAAAACTTCAAAACCATTTATCCTCCTGAGCCTTTAATAATCAGAATTCATATGTCTATCTTATCTTTATCAAAGACCTTTTTGTCTTTTGTGTAATGATGTGATTTATTCCTGTCCATGTGTCCATTACCTGCTGTTCTGATATCAGGAAAGCACCAATTACCCTAATATAACATTGTGTTGGGATATAAACTCTGAAATAGAAAAGAGAGATGGGAACTGGCAGCCCTCAGCACAGATGAAAGAAAATCCTGAACATTTGCATGAATTTAATTAAAATGATAACCCTGTCCTCAAACCTGTATTTTTATCAGAAGAAGGCCACAGATGCAAAATAATGTCACAACAAAGAAGTGATTATGTGTTTGTCTTATCACAAGCCATGTTCACTGCACACAGTAATTGTATTTTATCATGTTCTGCCCGCTGCACAGTCACTACTCCCTCTTCCAGTGATGGCTTATGTTTCCTCAGAGTGCTTCGAAGCGCCTGACCAACAACATTTTGGATTAGAGCAATATTGCTGCTGAGACAATCCTGACAAGCCGATAGCACGTTGGACAGACACACTCATTCATTCAATCGCTTCTTTTGCCAGAGGAGGGTGTGAGCCAAACGGTGCTATTTGCTGGAGCAGGACTGGCACTTCTCCAGACCATAGGGGTAGCAGGCTTGGCATCGGAGATCGCTGATGGACTCGTTGAAGCGGTTCGCCAGCATAGACAGCTTGCTGCCGTGACACAGGGAGCAGGGGGCGCAGCCTGAGCCGCCGCAATGCTGGCAGCTGTCTACCTCCTGGAGAGCCACGAAAGAAAAGGTAGTATAAGAAGAGAGAAGGAGGTAAAAGTAAACTGTAGTGGTGAGAAACTGAACCGGAAAGAGTTTGTGATGTTGGGTAGGTTCACTCTTAAAGCTCTACATCCATATTTAATCCAGCTCTGGTGCGTCTTGCAGAGAAGCTACATCACTGACACTCCTTTAATTATCTACTGCAAGATGTTACTTAAACTATATACGCTCTTCAGTGTCATGACATAGGGTAAATATTCAATAGCATTAAATTAAATGTCACCCAGGCCACTTCTTAATTCTGTGTGAGTGACTGAATCATGGGATACAGTCACTCAGATACATCCTCTATTTAGGTCGTTATTTTGAAATAGAAAATGTTAGAGTTGTTGACTTTTACTATAAATATCCGTTGGTTTATTTTGTTGTAAACCCTTTACGCTGGGTAAGGTTACACCGACAGGCATCACTGCTAAAAAATGCTAACTATAAACTCACACCTGTCATTGTCGTTACCTGTCTTTGGCGACTCATAACCTCTGCCCCTTTTTGCTTTCCCTTTTCCTCAACTCTTTCTCTGGACACGCCCACTAACGCACCTGTAGTTCACGACTCTTTTGTTTCTCACTGAAGCATTTTGTGCCTGATTCCTGCAACAAATAACTCCGAGCTGTCAATAGCTCCACCTCAGTGAACGTGGTTGACAGCGCTGAACTGACCTATCTGTAATAAAACAGCTTTTACAACCAGGAGAATGCCCCCCTCATCATGACTTAATTTAGGGTTTTGTACAGCAGGTTAATGCACAGCTGGACGGCCATTTTTACAGCCATCTGGTCATTAGTTGTGGATTTACAATATGAACCAGCGGCTGTACATTCATTCCACAAGACAAGGTGCTGGCTGCCAACGAGAAATGTATAATGAGGCTGTGTATAAATCTTTCTTTTGTGGCTTCTGTAGTACACGACAGTAAAGTAATAATGTGTGATTGAAAAGCCTCTCATGTGACTTCATTGGTTACGTATTATAAAAACACTGTCTGCCCTGCAAGTGGAAGGGTCTGGCTGACAAGGGTAAGACATCAGTGAGTTAGTTAAAAACAGAAATGAGTGTTGTTGGTTTATCTCTATCGTACATCATTAGATCATTAGAAAAAATGGTTGTTTAGGTCAATAGCCCTTGCACTACGATCCTGAATATGAGAATATAAGAGGATCTAAGGATGTATTTGAAGGTGACATGGCTCATATTCATAGAGATCTCTGTAGAGGTTTATGTGTGATGGCAGACACTGGTTATGTGAGGTTTTTTAGACAAGCACTGCTCTTGGGGGCAGTGTATTTATGTCAATACTTTTATAAGGAGAGTGTCAGTGAAGCTACCACGTGATATGTGATCATTAATAAAGTGCTTTACAACAGAAAGACTCATTAGAAATTAAAAAGATTGAAAGATGTAGTGCAGATCTGAAGTAAATCACTGTCTGCTTAGATACAACAAAGTCTATCAAAAGCCAGTGTATCTTTCCTGCATTTGAAGCAGGAAAGTGAAAATCAAAACAGACTCAGGAAGATACATGCAAATAAAGTGTTAATAACAGAGTCTAGTTGGTCATATGTGTGCAGATAAAGAGAAGAATTTAAATGCAAAATCTGTCATTTCCTTGGATTATTCTGAAGGCATTACAAAAACAATAAAAATCTTTGAGACTTTTAGTTTATATCCAAAATCAGCACATTAACTCCATGTGTGCAGTATTAATTGAAAGTAAAGTAATATGCTGTGACTGCAGTTTAGCAACAGATTATTATAAAGAGATAACAATTTGAGCAAATTAAAAACAGTAGAGACTGAAGTCAGTTACTGTGGAAGGACAAAAAGTGAGTAAAAAGCGTTACTTTTCTTCCACAAGAGAATAAGAAAAGAAGAAAATATAGAGGAGGAAGACTCATCGGACAAGGGAGGTGTGTGGGAGGGGGTAATAACAGCGAGCGGGGTATCCTTGCAGGCGAGTGGTAAGTGGCAGGCAAATGCTGCAAGGGCAGAGAAAAGTGTGGACTCATCAGGATGTGTTCACAGTTGACAGATAAGACCGCGACAATGGCACAGTGGTTGTTGTCGAAGGAGGACACATAAAGGAGAGGAATGAACGGGGGGCTCAAAGGTGTATGTACAAGAGAACATACAAGGACATGTGGGAAATAAACACCCCTCTGTGAACAGTTTTGTGCTGCTACAAAGACACCCTGCTCATCCTCTGCTGAAAGCTAAAAGCAGGTAAAAGACTCTTGTGGAAGGACAGAGTGATATTGAGGAAGCTGAAAGATGCAGAAGTAGAGATAAAAAGCAGACCACACCCTGGAGGTTCATTTGGCCAGGGACCATTACCTTGCCCTCGGTGTCACTGATCTGTTTCGCCTCTTTCTCCCCTGCTGCTTGTGCGCTAGCGGCTCGAGCCCTCCTCCTGCTGCCTCTCTCTTTGGCCTTTGGGTGTCCGTCCAGCTCCACAGCAGGAACGCCGTGGTGTCGCACTGTTTCTGGCTTCCTCGGAGGCGCTCGGATGATACGCAGATTACTGGTGTAGATGATTATTTTGCCAAAGTCCAACACTGTGGACTGAAAAGAAAATACGTAAGAAACTATTTCTGTTAAAGAGGATTTTACCAGCTTAGTGTTGCAAAAGTGTCACAAATTTCTTTCAATGTGACAAACATTCTAGCTAACTTTTTGTCATTTGGCTAAAATGGCTAAAAAGTTATATATTTTGCATTTTCTGGCCATAAACCATCCATCTAAATGTTCACTGTGACAATAAATGCACCATCACTGCAGCTATTTGTCACCAAACATAATATATTATGCTTTATGACATAAAAGGGAACAGGGACATAGAGAGTCATTAAACACTTACTTGGTCAAAACTATATTTCCCTCTCATTACAACTCCACCAGAGCGAGGATCATTGACATTTTAGCTGTTTACTTCAATACTAAATGCTCCAAGATACTGCATTTATCTTAGTTTGGCTACAGCCTTCATTTGAATGAAGAACATGCAGTACACTGTTTAAATTTTGTCTATGTTGTGGTTGCTCAACGCCACAAGGGAGGCCCACGCCACAGACTGCAGGCAGCTATAATGTAGGCGATAATGACTTCTTCCCAAGGGCAATGGCTTCTTTATGATTTAAGTTTGGCTGGTAAAGCTTTAGCGCTTTTGCAAAAGATTAAAAAAAAGTGTATCTAACATTTACAAGCATGGTGCCATTTTTGTCTTTACTAAGGCACAGGTTGAAGACACAAGCTGAAGTCAGGCGGGAGACCATTAGAGCTTGTGCAGGATGCTCCTTTAGGACTGCTGTGCCATGATTTCTGTAATATCTGGGCACAATAAACTAATCCTATATTGCTGTCTTGCGCTGATAAATGTGATAAATACTGGCCTTGATCACTGGGGCAAGTGTGCCTTTGTTTAGAGGATAAAAGAATGAGAGCGACACTAAGCCAGCGGGCAGTGGAGCTGACCCTCTCAGCATCCTGCACTAATGAAGCTGCTGCCACACCAACCAACCATCAACAATAGTTTTACAGCCATTGTTGAAAGGTTTTTACCGAGGTGCAGTCACCCAAGGATTTATTGCATATTTCATTCTTGATATTTTTTATATAAATGCATTATTTTATTACTTTGTGCTGTCTGTATCTGCTCTTAAGCATTTGTGCATAAAGAATGTCCAGATTCTTCCATTTGTAAAACTTATTGTATATAAATGGCTCTTTACGATCTAAAAATGACTCAATGAATCAATCCAACTAAAAACTGGTACTTGGATGGAGCCATTATATGTGCCACTATGTTTCCTCATTCTTATAAATGTAGATTGTATAATAACTGTATTTAATTTGTCTGCAAAGAAACAGTATTGGTGAACACTGACTGTTTAAAACAAGCTGGAATAACAGAGATAGTACCAAACAGAGCAACATCTAACAACACAAGACGTTAACTGTAGACTATTAACACATATTATATACTTGACATTCACAAGTGATGAACGCTGTTGGGAAATGTGGTGCTCTCTCGCTCTTTCAACGCGACGAGAGCGAGGAGCCGAGAGGCGCGTTGCTTACTTTGGCATCTCCCTCCGCTCCGTCGGTCTGGCCTACAGCAGGCTTGTAGCTCCCCATTCCTCGGTACACATTTATTCTCTGCGCAATGAGCCCCGTAGGAGGATAGACACCTGGATCCACACAACAACATGCTGTCAGCACACAGTGAGAACAAGCTCTGCTCATTTGCTTACAGCGATGTCTGGCAGTAATGGAAGAATCAAATGGCATACATTAAAGATAATCACAGTATTGACAAGTATAACAGAAGAGCGGCGGAGTCTGAATGAAGAGGTCTTAAGGAAACGTCTGGTGCGTTACTATTTCGAGTTAATAATGAGTTTTATTTATTTGTGTTTTGATTTGCATTGTAGAACAAAAACAATGTAAATCCACACTAGCATTTCAGAAATGACTGAGAATATTTTAAAAAAGCCTTTAAACCACATTCTTTAATAAGTGGATACAACATGATTCTCCTTCAGAAACAAAGAGGAGACGACCAGATGCTGTGTTGTTTTTAAAGTATTTGTAAGAATAAATAAGGCATAAATATAGGTTTAAGTATTGTGAACAGGCCTCTCAGAGATTCAATCATACCAGTGGAGTTGAATGGGCTGTTGAGCTGTGGATGTTCATCAGTTTTTCATTTCACAAAGACACATGATTGTGACTTTTATTCACATTCAATGTGCACCTATGAACCACTTCACAAACACTTGTCTCTCACAGAGAGGTGTAATTTACATGAATGCATGTAGAGCCATTCATGCCCAAATCATTTAATGTAAATCATGTATATGGCAGGTGTAGCATTTAAATGGTGCAGGCCAGCTTTCTCCCTGGTTACCATCTCAACATGAGCCCACGCAAACAAATCTGTCTGCACTGCACTCGTGCGTCTAAAATAAGACCCACCCGCCTGCTCTTCAGGACTCTCCTCAAAGCCACAGTACTGCTCCATTTCCAAGTGGCTTGGCGGGATCTTGCGGTGCACAAAACTGTGAGGATATTTCTCCTCGGGACTGTCCAGCTCCTGACCGTCCTCGTACACGTGTTTGAGCACTCGACCGCTGTAGGACGACGCCAACTTGAACCGCACCTGGGGTTTGGAATTAAACACAAACATTTCTAAGACTCACTCCTGCTTAAAAGATGCTGTGATGATGGTGGTTATCAGTGTTTGAGTTTATATTTTTGGGGTGGATTTGCTGTTCTTACTGTTGCATGAACTATCTGTAAAAAACCCTTTACACTTTTGGAGATTTGGAGTTTTTATAAAATGACGTAACATTGTGTGTTTATTTTTTTGCATTATACTTGTAAAAGCAGTAATTATAATGCTGATGGCTCATAACTATTCTAGTGAGATCACTACTGAACATCCATAATATGGCATCCATCACAAACACACCTTTATGTAGCCTCCAAGTAAAGTAAAGAGTTAGACTGAGCAACATTACTTCTCTTTAATATACAGTGCACTGTTGTGTAATAGATATGACATGCTTCTGTGTATTCAGCAACATTTTAGAAAGAGAACACATTAACACATTTTACTTTCCAAACCAGCTGCAAAATACACAGACTGAAACTCACTAACACAGATATTTAGGAACTAAAGAAACTATTTTTGAGCTTGTTCCTGTTGCTGACTGACCTTCCTGGGCTTGGTGCTTTCATAGCGCTGGTCGAGCTTCTTTTGGAGTTCCTCCATGGCGTCCAACTCAGGAATAAGACCAAAGAGAGGGTGTCAATCCATCCAGCTACACCTCAGCTGGACACTGTGGATCCTGGTGTGATTAAAGTACGTCCAGATGGATAAAAACCAGAAGTACTTGGTCCACAACTCGTTCAGTGGCACATGTGAGCTCAGAGCTGCGAGTGGAGTCAGGAGTGGGTGGATAACTGCCTCAGATAAGTCTCATTAGATGTGTCCTGCCTCCTCACTTTGACTGAACCTGCTGTTTTAGGCTCCCACCTTTCCATCTCCCCAATTAATTATTCACAGGCAGATCGCATTTACAACAAAGACGGGCTTGGAAACCAGAAGCTCTGTCATCAAATAATAATGACCACTAGAATAGAAGAGTGCCTCCAGATCCGTGTGTTTGTGTGCAGGGGAAGTGCTAAAAGTCAGTGTGACGTTTGATATTTGTTGCTTTACCATTAGGTATTTTCAGTAATGATCTCAACTCCTCAAGTGTCCTCAAGCCTGAAACTAGAGCATGTGTAAAAGCCTATTTTAGTGAACTTTAACCTGACAGAGAAGAACAGAGAAGTGGTCTTATCAGAGGTTCACTTTTATAAAAAAAATCTATGTACCTAGAGTGCATACTGCATACTCGAGTGACCCGAATGTCATTATCCTCTCTCTAAACCCGATTCCGATCTGTATTCACTGTCTCCGTCAAATAAAAGCAAAAAGCCAAAACAAACAAACAAAAAAAAGTCACTGAACAGATCCCAAAAGAGTGAAGAGATTCAACTTTTTAAAATGTATTTATGAAGGACTGAAACACAAATGTGAAACGTGTAATTACGAGAGAATGAGAGCTATTTCCTGACGTGGTTTAAGCTGTGGTTTTGTGTCGTTGCATTGAGACTCAGTGTACGGCATTGTTTTCTTACAGTGTTTACATTCGGTCTGTCTCTTTTACCATTTCCCTTTTCCACTGGAAAACCGAAATGTTGCCACACAGATGATTTAAAAGTGGTGGTGGCAGCTTGAATACCAATTTCTCCCTCACACTCCTTCAGCTGATGTGAGCAGACAGATTTTCAACTCGACGAGAAATCTTGTCACACCTCTAGAAGTTACTTTTGCCAAAAATCCCAGTTTCTCCAAACAAACTATAGCCCAGTTTGACAATGATTCCTTCTTGTCCAATCCTAATCCTGCTGCTCCAGTTGGGTTTCCTTCCTGTTCCAAAAAGTTTATGTTTACGAGAACCTTGTTTCAACAAATGTGAGTGAGTTTTTTTCAATACGAATTTAATAGAAAGGAAAAATACATAAACTGTAATCGACTAAAGACCATCTGCCTCTGGGCTTGTGTCGATCGGTGCCAAAATAATGCTAACAAATGACTGTTATATCACTGGGACTAAAAGGATGATTTAAAAGGAACCGAGCGGCAGAAATAGAGAGAACGAGCCCCGAGAGAAGCCTGGGATTGTGTCTTGTCTCCTCCTTTAACTCAAGTTTGGCTTAATCAGATTGCAGAACAAGCAAGTGGATTCACTCGGGCGAGAAATTGTTTTGGGCGCAACATAGTGAAGAGATCGTTTCACGCGCCCAGATTCTCGCAGCTTTCACTTTAAATGACTTGCCTTTATGAATCTGCCTCTCACTGTCTTTATGTTAACACCTCATGTAAATTCTATTATCTCTATTATTTCTCCTAAATACAGTGGTTCATGAGCTTTGTCCTTCACTGTGCCAGCCTTGAGCCTTTTCTTCATCTGTTTCTGCTGAATCTACTTCTTTTGTTTGACTGTGTGTTCCATTAGAAGTGAGTAGACTCATTAGGCCCCAGATTTAAACCCAGTGGACGACTATACAGTTATGGCTTATGTAACGTCTACTGCCAGCTGCTGTGATGTGCAAATTAGATCATAACTTTTCATTTACAAACCAAAAATGACAGAACCGTGTTGCTGTGCTTTATCATTTTGAGTGTTGTTGTTGTTGCCTTGCCCACATTAACATATTCCAGTTGTTTATGCCTCAAACCATCAGCTACAGTAACATACCCATGTTTACCCAGACATCAATCTCATAGTCATTTTGTGTTTACGGTAGCATGTTATTCTTATCATGTTCCTCGAGGGTCTAGCTGTACCCCTCAGATCTTGCCCTCTCCTTTCATTCAACCCTTGTATGGTATATAATGTTTACCATGGGAAACCTTTCACTTTTAAAATGAAAACCATCAGCCCTCACGCCTATTCCTCTATTTTCCGATCCCCTACCAGAGTCTAATTTGTACTTTTTGCTGGAGTTTCCGTGCCCTGAGGTGGCTGACAGCGGCAGGGAGGAGGAGAATGAGTGAGAAGACAAATGCACAGAGGTATGAAGTGAAAAGGTTTGAATAAGAGATGGATGGCACTGCGAGGGTGAAGCAAAGAGACTCAACGAGGCTATTCATGAATATGAAGAAGCATTTATCTTCCAGTCTGTCGAGAGATAGCCCTATGTCACTCTTTCTAAAGGTTAAAGACCAAAGAGGAAATACCTGTGCCATAGACGCTAGAGCTTCAGTCATGGTCTGGGAATGTGATACTACTTTTACTGGATTTGACTGAATTAGCTGCAAATGTGATGTGACTGGTTGTAGAACAGCAGTGATTGGAGTCTGTCTACAGTCTACAGTGAAAATCAAGCACAGTCTCCCAAATGTATCTATGTTTCAACTGTATCTAGAAAACATTTCCTTCATCTTTCTCTAAATCTACCAAAGAATAGATTTAGTTTCATGTTTTTAGGGCACACATGTCAAACTCAAGGCCCGGGGGCCAAATGCGGCCCTTTGCAACGTTTTATGTGGCCCTTCCATACATTGATTAGGTGATATTTCTAGCATTAGGTTTTAATTGGATTTGAATAGGTTTGATTTTTGCTACAAAGATAAATCAAATCTGTTAAAATCCATCCAAAACCTGTTCAAATCCACCTCAAAACTGTTCAAATCCATCTAAAACAAGTTCAAATCCATCAAAAACTGGTTCAGATCAAACTAAAACAACTAAAAAAGTTTCCATTAAAGGAGGTAATTAATGTTAAAGATAACTTTTGTAAGACTCGAAGATTTCTCACAATCAAAATTTAATAAAAGCTTCTAAATGTCACCATCTTTGGCCCCTGAAAGGATTCTTGTTAACTATTGCGGCCCCTCACCACTTTGAGTTTGACACCACTGTTTTAGGGAATTCATTGAGTTTAGAGACACACATTCTCTCTTGAGGCAAAATCTTGGGAAATAGATCCAGTCCTGATGTGCAGTTTCTCACCAATATCCCATCTCAGTTTCCTATTTATGCTCCACTCACAACCAAACAAAAGACAAGCCACTGTTCACTTTTATGCTGCGTCCTGGTTTTCTGTAAAAAAAAAAAGAAAAAGTCGATTAACTTCTAGAGTGACCTATTATATACCTATTACCACACTCACTACTTTTACAACGGAGCAAAATAATAGAGTGAAAAAGGACACTTAAAAAAGCACAATGTGAAATTTAAAACGAAGACCACATGATAATTTACATAAATAAACAAACGCAGCTTTTTACACACACTTCTTTGTTTTAGTGCATTTACCACCACACACACACACACACACACATTTAAAGATGAGGCAAGACATAAGAAAGACAGGAATAACCCCAAAACTGAGCTTAAGAGAGGCTTGTAAAACCCTATAAATCAAGATCAGACAAAACAAGAGGAAACTGAGTATATTTAACTGTAGATATCCAAGTAACTTAACACATTAAACCAAAACTATCACATACACATTGTTTTGGAAAGAATCTGGCAAGTATTTATTTTTATATCGTCACTGCCAGAGTTTCTGTGAAATAACGATGAAGCAGAAAATGTAAACTTTCCTGCCAATAATAAAAGTGTGGCGCAGCACTTCTGTTTTATACAGAGGCACTAATGCATTTACACTTCCTCATCTTAATTACAGTGTCCATCACATAAAAGATGATGTCAGAGTTATATTAATTTTTAAAGATTCACTGTGTCTATTTAATTATGAGGACATCGACAGTGGTGCCGTTCGAGTCAGGCAGCTGTGATGTTTCTCAGGCTTTGTGCCGTGACCTCTCCACCTTTCTCTAATTTCATCTTCACAATAAAAGTCCCCTCTCGAAAACATGATGCGTGACTGTTTCCACCAACTGCACTTGTAGCAGGAATGAGATTGAGGGCAGCGGCGAGGGAACGGGCCGCATCAGCAGATCCTCCCACCAGACCTTAAAGCACTATTCTGTTGCAAAACCTGTTTGGGAATCTTCAAACGCCTTGTAAAGAGTCATTTTATTCTGCGAGAGCTGAATTCAAGATGTCTTCGATTTGATGTGAGCCCAGTGCGCTGCCAAAGCCCAACAATAGTTTTATTCTTAGGTCAGGCTTTAGTAAATAATGGGATTTATGTGAGAAATATATTTATAATAATTCCAGAGCCTCAGATAATGAACTGCACTATTATACTTTATTAAGAGATGTTGCCACTCAGATCCACATGCACTGCTTTATACAGTTTTACAGTTACATAAGTGGAAAGTGGTGTTTATTTGGTCCTCAATGTGCTCAGAGTGTACGGATTAATAATTGTTAAAGTTATTTATAAGCATTTGTGTGGTCAGCCTTTTGATTCATACCTGACTGTAAAGCCTTAAATAAATAACATTTCTTCTTTTTGTAGTTCTCGCTCAGTATCTACATATTTACAAGTTGTATTTAATCAAAGAATCAATATGCAATTTCATTTAAATGTGTTCGTTGCAAGCTTGAATGTCGAGTTCCCCGCTGTGATGTTGAACTGATCGTAAAGCTACATATGTAAACACACAAGCAGCTGGGCTTTATCAACTCTTCAAACGTCAATAATAAGCGGCCATCGTGGGAGTTAAGTGCAAGACCCAACAGTATTTCGTGGTCAATGAGATTAACTGGATACAAACCTGTAGCGTGATTGGATAAACAACGTAGATGAGTCTGATAGTAGGAGGCAGGAGGTTTATTGGGACAAATCCCACAAGGTTTGCAAGTTCAATTGGCTCAACATTGTTATTGATTTTAGAGTTTATAGAGCTGTGCAAAGAGCAAATATAATATATGAAAGGAAAAGTAAAGACTAGACGTACAGTTTGAACTGGCTTGCCAAAGATTGTGTCGTGTTGCTGTAGAAATGGTAAGTCTCTCCAAACTCCAGACACTTGTAGATGCTGCAAACACTGGAGGCAAATGTCACTTGGACGAAGGAGACTGTGCAGGGTAAAACAAACAGACAATCCTTAATCCAATATCAACACAATGGCAGAACATGAAAGGCTAGGGATTAGACTGCTGTCTGCACGACAATGGTTCAAGCAATCTTTTTTACACAGTGCATCTCAATGATTCTGCGTTAATGTTAATCCAAATTCTGTGTTATGTTCCTCTACAGCAGCAGTTCTGTCTGTCATCATTTTTAGTTTTCATTTCCAACCTCAGCTTTTCCATTTTTCTGTCAGTTCATAAACAACTGTGACACGTGACCAGCGTTAATGAAAATTTGGGGGGAAAGGCTGCGTCTTTACATAAAGCTGTGTAAACATAACTTGAAAAAGAAGTATTTAGCAGGATTTAGAATAATACAAAGCCATGTGCAAATCGCATTATCCATTTCAAGACAAAAAAACAAATCCTTCAGATTTCTAGACTGTCATAAACACCGGCTTTTTTCATTGTTTTTGCTCATCATTCAAACAAAGCACTACAACGAAACGACGATGAAGCTTGGTTTCTGGTGACGCATTAGAGCAAAACAAAGCGTAAGAGTGACCAAGCAGTGAGGGAATTGTCTTGTTTTAAAATCCATGTTGGTGGGTGGTTTTTGCTCGCACATTTTCTGGTGTGTTTGTGTTTTATTTACTGGGAAACATAAGCGGTTTAGCATTTCCTGGTTGGCTTGGCTCGCCGGTGTCCATCTCCTCCTGAAGCCTGTACGATAAGCCTCGAAAACAAGGGGAGATCATCACCACACGGACATGCATTACCGCATGTAAAAAAAAGATTTGGGTGCATTGAAGCAGCGGAACACAAAACAACACAGCTTTAGTCGTAATGACGCTGAACAGTGATGAATTAGTTTTATGTTTAATCTAAATTGTCGCTGAATTTATAAATAAAATAAAGCTCCAATCTGTGCAGTTGCTGGTGAAAAACGCAGCAGACCATTTATCTTTAACAATATCCCATCCTGGCTCCCTGCTCATTACACAATTCAATTCAAGATCCTTTTAAACGTCTGCAAATCTCTTCACGGGTTCACCTCTTCTTACATTTCTGAGTTTATTATTCCTGTGGGGAAGTTCATTCTCTGCATTTAACCCATCCACTGTGAACGCTCTCGAGAGAAAAAAGGCCCTGCACATCAAACTCTTCTAGCTGTGAGGCTAACCGCTTAGCCACCGTGTCGACTTTTACACCAATCTTACTAAAAGTTTGGGGCTAAAGCACTTTCAGCAGGTGCCTCTTGTCTGTAGAGCATTATCTTTGACACCATTCAAAACCTTAAAACATATTTTCATCTTCTTCTTCCTTGGCTTTTATTTAAAATCCTTAGGTATATGCTGGAAAAATAAAATAATCTTAATACTATTTTTTAAGTTCATTCAGTGTATTTAAAATTACAATAATGTTTTTTTTTTTGCTTTACATGTCTTTGCTATCCACCTGTAGTAAATAGTGTATTACTAGGAACAGCTTTAACAGTGTATAAACTTCAAATGTGAGTTTATCAGATATATGAAATACAGAACTGTCTGCAATAAAGGCAGTAATCTGCACTTTTCAAATTGAATAATAGCAGATATACAATTACAGAATCAAGTAGCTAATATTAATAGAGATCTCAGAGCCATGTTTTTATAAATGACTTGTTTTGAAGGAGACAGTCTTTGTGCCTTTTCACAGAGCAACATTTGCAGTTTGCCTTCCTTTTTATCATCGTCATATTCAGAACAATATAGAGAAAAAGCTGAATTGAAAACTACGGATGAAAACTGTGAAAAATAGGCAAAGACCAGTGTGTGGAAAAAATACCAGCCTTTGTAATTCATTGTGTGAGAGTTTATTATTAAACTGGATTCCTCTCTGTTTCCAGTAAACTTGTGATACACATATTTATCTGTATCAGTTCTTATATATTCTTGACATAGTGCTGCACATGCGATAAGAGTAATGGCTGTGTGTGGTGCAGGAGTGTTTTGCATTCGGATTGTGTTGATATTTATTATGTCCAAGCGGTCCCAGTGTGGTTCTGAAGATCACACAGACCAGTGATGGATTATACCATTAAACAAAAACAGATTTCTGCACCAAAATTTGTCATTTTCTTGACCTTGGCTCCTGGAATAAACCGCTTCACCTGCAGTTGCCAAAATATTTTTTTATATTTTCCTCCATATTTCATGCTCTGTTATTCTATATTTCCTTCTGTTGTAGCATTGATCAACCATTTTAGATTTACATTTAGGGGAAAATTGTAAGTTTTGAAATGTAACATTGATGTAAACTAGTTTCTTTTTTGAAGTAGAGCTGGAAAAAAGGTGGTTTGCAGGTCTTAGTTTAAAGGTTTTAGTCGTTTTAGTCCATTTGTTTTCACAATCTGTGATTTCTGCTGCCGCTGGTGCACCTTGCTTTTTTTCAGAGCAGCTTTTGGTTTTAAGCGTCTGAATCGTGTGAGACTTTTCTTTGTGCCACTGGCTGTGACAGTTTAGCTCCTCGATGTTTTTCAGCGTCTCTGCCAGTTCTTTGTTTTGTGTCTAATACTGGTCAAGCCCGGTTGGATGGCCGCTTCAGTCCGGACATTTGATCACAGAGCTGCCATTTCTCTTTCTTCTCTTTCTGTTGCAGTGTTTGATTTAGCATTTAGCACCATGTGGCTCTTGCATTTAATTTTTTTTTCAGTAATAAATAATGAATACAAGAAAACAACATAAGAAAATCAACCAAATGCCACATAAAGACATTGTTCTTATTCCTTTTTGCAGTTCCTTGTTGAGAGCCTTGGGACTTTCAGATCCTGTTTAATATGTAGTTAAAGTGAATTGTATATTTGTAAAGGTATTAACCAAAAAAATAATAGATAGTATGACTAATTATAAATTGAATCTGTTCTTAGAAAACACATCATACCTTTCCCTCTGTTTCCTCTTCACCTTTATTCTCTCTGTTTGCTTCGACAGTGACCTGGAAGGAGGAAAGGTGCTCTCTATGTAATAAATAACTGCAAAGGGCTTTTTTCCGAGTGCATTAGTCCAAAATGTCTCGCTGAAGCAGAGCAAAAGCCATATTTTCTGGCACGGTTATCTCGGTGTAAAATAGACCCTAAAATGGTAGTGCCGCACTCTCTCTGTTTGTGTGCATTTGTCACAGACATAGAGTAGTTCTGCAGGGCCTTTATCTGCTTTATTGAAACAGGCAAATTGGATATTTGGCAAACCCATATTGTTCCTTAAAGCTGCTTTTCTGGAGTTGATTTACTCTTCACTCTTATATTTTTGAATAGTCTGAGCCTGACCTATATCTGACACATCATCGTCTGCTCCGTCTTCTCCGACAGCAGCGTTGTGTTGATGATACACAATAAACAAGGCTGTTGTGAGTTCATGCCTCTCAGAAAAGCTGTCAAGTCTGAGAATGAAGGTAGATTTTTAAAGGTCAACATTGCTGACCAGGAAGTAGTCTTACAGCAAGTGTCACAAGTCAGAAAATACCTGGTCGTATTAGAACAAGGTCAATACAGAAAATGTGTTTTCCAGCAGGATGGTAATAAGTCTCACAAAGATTGTCTTAGCACATTACAGAGCATTAAGAAATACTTTAGACAGCGCTCATGGCATAGCTAACATATCGTACATACTTCTGGGGCAGAAAGTAGGAAGGAAGAGAGACAAAGCCAGGTTCATCACAAATATGTGAGACCTTTCCTTCATAGAGAGTCCTTCACAACAAAAACAAACCCACTGGTAACAGGCTGCAAACATGAGAATGGATTAGACAGTCTTCAAATCCAAAACAGTTCAACTCAACAGTGATCCTCTAATCAGACAAAATGCAAAGCCCAAAGATGTGTACATGAAGTGTTATGAGCACTTATGTAATGATACAGACAGCACTCTCTGTCATGTCCATTTTTAAATAATTACTTCAAAACAAAAGATAGATAATAAACATTTGATACACAAGTTTAACCAACACACTGAGACCGAACACAAACTGGTGACTTCAAATCCATGTTTCAGCTCCTGTTTCTTGGCTTTCATTTTTAGAAGTCTATAAAACTAAATTTCAGAATTGCTTGTTAATGTGCAACATGTGATACACACTTTGTGCATTAGAGTCCAGCTGTGGAGAAGCCATTACTAACCACAGATGCATTTGCAGTATCTACATTTCTGTTTGAATGTGAAATCTGTTTCTTATCATGTACATTATTTAATTTGCTTATGTTATTCTGTTTTCAGGACAGTAATAACACACTGGAGACAATATTCATGTTATCACGCTAAGCCCTGACACATTTTAATGTATATGTGGCTTATTTGTCAGTTTAGAATTAAAATGTCATATTTTTACTATTGACTGGTTTGCCCCCAAAGCAATTAAGCGGCGTTATCAGCCGGGAGCAGTGACACTGAGTTCACTAAAGCTAACAATATCACATCTTTAAACATAATTATATCCCGCTGCTCTCACCCTGAGCTCTGTCTTCTTTAAGATCTGAGGAGCCGCACAATCTTCGGCTGTCATTTGTTTTCCTGGATTTGATTTCCTCTTGAGTCACTTCTGCTGCACCTGTCTGTGTTGCCTTGTTGTCTCTGCTTCTCATCCTTTCCCACTCATCGCTTTAAACGTATTGCTTCTCCAGGTGTCGAGTTTGAAATGATAACTTTTCCCCTCTGCTCCAGTTTCATCAAACCTTTGGAGGATATAGCATATGGCAGCTCTCTTCCGTCTTATCTGTCTTCTTTCAGAAATGGTTGGCCTGTGTTGTTGTTTGGGCCCCGTCACGTTTGTGTCCTTTATATGGTCTTATCTGTGCGTCGCTCTTGGCTGTACAACAGAAACAGTGACTGATGTCGCGGCGTTGGCTCAGAGATGCATTGTGTCTTGTTTGTAGATGTCTGCGGGGTTTGCCTGCGGCCACATTCAGCTCAGCCGTACACAAAGGTTGGTTCTACAAGTGTTTTACTTTCTGCTTACTCAGCTAAAAAAACTGAGAACTATAGCTTTGAGTAGCTTTGAGTGGATGAAATATAAAAACTCCCAATGAGAACCCAAGGAAAAAAGCAAGAAAAAAGAGCCATATACAAAACAAACTATACCTGGTTTTTACCAGTACCCTTCCTTCATTCATTCTTCTTCATAAGTTTAATTGACATTTCGACCAAAAGTCCAAACTATTGGTGAACATTTCATTCTACACACAAACCTTGGTTCTGTTTGGTTTGATGAATGTAGTCAGTGTGATGTCTTCTCTTTGGCTCATTGTTAACCAGAACAAACGTAATTCATATGGTATTTAGATGAATCTGTGCTACATTTGTTTATGTGTGGATTCTCTGAATGGCTCCTCAGTCTGCGGGGCCCCTCTGTGCTCCACTGCCTTATATTGTTTCCCAGTTCGTCTGTCAAGCCATCCTCTAAAGATCCTCGCGTCTCCGAGGCTCTAGATTGGACACGCTTCTACGAGCCCAACTTTTGCAGTGTGAAAACAGACAAGCGGCTTGGTTCTGGTTTATTTTTAGTCCTTCATACTTTTTCCCACAGTGAAGACTATGTTTTGATTGGACGTCTCTCACTGTAAGATCCAGACCCAGCTGTCACACAGAGTCTTACAGCTGCTCGAGTCGGGACGTTATTCTCACTTTATTCCAGTTTTTACCAAACAGCAGCCAACTATTCAGAATAAATGAATACATGATGCCCTTGGGGCTGCAAACACACTCATTTACTGCTTATGAAATATCCAATACATCATGCATTTAGAGACTCTCTCTGTTTTCTACTGGCTGTAACTATACACATATTATTTTTGTTATATTATATTATTATATGAATTCTCCCAAACCCAAAATGAGGCATTTTCCCACCATCATTTTACATATGCATGTGATCTAAAACTGAGCTAAAATTAGAAAATATAGAGCACACATGTCAAACCCCTTTGCAATGTTTTATGTGGCCCTCCAATGCTTTTAGTAGCTCATATTTTGGCACTACATTTTAACTGGTTTTGAACAGGTTTTAGATTGACAGAATCAGATTAATTTTATTGTTCATTAAATCTTAAACCAGTTTTTGGGACTAAGATAATCTGCTCAAATCCAAATAAAACCTGTTCCAGTCCTTTTAAAACCTGTTCAAAACCATCAAAAACCTGTTCAAATACAAATGAAACCTGCAGAAATCCAAATAAACCCTGTTCAAATTCACCTCAAACCACTTCAAATCCAACTAAAACCAGCTTCCTTAAGTCAAAGATAACTTTTGTAAGACTCAAAGAGGAAACCTTCCATTAAAAATGTAATAAAAGCTTCCAAATGTCACCATCTTCGGCCCCTGAAAGGATTCTTATTAACTATCGCGGCCCCTCACCAATTTAATTTTGACATCACTGATATAGAGCAACAGAAATAGCCACCATAGAACCTACACATATTGGCTGATTGATCAGTTTACATTGATAACAAGGTCAATCAAGACCCACAGTTGTTTAAAATGACTGTCAATCACTTCTTATTAAACATTAGATATGCTTTAATGTTGTTATTGTGATAAATGGCAACTTACACAATAACAAGTGTTTTAGTGTTTAGTCCTATAGCACCATATGGTACTGTAATGTCAACACTTTCTTTCAGTATGAAGCTGTAATGTATGAGGTGGTGCACATTTGTAAATGGATGACAAAAACACAAGGTCTGGACATGTTTTCACCGAGTTTTACCTGTATCCTTTTAACAGCATCTTCTCTGCAATAACCCAAGCCTTATAATCCTCTGTATGACCCAGAGCTTTGCAACAACTCTGTGTTCGTCCAATAATTCATCTTGAGATTCGGTCGGCTCTCGGCTCCGGCAGACAGTTCAACCACCTGCTGCTACAAGTCCACACCAGCTACAAGACTTCAGGGGATTCCTCTTTATCTTGCATCCTTATACGAGCCCACATTTTATGAACATGTTTTACATAGCTGGAGTCTAATCTTTGTAGAGCTTTCCCGCTGTTAACTTTAGCATTGGATAGTTATTAGGATATAAACGGACTGATTTATTCGGACAGTTCAATTGCATCCCTCCAACTTTCCTCAGTATGTTGAATACCAAACTGTCGAGAAAGAAACACACCGCATCCATACAGTAAACGAGCATTTTAAGAGAGTAATAGATAAGAGTGAGGGATGTGGCCAGGCGTGCAGCAGCCCACCAACCTGTGTCGAGAACCCAGTGGTCATATCTCCAAGTGACAACTGTGACAAGTCCACTCAAGTGCCTCTTGATAAGGTAATCCATTTACTGGTGGAACCAAGCTCAGTGATGGAAAACTAGCTTTTATCTGCTCCTGAAGTAAGTCAGAGTTGTGTCTTGAGTCTGACAGTAACAGATTCATAACCGTGTTGCAATGTTGCTGTAATATTCTGGTCTAGCTGCTCAGAGAGGGCCTTTTCTGTGTGGCATTAGCATATAGCCTGGAGTTGACGGGGGAATTGTAGCAAGAACACATTTACCCTTGTGTATATACTTACTATCAGCTGGTGCACTCCCCTTTAAGTTTTGAGACAGAAACAGGGGTAAACAACTGTGAACGGTACTTATGCAATCACTCCATAGACCACCTCCTCTAGAGATTTAGTCTGCTACACTATATTTTACTCTATGATGAACCAAAGCAACATTTTATTCAGTGTGTGTCAGAACAACAATAAACTCGGGAAATATAAGCATTAATCCCTATAATACAGCAAATATTAGCTCTACACAAACACAATGTCTGATGATTGAACTCTTTTGGTAATGATTGCTGATTGGGAGTTTGAACTGACACTGACCCATAGGAATTGCACCTTTTAAACTTACAATACACTATTCACTTAAAAGAATACCTGCTAATTTACTGTAAAACTCTCCTGTGTCTTTTGTCGTGTGTGATTGGTCAGAGCCTGTGTTTTATCCTCTGTCTTAGCCCTTTTCACTTGATACAGAGTGAAGCATTTTTGTGAGACTGAAAATACGATGCCAGCTCTGAAGTTGGCTTGTTAACCCCCTAAACCAGCTTTGCAGCACAGGACAATGCGTTTCACAAATCCAGTTTATCCTCATTGTCCATTATTGCACTGACGTTGCACGATGTTGCACACAGCCTTAAAATCCTACATCTTTAAGCGGCGTGTCTTTTTAGAGTCAATTTAAGCCTTTTCGTATGCGTCTAAATTGTTTATGTGTTTTAATGGTGGTTTCTTCTTTTATGAGGATAAAATATGAAATCTAGGGGTTAGGCTGTTGTAATGAAAGTCAGTGCAATCTCTTAAACCAATGGAACTTCATGTGTGTGTGTTTCAGAGTGCGTCTTACATAAGAAGCTCCACAGAGCCACATCTTGTTTTGATGTTTTATTCCGTTGTTTTCTGTCTATTTTGTGAATCTGGTGCATTTGGCACAATCTCTTTTTATTTAATTATTTTTGTGCTCGCAGCATATACACCATGGGCACAGTGTATAAACATTCAAATGGACTTTATTTGTTGCTAATTAACTGTACTGATGTTTTGGATATGGAGACCCATGACTAACGTTCCTCCACAGTCTCAGAGGAAATTCAAATCAACAAACATACTCTGAAAACTTCCGGAAAATGCAGCCTGCAGCTTGACCTCAAAGGTTTTTAAGACTTTATTGGTTTGGGCAATATGTCAATGTTTAAACTGTTGAAGCAAAAGTGATAATCATAAACAATTAATAATCAATTCGCATGAGGAAAAGTCGCTAGTCTGTTCTTTTTCTTTATGGCACTAACAAACGACCATAAAATTGTTAGGGTAAACAGGGCAATAATGTTATGCATATTTCCTTTATGAAACTATTATTATTGGTTACACTGAGGGGTCTAACTGGAAGGGTTGCACTTAAGATTGTGCCGAGGCATGTTCACAGACATTAATTAGAGTGTGTAACGTGGAAATAGGGATAATAATGGGAACAGTAGAGCCTTGTAAACATCCTAATTGGCCATTACTTCTTACGTTACGTCCAATAATCTGATTATTATGTGCATGTAAACACAGACATTGTCTAGTTCCACTTCCCCTCATACTTTCTGCAGTGGAAGCTGTATGTAATTAGATTTCTTAAATTGGCCTGAATGAAGAACAGAGCTGAATACACAACACAAGAGTGAGCCACAGGCAAAACCACAATGTGAGAACAACAGCTGTTGTTTTGACCCAATTATTGAGAAATGTGTTCGCTCTTTGATTTGTTGCTTTTATATATTTGTAAAGGTCCATTGTGAAAAATGATTTACCGTATGTTCCGGACTATAAGCTGCTACTTTTTTCCCACGCTTTGAACCATGCGGCTTATACAGAGATGCGGCTTTTCTATGAATTTTTCTTCAGCCCTCAGGGGGGCGCTCTAGCAGGAAGTGCAAAAATGAGACAGGCAGCGGTAGTCAGTACAAACAAGAAAGCACCAGTTTTTATTCTTAGCACATGCAACCCAAGACGCACAACAGCAAAATACGGTCATATTTTTACACCCTCACCCCCTCATAATGGAATATCTTATTTCTCAGCCTGGATATCAGCGGGTTATATGTGACAAAATGTATATTTCTTTTAAATTTTAGTGGGTGCGGCTTATATTTAGGTGCGCTCTATAGTCCGGGAAATACGGTATTATACAGAATACAGGTACAAAAGCGAACAGATCATGTTGTTTTTTTAGACTATGTGTATCAAAAATATCACAATGTGTCTTCAAAAAACATTTAAACACCTATAAAACTTGATTGAACTTGTTTTTTATTATTATTATTATTATTAACCCAGATGTTTAACTAAACTAAACTGATTTCTTGTCAAATAATAGTTTAGTAAATCAACTCATAAAAACACTGGAAGTTATTCTATTTGCCTCAGAAAATTCACCTTATTTGTGTGCTTATCTTAATTACACAGATATTCTAACATCATCCCAGTGTTTAAGGCCTTTGAAGTTTTAATAATCTCGTGTTGTGTGGCAGATACGCTTATCTGCAACGATGAAGATGAAGAGGATGAACCCCAAAGACTCAGTGGCTTATACTTTTCCTCTGCGTTGATGCCAGTGCCGTCACATTTACACACCTACACACTTTTTCACACTTACTCAGGCACTGAAGCCTTGTGACATATAGTAATGACACACACATACAGCAGCACACACATTTTGGAGGTGCCAGAGATGAAAAAAAAAAAAAACACCTACATCAATGGCACAGCTGTGGAAGTGTCAGATAGAGATAAAAGCATTATGCAACATGTGGCAGACTGTAACAACCCCTTCAAGTCCTGTCAGCGGCAGGCATCATATAGAACTAGAGTGTTCCCCGCTTTAGATTAATGTGTATGGAGTGACTTACAGTACAGAAAAACTCATCTGACAGCAGTGACAGATTGAAAATGCCCAGTAGCTCTTTGACTTGGCTCTCAGGATGATGACGGCTGACGGAATGGCCATCGCTCGAATCTAAAGAGAGACAGATACGATTAAAACCAAACCCTTTAAGAATATTAAAAGAGGATAAACATTTTTAGCATCTTTTAAAGCTCTGACAGTAAAGAGGGATCCAGTGAAGGTTTGTAGTATAAAAAAACAAATGGAATTTATCCAAATAGTTGCTGTAATTAGATCAAAAATACACTTTACATTTGTCTGTCCTGAATAAATACACGCCAAACAACCCATGTTTCATGTTTTTTTTTGAATATATAACCTTTACTGAAAGCATTGGATGTAAAAGTTGTACATATGTTGATTATGTTTCTAAATATTTAAGTGATTTTCCATGATTTCTCAGTAGAGTGATATATGGTTCAACTGTGCAACCTATTGGAGAACAAACCAAGCACATTTTAAACCAAAAAATAGTGATTTTTGAATAAATTAATATACATTTAGAAATACACAACATCAAGCTTTTTTTATTTATTTATTTTTACTGTATAGTAGTATTCTTGAGATGTATATTTGGTTGTTTTACCCCCTCGACATCCAGAGCCATGGATCCCTCTAATACAATAATGCATAATGTTTCCATCGCAGGAGAAAATCATGTAAGGTCATTTCTAACATAAATTCATTTCGAAAGCCTTTGTTTTTTGGTCAAAATGCACTTTTCCACTACTCCATGCTCAGATACAGCTGTACTCTGATTTGTCAGCCCGAAAATGAATAATCCACTCACTAAACACAAGTATATACGCCCTAGTTTAGATATGACTTTAAATGAAATCACTGACTGACTTCTTCAAAGAGACATTATGTCCCTGCAGAGCCACCGTAGATGCTCACAGGCTGCAGAAAAAAAGGGAGTGACATTTGGTAGTTTTGTCTGAATCCAAGCTACAGACTTCAATATAAATCAACTGTAGCCTCCAAAGAGTTATCCTCCATTTTGTGTTTCTGCCTAAAACAGAAAACATCTGTGACCATTAATTTAATCAAGAGTCATGTGTGATAATTACTATGCAAATTATTCATGAAAACGTGATTAAAAATTGCATACATTGCATAAATAAGCCAATTGACAGCCATCCACAAAAGCTGCTGGGAATATAATAAACAATGCATTCCTTCCATAAACAAAGCTTGTATTCTTTAGCGTCAAACACAAAAGGAAGCAGCAGCGTGTCACTATCTACAGCTGAGGCCTGGCTCTATTGTGACAGACTTGTTTTTACATTTAGTTCAAGTCAATGCTGCACACTTGACCTTTTCCAGTAAGCTGCCTTCTACTGTTGCTCACTGACCGTACAAAGATATTAGGATTCAAGCCCCAGAGCCTAAAGTGAAGCATCCTTCTGTCAGAGCAGCATACCATACTCTCATATGTCACATCACCAATAATTAATAGCGTGGATAATGAGCGGCGAACCTCGTGGGAATATGTTCGGGCTTCTCTTCACCGACAGCGTCCACACATTGACCGCTACATTTTTGTATTACACTCAGTACTTTATGTCAAAACTGTTTTCACATTTTCACCGCACGCTGCATCTAACTGAATGTAATATATAACGAACACTGAAGCTGACATTTATTCTTCCTAAAATGTAAATACTACAAAGTGTGTAGTGTCTTTAACTTATCACCCAAAGCCATTTGTATAGCAGTAGTGTTTGGAATCCCCTTTTTGCCCCAAACCAGCCTTGAGGCGTCATGCCCCAGACTCTCCTAAACTTTAAAAATTTATCCAGAACCAAGATGTTTCTTTTTTTTTTTTTTTGCTTTAGTAGTATTGATCCCTGTAGACAGTTTGACATGTGCAAACTGGGGCCATCACAGGTCAAACAAAATAAAAAACTAGAGAAAGCTAAACAAATCGGTATTGTTAACACCCCGGGACATTAACGCATCAGACAAAATTATGTTATCCTTAAATAATAGACCTTTTAAGCTGCATATATCATTTTTAAAGTGAAATATTCAGTTTACCTTCAGACCTATCGCCACTATATTTATATTTAATTTGATGCATGTTGGGACTGGTCTACCTCCTTCAAATCCAACTCCACAAAGAAGATTTAAAATAAATGGGTAAATGTTGTTCTTTTGTTTGCTTTTTGCCCAATTACATAAAACACACTTTAAATCTGTAACAGTAATATCATAATACTTTCAAACTGTTATATTTTTGCTCAAGTTTATGTATCATACACATTTAAATTCAAGTCTAATTTTGCTTTTCACCTGAATATGTTGTAAATTAAAACCAAAATTCTGTTTTCATCCGACGACTGTATAGTTCAGGAAGGCGTAAGAGGAACTGGGATATTCTTTAATTTATCTGGCAATGCACTGAAGTTATTTTTCGTAGCAGAAGACCTGTGTTGAGGAGGGAATCTGGTGAAAGATGACAGGTCAGAGTGGGGTCCCTGGGGGTCAGACCACTCCCGTAAGCAAGAGCCACTGAATAAAGAGACGGCTGTTACGATTTGTCATTGCGCAGTGAGATAGCATCAAGTCCCTCTGGCAAACTGAGGGAATATCTCAAACATTCACTTTGAAGCTGACACGAAGAAGAAGCCATCACGACACCTTCAAAGAGAGCGTTTATCCCGTGAGGTTAGGACCAGAGCATCATCTGACATCAGGCAATACGGCTCCGTCGAGATAAATAAACAAAATGGCCAGACACAGGTTGTTTGGAGGAGGCATATTGAGATGACATATGTGGAAATAGACAGCACTTGTTTCGCATTAGAACAGCTTGAACTTGTTTTATGTGTCTGTCTAGAATGGGCTCAACAAACAAAAACGATGCAATACAGAATGTGAGAGAGAGGAGGAGCATGACCTTAAGCAGCTGGTGCACAGTGTCAAGTCAAAACCTTAGTGCCACCTCCACCGAGCGGCTCAGATCTGAGTGACATTCTTGACATTCAGAGTGTAAACATGCACCAGAGGCATTTTTTTAAAGCACTCTCACCCTTATTTTTCCACCATATTTGGGTTTATCCTTAAGGTATAAATGTGTGTAACACCGCTCTATGGCATTTCACATTTTCTGGTGTCATCTTAATCTGATATTTCTCTGAAGAAAATACATCAGACCTTATATATTTTGTCAATATATAAGAGTAGTTCATGTTTACTGATCATGTGAGTTGTATAAAATCCTACACAAGAACAAGGAGTTGTTCCTAAAGCTGGCGAACCAAAAAGAAATCTGAAGGGCTTAATTATTCTAAATAAAACCATGCAGCTTTTTGTCATTTGAAGAATTTAAGAATACAGGCTTTAATAAAGGCAAATGGAGGCCTGTTGTGAGGAACAAAGAGAACAACAGCAGGCAAAGCTCCAGAATTATAATGCCTTTGTGTGAAGGACTCCAGTCTTCTGTCTATAATACTGCCTTCCTCCAGTGAGGACTAGTGTCTCTAACTGAGCTTCCACCATCAGAAATACTCCCAGATTTTATGCAGGACATAATAAGAATACAGTTATTATATTGTATAATGAAGATACTTCTGATTTACATAATACCTCATCTAGGCTTTCTTATGAAGGGCATTATTTCTAATAAAGTCTTGACTGACAACAAACTTTGGCCAATCACATGCGTTTATACAAGGGGCTCTTGAATAAGGGATGCTCCCATTGGCTGTTGTATTCCATGGGGGCATTTGTTTTGGGGAAATGCAGCTTTAAGGCAAAAGACAAAAGGAGAACATGTGATGAAGAAAAAGTAAACTCCTCTTACTTTAAAACTTGAAACTAACTTGAAATCCAGACTTTTATAGGATGCAAACACTTGTCTTTCACTGGATAATCCAAGGTTTACTGTACCCATCCACCACCCCAACCTGCCTTCAACCTAAAAAAAAAACATTAGTAATTGTCAAAGACTGGATTGACTCTGTACTCTGCTTTTTATTTGCAGCATTAACATCAGCTGTATGCCCCACAACCCCCTCTTCATCCCATGATAATGAAAAAGAAAACACTGGCGTGAGTAGGATGTGAGAAATAGAAAGAAACCCAGGAAGAGAAAGGCTGTAACATATATTCAGGGGACAGTGGCAGGACTTGTGATGCTAGTGTATGTGTGTTATGTAAACCCCAGGTGGTGCTTGTTGTCCTGGATAGGAGTATCACCGGGGGACGGCTGCTCCAGCTCTGCAGGTCTCTCCACAGCTCTCTCTTTCCCTGCACCATTTTTTTTCCAACAAGCATTCAGAAATACACTTAAAACATCAGAAATAATATGCAAAGAATAGAGTCAATGAGGCTGAATACTTCTGAAAGGAAAGAGAAAGGAAAATACAAGTGTGAACCAGAGATAAGCGCTGAGAAAAAGCAGGTAAAAGGATTATTTGTGGTGTTTATTGCTGCCTAACACTGTACATCTGCATACAATACTCCACACACACACACACACAAACCACCAACACAGTGTATGTCTCCAGGGGGCTATTGTCAATAACTGCCTCTGCCCTACACCTGATCCATCTGCAGAGATAGTTGTGAAAATGGAAAAAGAGCATCAGACGAGAAAGAAAACGCTTTATGGTTCTCGTCAACTGCTGACTAAAGAGCAGCTCGACTGTTCTGAGTCTTGACCTCTGCCACCGCTCTGGAAATCCCAGCTCTGACCTCAGATCAGCACTTAAGATTGATTTCACCCCAGAGCAGCTTTCAGGAGAAAACACAGTCAGCAGAGGCCACGTTCTGAGGCAACACTGCCCCCTAATGGAGCAGATGAGAGGGGGAAAGAGGGCTATGACGTAAGGCTGAGACCAGGCTGTGAGGATGAGCGAAGATTAAATATGTTCAGGCAGAAAATACACTGTTTTACTGGTTGCCACATTCACAATACTGTTAAAGCTAACTCCAGATAAGCTGTGTTGTTTGAAAGATCTACAAAGTTTCTGTTTTTTAGCAGTATACTCTTGAACACTAGTCTTTCCTGTGTTTTATATTGTTTTTATTCTTCATGCATTCGTCTACTAAACATTTAAAGCTCTATAGAAGCCAAACCGACTCATCTTTTTGCATTATTTAGTCAGACTGAGATGATGTAAAGACAGCTCTGCTTGAGGCTGATCACTAATAACACTCTTCGACAGAGACCGGAGAAGCACAGCAGGACTTATTTATCCCGGCTTTCTCTGGAAATACAGGGTCTAAGCAGAGTCTAAGCTGGGTCTAAGCAAGGAGTGAGTATTAGATTTGATTGTAATGCCTCTGACCATCTTACATTTAAGCCACAGACTCACTGAGAAACTCACATAAAAGGTTATTGCAGCATTATTAGAGGAAATCCACTTGGAGCTGCTGAAAATCGGTTTTCTGCCGTTGGGTGAGTAAATAAAAGGACATATTTCAATCACATCCTGACTCTCTGTAGAAGTTAATCAACCAAACAAGAAACTGAAAACATCTTACTCGACAGTATAACTCTGAGTGATGAGGCACTCTCCCTTTGAGGGCAAATCTCTGACCAGAATCCTTCTTGTCACACACAACTGGTGTTTTAGTTGTCACAAAATCCAAAAAAATCAAAAAGAAAGTGGCTGTACTTCACACTTGACTTAAATGATTCAAAAGAACGCCCCAAAACTCAAAGCTCCAGATTTTGATTTTTGGCATCTTCTCCTCTTTTAAACTATTCACATTTCTTTTACCTAAGTTTGTGCCATTTAACTGCAACAACTTGAAACTTGATTCTCGTCCCGTGACAATCGTACGCTACAAGTGTCCTTTAAAATCCAAACCAAAATAACCAGAAGAGCATTTGTGAATATTCAAATATTTGTCTGCTATAATGTCCCTTTGATGTGTGTTGGTCCACAGCTGTGTGTGAGCTGTTTTTGAAAGCATAATGCAAATGAATTATTCTCAAAGGGACATTAATTTGTGTGTGAAGACTTACAAAATCCTCTTTAAAATGTAAGCTCAATTTAACATGAATAGTATATTGTTTGAACATGCATCTTCTTGTCTTTGTGTTGTCATTTATTTCTGTTTGTAACTGGAAAAGATGAAAGCTGCCTTGACATACATTGTAAAAAAAGTTAATTAGAAATAAATGTGCTGTGAAGAAATGCTGCTTAATTTGGAAACGTGCTGCAAATCCTGGAAATGACTCTATACGTGAAATATGATTTAATTTGGATATTTTTGAAAGCAAACCTATTTCTGTTTCCTCTCAGCTTCTAGGTGTAAAACTACATCTGTAAGAGTTCATAAATGACATATTTGCCCTTTGAGGACCCTTCTACTTTGTGTATAAATAACATTTTCATATTTGCGGAGTTTGTGCTGCTTGGCATTTCGGGTTCAAGGTAGCACAGCAATCAGGATGGGATTAATAATATGATTGAGTGCCTCGGGGTGCGCTGGGAAAAAAAAAAAACGTCTGAAGAAATCGCAGAAATATGGAAATGGGTTTTATTATTGTCAGAGTGTACTTGAACTGTCGACTGTAATGTGCGCCGCAGTGTTGCTCACATCAGGTAGACACACACACACACACACACACACAGGTGAGTCTGCATACTGAGCAACAAACACAAAGACTTCTTCCGCTCGATGACTCAAATGAATCATCTCTCAAAAGAGCAGATGCTTACACCATTTAAAAACAAAAGGGCCACTTTAATTAGATTTATGAGCTGAGCTTTGAGCGCTCTCCTTGATTCGGATTCAGTTGTTTCATTGTAATGGAGATTGTCGTTCCATTGTGTCAACACTATTTCTGATAAAGTGTCATATAACTGTCTGTGTGAGAACTTTTACAGCATTGAGTTAATATAAAAATGGTACTTCCTGTCATTCTAAAAATAAGATACAGAACAACTGCTGTTATATTTTTATACACACGCTATAGTACTATAAAACATATATAAATCCCACTATATGCCACTTTTGTTTTGTTATAAACTTGGAGTTACTGTCCTTCAGTCTCTACAACCAAAGCTACACATCACCTGCTTCCAGTTGACTGTATTTTCTTCTTTGTTGCACTTTTAATTTGCATCGTCCACTGCAGAAAACGGACAGTAAGGCTCTATTTGGTAGGTTTTTTATTAATATATTGGATGTCCTGTTCCATATGAGCCCATCTCCCACCGTCTGCCTTAAAAACAGCATAATCAATGTTATTTATTACAGTCAGTCAAGTTGGTCAGATACTGTTTTGGCTGAATCATCATGAAGATCATAAAAGAGAACTAAAACATAAATGATACTTATTTTCAGAGCTGTTTAGTAACATTTACTAAAGTACATTTTAATAGAGAAACCTTTTGATGATTCCTAAAACATGAGGAAAAAATGTAAATCAAAGTAATGAAGAGTAACCCTCTCATGTTGGTGGCAGCAAGAAACTCCAGACGGTGGTAGTAGCACTTGTTTTTTCTCCTCTGTCACATAGATCACAAGTATTTTCACAAGTATTTCCATAATAAATCACTACGTCTCACCTGGAACCTGTGGCCTTTCCTCGACAAAACCAAAAGTGAACCCAGTTTGCCAGCGACGTCTGCAGTTGATCCCTTTTTTCCAGAGAAATTTTACGTCGAGCTGTGTTCACTTGAGTTCAAACTTTGATTATTCTCTGTCTGTGTGTTTTGTGAGGGTAAAATAGCACCATTTTTCAAGACAATTGCGTTGAATCTGCCCACATCGCACCACTATCTATCATCTCCCGTCACATCTGACAGGGACACCGCATATTAATGTGTCTGCTGACCTTTGTGACAGCGGAAGGAAAGGAAAATCCACTCAAATTACGCTTTTACCGGAACTATTTTTTTGCACACGCTCCCGAGTCTTATTTTTGTCACCCTAAAACATGTTCAAATTGAAAATTAAATAGGAAATACTGGCAGATAATTGGAATTTGTTATTTGTGGAGCTGTGGTTATCTGTTGACAGCACCGCATTAAACAAGCGTACGTGAAGTCTTTATTAGCAGAACAAAACGCTGCTGATGAGTTCTCGCGCCAGGATAATACTTTAATTATTCATATCTTATCAGAACAAAAGTAAAAATCCGACTGAAAGTAAGTGTCCATTTTACGTGAAAAGCATTTTAAAACTCAATGGCTTCCGCTTCAATTCTTTTTGTCCATAATGCTATAAATCAAGGCCGTCCTTCCCAGTCCTCTTTGAAAGCTGTATGATAGGCTTGATTTATAGTCCAAGGAGACCTGAGCGACATTTCAAAAGGAAGTTTCATCCCTTTCCTATTGATTTTTCATGCTATTCATACCAAGTCCACATCCACCATTCCCTTTTGAACTGCACTAAAAGGACTTATTTAGTCCCGAGTTTCTTTAAGAGCAGTCCAGCGCTGTGACCACATGATACGTCCGAGTCTTCATCCTCCTCTTCATCTCTCTTATCATCTGACACACAGCCAAAGGGTAACAGCAGTACACCGAGGTCCAGTCCTCGCTCACACTGCCCTGTTGGGACACAGCATATAGCAGTCTGAATGCTTTAGGAACTACAATGTGACTTAGAGCGCCAAATGAATCTATGTTAAAATAAGTGTTTTGCATACTGTTTATTAGGGTCTTCCACATAAAAAATACATGAATAAACATCCCAAAAATGATCTGTTTCATTAGCACGTGAATAATAATGTTTGTACAAAGCAAAAATAAAAATACAGTGGACTTGCAGCCTCATTTTATAACATATTTAAGACTGTTATTGTTCACGTATTTATTTATTCTTTTATATCAGTGGTGGCTTCAAGTGGTGTGTTTCATGTTGTTTGCTATTGTGCCTATTTGTTGTTTGTTGTCCTATTGCTGCTCAAATTAATTGCCCCTGGTGGGATTAGTAAAGTCGTCTGAATCTGAATCTAAATCTGAATCTGAAGGCCTCATGCTCATCCTGCAAAGCCAGTTCAAGAGTCCACTAATAAACAAAACCACACACTTACACGTATTTTGTACCTCTCTCTGATTCCAACTCTCAATGCAAACGTGGATCCGGGCAGAAGGGGCAGGCACGTACTCTCTCCGTACTGATGGGCCAAGCTCAGGTCTAAACAGCAAGGCACCAGGGCTCCGAGAACACCTGCGAATACAAACCCAGGTGAGAAAAGTGCTTCCGCTGAACAACAATTAAAACAGAAATGGTGATGCTTAAAAAAGAAACAGTGAGGGCTCTTTGATGATTTACACGTGGTCCTGTCGCTGCAGACATCAAACAGGCCCGTGCTCCAGTCGCCTCCCGTCTGAGTGATGGTGGTGACGGTTGTCGTGGTGACGCCGAGCCCAGGCTGAGTCAGGACCGGGTCTGACGCCGTGGGGATGTGCTGTGACCTCCAGTTGTCTTCACTTCCCGCGGTGAAGTCTGCTATTTCCCGGTACTGAAAGCTTGAAGCTGAGCCTTGGGTCAATGACAGCCGGGGCCTGAAATGAGATATTTTGGGATGACTTTTACACTGATATCGTACAAGTCATGTCTCAGAAAATACTGTCATCAAAAGTAGTGTCAATACCATTTTAAAACGACGTTATGTTATAGGTATAAAGTGTAAATGAAGTGAATTTGTCTTCACTTTGAGGTTCTTTACTTTACTTTACTTTACTTTTTTTTTACAGCAACATTTTTACTTTTGGAAAGCCTTAAAACACACGCCTACAATACTCTTAACACTTGTAAAAAGTGTGATACCGCGTTTTTTTACTCAGACCTGAAGCGACACTTCAAATTCACTGCTAATTGTGGTGTGAATATCATCTAGTTTAACATCTAGTAGCAAGAAGATAATACTTTGAGGAGAGCAGTTAATTTGAGAAATGTAGCTCAAAGTGTGAGAAAAAAACGGCAGCATTTAGAGGTAACAAAGTAAGCCATTTGGTGTAATTCGATTGTGTTGGCCGTGACAACTCAGTGCACTGCTAAGACATACTCACTGTTGTGTGACTGTCATCTGCTCCATGGAAGCTGGAAGCTGCTGGCATCCACAGATCGAGGGGGGGGCCGAACGGGAGTCAGCAGGAACGAGGAGATGGAGGGGGGACTGGAGTGACACTTCCCCAGCGAGAGGGTGTGTGTCGCTCCAGATAAAGCAGCAGTTGGACGGCTCGGCCAGAAGCTGTGTGACAGAGATAAGTCTCGTAGTTGTCTCAGACTTTACAGAGCACACCCCCGGCCTCCCCCTCGCTGCCACCCTCCTCCTGCTTGTGCAGCAAATGCAAAGCAGCAGATGAGCATCAAAAAGCATGAATGTCTTGGCATAAAATTATCAGATGTGGTTCGTGTGGATGCTCTACAGTGGGACGCTCTGAGATGGTATGTTTCTGCAAAATATGTACCCCCAACTTAAAAACAAATCACATAGTCAGCCTTTTACGCGCTGCGGTATTTGCATTTGTTGCCCTCTGGCGCTCCACATTCAGCAGTAAAGCCTCATGAACAAAAAGTCAAATGATTTTCTCTTTACTGACACTGTCTTAAGACTAAGTTGAATGATTGTGTTTAGTTTTATGCAGAAAAACTATGTTGAAACTGTGTCAAACTACCTGAAGTGTTGATTTTAAGAGTCTTCTGTGGATTATTTTGTGCTGGCCTGTCCTGGACTCTGGTGGGTACAGTATTAGTTTGAGGAGGCACTCACAAACATTAACTAACCTTATATAAGACATGTCAGATTATTTATTTTGGACTAAAGTGGCCCTGACTGATGAAATTATGGCATAAAAAAGCTTTAATATGTTTGATCTGACCAAGATTGCCTTTTATAAATAGTATTCAATACAATTTGAAAGATATGTTTTCATGTCCTTCAACCCATAAATAAAATAAATTAGTGACAAAATGTGTGTTATTTAATGTTAAATAAAATGGCAAAAAGGAAACATAATCCAATTCCATCACAATTATTTGTAATATTCATTGAGTAAGTCGTTTTCATTGCCTATAATCAAGCATTTTTCAGTATAGTTATAGAAATGCACTTGTCTATCACTTCATTTAATTCAATTAAGATGTATTTTGCCTTTTTTGATGTGATTTAAAAACAGCCACATCCAGCCTCAGCGCTCGTAACATTTGGAAGTGATATTTGAAAGGTTAAGCGTCCCTTTTCCAATATGTCAGTATTCAAATATTTACATTTAGCTCTTAGCACATTTACTTAATCCCAGCCTTTAAATGAAGTGTATATAGCCTTGAAGGATAATGAGGCACAATTTCATTTGGCTGCTGTATTATTTATTCAGTCAAGTGAAGATTTGTAACAGGCTATTCCATCTGCTCTGCACATCCTCACTCGAACTCAATACCTCTAGCCTGAAGGAGTCTGCATACTGATTTGTGAAAACGTCAACCCTTTTATTCTGCTCTATAGGGGGGATAGCTCCAAAAAAACTGTGGCACATGGGTAAGATGGGTTTTATTCATGCTCGGCGTGTTTTAGTCTTAGGAAGAAATAAAACTGCACAGCAAGAAGAAAGACAACAACTTAAAAGGGGTGAATATTTCAAAGGTTACCTGTTACTTCTTTGAAAAAGTCAAATAGACACTAGTTTTGGCTGGAAAACAAGAAAACTGTCGGTCCAGTTGAACAATATGTGTCACTTTGGACGGAGAAAACACTGTAATCTTCTGTATGAACACAAGAGGTGGAGAAAAATGTAATAGAAATAAGAAAAGTTTGAAAATAAACGCAATAATTGTCATTTATACATTTCAGAAATCTTTATTTAAAAGCTATAAAGATATTGCCTTATTTATTGTATCTATTATCAGACATTGAACAACACAGAATGACATTGATATAACTCATGTAAAAAGACCAGAATTGTGCCAAAATAGACATGACTTACGCACGGTTATTGAAAAGTTTATATTTCTCCAATGCCTGAAAAAAATACTAGAATATAAGAGGCAAAACTTTTCCAGGTCCCATTACCTTCAAATACTCAACGTGGGAGCATTTAGCAGTGAAAATGTGTAAAACCAGACGCCATAAGCCTTACAGTTTACGTTTCCAAGTTAACACCATGTGCAGGAGCAGATGGTTTAATACAAATGAAAAAGACGTATGCTCACACTTCTCTGCCCACTGCTAAATGACTCTAACAGTGAACATGTACACTGTAAAAGCAGGATTCTGGAGTCAACACAAGGTCACCACTAAAGTCTCACTCAAGTTGACCGCTGCATATGCCTCAGTGAGACATTTAATGGACCAGGTAAACCAGAGTGTCCCCGATGTCCACGCTCAGCCCGTTGTCAGCCAATGTGATCTTCTTCTGCTCCAAATTGACGTTGAACACAGACTTTTCGGAAATTGGCAGTTTGCCCTGTTCCTCTTGTCCCAGGACGGGCACCCGGCGGGGTCCCAGCACGGGGTCCTCATACCTCATCAGCTTCACCCTGGACAAATCTGTTTGGGGCAACACACAATTTAAATGAGGATAAATAAAAGAGTGCTAAAGAGAGAATGGAAACTGATGGGAAATAAAAAAAAATAGCTTTCCCGGAAAACCACATTTTAAGGATTTTTGAAAAATACAAAAACATAACCAATGTCTGTCGCTAAAAAAACAATAATAGAGGAAATAACAATGGCCAGCTTTAAAACTAGAAGCATCAAATTTAATGCCAAACTGATACAAATCTTTGCCAGAACAGATATCAGATGAAGTGAGACTAAAAAGATGAGATTTTCCACATTTAACAACTAAAAATAAATAAATAATATTTATCGATAACTTGTGGTCATTCTTACTTCAACAAAAGCAACAGAGTTCCTCTCTCTGTCTTTAGATGCAGATTATGAAGTGTTGTTGCATATTAATTGAGCAGACTAACCTTTGATGAATCTGTTGACCTTGGCCAGCCGACGGATGATGCCGTCCCTGCTGTCGCCCTGACGGACGTCAACCTTTGTAGAAAACAGGCCATTGGACGGCTGCGGGTTGATGAGCGACACGGACACGCCGGGCTGCAGAGACAAAGCCACAACATCAGTGTCTGGGTTTACATGACCATTTGGTGATCAAACACACTGCAGACTCACAGGGACATGCTGCCAAGCACGTCAACAGCATTAAAAGCTTACAACTGCCGAACAAAAAACAAAAAAAACAACAACGTGTTAATAAAACAGCCAGCAGATACCTCGGATCTGAACATGCTAAACGGTTTCCCGGGGCAACAGTCTTCCTTTATCTTGTCATCGGCCTCAGATGCAAACAGTACGTCGATCTGCTCCAACTGCAGAGAAATAATAATAATAATGACTTTCAGCTTGCCTATATATGTATGTACAAGTGTGAACAAGAGTCCAGAAGCGATTAGAGACTCAACGTGTGGCTTTAAACTAATCCGTCACACATTCCCAGGCTGAGATAATATCTGAGTGCAAGAGAGGTTTTGTCCTTCACGGAGCACAGCGGCCTCAATTTATGCCATTTTCCAACAGTTAATACAAAAGTGAGTACTTTACACAGCAAGAAACTGCAAAAATAAAACAAAAAATGCAAGACTGTACCCTTTACCCAAAAAGGCAATAAGCTTCTAAGCCTTCAGGTCGTGAGTGCTGTTGTATTTATGATGCATCATATTCCTATTATGTCATGTTTCTGTGGCCTTCTTCATGTTAAAACACAAGAGGCATTTTAGATTGACATACAGTTTACTTTTTCCACAGGTTAAAGCTGAGCTCGTTTCACAAGTATTTCTGGAGCTTGGGTATTACTTTTGTCTGCGCTTCAATGCAGACTGGAGCATTAAGGGCTTTCTTGAGTGACAGCTGAGCTCAGGGGTGTCTCAGCTGAGTTTTGCAGAGGTGTTAGAGGACAGCTTAACACACCAAAATGATCTGACTGCAGAAAGCAAGACACAATAATTACTCCCAGCCCCTAAGTGTGCTCTCAGTGGTGAACTAAAGTCCACTTTTAGGATCTAAATGGCCACACATTTTTTAAAAGTACAGGATTCATAGTTAAACTGATTGATTGCAGAAAATGTTACTTGAAAAAAATAAATAAAAACAAAAAACCCCAAAAGAGAACTTAGAAAGAGCAATATAAACATGGCAGTCCACTTTGATGAACATTATTTTTACTTTCAGCCTACTGCAGCTTTAAGTCAACACTATCCCAACTCAATAGCAATAAAACGATTTGTATTCTTCATAATGGATTCAACTGATACATTAATACATCTTTGGATACCTCTAATGAGTTGGTGAGGTAGACAAGGTTCTCCATGAGAACAGCCCGCTCATCAAACTCCAGCTCCAGGTCCAAAACCCTCGGGCCGTTCTTCTCCAAGTTTTCCTACAAAAAAACCCAAAAAAGTTGAAATAATGAGTTGTTATTTGACACTGAAAACCTATTGAAGTATTAGGTTTTGTTGTTAAATTCACCGCTCACAGATCATTGTCATGCTGACACTGCTGCTGTGAGATTATGAAGGTTTGAGAACTAGAGACGCCAAAACAAACCATCAAACGAGGAGAGCTGTGAGGGAAAACAACTTGAAAGCTAAGAGAGCAACTTGAAAGACAATTTAGGGAGAAAACAAAGCTCATCATGACTATTTATTAGTTCCACGGTGTTTGATCGCTGCAGAGGAGCAGAACCACCTGAACAAGCCCAGAGCTCTAGTTTAATATCTTCAAAAGGACTGTCAGCAGAAAATGGGGTTTATGGCTTAATAATAGTGTCAAAAGCTAAATGTCGTCATGTGTATAGTATAGAGACTGTAGGATGTTGTGACAGGGTTTACACATAATGAAGTTGAGGTCCAATTCCAACAATGTATACATTCAAAAGAAAGAAATGTTACCAAGGCCAATAAAACTTTAGTAAACAAGGACAAAGGAAAACAAAATTAAATTTCCTTTTTAATCAACAACAACAATGGGTGAGATATTTCAACATAAAATAACCAGACTTCTAACTTTGGTCTTTTTGTTATTGTTAAGCTTAAAGAAGAATAGAACGGCCAATTTTTAGAGATGGAAGCTGCAATCACCTGCTTTTAAGAGACAAGACGTCAGATTAATCAGAGCAGAGTGGGAAGTATAAACAACAATCAAGCAGTGGTGGAAAAAAAATCTTTACTCTTAAGGATCTCTGCACTGACTTGTGTTGTATTCAGTTTAGCGCTCAGTTTAAAATGATTACTTAGCGCTAAAACACGGCTAAAAGACTTCTCGTTCTGATTTCAGCAGGTGTTCAGGTGCAAGTTTCAACTCCAAAAAATGTTTTCACGTGTTTCCAAGGACCACCGAATGCAGCACTGTAAAAGTACCTTGATCATGGCCACGAAGGGCATCACTCTCTTCATGTACTTCTTGAGTTCTGGCAGAGCTCCCAACTCACTCGCGATCACCTTGTTGTCGGGAAGGACTCCGTTGTTGCTCTGGGACGACAACAAAAGGAGACAACATTTAGTGTGAAAAGAGAAATATTTGACATTTAAAACACAATTCAAACCGAGGTGATTTCTCAGCACAAATACGACAGAAATATTCCCGACGTCCGTTGTCACACGTTAAATCTACCTTGTAATGCTTGCCGAGCAGGGATAAGGCACTGTGCTGCCACGTCGGGTAGTTCTTGGCAACGTAGATGGTGCAGTGGGAGGGCTTTGCGGGAGGTTTTGTGTCACCCTTCTGTTGAGAGAAAAATATTACTCCAGATTGACATTAATATTACAGGCATGCACCATTGCATTATAATCCCCTTTACAGAAGAGTATATAACATTATTTATCCCTTTATCCCTCAGCTCCATTTCCAGCGGATCAATAAAAAGAGTCTGGAAGCTGGAGATATCTTCCTGTCGATACTCCTTTCCAAGTTGCCCACAGCCATTTACTGAAGTGTTCAAAAACTGTAGGAAAGTTTAAAAGGACTGAGGATGATATGTAAATGGGGACAGCGCAAGAGCAAGAAGACAATAAAAAAACGAGACTCTTTTCTACAATCCTCAACGTAGTGAGTCAGAGTGGTTCAAACAGAAAAAGATGGATTGATTTTTGTCCCATTTCCTTCAGGTTTGTTCCGCCATGTTGACTATAATTACTCCAGCCCAAATTACATTGGCTAACATGGATTTTTATCTGAAATGATGTTAATTTTAATGCAATGCCCGCCTTAGATAGAATAAACTATTCCATATAGCGTCTCAAAACTTTCTTCAGGTGAAGTTTCAACATTTTCTGCCTCATTGTGCTCTCCATCAAACAACACTTGAGGGATTAAAGCCACACTCCGCTACCTTTGATTTATTTGCTGCATTTCATAAACACTTTGAGACAAGTGTTGGGTTTAAGAAAAATAGTGCAAATGAAAGAAATCAATCTGAGATCAAGAGTTGCCTATGAGATAGAAAGAGGCAGTGAAGCATGTGCAACAAGAATAATGCATCTCACCTTGTTTTTGGGCGGCAGCATGTAGGCTTTGAGGCGCAGCCGCAGGTCGTGAGCCGTCTCCATCAGATACTGAGAGGACCGGATCAGGATCTCATCCACTGGACCCGCCACTGGCCACGAGGCCTTCATCAGAGAAGTGGTCTAACAAGAAATTAAAAATGGGCCCCCCCCCCCCCCCCGCCCCCCCCCGCCCCCCCCCCCCCCCCCCCCCCCCCCCCCCCCCCCCCCCCCCGCAAGAGGGAGGGGGGGGTCCCGCGCGCCCGGGGGGGGGGGGGGGGGGGGGGGTGTTGGTTTGGGCGGGCGGCGGCGCGGCGGGGCGCCGGGGCCGCCGCCCCCCGGCGGGCCCGGGGGGGGGGGGGGCCCGCCCCCCCCCCCCCCCCCCCGGGGGGGGGGGGGCGCCAATAATTAGGTACAATTAACAAACTTGAAGACATGATATAATTCACATTCAATGTAACCTTATTCCATCTCTTTGGGCTTTATGAGCAATGTGGAAGAGGATATATCCGACAACACTTAGCCCTGTAGCTTTCAAATATCAGTTTTAAAATGTAGTTTTTCAATACTTAGTGTTGTTGTTACTTGGGTTCAATTTAAAAAAAGGTTTAAGTCATATTTTAAGTTTGGTTCTAATGAAAAATGCAAATTAAAACTGAAAAATACTTGTACAAATAAGGAATAGGACAGTTTCAAGTAAAGAATAGATCTGTTAAAATAAAATAAATAATGTTATAGTAATCTCCAGCCATCTGTGATGTGTAACTGGATAGACTGTAGAAGAGATATTTAAGTGAAGACTGTATGCCATAAAAAAAACAAACCTAAATAAAAAGGGCAACAAAACTGTCGGTGTTGTGCATTCTTGTCGTCTAAAAAGCCAGAGGTCACAGTGACCTGACAGCACCATAATAACTGGGCATGTGAATTGCTGTGTACTCGAAGTAAGTACTTGAGTTGGCCGTGTTCAGCACATGACTGAAAAAAAAAAAAAAAAAACACTAGTTGTGGGCCCTTTGTTGTTGCTAAGCGACAACTGAAAAGCCCATTTCAAGTCAAGCGGGGCTTTTTCATATTCATAAATTCGAGTGTTAAAAATATTCCTGGCTGGCTGTGCTATTGGGAACATACAACAGCCCTTCCTTCCCTTTCATGACGACAGTATAAAAAAGCCTGTGGTGTGAAACCGGGCTCCTGGTGGACGTGTACTGCCACAGAGGGAGTGTGTGTGCGTTAGTAGCCACTTCACACAGGTAAATGAGCAGTGGGAACGACACAACTAAAGGCCTTTTGCAAAGTCTGTGTATGTTTTCCACTGCTGCTCCCAGGTGCATTCAGAGATGTAAATGAACACAGGAACTTTGAAAATCTCTTATTCTGTTTTGAGCAAGTCTACTGGGGCCGCGGCTAAAAGAAAGCCAAAGAAGATGACGCAACACAACATCTAAAAGCACACAGACGCAACTACCAATCCAACATGCTACTTACCTTTCCCAGCAGCCCCCATGTGTATTCACAAAGGTGTGGGCAGATGGGAGCTAACAGCAGAGTCTGTCTCTCTATAAACTGGAACACAAGGTCCCTGTGCATGCCCTCAATGGCCAATTCACGGTACTTGTCTTTGGCGGCCTGACAACACATTAAAAGTTCACTGTTACACAGATTAAATCCAGGTTTTAACATGGCAAAATAACATCTTATGCTTAATGAGTAGCGCACCTTTAGATGCAACAACCTTTAAGAAGCTGTTTCCTTCTATATTTACCTGAAATTCAAAGAAGCCGCTCTTGAGTGCCTCCTTGTACATCATCCTCTCGTAGTGCTGTTCAGTTTTTAAGATGCCGGCATTCATCTCACTGGAGAGAACACAAATCCATCCAATCAGCGTGAAACTGGCAGCTTTCCATAACATTTCTGACTCAAAGTAGTACATGTCAAGGGGGTTGTTGAGTTTTGTGAAACCACTGATGTGTTATATGGGCTAGTGGGAATAACAGGGTGCTATTAAAGCTGCCAAATGGGCTGAGCAAAGCTGATCACAAAATTGGTGCTAAATATGATGCAAGCTGAGTTTACCCTGTACTTATTAAAACTTATTTAAACATCAAAATAATTAACAGCTACTACAAATATGGGCAGACACTCTAAATGAATTAATCTGTTTTTAATAGACCTAATTCTCTTGTCTCTTCCAACAGTGTAAACTTCGGTTGAGGTTTTTTAAGCTAGATTAGTTTCAGTCCATCTACCTGGCAAAGACCCGATCGTTAAAGGTGTCGGCGGGCCCAGTCCTCAGGTTGTTCTGGTTGGCGATCATCTCCTTGACCCACTCCACCCAGGTGTAGAGGCGAAGGATGCCAGCGTCCGCCATGGTCTCCACAAAATTAGCATCTTCCACAGTGTCTCCGGCATCAGCTAGTGCTAGACGCATACCTGAGAAAAGAAAACAAATATGCTCTCTGTAGGGAAAACACTGGAAGTTTTCATTTGTTTTTCCAAGTACAATCAATTGAATTTCTTTACTGAACAGATGTTACTTCAAACTCAGAAACAAGCCTTGGCCTTAACGAGTCTATCTGCTGTCAGCTTCTTTGCTGCTTAGATCAGGAGAGCTTCCAGAGACAGGGTTATCTATTATTCAGCTGTTTTCCTCTGAACATAAAACACTGAACGGCAACAGTAAACCAAAAAGCAAAGCAAGGAGACAGACAGATGAGACAACTTACTGCCAGTAAAACTAATAATCTGACAGGAGAAATATTCCTATTTTGAAATGCACCAAACAAACCAAGAATGATTTAGAACTTAATTAGGCAGTTTTCCAAAAAGAGGCCATTATATAAGTTCAAAGTGATGTATTTTGATCTGACACATTTATGTTGTTCTAATATAACATAGATAAGTACCTCTTAGTGACAATCACACTTGAAAATGCACAATAAGCTTTTTTGCAGGTTAAACTTTCATTAATATGTCACAACTCACAACCCACTGTAATTGAAAAGACCTTCAGTAGTTCACATAATGGATAAAATATGAGATTCTTCATAATAAATATTTTGGGTTTTCTAATTAACTCGAGGGATAAAAGACGAGAATAAAAAAAAGGGCTGTCTTCTTTTTATTTCCCCATATTTCCGTCAAAGAATTAAATTACAGTTCCTTGCAGCAATACTTTGGTCATATTTTATAAAATATATTTGACATTAATCATAGGCTAGACTGTAGAGTTACAATAAACTACTATTTTTAATCAAACACAGCATTTATGATTTCAGTGAAGAGACGTTTGTCAGTTTTGTGGGATTAATCTGTGGATGCTGGACAGTGAAGAGTTGTTGCAAAACATGTCACACTGAAACTGACCTTTGACTTTTAGATGTGACGTGTTGTTGCATGAAATTCCCCTCTGGCATTTCTGTTCACGTTCTCCTAAATGAGCTGGATGTGACCTTAACCTTTAGCCGATACATCTGTCTAAGCCTGAAATCAGTGAATGTCTGCAGCAAACTTACAGATATTCCCTCAGGGTGTTTCTCAGATATCACCCTTTGACCTTTGGGATACGAAAGGGGAGACACCACCCTAAATTTAACTATTTTATTAAGATTATGATATTGATATGAGCTGCAACATTTGATAAATATACCCACTTTGGCACAGTAAACACTGAAGTGACACAAAAAAGTATTTTGACTTGAATAAATACTGAGTTACGGCTAAATTATGCTTTGTGAGGTTTCACTGAACTTTACACAAAGGTTAATTAGTTCCCTCCTGAGTCCAGATAAAGACTGAAGCTAATTTAAAGAAATTTCCTTTTAGGATGTAGACAAAGATCAATAGATAAATGGTTAAAAAAGTAATGCCTCAAGTAATGACTGACACTGACACAGAGGCTGAAAAATCCTTGGAGAGAGAAAGAAAAAGAACAGCACATTGAAAAGAGCGAAATAAATTGAAGACAGGGTGTACCGTCTGCTGAGAACTTGTCAATAGCTTGGCTGAGAGTGAGGAAGTTTCCTGTTGATTTGGACATCTGGAGAACAGAGAAACAGATGTTAGCAGCTACACTCTCTCATGCATCCACCCACACAAGTTCATTACTAACCAACTGTCTCAATAAGCTATTGTGTTTAGAGAGACAAAAGCAAATTAGTTCAAATCAACAGCATGAACAGTCTTTTCACTATTACATCATCTCTCTAAAACCCTTCTACTCTGAGGCAGAATCTACCGAAAATCTAAATATTTAAAACAGTTTAATGGACTGTATTTGTATAATTAGATAGATGACCTTTTCAGAGTTGAGCAGCAGATGTCCATTGGCGCGTACGGCTTGAGGCCACTTCCCACTGTTGCAAAAAAAGAGCAGCAATTATTCCACAATCGTCAATCTAATCATCAGGAATATTGAGAAAATAATGCACTAGTTTAGCTTTGTCTGACCTGTCCTTGGGCCACATGGCCACATGGTTGTAAAGATAGTACGACAAGTGGTTGGGCACCAGGTCTTTGCCGGACACACGGACGTCCACCGGGTACCAGTACTCAAACTCCCTCCTCAGCCTCTGCAGCTGCTCCTTGGGGATGTCAGTCTTTGGGAACGGCGCCGTCTTAAAGAAGATAAAGTCCCACACTTCTCTGGTCATCTGCTCAGGTCTGTATAAAGGAAAGACATTACAAAAGGCTTAATGAGACTATTTGACCATCACACTGCAAAGTTTTAATTAAGACAAACCTATTCTTTAATTTAAAATGTGCTAAGAAAGATGAATTGGTAACAACACATTGATTTCCCATTTTGTTGAACGAAGGAAAAGCAATACTTCGCTAGACATTACAACTAAGCAAGGGACAATTACCGGTCTTAAAGTATAACACCATTTATTTTACATCTACAGAGCCATTCTTACTACAGGTGCATTATGAAACAATGAGGAAAGGCCAGAAGGGACCACATGATACATTTACAAAACATTCAATATTCCACAGAACTCTTCAACCATTTATGACTCAATCCAAACATTCAATTAATTTACAGTAATCACAGGATACTTATTTATCAGAGTCCTGTCTCTTATATAACCTACTGATGTGGTCAAATGTTAGAACCACAAATGTTACTGAAAAAGTTTAAGTTTAGTTTAAATCCCTGTGGGAAGGGACCCTATTATGTCCCACTTACTGAGAAAGTTAAGAGTTAAAACCGTCTAAATGTCACACCATGATATTCTTTCCTGTAAGTTTAATTATAATCTCATACAGTCCCATTCCTTATTACAGCTGCCATTCTTTCACAAATGTGTTTTTAAAACTACGGCAGAACCCCACTCTTCGGCGTAATAATACGTAATAATACCCACCACTAATTCCTCAAACTGAACTGTTTTAAGTTTTCTCTAGTCTCTTTTTTGCATGTACACCTCGTTTGTGGAGAAACAGTGAATCCGTGGAGCTATTCATCAAGAGGGATAGAGTTATTGATTCACTGTATTGAACTTAAAAGTGAAGTTTGAAATAGCAAAGGTAAAATGACAAATAATGACACAATATTTTCTATTAATCCTTGTCTAAATTCCACACAGAGCAAGATGTTTTGATTGGTTTAGGCTGAGTGTTTACTTGATGCCCAGTGGTGAGCGCCCCTGTCCGTTGAGCACCCCTCCCTGGAGGAGGTGCGCCACTGTGTAGTAAGCCATGTAGATGGTAGAGTCCGATAGCGACTCAATCAGCCACTGCTCATCCCACGGCAGGCGCGTTCCTATGGTAACCAAGCGACAAAAACACACAAAATGGTTTCATCTTGATTTAAAAGATAATGCTTGATAGTCTCAGGAACCTGACTGAACACAAACAGATTGCAATGTGGAAATATGATGAATGTTTCAGAGACAGGCACAAAAAAGCATGTTTTCTGAGAGCTTTGATCTGACTATGCATGAGGTGTTTACAATACGAGTCAACATCAACTCTATTGTGTACTGTACTTGTTTGTACTGCATGCCAGATGGCTTCCAGTCGAAATCTTTTCCTGTTTAAACACTTAAAGACTCCCACTGTGTGCTTTGCTTCACTGTCTCTGTCCTCTGTCTCCATCTACAGACCAAGAGCTTCATATGCAAGCCCAAAATACTTAAAACAGTCCCCACTGTAATATGGAATCTCAAGCTTACTGTCCCCTTGTAACGTTAGAAGCAGCAGAGGTACTTACCGAGTCCATATGTTCGGGAGCAGGCGTGCTCTTGTAACCAGGCTAAAGTTGCCTCAAAGTTCCTTCTGGTCTCATCACAAAATCTGAGAAGCAGAGCAGTTTTAATTAACATCTGCAAACTGTGCATACTGACAAATACCTGAAAAAACAGAAACCATGCATTTATCATTTTAGATTGAGCTTTAGAACAATTCAAATTCAAAATAACTTTATTAATCTCTACGGGGAAATTCAATTGTTCAGTCTCTTTGAGTAAATTAAAAAGCAAATTAACATGTTAAAAGTGAGATTCATACGTTTCCAAAGACTTGAGAGCTTCATTGGCTTGCTGCTTCCACTCTGCATCTCCATAATCCAAATACCTGGAAGATTGAGATCAAAGCAGTCAATATGAACAAAAGGTGACAGCATGTTCTTGAAACCAATAAACCTTGAAGATACCACACAACAACAAACAAAGTAAATGAGTGAATGAGTGAGTAAATGAGGTTTAGAGCACTCACCACTGGTCACAGAGGGCCACCACACACTCATCAGCCGAACGGGACATGACCTGTTTTTCTGGCTCCATGTAGATCATGGCTTCACCCTGTCACAGATTTATACATTATTAAGGCATATAAAACCTAGAAAAAAATCAGGAGTAAAACCAAAATTGAGTTTAAGGCAATTCAGATCTAGGTTTCTGTTTTTAGAGTTTCACCTTCTCCACCATCATCTTCTGAATAGGTTTCTTGACGTCCTGCACTTTCTGACCTTTATATCCTTCAACCAACATGATCTGAAAAAAATATATACATTCATGTTATAAACTTCTGGCACACTTGCTAATATGGGTAAAGCCTTTTCTCCACAGACTCCGGTGAAAATGACATGAAGGCTGAAGTATGGCTATCAGTAAAGTAGAAAAACAGCTCACCCCTTCATAAAATCCCTTGAGATAGACCTTTTCTTTGGCCTCAGCCAGCTTCTCTTTGTCATTTTGGCTCTGAATCTTGAGTTCATCACAGACAAGAGGAGCTGAGAGGTTCCCATAGCCTGGGATCTCTATGATGGGGACCTAAGATGAAAAGTGCTCAAATCATCAACACTGTAATTTCACTGTTATTTTAGATGATTTCAATAAAATAATCAACATACTGGCTCAAAAGGCAGCACCATCTTGTCCTCAATTCCATACTTCTCTCTTAGAGCCTTTGGACACACAATATGGCACATATTCAGTGTTGCATTTGTGTTATTTAATGTAACTAAAATTTCAATCTCACCTCTTTTTTCTTGATATCCCTGAGAGCAGCGATGTCATCCGGAGCATCAGAGGGTACACTCGTTACTACACCAGTGCCTAAACAAAATAATCAAAAAATAATCAGAACAGAGTAGTGTGTGTCTTATTTGTTCCAATTATTTCTTTTTGCACATATTTCATTGAGACTGTATAATGGATCTTAATTTTAAAAGGTCAGTAATGCCTTGATTAACAAATTAACAAAACTATTTTATATTTATATTCATACCTTTGTCCTCTTTGATGGTGAGCATTGGCAAAGCATAGATGACCTTGTAGGACGTCAGAGGTGCACTCAAGGCACTGCCCAAAATATCCTTTAGGAGAGAAAGCAAAGTTTTTAAAAAGAAATGCAAATGTTGTAAATTATTGTCACAGTTGGAAACACTTTTTACCTGACCAAGGATTTCCATAATGACTGGCACCACTCCGTTTTCTTTGGTGAAGCCCTGGAAGGACATGTTCCTGGCTGACCTCCCGGTGCAGATGAAAATGTCTCCATTTGTTGTCTCAAAAGCCACATACTTCATGTCAGGCCTCACCCAACAGTTAGTCTGGCCAAACATAGTCTCTGGTCTCAGCGTGGCAGCAACCAGGTAGATATTCTTGCCCTTCATGCCACTATTGAGAGAACCACACCACAAAAAACATATATTAAATAATCAACACTGGTAATGTCTATTGTATACTGTTCAGGATATTTAATACAAAACTTTCCTACCTGCTATAAAAGACTTTTGTCTTAAATTTTGCAGTGTATGGTTCAACAATCTTCATTTTGATAAGAGTGTATTCCTGAGGTCCAACTCCCTGTGCAAAAAACCCCAAAAGAAATTATATTATGCCAATAAGAAACATTAAACAAAATCATCACTTTTTTCCATAGAAATATACCTCTCCTGTTTGTCTGTCATGGTCCATACACGGTTGTCCATCTTTGGGGGAGTAGATGGTATATCTACATATGGAATTTGTACATCATCATCAAGCGCACAGACAAACAACTTAAACTTTAACAATAAAGAGATGTTGTAAAATAATTGGATTTCTTCAGGCACCATCTTACCTTTTGCCAAATTTGATCTTTTTTCTCTCCTTCAGTGTGATGAACTGCCACCGGACAAAAGAGTCATAGAATGGATTCACATCTGTGGTGATGAACGAGCGCCTCCAGTCCACCTGAAAGGGCAGCGGATGACATTTGGGTCGAGTTTAGCCTTACTATGTGACTTGAATAACTAAAGCCATAAGATATTACAAACAAACACTAAATAGAGTTTAATATAAAGCAGCAACAGACAGGCAATAATTTGACCATTGGTATTTTATATTTGATTAATTTTGTTTGAGGGAACACAAGGAAAACAGAAGATGTGGTTATGGAGTTTAGATGCATGAAGATAACAGTCACCTTGACTCCCATGCTTTTTAGGTCTTTGACAGCCAGAGGTGGGAAGTACTCCAGCCAGTGTTCAGCACTGGCAAACTTGGCAATTTCTCGATCACTCAAGCCCAAAGACCTCATTATGTCCCACTGGTACGTGGCACTTCCTGATTTGGCCACAGCTTTACTCTAAAACAATTGGAGATAACAGAGAGGAAGTTAAAATTCTCATAGAAAATGCATTTATATAATCAATGGGATGGCATTTCCCATATTATTTGCACGCTATATTAAAAAATTCAATTTTACTGAACACTCTGACACCTTTTTTCCTTTTGCTTTGTCTTTGATGATGATTTCATCATTTGTCTTGGGCTTCTCTTTCTCCTCTTCATCTTCGTCAGGAAACTGTGGAGGGTTTCCATAAAGCTCCATCTCTCGCTTTAGTTTGTCTGCACAGGCCTGAGAGACAAACACCACACAAAAACCATGACTTACAGTTAAATGTTCTCGTGCTTTAATACATCAATACACGTCTACAAATGTCTTATTTAATTTAGGTTGCACCAAACATTCTGATTTCTCATTTCATTTAAAGATACAAGACATTACATCCCCAACAACATGAAAAATCTATGTTAAGATAAACTACAAGGTAATAGCCATAATTTTGTGCAGACACTCACTTTGATAGGCATTCCTGTACAGTGCAATCCAAATGGAAAAAGGGTGTTTTTTCCTTTCAAAGTCTGATAACCAACACCAAACTGCAAAAAATATCACATTGTATACAGGGTTGCTTTTTGTTTCATAGATGTTAGATGTTTTTTTTTTTTTAAATCCGATTTATTGCTTAAACCTACCTCACATTTTGACAAACTAAAAGTGTGACCGAGATGCAAACGTCCATTCATGTAGGGATAAGGAAAAGTAACAAAGTACTTGTTTTTACTGTAAAGAAAAAGAACAAGAAATGTATTAGCAATTACCACTGTTCAGCACTTGTCATGTTACTTATTTTTTACGTATGTTAATGCTAAGATCTGACATACAAAGCTGCTCGCTCAAGCAGCAACCATTATTACAATAAAAATCATAAAATCTTTTAATCCTTGAGGAAAAACTACATACAAAACAATACAATCTGTTCAAGGTGCCTGTCTGTGATATTAACTAGTGACAGCAGAGAAGTACTTACTTTGTGGTTTCTCCAATTGTTGTGGGGGCATCATGTTCAAATGCCTTTTCTCTTTCCCATTTCTCTTGGATGTCTAGCTCTATCTTTCTCAAGAAGTCCAACTTTGCTGTTCCTTTCCTCTCCTGAAACAACAATAGCAAGCATTTTAAGTACTGGTGTACACACAATTGTTATGAACCCAAGTCATGCTTATGTTATATTTATTCCATAACTATAATAAATAAATATAAATTACAGTGTACAGAAGAACAGCCTAAATAACCCAGCAGCTGCACTGTTTCTAGTCTACTTCATTTAGGACTGTCAGAGGGCTGGACAACTAGCTACTGTTAGCTTAGCTAGTAGTAAGTAATGCTAGTATCATTTAACAGTACAGTGCGCATTAAAATCCGCACAACTAGATATAAACAAGAGATCTATAAAGTATTAACCTACCGTCATTTTGCGTCTAAAGTTTAGCTATTCGCAAATCGATTATGAGACTGCAATAGTTTCCAGACTGACAAGGGAAACCCACGCCGCCGGTGTTCGGCTGATGACATCCACGATCAGGCGCCCGCTTTGGCTTCTGGGAAATGAAGTCTTTACAAACTGTTACTGTCGTTTATTTGAATGTCTGGCAAAGTGATCTGCTGTTTCGTTTTATAATAACTTAGTTTAACTGTGTTTAATTTGTCCGCTGTTCAACATTTATGTTCAAATCATTGTTTTATTAAAGACGTAACTAGTATCTTACATTTGCCACCAGGACCCCCGCAGATCTGCTTTACGTCAATTCGTCTTGTGTTGCCATGCCGTAAACCGCTTTGTACGACCTGCCAGTGAAGACAGCAGAAGGCCTTTAAGCTTATAAATTCATAGACGATGAAAGCAGGGTTATTGACGCGCACTTTCATTTTATAGACAGTATTTTAGTCTTTCTCACGATGATTATAGACAATGTGGACGCCTTGAAGACGTGGCTAGCAAAACTACTGGAGCCAATGTGAGTGTTGAATTGAAATGACATTTAGCTAGCTTGGATGCTACGTAGCTGCGTTAGCTCGCTGTGCATCAATGAGCGCTACTAGAAAATGATGGCAATTTCTGCACGAGTTAGCCAGCAGCCGTGGCCGCTAGCAAACCCTTATTGTAGCCTACAAGACAGCCAGTGTTACTTTAAAATAATGCTTAAATATACGGCCTTTTTAGTGTGTTTGTCTGTATTGATTGGTGTTATTTTTAGAGTAGTTATAATCGTACTTGTGCCATAATAATGCAACTTTATCACTGCTCTTAAGCAACTACTCAAGATGCAACACATAACCTTATCAACCAGAAGCTTGTTACTTAACCTGATAAAACAAAACTAATAACAACAACAACATGTCAGCTTTTAGAGCAAATGTTTATGTTTTAGTTACCATAGCTACTCTCATATAAATAGCTTTTATAAAAATGGAACAATCATATTATCAAAGAATGCACATGGTTACAGTGAAAAGTAATTATGTTGTTATTGTTGTACATTCTAGCTGTAGTAAGTGGTTTGGCACAATATAAATACTTACCAACAGTATGTTACATAATAATAAAGGTACTTAGGCTCTACTTTAGTTGTTAATTGAAAAGTTGACCCAAGGTAAATTACTCAGAGCAAATATTTGGTTTAGTAGTGGTTTGTTGTAATGTGTAAAACAGGTTGTTAACCTAAAATGTTTAAGGAGGATTAACAAAATGCATTACACATTTACACACAAGTTATGGTTTTATTGAGGTACACAATCCTTTTTGGTGTCATAGAAATATCACAGCTATTGTCATTGGGATGATTACTTGTTTTGCTTTATACATGAAATGAGATATTGTCATTATTTAGATTTGTGTATGTCGTGTATATATGTATGTAGACTTATGTATGTCTAAAAAGCCTGGTTTGATTTGAATATTTTGCATGTAAGAAAGAGCCACTCATTGCCAGACCCTATACATATTTATTGCTGTTTATCTTTTCCTCTGATAAGTCTTTCCTTATTTCTAAACTTCATATTGTTAGAAGCTATGCTCTCATCCCATATTATATACTTGTTTACTTTCAGATGTGATGCTGATCCATCAGCTCTGGCCAACTATGTTGTGGCTCTCGTGAAGAAGGACAAACCAGAGAAGGAGCTGAAGGCTCTTTGTGCTGATCAGCTTGAAGTCTTCCTACAAAAAGGTTTGACATAATGTTTCTTCCAATTTATTCAAGTTCCTTGTTGTGTATGTATAATGTTACCAAAAAATGCACTTGTGACATAACCAGGCCAAGCAGCTATTTTTATTATGGTCAACAAAGGATTTTTTATTATTTAACCCTCAACTGTCTGCATTATGTTATGTATATATAATATAGTACATTTATGAAATATTATCAAGCAATTTAGTTCTTTAGTCCATTTCTTGATACTTTCTAAAGTGTATATTTGTTGAGATTAGGTGATTATTTGGTGATATTTGATTTGTTGCTGTTTTAATGTTTGGAGTTGGACTGTGTGTGACTGAGAGAGACTGTGAGGCCTGAGGGCCAGTTTATCCTCTGTGGGACACAACACACCAATATAATACACGTATATTCATGTGATATGTTTTGTCATCGCAGAAACCGTGGGGTTTGTCGATAAATTGTTCGAATGTCTAACAACAAAGAACTACCTGGGAAATCCTCCTCCTAAGGAAGCTCCCAAAGAGGAGGCGAAACAACCTGCAGTTAAACCTGAAGTTGTGGAGGTAAATAAAAATTCTTAATGAATGGACACCTGTGCAAAGTATTTCTTCTTGGTCTTTAAGGCCTAATTGTCTAAGCATGCATTTATCACTTGTGTTTTTACCTACACGCCTGTTTTTTTTTCCCTCAAGCCTGAATTGACAGAGGAGGAGAGAGAAAACAGGCGACGGAGAAGTCCTCTGAGAACTCGCTCGGACTTTAATGAATCCAGGTATAAAGCTCTGGGAGATGACATCACCCAGAGAATTGATCAGTACATTGAACTATAGTAATAAAAATGATCTGTAGAAAAACATTGAGGCCTATTCCGTCTAGTTTCCAGTAGATTTGTGGTAACAGGCCTTTTGTTTGTGTCTTGTTATTTTATTATATCCAGGATTCATTTTCTTGTATCTGTTTTTGTTTGCTTACTGTTTCCATGCATATGTGCACCTATTCATGTTCTCATCATAACAAATTTGAAAATAAAATGTTTTGTGTGATCCATTAACCAGGAGGAGTGATGAGAGAAGGCGAGACGAGCGCAAACGTCGAGACTTTGATCGGCATGGGAAAAGCAGCAGTGACTCCCATCGAGAGCGGGAGCGGCACGAACGGCGCAGGGGCAGCCCTCGCGGGAGGAGCTACAGCCGGAGTCGCAGCCGGAGCAGGAGCGGCAGCCGAGGGAAGAGCAGGGACCGAGAGCACAGAGGCAGCAGAGGTGAGGACGTCTCTCCAGTCTGTGACCGGTCAAGAGCACAGGTGTCACAGGTGTCAGGTGCAGACAGGGGCTCTATGGCTTATAGACAAAACAACTAGGAAAACTGCTGCTTTAATATTTAGATTCGATTGTAGATAGTTGTCAGTGTTTTTGCACATGAGGAAGAATGTGGACAGCTTTGCGCTCACAGCACCAGTGGGGCTTTAACTGTTGGCCTTGGAACTCTTACTACTTACAAGGTGGGATCTGTAATACTGCACAATTTTTGTTGTTGTTGTTTATTCCAATAATTTGAGTGCTTTTGCTATTTTGCGTTTGAGTTTTTGTGTTTTCATTGTGTTTTGCAGTGTTTGTGCACATGAAATTTAAATGGCCACATTGCTTTTGTTTGTGATTAAAAACTACAAAATAATGACCGAACTCAGCTTCATGGTAGTTGTCAAGTCTTATCTGACCATTGTGTTTTGGGTTTTTTTTGTTTTCTTTGGCACTTTTTAACAGTATTCATCACTGTACTATTCTTTTTTTACGTAGACTTCAAGTCCAAGTTCGATGTGGAGAGAAAAGACTCTTCAGACAGCTTTACTACGGCCTCCTCCGGCCCCCTTCAGCAGCACCCCTCGCCCCTGCTGCCGCTGCCCACTCCGCCGCACCCGTACTCGTCGTCCGCCGGAGTCTCGGGGGCCGCAGGAGTTCCCGTAGCAACGCCCGCTCACCTGCCTGATAGCACAACGGACAGCTGGTCCAGTTTCTATAGCAACCAGAGGCAAGATGGAGGCGGCAAGCCGTTCGGGAACAAGAACCCTTCTCTCAAACAGCGGTGCAGGGATTATGATGGTAAGATATGCCTTTTCTCTTTCCATTTACCAAGTGTGCTTATGTCCTCCATTATTGTCTAAGATGTGACTTTTCGATTAGGCCTACATTGAACTCATTTAAGATGTTTAAAATGTAATTTCTGATGCGTGCTTAATACATCTGAAAGTTTTAAATCATGCCATTGTCAAGCCTTGGTGTTCCCCAAGAGCAACAGACTGCTTTAATCCCATCACTAATGACCAGTGTTTAGCACTCCTTTTCTTGTCCCCGTTGAACGAAAGCAAGCTCAGATCCACAGAGACTGGTTTAAACTTACCCTCTGTCCCCTAAGAACACTGTCGCAGTGCCCTTAACACAACAATTAGGGACCCTGTTCTTTAATGAGACTGTAGGGTAAAGTGTGTGTTGTTGAAGACACAGAGGGGTGGTGTGTTTAAAAAGCAGTTCTTGTGTAACGACGTAATAATTGAATACAGTGATTATAAAGGCTTTGTTTTTGTAACAACGATGAAATGCTTAAGTTAGACACTTGTTGATTGTTCTGATGAGAACTTCTAATGTTCGCATGTATATTAGGAATAATATGTTGTTATGTGTTTAGTGACAACAGGATTATATCAGTGTTTATCAAAAAAACACCCTTGGTTTATACAGTGTCTCCCAAAAATAAGTTTGATTACTTGAGTTGATTCAACATTTCAATTCTTTTTTTCTTAAACTGATAACTTCAATGCTTTCTTTGCAAAATTTACAAATGCATACATTAAACTATTTTTAAATGTTAAAAAAGCACTTGGCTGGTAACCTTTCTCTTGTCAGTAAAATGGAAGGTGATTATATGGATACTGCAGATGCATAGTAATATAATGACTGCACTAAGCATTATTTTAGTTTTGTAAGACATTTAGGAACTGAACAATTGAGAATATTTTTGATTTTATTATCTCCGTCTTTCAGAAAAGGGCTTCTGTGTCCGCGGTGACCTCTGCTTGTTCGACCACGGCAACGACCCTCTGGTGGTGGACGATGTGAACCTGCCCAACATGATCCCGTTCCCACCGCCTCCCGTCCTGCCCCCTCCTGGCATGCCCATGCCTCCCATCACAGAACCCCCTCCCTCCTCCCTCAGGATACCTTCACTGCCCCCGTACGGCCAGCCGCCACCTCCAGGCGTTTTCCCTTTGTCAGGTGAGTAGAGCATGATTACACAGACTAGAGCCAATAGATGTACACTTTATATTTTAGTTTTTTTATATATATATTCTTGATCCCACTGGCTGTAAATGCATTGTTTTTATTTTTATTATTTCTTTGAGTTTTTTTTAAAAATCTATATATTGCTTAGCGTAGCACAAGGCTAGTCACTGCTCCTCCCTCTTTGCGTTGGCTTCATTCTCTCGTTTGACTTGCTGTGCTGATAAACCTGAGACATTAGCCTGGGCTTGTGTCTCCCTCAGGACCCCCACTGATAACAACCAGTGGGATTGACACCCCCAACCACCAATCGGCAATCACTTCCTCTCCTCCCATCGGACCGCCTGGCGTGGGACTGCCGCCTACTCTTCCTCCACCTCTTCCTCCTCCCTCGTCCTCCTCCGTTTCTCTGCATCCTCAATATGTCCAGTCTGAATGTAAGCAGCGGTGCTTTTCCTATTCAGATTGAGACTTGCTGTATTCAGTTTTTGTTTCACCTTTTTTGAGCCTCATATTTTTTGTTTTAGTTTTAGCACTTGGCAACACTGTGTTGTTGCAATGTAAATTAAATCAGTAACAAAAGGTTCATGTATTATAACGATTCATAGTCCTCTTGAGTTCTGAGTTTGTATTTTTGGTATGTGACGTTGGAGTTGTTACTGTAGTTACTGCAGTAACAGCTCTTGTCCACAGGGCAGCACTGTTTATCCTTTTAAGAAATGAAGTATTTTACCTTCTTTTCTGCTCTCATTTTTGTGCGAGTTCTTCTTTACTATTGTGTGTTAGAACCAAAACCCAGGTTTTGGTTCTGATGTTTTGTGTGGATTTGAAAATGTAATGTATTGAATTATCTTGTGCATTTGTTTCTGTGTTCATTTTCAGATAACTACGACCCAGAAGGCTACAACCCTGAAGCTCCAGGTCTGACTGCAGCAGGTCGTAACACGTACCGTCAGTTCATCCCTCGAGTCCAGACGCAGCGCTCAAACCTCATTGGCCTCACCTCAAATGAGGGGCAAGGCTCCAGAGGTACAGAGTTTTCACCTTTTTGATAGTAATTTAATAATAGACAGAAGTATCCTTATCATTTATGTTTGTGAATGTCTTGTAGCTGCCAATATAATAATCCAGACAGAGCCTTCCACTGGAAGCAGCACATCTGGAAACAACACATCCCGCTTCAGCTCAGAGCAGGACAACAGGAAGAGAAACTTGGACACAAGTCCAGCTGATGTTCCACAGGCTAAAAAACCCTGGATGGAGAAGTAAGAATTCACTGAAAAACCAATTTTACTCCAAAAAACAGAGGAAAGGAGTAATGTCAGGCACACTGTAGAAAACAGTTTTCACAGGAAGTAGTCAAGTTGTCATGTGGTGCTTCTAAGTGACCAACCACCACAGTCTTCTACATCGCTGTTAACTTTAACTTTCCTTAATGCTGCTGTTTTAATGCCGGTTTTATGATCACTAAACAATAGTTTTATTTATTTAGACTTGACTAAACCATTTTTTATTTTGTGGTGAAATCTGAAGAAACACACATGGTCTTGAAATTTGATCAAACAGCTGCACAACTAGTGCCTTGCTCCACTTCCCCTTTGCTGCAGCAAAGGAGCCTTGTTTCAAGACAAGGTGACTCATAGGTCAGGAGCCTATCTTTTGTTTCTATTGTGGGAAACAGGTGCAACCAAAGATGCTATTAAGTTGCAACAGCTTTAACATAGATCCATCTTGAGCGTAAAGCAGACTGACATGTACGTCTGTGGTACCATAATGTAATATCATATGACACAGTCATTGATGAAAGTCTGGAAACTTGCATGCAACCCTTATTGTTCATTTTGTCAAACTGTTTGAACTAGTGAACGTGGAAAGATGTTGAGATAGCAGTCTTTGATTGAACCTTGAAATGTTTGTGTTTGCAGGCCCGGCTTTAACAACCAACACAAGAGCACCTTTCCCAAAAGGAATCACTATGTGAACACTAAACTGGAGGTCCGCAAGATCCCACGAGAGCTGAACAACATCACTAAACTCAATGAGCACTTCAGCAAGTTTGGGACCATTGTTAATATTCAGGTAAATGCTAAAAGTACACTGTTTTAATGGCAGTTTAATGGCATCTTTTGATTGCATTTCCAAACCTCACACACATTCATTCTGCGTCTATGGTAGCCCTGAAGGGACATGTTATCTATGAACAAACCCAGTGGAAGTAGATACATTGATGAATACACCTTAATAATATGGAAACAGAACCAATTTAATGTCTTAAGACTTCATGTGAGATTATGTGTTCAGAAAGAAACAGGAATGTGCTATTCCTTTTACAGTGTGCAGTTTGTCCCTTCTGGGCAGTTGTAGGAGCAGAAACAGGAAGACACCTTTAATATATTTAGCCACAATTAGGAGCTACTAGACTTGACGTAATAACACATGATTACAGAACAAGACAGGTACACCTCATGTGACATTACATACGACATATTTGTATTCTTCACAAAATGTCTGCCTTCTTTATTGTGAATCAGTTCCTAACCTCATCATGACACTTTTGATGCAGGTGGTGTTCGGCGGAGACCCAGAGGCAGCATTGATCCAGTACACAAAGAACGAAGAGGCCAGACGGGCCATTTCCAGTACCGAGGCGGTTCTGAACAACCGCTTCATCCGTGTGTACTGGCATCGAGAGCCTGGAGCCAACAACACTGGGACTCAGCCTCCGGAGCAGAGCTCAGGGATCCAAGCAGCAGGGCAGGCCCCCAACCAGGGGCCACAGCACAACACTCTACATAAAGTAGGTTTGAGAGTGTAGCACAGAGCACTTTGTTTCTGTATTTTTATTTTTCTATGAACTGATTTCTTTATTTTGCTCCATGTGCAGGGGATCAAGCCGCTCAATGCAGCAGCCTATGTTTTCAACAAGACAGTACACAAGCCACGGCTCCCGACAGCAGCTGGGACGTCCACAGCAAACACAGCCGACAGTCAGAACCCGAGCACAGAGGCTGTCAATGTACGGTTCACCCTGAGTATCACCTGAGATTATTTAAATAAAAGAGTTTGATCAAAGGAAAGGGTAAAGATTAAGTTATTTGAAAAACAATGAACCAAAAATACGAAACATACAAGAACAATTTAATTTTGAAGAAATTAAAAAAATGAGAAGGATATGGAAATATTTCATTTGACTGACATTTGGTAGATTTTAAAGCAATACAGAAGACAGTTTAAAGCTCTGCCAAACTTAATAAACAACTTACCGTGTAGTATTTAAATCATTATTATTGTATTATGAAAAATTCTTTCAACCAATACATCCGAGAGGTCTTTAGAAGGTCACTGTGTGTAACCCTCAAGCAAAGAAAATAATACATAACATCAGACTTATTTACTTGTTTACATGGACACAAAAACACATGACTGTAATTTCAGAATGTGTATGAATAATGGCGTGTTCCTGTTGTGTTTTTCTCAAGTTTATTCTGCTAAATGTGTGGTTTTTAGGTGGCATCTGCCCCGACAAACTCTCAGAAAGGGGCCTACACTCCCACATCCCTCAAGTCGTCTTCTAAGAGTCTTGGGAAAACTGGAAAAGCACTCATAGCACAAGAAGCTCTCAAGCAGAAGCAGGCACGTTGGGCTCTGCTTTTTGACATTTTTGCTCTTTGTTTTTAACTCATCAAGTACATTATTATTTATTATCCCTTCCCCTCTTTTAGGAAGCATTAAAGCTTCAACAGGACATGAGGAAGAAGAAGCAGGAGATGTTAGAGGCTCAAATTGAGTGCCAGAAGGTGAGTAATGGCACAACGTGGTCTTTAAGATTAGTTCAAATTTTGCTCGTCTTTTACATATCACACGCTGCCCTCCTCTGCCAGGCTTTAATAAACCGTCTTGAGAAAAACCGAGGCATGAAACCCGAGGAGAGGGCCAACATCATGAAGACTCTGAAGGAGCTGACGGATAAGATCTCTCAGCTGCAGAATGAAATGAACACTGCCTCACAGGTTACCAGTGCCAAACCCAACCACAGCCAGCCCAAGACCAAGACTGATGTAAGTTCAAACCTTTGAGCTCAGTTTCGAAAGTTTTTTGTTTGTTCATCACAGAAGTACGCCGAGTTCAGTTTCCTCTTAATTTATTGACACTATTTATTATAAAACCTTGATTGTGTTAGACTGGATCAATATGATTTATGTCTCAATTTGAATGTAAGCAGGCCCAGAAGGAGCTGCTTGACGCTGAGCTGGACTTTCATAAGAAGATGAACTCTGGAGAGGACACGACCGACCTCAAGAGGAAACTGGGGCAGCTACAAGTGGAGGTAACTCCCTTGCACGTACACAGATACACACAGATACACACGGAAACACAGATAACCACAGATCAAGATAACTACAAACGCATTCATCTTGTTTTTTCTAAACAGAGACTTTCAGGAAATGATGACAGAAGCGTCAGACTCGGAAGTGGTTTTCATTATGAGCTCAAAGAAAGAGGAATTTGTTAAATGGAATAGGGTTTGGTCAAAAATGACGTTTAGGCACAGTTCATAAAAATAAGAAAAAATGCTTTGAATAAATACACATTTTCTTGATACAAAATTAGACAAGCACATTTCATGTTTCTCTTTGAACAGCACATAAAGATTTAAGACATCTTTGTAAATAACAGTAATAAATAGATTTTTTTTTTTTTTCATTTTTAAAGTGACCTCATCTGACCAATCTCCATTAACTTTGTGCATTCACAACAGCTTGTCCTTGCAGGGCTCCCGTAGCTGTTCATATTGTGTGGAATAGCAGTCATGAAAGTCGCCACCAGAAACTACACATTCCAGTTTTTATTGTAGTTTAGTTTATTAAATTATACTCCGAAGCTGCATCATATTTTGAAAGTTTACTGTAATATCAATATCATCCCAAAAGAAACAAACTGCAGTAAACATCATTTTATTTATCTGTTATTGTAGTGTAGTTTAAGACTCCAAGGTCAACTGTGTCAAAAGATCAGCTCAACACGACCATGGACTTGTCAGCAACACCCTTTAAAGCATGTTTTTTTCTCTCCACTCCCGTTGGGTCTTAAATTAGTGAGTTTTTAAAAATGCATATCGTCCCCATCCATCCCGGGCCAACCCTCCTTCTGCACATTAAAGTTCAGCCACTTAAGCAAACCCAGAGGAGCAGGCACTAACGAAGCCAAATCAGACACCCGCCTCACACTGATGGAGCGCCGTCTCATTAAAGTTTGAGCTGTTAGTTCTCGTTAGAAAATCGCGGGATGACAATTAGACGGAGAAGTGAAGGAGGGACAAATGGAGGAGAGAGTGGTTGTGGAGTTGTTAGGAAGCACAGACGCGGCATTAAAAAGTGGAAGTGACTTCTAATGTACAATACTTTAAAAGGAAAAGATGATGTGGAAAAGTAGTTAATGTGAATTACCAAAAAAATGTTTCTAACTTTAAAACAAACAGTGCTGTCTTCATTATATCACTGAAGTTGGCCTATTATTGTAGCCCATTTAATGACATGTGACCCCATGTGTCGTCTCCTAGGCAACACGGTTAGGTCTGATCCGACCCCCAGCGGCCCGAGGTCGAGGCAGAGGAAAGATGGCCCTTGAGCACGGAACGGTGCACGTGGGACGGGGCAGAGGCCGGAGCCGGGACCTGACGGCTCGAGGTGGGGTCGTGAACCGGATGGTGGTGGACCACAGACCCAGGGCTCTGGCCATTCTGGGGGTGACCCAGGAGGAGAAGGAGGAGCTAATGCCACACTTTGTGGTAAGAAGAAGAGTTCCTAAAATACACTGAAAAGATGGCGTTCAAGTGTTTAAACAAATTCATATTTTTCTCAGAAATTTGGAGAGATTGAGGATCTGCGAGATCAAGACGCCAACAGTGTTGTCATGACGTTTAAAACACGAAGTGAAGCAGAGAACGTGAGTCATCAAACCTCCAAATCACAATTACAATTGTATAAATGAAGAAATATGAACGTTTTAACTTCAATTTGTAACTACTCATAGGCTGCCAACCAGGGAGCAAAGTTCAAAGGTCGTGTGCTGCAGATTTCCTGGTACAAGCCCAAGACTCCCTCTGTTACAGCAGAACCAGAGGAAGAAGAGGCCAAAGAAGAGGACAGTACGGTACGACAAACAAATCCTGGAAATGTTTTAGTTTATACTCACAGGATTCACTTTTACAACTTTCAAGTGCTTTTGAATTTTTCACTGCTGTCTCTGAGGGAAAATCTGGAAAAGCCTCTCTGTCCTAAGAGCATCTGAGCCTTGAGTAAAGTAGCATTACATTTAGAAAACGGCTCAAACTTTATTTTGTAACTATAATTTGATAGTGTTCCAAATGTGGTTGTTATGTTCAACATTTGGAGGGCACTGGATTCTGAAGAACAACTAACTGAGACAAGTTTGCCTTGAGGTGAAGATAAAACAAAGCTAATCAGTGGTTTTGTGTACTTCAAACAGAAGGAAAGCAGCTCGTTTCTGCCGGGGGAGGAGGAGGAAGAGGAGGAGGAGGAGGATGATGACGAAGATGACGAGTACGAGAGCAGATCTTGGAGGCGATAAAAGCACCAAGACTCGTCATTATCGGCAAAAGCGGCGCTCACCCTTCCTCCAACTGAACTCGTTTTGTTTCCAGTATTTTGAAGCAAAATAATTTTAGACTCTAATCACAGTTGAAAGGTCTGTAGGTGTTCACCAGAAGACGTTCAGAGGGCTGACACTTTTATCCCTCAATAACGTGAACAGATTAAGACATCTCACTTTTGCTGAGAATAATACATGTCTAAGTCGTCCTTATAGATAGTACAAATCTATGTAAGTTTCAGTGTGCTTACCAGATGATTCGTATCAGTAATGCACAACATTTGTGTCTACTGTGAATAGGTATTTTTATACATACTGTATTTAAACACCATTTTTGAAGAATTTTGTCCTGAGTTCAGGGACATGTCATTCCATCACAAATAGAAATGTCTCTTGCCACCAGAGAGAAAATTATTTATTTTTCCACAAGTGCACTGTGCCGTACCTACAGGAGATTGACACATTATGGTATGGTTTTCCATTTCAGTCACAGTTTTATTTAAAACCTCTAACATTCGTTTCTACAGTAGCCTTTTGTGCAGGCATTAAATTGTGTTACTACATATTGCACAGCAAAGCCCCAGTTGGCACCTAAAGGTGACCCTGTCCCATAACCACAACAGTGCAGGTACAGAAGGATACCAGTGCAATAGATAAACAGACGTTTACAAATGGCCATTTGCACCTTGATACAGTCTTATAGGAAGCATACAGAGGTTCCCTTCATCTGTTTTGTTCTCTCTTTTGCCTGGTCCCACTTTGTGTAACTTTTACACGTTCTTAATTCATCCAAATGGCCTGAACGTACAAACATATGACTCAAGTGTAAGATCTAGAGACAGGTGGTTGAATGTAATACTGAACTGTTGATTTTAATATATAATTTTTGCCTTACAATCAGCACATGGCTGAATTTTTACAAGATGTATCATTTACTTTTGTAAATTTCGTAAATGCTTGAAAGATAAATTACTGTTGTACTTTTTGAGTTTGTCATTTTAAATGAATGACAAGGTTGTGTCAGGTAGAAAACGCAAAGCAAGAGTGACTCTGCTTATTTGTATTTGTGTTACCAGTTCCTATTTGAGTTGGCTAAATTGCCTCCTGAGTAGCACATTATTTTATTTTTTTAATTAGCCACATTTCTAACAGAAGAGACATAGGAAGTCATCACTGACCATTATTACATTTGCCATAAGTGCAGCCTTTAGGCATTCACACTGTGACTGTAAACCTACTTCTATACTCTCAGTTTCTCACATTTTGTTGATATTTTGTATTTTGGCTTCTTCATAAATACTGTAAGTTAGGGTCCTCGGGACGGGAACAATGAAATCACTCCAAAGATTCAAAAGGCTAATCATTGACTGCCATTCACAAAATCACATAATTGGAAATAGTTTCTCACACATTGCCACCTGATATGAATAAAGTGTGATTATAATTCCCTTTCCCTGACGACACTAACTCACGCGTTTGTTTTTAAGCTGCATATCTCACTCTTGACTGATAGAAACCTGCTCGTCTGGTCACATGTCCATGTTTTGAGGTTGTGTGAGGCTAAAGCTAAAGACAGAAACCTGGAGCATGTCCCTGTGGCATCACTTAATATTTTGTTTTTGTGATTTTTTTTTTATTATTTAATAAGGTCACAGGCAAATTTTTAAGACAAACCTACACAGGCAGGGCTCTTGCTTGTGTAAGTGAAGATGGAGGTCTTCTTTTCACTTTTTTGTATATCTTCTGTATGCTACTGTCACATAATAGTGTAAAAATATGTAAAATGTTAATTGGATAATAGTTTTGGATATGTTACTGTTTATATTTGCAGGATGTTGATGTATTTTCTTCATGTATTTTGTTTGTAAAATGGATTTCTAATTTACTAGCATGTTTGCTCTGGCAATAAAGATGGAGGAATGGGGTGCTTGTAACATGAGAAAGAGAAAAGAAAAGATCAAAACCATTTGAATTGGATCAAGAAGAAAAAAATATAAGAATGGAAAAAAGAAAATGGATACTGACAAATTGGAGAATGGAAGTTTAAAAAAAAAAATGCAAGCGAAAGCATTCCCGAAGATATTACCCATAACTCTTGTGTGGTCTCCTTTATTTATATCTTCTTTATCTTATCATGATTTATCAAAATTTATAAATAATGTAAGCTAATAAATATACTTCATGAAGGATTTCATTTATTCACAAAGATTTCTACTGACTATGAATTATGCCTGTAACTTTCAGTGTTTCATATAGAAACTTGAAAAACACAATTTGAGTTTTGGATGAGCCTAAATATTAGCCTAAATTTTAGTTTTAATATAGTTAATGTTGTATTAAGTCTTCTGTAACTCTTGGTTCTACAGCACACACAAATAAACAGCCCTAAATCCACAGTGAATACATTACGTTTCCAGACACAAAGGTGTTTAAAAATATGAGACATAACTACTTCCTGCTGTAAAGACTCACTAGTCCTTAAATCATTTCTCTTTCTGCTGACTCCCAGACCCCACAACAAATCCCATGTCTGTTCTTCCTTTAAAGTCACTCTGACATTATTAAAAGGCTGTTAAATATATAAAGCATTTAAATGTAGGAAGCCAAATGAGAAAAGTCAGCCTGGTTTGCCTAACTAAAGAACATTGGGCTTTGTCGTGGGATTTCAGACCAAGCCTGGACAGTTTTCTGTCCTCGGATGGTCCCAGTGAGTCTGCTCCGAGAGGTACGGCCTTGTGTCCTCCTGAAAGAGTCTCAGTTATATTTTCAGCCTCCTAAATTAATGTAGACACTAAACCTGACTAAGTTTAAAGTTAGATATACAACTAACTTTTGTGATAAGTGGAGACACACAGTAATGTCTCAGACAGAACCACATCCAGTGAAGCTAAAACCTCGTGTGGCACGTCAGCAATCTGAAAGAAGATTTTAACTGTGGCATTAATTGCTCTTTGGCCAACAAATCTTGTTTAATAAAATGGAACTCAGCACTTGTAAAAGGTTTTGTTTACTTTGTAGATTGAAAGAGAGGAAAGTAGTTGTTCCTTTGGTGAAGTACAACTGTAGCTGTCAGACTGAGATGCACCAACAGATGATCCACTCTTCATTAAAGATGCCAACTGCAGTCTCCAGAATGTGAAAAGCACATATGACAGGGTTGTAAACAATGACTATTAAATTATAAAAGCAATGTGACAGCTATTAACAAATAAAAAGGGGAGAAGGGAAGAGTGAGATGAGGGTGAGAAAAGCACCTTCATGCTTTATTCAGACATACATCTTTTCTCTTCACTTATATCCATAGCTCTGTGACAGCGCCGTGTGTTTTATTTAGAGAATGGACCATTCTTTCTGAAAGGATTGAGTTATACATTAAACATGATTTCTACATTTGGTCTGTTTTGCATAGATCACTTAACATACTCACACTGACCTAAATAAAAGGGAACATTCAGAGTTTGCAAATGCCTTTTGAGAAGTCTCTTTGCAGTGTGTGACTCCCAGCATGCAACAGGTCTTCATGGTGAGAAAAGACCTTGGCTCTTTTAATCTGTGTAATGAATAAGAACATGCCAACATGGTAATGGATGCCTGCCACTGGGCTGCTAAATTATTCAGAGTCTGGGGAACCAGAGAGGCGGCCGGCAGGATCAGGTGGACCCACTGTGTCATCGTCCACCACCGTCCTGCTGGCTCCTCTTTCGGCCGGACGCACTGCCTCAGAGTTTGAACCAGGCGGCTACATGAGAACAGAGTCCAGAAGCATCGGGGAGGAGCAATCACATGGGACACAGCAGGTCTGGAGCCTCAGGTCTGGAACCTCAGGTCTGGAACCTCAGGTCTGGATCCCCAGGTCTGGAACCCCAGGTCTAGATCCTCAGGTCTGGATTCTCAGGTCTGGATCCTCAGGTCTGGATCCTCAGGTCTGGATCCTCAGGTCTGGATCCTCAGGTCTGGATCCTCAGGTCTGGATCCTCAGGTCTGGATCCTCAGGTCTGGATCCTAGGGTCTGGATCCTCAGGTCTGGATCCTCAGGTCTGGATCCTAGGGTCTGGATCCTCAGGTCTGGATCCCCAGGTCTGGATCTCCAGGTCTGGATCCTCAGGTCTGGATCCCCAGGTCTGGATCCTCAGGTCTGGATCCCCAGGTCTGGATCCTCAGGTCTGGATCCCCAGGTCTGGATCCTCAGGTCTGGATCCTCAGGTCTGGATCCTCAGGTCTAGATCCCCAGGTCTAGATCCCCAGGTCTAGATCCCCAGGTCTGGATCCCCAGGTCTGGATCTCCAGGTCTGGATCCTCAGGTCTAGATCCCCAGGTCTAGATCCCCAGGTCTAGATCCCCAGGTCTGATCTCTGTGGTACCAGACCAACCTGATGCACGTTCAAACAAAGCTACTGAGTCATAATAATTAAAAGCTCCTGATGTTTTTGAATTAAAGAGAGTAGAACACAGTTAATACTAGAACAGTGTGTTTCTGAGCAAACTGACCTCAAATCATGATAAATTCAAGAATATACTTTGATAAGCATTAATAGACAAGTCTTTTACTTTAGTTTCACAGTAGTTCACTGTTAAGGTTTGCTCTGTTCATCTTTGGCAGCTTTAATAATAAGTGTACCATTGTTTATCATAATTCATGACACTGACAATTACAATGAAACATTACAGTTGTTTTTCAAATTCAAAAGGTTTGTTTATTTCATCATTCGTGAACAAATATTGGGACAACACTTGCCAATTATCAATTATTATTAATGCATTGAAACTAAATATTAAATGTGTTTAATCCATTCTATCTAATACTGTATTTAAGGCCCTCACAGATTTCATATGTGACCCCAACATGAAACAGGTTGTGTCAAGAGCCTTAAATTCACCCTGAGGTGGCTTCATGAGGACAGATTATCTTTACGTAGAGGTTCCATAGAAGAGTGAACAAAACACAAACCATGGAAGCCAATAGTTTTACAGAAAGGGAGCAGTCTTTTTCTGTCACTTTACATTATTTTAGAGCCTTCTGTTTAACTCTAACAATATTTAATGTGTATAACCGCCCAGAGCTGTGGTATTTCCTTATAAAGCTGAATGAATGTGGTTAAACACGGTTTCCTAATGAGGCCTGACACCAGCACCATGGACAGAGCTACGGCCCTGTCCTTGGTGCTGAAACCACTGCGCAGTCTCGGACCAGCTCAGTTCACTGTCCTTAAGTCCCCTCGTATTCACACAGAAATACTCATACATTCATAAAGACACAGAAGTAAATCCACTCTTCCATCAGTCTGCTCAGTCCTCTCAAACTGAGTTACATCTGAAACAAAGTGAACTTACTGGAGTTGAACCTTTTAGGGAATAATAACCAGAGTGGAGGTTTCTGATGCAGATGTACTGTTAATGGATGATGATAAAAGACAAATAAAAAGCACACAACCTATAAAAGTGACAGAAAAGGACAAAGCTGCCATTTGACGCTTGCGCAAAGAGGCCACGCTTTGCCACTTGTAAACTGAGCGGGGCGGGGGGAGGGGGCAGAGGCAGAAGAGAGGGATGCCGGGAGGCGCTGCCCCGCCGCGTGAGCAGCTCAGTGTGGGTGACAGGAGCCTCGCGCAGGAGCTCATATACAGTAGCTGTGCGTCCGCGTGCCAGGGGCCTTGTCTGCACGCGCGCTGCTTGCAGGAGGCAGCCCCGGAGAACGATGATGACCATGAACGGCAAGCAGCACTTCACCATGCACCCGGCCCTGCACGAGCCCAAGTACCCCGGCCTGCACGCGGGCTCGGAGGGCATGCGCAGAGTGTGTGTGCCTGGTCCGCAGGTACGTGCTTCAGTTTGGTGGAAATGTCACTCTGGAAACGCGTGTAAAGTTGTGTGAAGTTTGACAGGACTGAGTCTGATCTGGGAGTGGGCTCTGAGTTTACATCCAGGTTTTCAGTGGCCTGGATGAACGAGAATAATTTTGACGTGACTTTGTTCTCTCTCTCCTCTGTGTCTGTGTCCCCCTCCCAGCACCCCCTCCCCTCTCACACATGTCAATTCAAGCAATGCTCTAGCTTCATATTAATTTTTATGACCTGCGCTTTGAGGAGGCTTCTGTGCGCTCTCCTCTGCGCTGCCTTTGGAAAAAATGTTTTTTAAGATCCTGAGAGCTGGCTGCTGACACAATTCCCCACTGACTTGCAGTATGCTCTCTCCTCTCGCTTGCAGCTGCAGGGCAATATATTCGGAGGCTTTGATGAGAGCCTGCTGGCGCGGGCAGAGGCTCTGGCGGCGGCTGACAGCATCGTCTCTCACGGCAAGAGCCACGCGTTCAAAGCAGACGTGACTTACCATACCATGAGCAGTGTCCCCTGCACCTCAGCCCCCTCCTCCAGCGCCGTGCCCATCTCCCACGTCCCGTCCACCATCGCGTCCCACCACCACCACCACCACCCGCACCTGGGCCAGGGCCTGGAGGCCGGGGACCTGCTGGAGCACCTGTCCAGCAGCCTGGCCGTGAGCGGGATGGGCGGCCCGGAGCCTCCAGGAATGACGACGCAGGCGCACCACCACCACCTGCAGACCATGGGCCAACTGCACCAGGCCATGGCCTCCATGGCGCACCCGCACTCCCTGTCCGTGCACGGAGGCATGGTCAGCGACGTGGAGTCGGATCCGCGGGAGCTGGAGGCGTTCGCGGAGCGCTTCAAACAGCGCAGGATCAAACTGGGAGTGACACAAGCGGATGTGGGCTCAGCGCTGGCCAACCTTAAGATCCCGGGCGTGGGGTCGCTGAGCCAAAGCACCATCTGCAGGTTCGAGTCCCTGACCCTGTCCCACAACAACATGATCGCGCTAAAGCCAGTTCTTCAAGCGTGGCTGGAGGAAGCAGAGGCGGCGTACCGTGAGAAAAGCAGCAAGCCAGACCTTTTCAACGGCAACGAGAGGAAAAGGAAGCGCACGTCCATCGCGGCGCCGGAGAAGCGCTCTTTGGAGGCGTACTTTGCCATCCAGCCTCGGCCCTCGTCGGAGAAAATCGCAGCCATCGCCGAGAAACTGGACCTGAAAAAGAACGTGGTTCGAGTGTGGTTTTGCAACCAGCGGCAAAAACAGAAACGAATGAAATACTCCGCGGCGCACTGACTTTCACGCATCATGAATAAAATAGCCTACTACATTTTTGATCGAGTGATTAATAATAGCCTAAGTAACAGGGATTTATTAACAAGCTCCTCACGTCTGGACTGGGATTATCTCCAAAAAGACTTGACTTCTGTTGTTGCACTTTTTGATTTTGTCATTGACGTGGGGCTGGGGGTCTGTGGGGGCGGGATGTGATGTTGTTGCACTCATTCAAGTTTAAATCTATTTTCATTATTGTCCATATTCACTTTTGTGCGTCATGGGTTTCACGGTGTTCACATTGGAGTATTTACTGCCAGCTGTTGAAGTGGTTTAGAAAAAGATATTTACATTGGAAGTTCAAACTGGAAATTCTCACTAGTTGTGTTTTTATGGAAAAGAACTAAAACCACCACATTCATATTCATCTCGTGAACTGTCTAATGTTCATTTACGCACAACATCACAGGGTATGACGCACTGTGTATCCTTTAATGACACTGATGTCTACGAGGCACATATCCGCGTGGCTGTGGCTGCTGCTATATTTATATTAAGTATTTTGATGTGTTTTGGAGCTCTATAGCCCAGATATATACAGGACAATACACCACTTATTATATATTAGTCGCTATTTATTATCATCATTATTATTTTCTTCACCAATGTTTTACTTGAAAATGTGTGAAATCTAATCTTAAATAAATAATTGGTTATTTTCTAAATATTAAGCGCAGCAGCGACTCTGTATTATTATTATTATTATTATTATTATTATTATTATTATTATTATTATTATTATTATTATTGAAATTAGGCCAATGCTGAGGCCTTTTTCTTTATCTTTTTTCGTAAAATTCAAATGCTGCTCCACTTTGTTTGTTTTCTAGTCCTGTTACCACTGTTTAATTCATAGAGCCCCCAACCCTCAGCTGGGATTAAATATGCATTGTCGTGTATGATACAAGCGCCATAGAAAAATAAAGGCCTATACAGGAGTTTTGTCGCCGCGAAGCGCTAACCGTGCGACTCCTCCACGCGCCGTTAATGGCCCTTTCCTCTTTAATTAGCCTCGTGTGAATTATGGATGCCCTCTTGTCACCGGGTCACGAGGGGGGTTTGAAATTATTAAGTAATGACGATGCAATATTAATTCTAAATTGGTATAAAACGAGGAAATGCCACGAGGAGTAGTTCGAGTCTGAAAGGGACGCGCTGGGTGCCTCTGGGGAAAAGCACACACTGGAAAGGACACGCAGAACTAAACTAAGTCCATTCAGACATTTTTAAAGTAAGTATTTATTGATATTAATGTTTGGCTTAATTGAATTAGTCCTATTAGATGCTTTTTACAAGTGGCTGAGAGTGTTATTTCCGGATTGGCCTTCTCCAATTCTTTTTCTTCGCTTCTTTTCTCATTTGTTTGACTCTTCTTCTATGTTTTTATCCGCATCATCCTGATTTTTATCACCATTATTGCTGCTTACGCTTTTCTTTTGTCGTTATTGAAGCCTGTCCCGCTGCAAAACGAACATTCTTTGGAGAACTTTGCTCGCATTAAATAAGTTGTCAACAAAATATTTCTGAAAATAAGACGCTAACCCAAACCAACACGGCCTGAGGTTGTGTGATTTTCCCATTGAGACTCTGGGTGAGTTGTTGCAGCCAGAGGACAAATACTTTGCAACTACAAGGAAACAGTTGTGGCACTAATGAATATTCTCTTTGAAGATGAGGGAACATTAATGACTGTGTATAATTTATGGCGTTAAAGAGGCTGTATCTGTGTAAGAGCAAGGCAATATCTATCACTAATGATCACGTTAGAGCTGACTGCTGACATTTCTATGACAAGCTCTGAGTCTTTTCTTACATTTGACTGGTTTCGTGGCCTAAATGTAAATAAATGTACTTATATATCAAGGAAATATAGATAAGAAAGATATAAGCTATGCAATATAACACAATGACAGACGAGAAGGTGTCTGATATTTTAGAAAAGCCTGTGGGTTACTCAAAAAAAGGGGAAAAATCTGTCTTGGATTGACAATACTTGGGTTCTTTAATTAACAATAAATGTGTGCGTCATGTTTTACCATTTTCTGAAAGATTTAACTAAGAGTCAAATAAAATAAACACACTTACTTCTGGACAGGACCACAAAGCATTCATTTACATTTAACATTTAAAAACAGAGGTAAAATAGATATCACAAACCACATTTGAACACAGGGCGTATCAGGAGGAACGCTTAAATGTCTGCTAATATCCACACTATGAATGTTTCCCAGGATTCCTTGTGAGACGCCACAGTAACCTATCATAACCCAGCAGCTCGGTAAGTTGAGCCTTGTGAGCGTTGGCAGCATGTGGTGACTGGGACGTGTCAATTATTCAGGAGACACTCACAGCAGTATTACATATTCTCATGCAATAATAGAGATGTTTTGGCTATGGAGCAATGTGTAAGTGGTAATAATAATGAGCAATATTTAAAATCAATACAGCGATCTTTAAATAATTGCAGGTTAAATGTAAAAAGGGCAGAGTGGGACAATATTCAGAAAATAAACCTGTCAGAAAATGCTCCAAAAACACTGATTAAAAGACTTCAAACCCGTTGCAAATCTGTCAGTATCTGTCCAACTAAAACCCCTTAAATCAACGTGAGGAATTGTAGAATAAAATGTCCCATAGCTGCACATTTTAGAAGACATTTAAAGTCAATGTGAAGATGGCGGCCAGATACAGGCATTTCTGAGAATTACATCCGAAACAACAATGTAGCCTGAGCCACTTGAGCTGTTTTTTCATGCGGTGAAGAGCATTTTTGACAGAATGGGGATGAAAGCTCTTGGTTAATTGCAGCAGATACATACGCACATGCTCTTGCGCTCACACACAGAGAAAGGCTGTCATCGCTGGGAGCGGAGCGAGGGAATGTGAGGGAGGGGTGGGAGCCAAGACACCCCAAACTTAATTATTTATCTCCTGCCAGTAGCAACAAATGAGAATGTGACCAGAGCGAAAGACGACAGCTACCTCTGCGCTCTCCTTTAGTCACCTCCGATCATCGTCACGGGCCAAACCTGCTGCACCAGTCCTCACGGACGTCCCGGACCCACACGCCCATCGGATAGGGTTACTCTCCTGAAACCCGAGGCCAGGATGCTAGTCAGTTGTCTTATAGGAGGAGGTGCTTTCCATCTGTATCTCCTGTTTCGTCCTCTGCCCGTTGATGTGTAAAATATATGTCACCTGCGCCGGTGTTCAGGTGATGGCGCGACGCAACAGGCAAATGGGATAAATGGACGGGAGGAGGAGCATGAAAAAGTAATGCTTTGGAGGGAATTTAACAAGTGACAGGATACTTATAGGATTTGAATGAAGATGCATCTCTAGTGGTTTTATTTTTCGACTTCATTCATACATTTTCAGTATAAAGCAGCAGGATTAATCAAGAAGAAAAAGGGTTTTCTTTCGAGGATGTGTAGTTTTTGGCGACATTTTTGGCGATTTAAACTCGATAACTCACACTTTTTTAAGAACAGACCTAGTGAACGCATTTGTATTGACTATAAACAGAGTCAGATGATGAGTTCTTTTAACTAAATCTATTCATCTACGACACAGATGTACTAAACCTTCATCAAACCCTCCTGGACCCCATTTTGTTCAGCTGCAAAATGTGACACAATGCACATTTAAAAGGCTTATTCACATTGAGCAAATTTAACAAACAAAGCTGAAGTTGACTCCCATTGATTCTGTCAGTATTTTAGGCTGAAGCAAGACTAGGGCTAGTATCCTCGTTACTTCTTAAACTGCATAAAAGTCATATTCTCTGTGATATGCTTTAACTTTAATTTGCTGTAAAGGAAACAAATCTATCACAAAATAAACAGTCCTTGCGTTATGGACAATATTACATGTGTTTCTCAATCAATCAAACTTTATTTCTATAGCACTTTTCATACAGCTTAATGCAAAATAAAATCAACACAATATTCACTGCAGTTTAAAAACAATGGTGGCTTTGTTTCACTTTGTTTTGAGTAAAATAGAGTAAAACGATAAATAAGAATTAAAAAAAATATGTGAGATAAAACACTACATAAAAGCCAGATGAAATAAATAAGTTTTGAGTTCAGGTTTAAAAATGTCAAGGCTTTGGGTTCTCCTCAGATCCTGTGTCAGGTTTTTGTTTTCTGAGGGTCTGAGGCGCTGTTCTGGTTTGTAAATTAAATCTCTCAGATCAGTCTGGAGCAAGTCCATGCAGTGCTTTATAAACTAATAAAAGAAATTGAAATCAACCCCATAACCAACAGGAGGCAGTGCAGGAGTAACGTTACTGTCATCCGGCTCAGGTGCACATTGAGAACGTATTTATACTTTATTTTATTACTATTAAAATCAAACTCTTCACACGTTTACATCGTTCCTCTGCAGACTTTCTGATATCACAGCTCCTAGTTTGAACAGAAGCCAAAGTGATGCATTTAGAGGCTCATGGTTTGTTTGAGGTCAAGCTGTCTGCTAACTAACACAGCATACATAATGCAGAAGCTATCGAGATGTGCACATGAAGAGGAAAGACATGGAAGAGCGCAAGAGAGAAGCTGATTGGTCCCACTCCTGTTGACACGAACATATTTCACTTCATCGAAGGTTTGAAGGAATAATATTAGAGACAGTCACAGAAACTTATATGTGCCGTCTTCATTGGGAGGAACAGTATTATACTCTTCATTCATTATTCAAGTCCTCTCCATTATCAAAGTGCCCAGAGAAATAAGATTAACCCAGCCAGAAATAACTCACTGTGGCGTGATTTTTTTCTTTTCTTTTCTACGAAGCACTTAGTTGTTGCAGGTGGAGGTCTGCTCACAAGCAGCAGACAGGTTCATGACGAACATGTACACAGCACAAAGTCTGAAGGACATAATAATCCTCTCCAAGAAAGTAACGAGACGGAGGAGAGAAAAGGTGAGACAGAAAAAAAGAGGAATCATTTATGAGGAAGAAGAGCAAAAGAAAAAAAAGGATAAAGATTGAAATAAACGAAGCCATGAAGCAAAACCAAAAGAAATAAAACTCTCAAATGTCTATCTTTATCTTTCAAATGTCATACTTTTTCATTTCTGTTTTGATCACGTCAAGGTGAGTGCACAGCTGCCGTCACGGAGCGTCTGACGGTGAACGTGTGTGACAGCGGCGGCCTCCAGAGGACCCACCGCCACAGGAGCCGGGGCACGAGGGGCAGCACCGGCCCCAACTACTCCCTTCAGTCTAGAGTCCTGTCACAGCTTTGCTCCACTAAAGTCTTCTGAATTATTTCAACAGTGCTACATGATTCCATACACGGACAGAACTCAATAAAAGCTTGTGTATAATTTGACACAAACACAGAGCCTTTACTCTGTTTTCTCATGAGATAACAGTGCACATAATCACACAAATGAAAAGCTGCATTCACACTCAATGACCTTAGAGTAGGAGCCTTGATATAGTCTTAAATACATTAAATATAATAATCACCCCAGCCTTCATGCGTCATGTTTTCAATCAGCATATCAAATCTAATTACAAACTAATGAATTTAATGTTGTATTTTATAGAATCATCTTTTCAGACTGGACACTACGTCCACTGTCTGCACTGCCTTGGCTCCTCTTCCTCTGAATAAACCTGATGAACCGCTGCCACCCACTGTTTATACTTTCTGCTTTCTCAAAACAACGCAGAGACTTCATGAAACAACAAACCAACAACATAGCACAGAAGTTTAAAGAATATTGTGAATGAAACGGAGAACAAAGATACAGAATACAATACAATAAATACAATAACACTAACTTGTAGATGTTTATTCCATTAACAATTGTCAAAACAATCCTGCGCTGAAGATCAAGACCGACAGAGAACAATGGGGACTGCTCTGTCTATGCCTCTTTTTGGGTTGTGCCTTTGAAGCGAGACATAAAAACCAAGCCGGGCCACTGCGGGGCCCCTGGAGGAGGTCCCCTAGCAGATGCAGCCAACCCCCCCTCCCCTCTGTTCTCCCAGAGGCCCCAGGCCCCGAAGACAGCCCTCGGGCTAATCGACCAGGAACACAATACAGAAATGGCAGCGGCAGCCATTGCTTAGTGCCACTGTGTGTGTTAGAGATGAAGAGGAGTCTCCGGACTAAGTGATATTTAACAGCACACCCAGTAACAATCAGGGATTAGTTCAGACTTTTATTTACTAAAAACAGTGTGTTCTCAAAGACCTGAGCTCTCTCTGGTTTGTGGAGGGGGCAGCGAGGGTCTGGGTGACACCGGGGCAGGTCTAATCAGATCAGGACATGAACAGAGCTGCTGTGATGTGGTAGAACAACAGGTCAGGTTATACTGCCTCTGGGCCGTTGTGCTCATTTACATACAGCAGCATTCCCACATGGTTCAGGTTGGCAGCCTTGATCACGCTCACGACTGAAAAACCATTAGATTTTAAAATATCATGAGGCCATACTCTTGAACAGGTGAGTGGACTTTGTGGTGTGTTGTTGTCTGATGTTGTTCAGACATAGATTCATAATGAAGACATGGACAGAGAGCGATGGAGGTACGTCTAGTTTAGCTTCTTCAACAAAAGGATGCACTCTTAAGTTGTCCTCGTGTTATACTGCATGACACTGGTAGTATATAGTATCTTCTAGCTCTGTGTACAAGTATAAAATAAGTAAACAATGGTAGTATATAGTATCTTCTAGCTCTGTGTACAAGTATAAAATAAGTAAACAATGGACTTTCAAAGCAGCAATAGGAAAAGTCCTCCTTATGCTCACCTTTTCTGTTCTAAACATTGTCCAAATACTTTATAAAGACAAAGTGATTTGTTTCTCTGTGTGTGTTGGTGGACAGTTTCTGATTAATAAAGTAATGGTCTGTAGAATTTCATATGTAAAGATGTAAAGAAATGCTAAACTTACACTGATGAAAGCCTTTTGTAATAATCAACGCATACATTAACTTTGTGCCGTTGTGAGGTGGCTTTTAAATAGTCAAATTATTATATTTATTGTTTAGTTTATTTCATCCTTGAAGGAGACACCGGAGGGAAGGTTACGTGAAGTAGTGGGAATAATCCAACAGTTCTATAAAAAGCACTGGTGAAAAGTAGAGTGATTCTGTTTATTTAGTAATGAGGAGCCCACGGTTCAGTAGCGCACATACACACTGCTCAACGTCACCGAGACACAGCCACCGCTGAGAGAAAGCCTCCCCAAAGCTCTCACATTGCATCAAGTCACTGACTGACAGCTACATTGTCCAAGGCAAGCGGGAAAAGAGTGGTGAAACATGTTTCTGGGAGAGAGCTCGTTGGTGGGACGGGGAGCAGCCCACCGCGGCTACACCAGTCTACTTCAGGGGTGTCCCGTTAACTGAGAGCTCTCCATGAAAACAGGGCGCTCCTTGAAGTTCAGTGTTGGCTGAATGATTTACACTACCGTTAATATTTCAGCAACCATTTGAACTTCTAAATGCTTCTATATATCTTTAGAAAACCTACCCTCGAACACATTAATAAATACTGTATAAAGCCCATACATGTGGTCAATCGAGCCGAAAGTCAGCTCCTCAGCTCGAAGTTATGTTTTAGAGAGTTAAAGTAATACGGCAAATAGAACACAATGAAATAAAAACACCCTCACCAGACACTGAGGGCAGGGAAAGCCTCTAAATACGACTTTACGTACTGTAAAATAAAGTAAATAGATGTAAAAGTGCAACCTGCAGAGGCCGAAGATCCACAGAAGTGTCATAGTGTCATTTCTATTTACTACTTTACTGTATTTCTTCATCATTCCATCTTTGTGGTGCTTAATAAAGGTTTGTAAAAGCAGCCCATGTGAGGTTCTAAATGCAGAGCTGCTCACTGGTGCTCAGCTCATGTTTAGGGTTGTCTTCTGTGAGTTTAAATAGATTCAGATCCTAATAAGACTTTAACAGAGCAATGGTTTCTTTTGGAAGGAAATCAAAAGACACTCAAATTACTTTGCAAGATAAATTTATTACTCTTTAACAATATATAAAGAATTAAATATTTTAAAAATAAATACCTCAATCTAAATAGTACGTCATTTAAATAGAATCCAAAGAATAAATATGCATCAAATCAATTTCAAACCAAAAAAGTATTCCTGAATCAACATTAATTTAAACCTAAATTTTTCCATTTCATGGCACGTCCCACTTTGTGACGCTGACTCTAAGAAATAATTAGCAGCTTGTCGTTGAGTTGAGTAGGTTTCGGCATCGGATACACTCGGTGAGGTAGTTAAAAAACACGGGCAACTGGATCTTCTCACTTGTAGAAGGCACCGTCTCCAGCACCTCAGTACAGTTTGTCTGGGAGAGGAAAAAAAAGACCCGTTGATGACGCTTTTACACAACCAGCTGAGTTTGACTGTGTCACTGAAGAGTACTTTAAAGTCTTACTTGTTCGAGCTCATTGAACTTTGCCAGATTCCTCACAATGGCGTCCAGCCTGTGATTAGTGGCATTCCTGTTTTTGTGAAGGATGTTGTGCACGGTGCAGAAAAACTCTTCCTGTATTAAAGAGAGTAAAGAGACAAAGGTCAGGTTCAACTTTTACACGTGTTATAGTAAATAAAAAGTGTATACTGTATAATTGTTTCCATTTAGAGTCAATAACACTTTGAAAAGCTTTCTCAAAAATGTAGAAACTGAGGAAAAGTGCAAGAGCTCATTATTTGACATAAGTTTCTCTGGATTCTTTTGTCATGACAGAAGTGAAATGAGCTTTTTAAGTTCTAAAATGAGATACTCACCCCACATCTGTCAGGTCCTTCAGTCAAATGGTGAACGTTATCCACATAAATCTCCTGAAAGATATAATCATAAACAGGGTAAATATTCCTAAGCTACACATTAGAGAACAGCTGGCAGAACTATATTCCCACTTTTGTTCTTACCTGGTTGTAAGCTTTGATCAGGTCAACAACGCTATTGAGATTGTCATTGCGTTCGGGACGAGGAGCAGTGATGGTTAAAGTCATCAACAGAGTCACAGTAAAAGACACTAGCAAACCCTTCGCGGTCTTCATGACGGGAGCTTTGAGTTGATCGCTTGGCTTTCGCTTTGCAACTTGTCCTGAGCTGTGATCAAATGACATATTTATACTAAAACTGCCCACGCCTTTTGCAACGTTTTTCAATCTTCAAACAAAAATGATCAACGAAAGAGATAAAATGTGGTCTGAGATATTGAGATACAGTTCTCTGAATCAAGTTGGCTTAAAATGTTTGTGTTCAAGACTAAGTATAATAAGACACACTAATTAGCAAGTTGTTTAATGCAGTTTTTAACACAGAACATGGTCATTATGAACATGACAAGAACTGAAAACCTATATGATCAGAAAATAGAAAACAAAGCATTCAAACCTGTGTTAAACGTCATATTTTTGTGTATTATTGTGTGTATTTTAATTCCCATCAATCAGATCTCCTGAACTGATATCACTTACTTGACTGACAATCTCTTGTGTTATTTATTATTAGATTAAACAACCACAGCGTTTTTTTTTGGCTGCATTTCCAACGAACAGAAATAAAGTCGGCAGTGTGCTCAGTGCAGATACGAGGAGAGCGATGAAATACTGCACTTTGTGATCTCGGAGTTTTGGTATTGATTTTTGCGGATCCGGTAGAAATGTTCAATGTAGCTGGAGCGGCCCAGAAGCTCCACAAAGTCCTCATCGTGAGTGATGATGAGCAGCTGGAAGTTACGCTGACGGGATCTGCTCTTTATGATTCTGTGGAAATTGAAAGAAACACACAAGTCTGAGTGCTGTTTTTAATAAGCCTGTAATTATGGGTGTAGCATTGACTGAATCATAGACTTTATTTATTTCAAAGTGCAGTCTGCAACTCTCTTTCACACTTCATTTAAATCAGTTTTAGTATTTAGTATTAAGCAAACTGCAGCACATTTTAGAAGGTAACTAAAGCCAATCCGGGTTCTTTTAGTGAAACTACTTCTGTAATCTGCAGCGTTCTCTGTGCGTCCAAAAAACTAAAATTGAAACAGGAAACTGTCTGGGCAGAAATACCTCAAAAGGAAGTGGCAATGTTTCATGCATTTTTATGCTTGATGATGATGCATGAAAGGCAGAATACACCAGCCATTGTATTGTTAGCACAGTTTGTGTTTAAACATAAAACGAGATGATGAGAAGGGTTAGTTTTGTGTTTCAGATGCACAGCCTTCCTTGAAGCCACTCCACATTTAAATTAGTGTATGACCAATAAAGATCATGTAAAGTAGCTCTATTTAGGCCTATAACACATAATGATATCAGCCACAACACTTCCAGCCCCAATTTTCATACTGATACATCTCTAACCAAAGCGTTGTTAAACTCTATAAAGGGTTTTAACATTATATTATACAGGGATCTTTCCTGGATGACACCTGGATAACATTTTGCCCTGACAATCCCGATAATACCCCTTTAATCAAGACTGTACTGACTCTACGAGGGCGTGTGCCAGCGACTCGATGTTTTCTCGGTCCAAGTTGGTTGTGGGCTCGTCTAGGGCCAAAATGCCACAGTTGAGACAGAAGGTTTCCGCCAGGGCCAGACGGATGATCAGTGAAGCCAGGACCTAAATAAAAAACTAAATTATATTATAACTAACTCAGGAAACCACAGTATCTATCTATTGTGTTTAAACGTACCTTCTGGCCAGCACTGCAGCGCCCTCTCATGTCCAAAGCCGTGTCTCCTTTCACCATAACGACTCTGTAGTTGTAAACGCGGCGCTTCACTCCTGCAGAAGAGTTCTCATCCACGTCAGACCTGATCTCCACGTATTCAATATCTGCAGCAGGAACAACAGAGAACGAAAGACCTCGAAGTAACGAAGCAGAGAAGTGGACTACAGACTGTTCGATGCATTAAAGTAAAGCCTACCTTGGCTTCTGTAAGTGCTGCGCCACAAGTCTCGAATGATCTTATTAATCTCATCCATTTTCATGCTATGAAACTTCATAATGGTTCTGGAAATAACAAAGGATTAGTCCAAGCAACGCCTCAACTTTTTATTTCAAAATGTGAAGTCTGTAAAACATTACAATAATAGCCTCAAATACATTTTGATTTGTTTCTTGAACATTTGATCCTTTGTTGAAAATGTATACATTCCCAAAACCCATCAAACCAGGACAAATTTAAAAAATAATACACAGATGAAACATGCATTGAGTGGGACGAGTGACACTATTGTTTAAATATTAGTTTTTGATAAGAAATCCAGTGACATTAATTCAACTCTAAACAAGAAGCAGTTTTATTTCTATTTGAACTTTTAGACAAAAAGTATAAGCCATATTGCAATAATAATAATCTAATCTATGATTCCTGACAAATGTTGATTAAATAGATTAAAAGGCTGCTTAATGGATGATGCTTTTCAAGTTTACCAAGAAAAAGTCCTGTTGTCGTTAAGGAAATTAGACAAGCCCTTTAATGTGGGTTGAAAAGCAAAAAAAAAAAAGATATAGTGATAAGAGCATCACCAAAAGGTCTCCTCTGAGATTTATCTGATAAAGTGGGGTCTTCCATGATCATGAAGTTGGGGTTTTTGGGCTGAAGTTTCCAGGCACCAAGTAAAGTAAAGTAAAGTTTGACACCAAGTAAATTAAATAATTAGCGTTCAAGACTTTTTTTTAACACTGTGACTCTAAGAGCTGTTTAATGCTGTAGTAAATGTAATAATAAAACATATAAATAAGGTTAGCATCATATTTAAGTCTGGCTCTGAAGCACTAGAGCCATATTAAATAAAAAATAAATAACAATGAAATGACTGCCAGCTCAAGTCCTTTAAGAAGGTGAGAGGCCTTTTGTGTAGAGTTCACCAACTGTTCCCGAAACTGAGGAAAGTAGTAAAGAAGTGGTTGGAGATTGCATGAATACACCACTGACTATTTAGTTTGCAACTTTCACGTTCTGCTGCGTGACCCAGTAACCTGGATCTGTGCAGGTTCCATGTTAGAAGTCAGCTCAACGTCTCAGACAAATGTTACACAACCCACTTTTACTAAAAGAGCTGAAGATTAGTGTGTAGTGGTTGGTTTGGTTTTGTCATTACAGGTTTTAGACTCACATGCGTTGACTAAACCTGATCACAAACCTAAACAATACTTTCTTTTACCCTCAGTTATACTCTTCTTCTTGTGTTGTGTGAAGCTAATGTTAGCTACGACTTACTGTATCGTCCTCCTACGCAGTGGAAATACATTGTTTGCAGGAACATGTAATAACTTTACCATAAATGCCATCAATGATTTACTTCTTGGCATTTATGGGAAAGATTCAATTGAGAAAAAGGCAGTGATACAGACCAGATCATGTTCTGAAATACAAGTTTCATTTTAAAGCCCTGAGAGCCTCATGTTCCAAACAATATAACGTCTAATATTTGACAAAGTGGAGCAGATATTGATGGTGAGTGATAAGCCGGATTTAGAAAGTGTATCAGGTCATTCGCTGCGTTTGAGGGATGTCGTCAGAAAGTCAGACACATCGAGTAAGACTGCATCCAATAATCTATAAATACACCCCACACAAGACCAATAACATATAAACAATCTGTTTGTGTGTCAACAGCTCTTTGGACCAATCCATAATGTTAGAGCAGCTTTAATTTGTTTATAGGTTAATTAAGACTAAGAAGAGAGGAAAAAAAGTGAATACCAACTTTCTGCATAAGTTTTAAAAATAAAGATTACACATTACAGTAATAACCTAATATCTCAGTCACATCTTAAATCTGATCTCAAATATTGTGACAGTGCAAAAAGCAGATGGGAAGTACACGCCACGTCATGGCTTTGTGGTTAAACCCTGAAATCTAGCATCTGTTCCAGTTTGTGTCACCAAAAGCATGTATATGTATTTTCCCAGAGTATTTATCTACGTCTGTATCGTATTTGACTAATAATGCAGATGCAGTCCTTTGATTTATTCGAGATTTGAAAGGTTTCTTGTGGTCACTCACTGATCAAGGGCTTTGTAGTAGAGATCCAGGTCTTTAATAACCAGTTCCGTGGTTCTCATGATGATCATCTTGTTTTTGTAGCGTTCGTCAGCTTTGTCGTACTGGTCTTCACGCAGCTCTTTTCTGTCAAAAAATATATGCATCAGTAGAACATTTTATAATAAGAGCTATATTCAGATTCAGTTTCAAACATGTTTACTGATATACTATTGGAAGAGTAACCTGTAGTGAAGAATCTCCTCCTCAAAGCCTTTCTGACGACCAAGTGCAATGCTGCGGTTCTTCTTCAGATCTTCCAGCTTGCGCTCGGTTTCACGGCGCTCCCTGAAAAACACAGAGGTGAGGTTAAAAGGCACAACATAATGATGCAGTGTGATGATGCGTGTCCTTACTGCCGCAGCTGCAGGACTTGCATGTTGCCCACGTCTTTCATAAGAGCCTCATGTTTAGCCTCAACCTCCTTCAACTCTTCGACGCGCTTTCTCAACGTCAGATTGTCCTGCAGCCAGCGCTCCTGGACCTAAACAAGTCAAAACACCGTCACAGTATTACCTACTTAGTGTTCATTTGTACTAACATTAAAAGATATCTGATTACTTTTTGAGTGTCTATGTCCTGACGGATGTTCCCCATTTCTTTATTGATTTTCTCTTTGTGTTTGTCTGCTTCATGGAGCTGTTGGCTGGTTTCTTGGAGCTCCGCTTCTTTTTGCTGCAACGAACAGTATCTGATTGTTATCACATTAAACAAATCATTTTTAGAAAGACACAATAAAAGATAGCTTATCATAATTACCTCAGTTACATTGGATATAAAACATCTTAGTTTATAGTTTATCATAAAATGTTAAAGTAATGCAAACCTCTTTGTACTCGTCCTTTCCATCCTCAACATATTTGCTGATATCTCGTTCCAAAGCGCCAATCACCTTCACTCTCTCTTTTATAGCATTTATCTAAAAGCAAAAACAGAATTTAAAGATCTAAAATTGAAATACTGCAAAATGACCCTTTGCTACTATTTTTTATCCACCTTCTCTTGTTCTTCCTCTTGTTTCTGCTTCTTACGCTCCACAACCTCCTGCTTTTCCTGCTGCAGTTTGTCCAGAGCAGCTGACAACGGAGAGAGCTGCTCCTTAGCCTCCTGAATGGATAGAAATACAGACAAATTATACACTCACTTACTGACAATATGTATTTATGTTAAGTTTTAATATAGTCTTTGTCATTTTGTAAGCATTGCTAATACTGGCGAACACGTCTGATTCAAGAACAGATCCAGATAATATAAGCATACCTTGATTTCTCTGGTCAAAGCCTTTATCTCAGCAGTAAACTCGACACACTGCTCCTCCAGCTGCTTTTGCTTCTGCATGTCACTGCTCAGCTGCAGCTTCTCTGCTTTTGTTTCATTAGCTGCACTCTTCAGCCTCTGGATCTCCTCCTGCTGGTCCTGGATCAACTTCCTTTTCAGCTCCATCTTACTGGAAGCTGCAACCAGGAAAACAAATAGAGGTACAACATAGAAGAGCAGAAGAGAGTGACTGCAGACTTTTAGATGAGGTGTGTGACGTTCTCACTGGTGTCCAGCTTGTGTTGAGTCTCCTGTTTCTCCTGACTGACTTGTTGGATGGTCCTGGACAAGTCTACTCCCTGGAGTTTGGCCGTCTGCTGAGCTATCTTCCTCTCAACATCTTTAAGGTCCATCTGGAGCAAGAAACAAAAGGTCAACACATGATGGATAGTAATTGGGAAGACCAAGTAATAATATAACAAGATATAAACACTCTTGCTTTGTTTTGCTTTTAATATTATTAGAGAAAGGCCTTAAAACAGAGTCAAGGACACATTTAATTAAGAAAAAGTAGTGGAAGGGAACAACATTAAAGCTACTAAAAAGTAAGTAATAAGACTAGATTAGATGAACTATTAATAGCTTAGAAGAGAGCATAAGTGAGAGTGACAGGTTGGGTTTTCTTCAGTCAGGAAGATTTATTATTTACTCTATGAAATCCCAGAACACTATAAGCCAAGGTTAATATGGACGCTGTATCCCAATTGTATGTCTTTATTGAGAAGCAGGCACAAAAACCAGAGCTGTTAAGTTAGGGGCAGAGAAAATTAAACTACCAAGTATCTGTCCATGAGGGAAATGTCCTGCAGACAGGCCTTGGCCGTCTCCTCCTCCGACATCAAGGTTCCCAGCTGAGTTTCTTGCTGCTCCACGTCACCCTTCAGCCTCTCGATCTCTCTGTTCACCGTTTGCAGCCGGTTTTTTAACTCAGGCAGCTCCTTCTCCTGAAGCCGTACAATAGACTCTCTGGTGGATGCAGGAGACATTCCCTTATTTGATTTTTTAAAAGAAAGAGCTTTTAAACTCCAAGATGAGCAAGGCATAAATAAGACGTGGGTTTAGCCCCATCTAGTGGACACACCATCACATTTTACAGTGTTTAAACTTACCCACACATGCAACTTACCTACTGTTTTCTTTAAATTTCCTGGTATTTTCAGAGTATTCCTAAACAATAATGCTTTTTTGTTTCTCTCACACACAGTTAAGTGCCTCCTGCTGCAGTTCTTTTACCTGACAGGTCTGAGAGCCATCATCTCCTCCTTCTTCTTCTCCTTCTTCTTCAGATCCTGCTCAGTGTTTTTCAGTTTGTCTGGCACCAGCCGTAGCTTTGACTGCATGTCACTGATGACTTCCTGCAGGTCAGACTCTGAAGGGAAGGTGCGCTGGCAGACGGGGCAGCAGGGCTCTCTCTCCTCCGTCAGCTGACTGATGAACTGGGTGTACACAGCTGTGGCTCCAGCCAACATGGCTACACAAAGTCACAATTAATAAATAATGGTATTTTAATGCCCAGTCAAAGTTTATCCAGGGCTTTTTCTTGCCAAGTTCTGTTTTTTTCACAAATGGGTGAGGTTACGATTACACTAATTACTTTATATACCTCTTTGTTTTGAGATCTTCTCCAAATCTTCCTGTACTTTCCCCAGGTCTTGCTCCAGATCCTGACTGCCACAGACTTCGAAAAACTTCTCTTCATCGCCGGATAACTGTTGCTCTTTCTTTCTCAGCTCTGCAGCAATGTGGCTCTTATTCTGCTCGCTTGAAGCTAAATCCTTACTGAAGAGCACAAACATTGCTCATTAAACAAAATCAAATAATTACCTTACAATTTCCAATGTTGTGACTAACTTTAGTTTAGCCAGCCTGTCCCTGGTGCTGTTGATCTCTTTGGATTTGGCGTAGATCCAGTCCTCCAGCTCTCTCTTGTTGGGAAAGTGTCCCAGCAGCGACACCAGATCTTCACTGTGACGAGACTTGATTTTACGAACCTGCTCCTCCTTCTCTGTCTGCAGATACAAGACTTTTTTTTTTAATGTTGTCTCTTATTAAAACACTACATCTTGTAATCCTTGATCTAACGACTGCGACAACCGCCCTCTAGTGCCCCTTCAGTGCATTACACACATTACCTTGTCCTTCTTGAGCATCTCCATCTGCGTGCGAGCTGTAGTGTGAGTGTTGAGTGTCTCCATCTCCTGATCTAACCGTCTCTGAGCGCGGTCCAGCTCGGCCTTTTCTCTCTGAAGCTCCAAAACTTCAGCCTTCAGCTCGTCCACATTGGAGTTCTGCAGTGCACTTTGTAACTCTCGCTCCTAAAGACACATTCATGTAACCGTGAGAAACAATGTACTTATTTTTGACGAGGAAGTTAAGTTTTTGCGCTCACTGCTTTGGCGAGTTCCCTCTCCAGTTCCTGCAGGCGGCTTGACGAGCCCTCCAGCCTCTGCAGGTCTCCTCTAATGTTCCTTAGCTCTTGCTGTTTCTTTCCCTGTAGGTCTCTCTTCAGCTCCACAGTCCTCTCAAGGCCAGTCTTTTTATCCCTCATTTCATCAATGGACTGTTGCTTCTGCTGCTCCTTTTCCTGCAGGTCTGCCTGTGTGGAGGAACAAAAGGTGTAATTAAAATGAGAAAATGATGCACCGAGGACATCTTACTCTCAGCACAATGACTGGTTGCACAGATGATAAAATACAATTAACACATTTAATTAGTCAAGAATAATTTCAAATGAATTAAGATGTTTAGAAGCAAATCTTAATTATGAGCTAGAGTTGTTGAATCAAAGACTTATTTTAACACATAAAATGCAATCTGGAACCGTGTCACTGGATTTAAATGAAACAGAGTGATGCAAGAAGCGAAACATTACTCGCACTGTGTCACTAGCTTCCCACAGTGTAGTCTCTAATCACAAAGATTTATGACCGCATTAAATTCTTTGGTACCTAATGAATTGCTACCAAACACATTACAACTGTGATACACTTAATTAACTATTTTGAAAGCACTCAGCCTGGAGTCATTGCAATTCAGAGCATTGTTTCTTACCAAAATGTTACTCAGACTCTGCTTCTCTTGCTCCAGTCTCTGAGTAACCTGACGATGAAAACTCTCCAGTTGAAGTTTAGTGAAAGGGGTTCGGTCGTAACCCTCCAGCTCCAAAAACGACGACAGTGAGCGGACCTGAAGAGAAACACACAAAAAAAGATGATAAATTTCAGTTATTTGCTGACTAATATGTATGTTTTTTTTTTACTCTTCCTTCACCTGAGAATCACGGTTCTTTATGTTTTGGGAGTGACGGTCGGCCTCCAGCTGAAGACGACCTGAAAAATGACAACATCTGGGATTTTTAGCATTTCATAGTTTTAATAAAATGTACTTTACCTATAAACTGTTCAAGTGTAGTGTTTCCCTGACATACAGGCCCCAGAGCAGTGCGAGTGTACCTTGTTCCACCAAGAGATCAGCTTTGACTCGGTTAAGTCTCTGACACTCTCTGCCCGCTCGCTCCAGCTCCTTCTGGCATTCCGTGAGCCGTTTCTCCTTCTCCCTCACCGTCCTCTGGTGGTTCTGATAAAGGTCCTGCAGCTGTTCGTCTGAGCCTTGAAACACCTGCAGCATTTACAGTTCACCGATTTAATGTGGATCTCAAAATGAGTCCAGGTTTATACAGAGAGACAGAGAGAGGAGTTCAAGTACGATCAGGGTTTTTCGGTACAAAAGGCTCTGATAAAATGAATCCTTGCGCAGTAGAAATCCTCTTTATTCCAAAACTATAGCCCTCTGAAACTATGTTGAGGTGAATGTATTTAAAACAGTTACATATTGCTTGTGTTTCACCATTTTATTGCTTTGTCTATTGGTCATCTCACAGAGGAAAGACAAATCCAGCAAAAGTATATGTCAGAAGCAAGAATAAACCCAACTAATGAGCACTTATAATAAAAGTGGGAACATTACTCTGAAAATATTGCACATTATTACCTCAAAATTAGTGTTTTTAGAACTATAGCTTAGTCTTGGTCTTGAGACTGGTTTTAACATAAGGCTAAAAGTCTTTTTTAAATCTTGTCTTGACCCTCAGGTGGTATCTCTTCCCATGTTTCATTCACTGGACTTAAAGCAACAACATACGTGACTTTTTATGAAGTCGGTGCTCAAAGTTACACTATAGCATATCTGTCAAAAAACATCTACACATTGTACTGAATTTAAAGCAGTTATTTAAATATATTTTATGCTCTACATTTAGCGGTAAAAAGTTATATAGTGTCCATACCTAAATTCATAAAAGTCAGGTTAAGTTCAAGACGTGTTTATTGAAGAACTGCAGCTTTTTCTGCTGAAATACATTTGTACTTCCTGTGCCTTAAAGCAAAGCAAGAAATGAATGATAACTAATGATTTTCTTCAGTTTTCAATCACACATGTCCGATAAACAAACTTACTCTACTACAAACAAGTCTGGCAAGCTCCAAACAGATGGAGCGGAAGAGATTTCAGGGCCCTTTGAAGCAGTGAGCAGAAACATCCAGCCGTCGTAAAAGACACTGATATGAGTACAGCCAAGTGATGAACAGGCTTGTCATTACAGAGTTACAACAGACTCATTCACCATCTGCTGTCGTTCTATTAGTTTGCCACTTAGGGCAATGGCACATGGTAGAGAGTGGAGTCTGGAGTACCATTAGGCAGGTGTTTAGCTAAATAAACCCAGACATAAGACAACATAGGCATTTTTTACCTTTTTTTAAACCACAAAATTGTCATTCCTACTTGTCTATTTAATGTTATCTTTCATTCCTCTGTCAGATTCCCCTAAAGTGATGTACCTTGAGAGTGTGCTTACATCATTTTGCTTCCCAGTACTAATTAAATTTTGCATTATGACACTCTCTACTCAAATAATTGCACTGAATTATCGGTTGTTTGTTTGCATAAAATATGAATGAAGTGTTATCCTGGCACCTGTTCCATGGTCTCCTCCAGCTCCCTGTTGTCATCCTCCATCTGCTTCTTTCTGCTTTCCAAGGCCTTAATGTCATTGTCCAGCTTCATCACTTTCCCTAGTTTCATATCGATATCTGTCAGGCGATTCTGTGGAGTAAAAAAAAAACTGTTTAGTAATAGTTATGCGCTTAAAGCCAATCTCCTGAACTGTTTTCTCAGATCTAATTACATTTTACAGAAATAATACATCTTTAATATTTAAATTTCTGCCCAGACGCCTGCTTTTAAACTACGGCATGACGTGGGGAACCCTCAAACACATGTTTTCTTGACATTTCAGGACAACACAGCATTTATTTGTGGGCCTCACTTTTAATTATTTTGACTATGCCTCTCTGCTTTGGTTTAAACTCCACTCAACAAACTACAGCAGCCTCAGAGGGTCAAAACTCAAAAACACACTTACACACAAACAAGAGGCCAAAACACAACAAACAAACAACATTTTTCCAGGATTATATTTCATTTTTAGGTTTTTGAAACTTAAATATATATGTGTGAATTTACCATCACTGATAGAAATGTTGTTTACTTTTGATGACAAATATGTTATTATTTATTATATTACTAGAATATGGTGAGGTTTTGTTGTTTTATTGGTTGGTTTATTGTGGGGCAGCTGGTTTGCCTGCAGGAGGACAATGCTGAGCAGACGTCCAATTCGGGCGCTAATGCTGTGTAACGTATTGCATGATTGCAGAGGGTCAGAGGCTTCTGTCAGACATTGCTATAAATCAAATGTTTTTTGAGAAGAAAGGGATGTGACCAAAGTCTTTTCCCAGCAGTTCTTTCACAGCAGAAAACATAACCAGAATCATATTGTGCACTACTGTTGTACCTCGAGAGGATCAATCTGACTCTCGATCTTCTGAATGCTATCTTTTGAGGCCATCAGCTGAGCTTCCTTTGTGGCCACAGTCTCTCGAATCTGCTGAGCCTTCTCTTTGTTCTGCTTCAGGTAACGCAGCTCCACCTGGCAATCTTTGACCGTCTGGGTTTGTTTAAGACGCTGCTGACGCATTGTATCCAAAGCTTTTATATACCTGCCACAAAGAGGAAAGACTTAGTAAACAGTTAACAATTTGACATTTGATAAATAAATACACACTGAGTGAAGATTTGTGGGACGTACTTAGTTGCAGCAAATATGGAGTCAAACTTCTCTTTAAGTGCTTTGCCCTCACTCAGAGGCCAGTTAGACTCTTCTTGATGGCAGAAGATGACATGGTTTAGTACTGGTTTGGATACACCCAGAGCTGAAATCATCTCCCGGTCCAGCTCACCACACTTGGACGACAAACTCACCTTCTCACCGTCCCTAGATAAGAAATAATCATTAAACTAAATCTGAATGTTCAAGGGCACTTTGGAAGAAGTAATTTTAGGATGAACTTTCAATAACAAATAATTCACGTCTTACTTTATTCTGGTGATGACCTGCTCTAAGCTTTTAAAGGAGTAGTTTTTTGCCTTTTGGGTACAGGACATGGATCGATGAATGGTCACTTTGTCTCCATTGACATCAGAGAATAAAAGGCGAATTTGTGCTCTTACGTCTGTCTCATGGGCATCCTGTAACAACATAACCTCACTTTAACACACACAAGGTCTTAAAAAGGACTAAAGGGTGCATTATATCATAACAAATTGGGCTTAAGCAAGGGGCAAAGTCTTTTTGGAGTTTGGTGAAAAGAAGTTTTGAATGCTAATGAACTTTGCTGTAGGTTGGGTTTCCAGCTTATCAGTATTATGGGACTTTAAGGAGTATACATACAATACTTTTAAACATGATTTATTTATACTTAATATGAAACAACACAACCTGATACAGTTAAGTGAACGCACCTTTGGATCATGAACGAAAGCACCTCCTTTCGAACCCGGGGGAAGTTCACCCGATGTTGCATATTTTAGGCATTCAATAATGGTCTAAAAGCATAGAAAAGGCATCAATATTCAAAGCTTACAGACAATTTCCTCTGCAAACAGAATACATTATAAATACACATAGAAACGCTTGTTTGTTCGGTCTCCGTCACGCTTTAGTGTCAATCTTTGACCTTATTCAAACGTTTCCTTACTGTTTTTCCTGCTCCATTGGGTCCAACCAGTACAGTCAGTGGACTGAAAAAAGAGATGACTTGTTTGTCTTTATCTTCAATCCCAAAGCTCCTCACCCCCAGGATGCTCATCTTGTCTATTTTCGACATGTTTGTTTTCTGAAGGAAACACTGTGAGAAACAGAAATGGTAAATTAACTTTCAGCAGCAGGCAGCAGCAATAAACCCAGGACAGGATGTGCCAAAACAATTCACTAGTTGATTAACATTTAGGTAGAGAAACCTATTATTGCTTACTAAATGGAAAAGTCACCTTAAAACACAATCAAAAAAGCAAGCATGATTATAACTGTGATTATGTTTGTCTGACTGAAAACAATTACATGAAAAACTTTTTTTAAGTCAGTGAATCACAAATCCATTCATGATTACAACAAAAGAGTAAAAAAGACAAAGTAAGCAAAACATGAGCACACAATAAACCACATAAAATAATAAAAAAAAATGGCAGTTATAGTAAAATTATGACTTTTTACCATATTGATAACATTTGGTCGTTGCTGTCGGCCTGTTTTCTATCTGCTAGCAACCAAACAAACCTGTTGGTATTAATCTTACTCTCAGTGAAAGTAGGAAGCAAGGAAATGTATGCAGACATGACAAATCTTTTGCGTCACTTTGAGTTAGTAAATCTAAGTTTTGATGCAGTTTGCATGACCCACTGGGAATACTTTTAAGAGCTAGCAGTTCACCATTCATTACAAGCAAACATTTTTGCGAGAAAGAAGAAGACAGCAAGAAAAAAGAAGGCTACTTGTGAATTTCATCGGCTAACACTAGTAGCTAACATCAAGTTTGGTTTCGTGCTAAGAAAAAGAATCCAGGTTTGTTAAAGTCATCGTAAAGATCGTATTAAAACACTGCTCCTGTCTGAACCTTTAAGTCATTCAATCTGAGGTGTACAGACAAAATATGACCCGTTAGAGCTCACCCCACAGTGTTGACAATGTGCAGCTCAGGCTCGTGCGTGAAACAAGCCTTACTGTTTTCCCGCGACGTGACGTTCATGACGTCACCGCGACACTTCCGGGTCAGCTGAGGTCAGCAGCAGCAGCAGCAGAAGAAGAAGAAGAAGAAGAAGAAGAAGAAGAAGAAGAAGATAGCAAGGGAACGTTTTAAACTTAATCATGATATTTCTGTATAAATATATACATTTCTTCCTTTATTTTGAGAATACTGGTAGTGGATTACATTATGGTGCTGCCAACAAACTTTTTAATTAATGATAAATATTAGTCATATAATAAACCAAGGACAGCTTTATTTGTGAATAGCCTACTGTATTTCCAAATGTAATATCCATCCCAAACATCTGGGTGACGTTAGTGTTGTTACCACAAGAGGACAGTGTTTCTCTACAGAAACCCACTTCACCCTTAAATCAGGTGACTCACTCCACACATCATCTCCTTCCATCTGGAGAATATTGTATGAATGAATGAATGAATGCATTTGAATTTCATATGAAAAAATATGTTGTAGGCTATTACAAAAGAAAATAATGTCTGATGAACCTTTGAATGATGAACCTTTGAGATTTGGTTGATTATTCATTTTTACAAATCCAAATAAGTACAGTTTGGAGTTAGATGGGAGTTGGCTGTTTCTAAGAAAAAATGTGTGTGTGCAGGAGTGTGTGTGTGTGCAGGAGTGGGTGTTTGGAGCCGGAGAGAACAGGCTAATTGGGATGAAGGGACAGAAGTTATTCAGAGCATGTGTTTGAGGTTGAAGAACAGTTTGCGGACGTCCACGGGGACCTGCAGGCCTGGTGTTAACTACCTGCAGCCATCTCCCTAAAAACCAGCTAACATCATCTCTCTGACTTCTCCTCTGCTCCTCTCTCTCCTCACTGCCGCACACACTCCCACAAACTGCCTTTTGCTTACAGCCCACTGGTTCAGTCTGTCTGCGTTATCAGCACTCTGACTCATTGTGCCTGAGTCTGTCCAGCTCATGGCCCTCTTTCTATTTCCAGCTCGTCCTGACATGAAGGAGTCATGACATTGTGTATTTTATTGGACTACTGGAGCTGTATGGAGATGTATAGGGCTATCTGTTTAATGATATTGCCTACATACAGAAGTGTCAAAGTCACACTCTCAATGTCACCTTCTTGGACCATTTTTCAGCTGCTATAGTTTTGTCTAAAATTGTCTAAAACTGTAATCTTATATAGAATAGCATTTAGTATCAGTATATTAGAGATATCATCATCCAACTACTTTAATTAGGTTTCTTTCCATTGCTAACTAGCTGCAGGAGTGGCCCCTTAAGTTCGCGGGCCCTATGCTAGTATGGTATGGTATTCAGAGTTAGCAGCAACCTGTTAGCTTAGCATTTTGGGCCTTAGTTTGCTGCTGCTTGTCTTCATCTTGAGGCAAATCATTGGTTACACTTCATGAATTCTTTAGCGCGTGTGATGGCTGACTGTGACAAGTTTGGAGCTGTGTAAATCTTGTAAAACAGGAAAGAATGAGGAACAGAAGTGACTCAGGTTTATGGATTTTATTCTTGGTGCATGAGTACAGTAACAGTGTGAATATAGTATAGGTGGCTATTACAATAACCTGCACTGGGGCCAATCATGAACACGAATGACTCAACTCTACTCACTCTTCTATACTATGTTACATCTCATGACAAGTTAGTAAAAAGAGGCTGCCCATGCAAGTTTTTAGGTGATATCTTTCAAATTTAAACCATTGCATCTTCATGTTTCGTATTTTAAAGCAACCCTGTGTAACGTTTAGCCAGTAGAGGGCGCACATTCCTCTACAAACTCATTATATGAACAATTTGATTGTCAAAGCCAGAGAGTTTGGAAGAAAAACAACATTTTCTGAAATGGTAGGGTCATTTTAGTGTATTTTGTACAAATACGACTCTGCTAGGGTCCAGCGTATTGGCCTTTTTCTGCACCCTCATCCTTCATCTAATCTCTTGTGATGATTAAATTGAATAAATAATCATTAGAATATATATATTTTTTGTGCTAAAAGTTGTGTGGTGCTACTGGGTAAAAGTTAGGCAGGGCTGCTTTAAAATACAATAATACAATAAGACATAAACTGATGGAAATGTCTAAAATGGTAAATCAGCACACAGAGAAAAAGCTCTTCATAAATGACATTTTCTGATCTGACAGACTTACCTTTCACTGAACTGTCTATTTTCGGACATTTATAAACTCCTTTCACTGGAAATGCGGGCCAAGTCAATATTTTATTTAATCCTAAGGGACTGTTTGGACGGCAAATGGGCATCAGCGCCACTCACGCACCAGAGAGCCTCGGTGAGATTCTAGAAAGCTAAAGTAAAGAAGTGGAGCTGGAAAAGCTCTACGGACTGACTCTGCACCAGAGCTCGACTGTGCTCCAATGGTTTTGTGAAGGATTGAAATGATCCTCTTCACAGTAAACTCTATAGATTTTATTGCGTAACTGAAAATCATCTTTGAAATTGATTGGTATCATTTGAAGGAAATGTTATAAACAATTTAATTCTGTTCAGAAATGGCTGGAGATCGGTGCCTCTGTGGAGAGTGATCCATTTTGGCAAGTGGCTCTAAGATCTGTTTGAGACAAAAATAGCGACTGATTGAGTTCTGAGTAGCCTCATTTCCTTCTCACCTCCACAATGGCTGATAGAAAGTGGCTCGTCCTCTTGTTGCTACCTTCAGCTTTGCTTTTTCTAGAAATCCAATCAATTCCAGGTAACATTATGATCCTGACAACTGTGGAAAATGGAAAAAAGTACGTTCTCGCCCCAATTACCTGAGTTAGAATTTAGTACATTTAAAGACATATTGTTTTAGCAACTCTCAATGAATATTTACATTTACTTGTTACAAACTGAATCACACAAAACACATTTCTGTCATTTTGCTGCAGGTATGAGCTCTGACAGCAGACCCTGAATACAATTGATTATTATTGTCCTTTGTCCATAAATTCTCGGTAAAACTGCAAACAAGACCAAGACAACACACAATTATTTGAATTCTGAGTTATATACAGAGATATTTCTGTTCCTGTGTCTATTCCTTTTCTCTCCGGTGATCAGCATTGTGCAGGTCAAAGGTCACTGAAAAGTAAGATGCAACTGATTATTTTAATGTTAGACTCAGTTTTCTGTGATGAGGGTCATATCACACAAACAGTGACAGAATCAGGTAACATTATATTATTTCTGGGACACGTTTTATTTTGTGATAGTTCTGTACCTAATCATTCTTTTATATCAAAGAAAACAGTGTTGTGGATTTGAGATGAATTTCCAGGAGCAATAACAACAAAGTTCATCTTGATGCAATTATTGAGTTATAACCCATCTCAGAAACAATGTTTAAATCCCTTTTAATTGTGGATAGTATGGTTGGACAAGTTATGGGAACTTTACTTTTTATTTTTGGTCAAAATACTCATACAAAACTGTTCTACAACCCCACACATTCGATGTTTATTCTAGTGGTATATCAGTTACATTGGATTTTAGTATTCTTTTTATATTCTCTTATTATATTTATTAAATGGACATCAGTTCCAACTCAATGCTATGTTTTTGTAAGGTCCACTCAGTTCAGTTTGTTCACATAGACTTCTACAAAGGTCGGGTCAAATGCTCTTAACAGTTATCTTAATGGTTTTGAAATAATAACATCTCATCCACTTCAACTTAAGGATTTTATTCACTGTACTTCAGAGATGCCCTTCGCTTCCACTTAAGGTCAAATCCATAAACTGACAAATTGAATGGCTTGGTTTAAGCATCATTGTCCATGTGTCTGCATGACAATTACTCAGGCCATATTAAAGCCCTGATTATCAGAGGAAAGTGGAGAGGCTGCTATGCCTTTGGGGGTGCTTCCACTCGCACTGACTTTGTAATCACAAAGACAAGTGGACGCTATTGATTTTGTAACCAGCAATTATGAGAGTGGATCCGGTGAGTGAGAGCTCAGATGATAACAAGCACAATGAAGAAAAAGATCATTAGGGTATAATTACGGTTTTAATGGTAATAATGAGGTGTCCTTTGTCCGTTCTGTGTCCCTGTTTGTCCGTTTGTCAAGTCACTGTGGATTTATATTTATATGTAATGCAAACATTTTATAAAATCCGTATAGTCAGCATGACGGTCCTTTTTCTAATGCCTGGTATCACAGCTGCAACTTGATAATGAAGGCTGTATTTGATTTGAAGTGTTGTAATTAAAAATATTTGCCTGTCAATAGACCATTGTTTATGGAGGAGACAACAGACAATCCAGATGTCAGCCCGCTGTTCTGAGAAATCTGTGCAAAATGATGTCTGAAGGTAGTAAATGTCACCATACGCATTGATGCTACTTCTGTTTGCTCTTTTTATCGTCAGTTTGTGTAAAAATATTATCTCTGGCCATAAAAGTATAGCTTCCTGAGAGATACATACTATATATACTAATGACAAAAGGCTATTAGAGCAATTATGTTTATCTACTCACTGTGGTCATAATACTATATCCACAAAGCTATATCAGTTACTCAGCTGTTAATATAAAGGTTAGACATGGAAATTTAGGCTGAATTTAGCACAACTACTCCATTCCTGCAGCAACAGTGTGCAAAACAAGCTACTTCATCTGTCATCTGTAAAACTGCCTATGACTGACACAGCTTTATTCATATTCATTCAGTAATTTGCTTATGATAATCTAGCGAGTGCAGCCAAAGCCTAAAATCAAATGTAATTTTAACAGAAATAACTATAATGAGCACGAATTGATGAGCGCAACTGTTTCCGTTTCGTGAGTTTGACTGCGGCTAATGCTCACGGGAGGAAGAGTTGGACCGCTGCAGATGGAGATAGCACCAGTTTAAACATAGCCTCACGCAGAGACCGAGACGTGGATTAGGAACATGAGCGGGGCTGGAAACAGGAGATAAATGAACCTGGTGTTCCTTCGGTGCGGTGGTCTCAGCGGGTGGACAGCTGGACTTCAACAACAAAGACACAGATGCGCAACGCACGACAGAGACAGAAAAAGAGACGAGGAGAGGAAGACAGACACTAAGAACTGAACTGAAGAAGATTAAAAGCTTGGGTTTTTAAATGTTTGTTTACATTAGTGCAAAGAATTCTCCACTTTCCTTATAATCTACTGACAAAAGGAGTGATGAGAGATGATTTAGCAACAACAATGCTAAATTCTTTTTAAAAAAACGCTTGTGTAAACATCCCAACGGTATTTTTAACATCCGTGGTGCTTTAGAAATTACAATTAACATCTGACTCACTAATGAGTGCCCTCTCTTTGAGATTTAGGTGTAAAAGTAAAACTAAAAATGACTGGGTAGTGGAGAAGAACAACACATGACTTCATTCACTGTGCCATTATTTAATTAACAGAAATGAAGCCAAATTTGATTAAAAAAATAAAGTGGACAAAACAGAATACCTCTCATATTTAATAACTTGAAGACCCCCTTGAGCAGCAATAACTTATCAGTCTTTAACATTGTTGTGGAAGGATTTCTAGTTTTTACTTTATTTTCTTGGAATTATACACAGTTCTTCAAAGTGATTCAGTCTGGATTTTGAACAGGGCCATTTAGAAACTTGTATTATTATTTTTTTCTGCTATTCTGATGTTAATTAGCTCCAGTGCTCTGTGTATTTTCCTTTTACATTAAGGCTGGGCAGATTCTTCTTGTACAGTGGAAGCTGTCTGACGTGTGAGTAAATGAAAATGAGGATCTGAGTCATCCCTAATTATGAAAAAGCCTGCTGTGTTTTCAAGATTTTGAACTGGAATCAATACAAACACGAAATCTTCAAAGAGTATGAAAATGTAACTCCCCGGTGGGACATGCCCAGAACACCTCCCCAGGAAGGCGTCCAGGAAGCCTCCAGAACAGATGCCTGATCCACCTCAGCTGGCTCCTCTCGATGCGGAGGAGCAGTTCCAAGTTCCTCCCAAGAAAGCGTCAGCCGCCTGTTTCCAGGATCTTGTAACAACGGTCATGACCCACGGCCCATGACCAAAGGTGAGAGTAGGAAGATCGACTGATAAATCGAGAGCTTCACCTCAGACTCAGCTCCTTCTTTACCACAACAACAGACCGGTACATCGACAGCATCCCTGCAGAAGTCAAGAACAAGACCCCAGGATTAACTCCTCCACTTGAGGCAGGAACTCTCCTCCAACATGGCCTCAGACTTGGAGGTGCTGATTCACATCCGAGCTGCTTTAGACTCTAGGGTCTCAATCCGATCCTAATAATTATCATCTATATAAGTATTACAATCTTATTTGATCCAAGCTGCTGAAAGGCTTGAATTGCCTTTGAAAGTACTGTGTAAGTGCTTCAAATTGATCTCAGAGCGGCTATGAAAGGTTTTAGACAGGACACAAACTGACAATCACATGATGCTTTAGAGTTAAATCTGTGTGGCCTGGATTGTGTTTGGATCATTGAAAGTTAACACCTGTCAAAACTATGACAAAAATATGAAATTCTTGATCTGATTTGATGCGACTTGCGTTGTGTAAAAGGTCATACACCTATCAGACCGGTGTCACATGTGAGTGAAAAACTGGAATTGGTTTACAGTCTGAACGTAGCCTCTGTGACCTTCGGGGAATTTCAAAAATCAACCGAATTACATTAGAGTTATTGCTGTGTGGCTTTCTTTGATTGTTTTTTTTTGACTGGCAACAACAGAAATGTCTTTTAGCATGCTTTAGTGAGCAGGGATATAGATGTATTGAACAGTTCTTTCAAGGTGTCTGGCTGAAAACTCTCACCGTATACACCGTTCCCTCCATTTTATCTCTGTCACAAGCTGGATGCCTCACTTCTGATAGAATTTGTATGATGAAGAGTGAGCTGGTGCGTGAAATCAGCGAAGGTAAAGTTGCCAAGTGTGTTCACCCAAGACAGCCAGCTCGAGAGGGAGCAATTATTCTGAACAAGAGAGGTGACTGTGCGCTCTGCTCTGGCTGTCACTGATATCAAGCATCCTTCTATTTTGTGTTTGGGTTCATTGCATTATGAAATTAATGGTAATTTATTTTTTGGTCCATAGCATGTGCCTGAGCTCCACTGTTAATAAATAATAAAGGCCTGAATGCATCAGATTGAGTTAGACATCTTTTTGTATTGTTATTTTAGATGAACAGCCTTTTATCCATCTCATGTGCTAGAAAACGTGATCAGATCAAGTATTAGTTTGTAGTTTGGAGACTTGAGGCAGTGGAGCAACAGACACACAGCAGGAAGGATGCTGTGCTGAACAACATGGACCATCCCCTGCATTGGGCTCCAGCCAGTGATCGTCTAGCTCGTAACCCTCGTTTCTACAGCTCATGAGCACCTACTCAAGCCCTGGAAACAAACCCTGTGGCAGCGGGTCAGACGAGTTTATAACATGAATGTGCTTCTCCTGCAGTAGCTCTTGGTTTAGCATCTCTTTAAATGTCCATTTTTCAAAACAGACTGTTGCAAATGTCAATCTGAGGTGATTGTACACTTTGAAAACAAGGTTGGTCGTTCCATTTTGTTAAGAAATAAAAATTCAAACAGCTGCGAATAATGACAAAATCCCAGCTGAACAGCAAAGAACTAATCTAGGAATATAAAATATACACAATCTAACTGCTGTGGCTGGTGGGTTTAAGGGTTTGCACAAAACTGATGTAAAAATAAGACGCCTTATTGATATTATACATGGCCTTGAGTAACCTTGTGCAACGAAGCCTCAGTTTAGAAAATCAAATGGAAAGCTGGCATCATTTTAACTAAGGCTTTTAATTTGTGCCTCTTGATTGCATTGAAAATCAAAATTGAGCTCCTCCCTAAATTAAATATATGGCTAAATTTTGCAGGCTTTGTGTTGCCAATGTTTTAAAAAACATCGCTGCTGTTAGGAGACTGATGATATATTGATCAATTATTGACCAAACAGTGCTAATGAGAACAGACGTATTGACACTTTGTCTGATTGTATAGAGAGTCTGTTCCCCAGTGCATACCGTCAGGCGCTCGTATCAGACTCTATGACAACAGCTTTGATGAAAGGCGGCCCTCTTTGAAGACAACAATAGCTCTGATGTCTTTGTGAGTGATGTTTTGATTTGATCTTTTGTGTCTCGACAGCTTCCATCAACTCAATTCACACCAGATACGACAAAAACAACATTATCATTGGGTCAGAGCTACAGCTGCCTATTTTAATAACAAACCAAAAGGTGATTATGTAGTTGAATGTTTATTATTGCTGTTTTTCTCTTAGTGTTGGATGATAATCTGTTAGCTGCATATTTTTTGCAGCATAAAGGCCCCAAAAGTCCATTTTTTTAGTATTTTTTGTGCATGTTCTATATTTAAATCACAGCTACATGGTCTAAGGCTCTCTCTAGACATAAGCAGGTATATCTCCTTCTGGGTTTTAGCCTTCCACACACACACTTGGACTGAAGGAAGATTAAATTATATATTTTTTACAAGATGATGACTATTTCTGGTCTTGATTGTAATTATTTCTTGTAAATGTGCAGTTTTTAGATTAATTAATGAATGGATTTAATTAAGGTTTTGGAATCTTGTATGGACATTAATAATGGAGACAGAAAAAATCAACCAAACTCCACAAACTAGAGGTTTTTGTATAAATCTGTGCGACAGATAAGCTGGGTACACAGTTTGTATAGGATAAAAGTCTATTTATGTTCTATGGAAAAACAGCGACTGACAGGTCTTCAGTGTCATTAGATATCTCAGTAATAAATGTCTCTATTCAAGCTGAAAACATGATGACAGACACATGCCCGACCATCCCATCGCTGCATGTCCCTTGGTCCAGTTTTAGCTCAGCGTGGAACCAACAGTAAGAGTTATGAAAGTCAGACACAACAACAAAAATCTGGATTTGGATTTCAGCTGTGACAATTGTCCAAATCAATGTTGTTATGTCTCTAGTCTGAAAGTTGTATTCCTCCAACAGTGGATCACAGCTTGTTTCTAAAAGTCATTTGCTCGTCCAGCCAATAACCGCATCTCAAATGGAGCAATTATTCTCTTTTTCTGGTCGTCTTCCAGCTCCACTCTGCAAAAGTTGCTTCGATTTAGTTATTGTAATAAAATACCATTAGCAGTAATCAAAGCTATTCATTGTCTGTACCTTAAATGACCACTGTCCAGATTCACCTTTTTCTCTAATAGCTCAAAGCAGTTAAGACCCTGAGGCTTAGCCACGACGCACTGCTTTCACATCTCTTGGTTTGCAGCCAAAGGCCACTCTGCAAAGATCCTTATTAGAGAGTAACATATTAAACTTGTCAGGGTAGGAAATGGGTTTCAGTAGAATTAGATGCTCATTCATCATCGTTTCTGTGTAATGCCTAGTTTCACACCATTGCAGCCTGTCGCTTTCATTAGAGCTGCTGGAGCTTTCTAAACAGAACATCCTCAGCTTGGAGTGTGCAGGGATAAACTTTGTGGTATTCAGTCTGTAATTGTATGTATAAGCTGCCGAGCTGGATAGGATTTAGAGACGTATGCGTCAAGCTACAAAGCCTCCCTGATGAAAAGCTTGAATTAAGAGCTTCAGGACTGATAAATTATGCTAAAAATCAATTCCCTTCACAAATTAAGATTTATTTGAAGGCCATAAAGTTTTCTGGAAACAGGTGTGGCTGTGCTGCTAGAACGCAGCAGCGAGATCATGGGGAGAGTTGACTTACTGCTCTGATCCTTTGGTGTAATCTGCCAACATATGGCTTGCCTCAGGACATCTCAGAGACAAACTGACAGAGCAGCGTTATTCACGACACGATGCACAGCAAATACTTCCACAACACAGGCACACTCAGAGTTTGGAGGGAGCTTATTTTCTCTTCACAAGATTTTATTGAAAGTAAACTTTATATTTTAAGCTATTGCCAAAGAATAAAGAGAAACTACTTTGTTGGCCCTAAAGTATGTCTTTCCTATATTTTTCAGCTAAAGCGAGCGTGTGTTGGCAACATGTTCAGAGATTAACCTCTTATTACGGGACCACTGCCTCCGTTTCTTTATAAAACTACTTTATCAAATTAAACTGGCAACAGATGGTATCATCAATTGTGTGTGTGCTAACATTATTGCAGTACAAATATCAAACAAATGCCAGAATGACACGACATTTTTGGGCCCAGTAAATGTACATTTAACAAATGATTTTTGACAGACAACATTAGAAACTCATATGGTACATTTACTCTGCTCATTATTGGCTTTGATTGTTGTTCAGTGGTGTTAGTTTGTTATTAGCACTGCTGCTTTTACTATTAGATAATGGTAAATAGTTTGCTCATTTAACTTTAACCAGATGTGTACATGAATACTGATGAGCTAGAAATAACACATCAAGGCAGGTCAGCTCTACCACGAAAATAATCTCCTTCATTTTTGCAAAAATGTCTGTGACTATTAAGAGCTAAGGGTATTTAAGAACCAAATTTAATTTGTTTCTAAATGTTTTCAGTGAAATCCTTTTCTCTCCTATTTCCACTGGAGTGGTTCATAGACGTCATCATGTCCCTGCAGGGCTTCCGTAGGTGCTTAAAGACAGGGTGAGAGAGTGGAGTAGCAATTGGCAATTTCACCACCAGATAAAGTGACCAGAGTCTATGTCCTGTGTTTTGATTGGCTGTAGATAATTCGAGAAAGATCCCAATTATCCACAGCCAGGTAGTAAAGTCTGTCATGACAGAGCTGCAGATCAATCAGCTTTAATCAAGTGGAGTGTGCAGTTTGATCGACAGCTCCAGCTCTGAGCAGGTCGACCTGTCAGAGACTCTGCTGCAGACAATAGCTCCGCCCACGACGCAAAGCCACAAAAAACACAGCTGAAGAAGTAAATGTTCTAGTATTAAGAACAGATTGCTTATTGTTGAGGTCCATGTGTATGATTTTGACCATGTGCTTATACCTGCTATACCATCAGTCATTTACAGAGCGATTAATTATCTGAGACATATTCTAAATGACACTGATTTGTCAGCGTCCCTCTTACTTATATTTTACTTTTATATAACATAGAGTCTGTCCTGATGCTGTACCACGTAGCATTGTCTCAAAAAGGGGTCAATAGTCAAATCCGATCAATGTGATGCCAATCAGAAACAACAGGAACCTTGCCTCATATTAAAGCTGTTTGTCTCTTGCTGCCGAGAAGCATGAGTGTTATGAGAATGCCACACGCAGACAAATGATTACTGCGTCTCAGATTGACTGCCACAATGAGGACAATTATGTAGTTACAGTGAAATGTTGATGAATCTCAGGTGGGATTAGGCAAGAGCATTTCCTTCGTGCTGGGCGTCTGGAGAATGAGACACCACACAACAACAACCTGGGACCTGATGGATGTCACACTGACAAAGAGGATTTGGGTTGAGCCGAGAGACGAGGACGTGTGTGTGGCTCTATGTGTAAGACCTGCTCTGTGAGCTTTTTTTATAGCGGGCCGTCTTTGTTGTGGATTAATCTTCAATTCGTTCCTGTCCTCTCTATCTGCACTTACTTGCCTCAGGCTAGTGCTTGAAATGTTTGTAGTGGATAACTCAGGTCCTGGAGAAGAATGCTGTTTAATTGGAAAACTTGAAAAAAGATCAGAGAAGTGTTTCAATTGAAGTTTCTTGAGCTCTGTGCCTTTAAAACAATTTTTGTCTGAACATTACAGTAGAAAGTGTGGCTGACAAGCATGTTTAAAACACAGCTTTGGCTTTGTCTTTCTGCTGTACTGAATCTCTTCAGGTCATTTCTAGTCGACAGTTTGTGGAAAACATTGTTAGTGTGTCCATGAAAACGGAAGTTGATTGATGATTATCCTAGATGACTCACTTTTTGTTGTTGTTTTTTTCCTTGTATATTTTAAAACCTAAAAGCTGAATATAACTGAAGAGAACTTTTTTTGATTAATCCAAAAAAGGGAAATGGGGATCTGTTCATTTTTCTTTGAGTGAAGGCTCATACAAACTTCATCAGGAAAAACACATCGCCATGGTTACAACATCGTTTATAGAGGACTCGAGAGCAGACGGTACATTCACTACATTCATTCTGTATTTCTAACACTGTTTATTTGTCGTAGGAAATCTTTGGTCTTATGGCTTTAAGATCGCTCATGTTTGATTCTGTTACTCTCTGTGACCTACGACCAGAGATTTAAAGGCATGTCATTTTGCCGTCACTAGTCGCTTGTCAACTAAAAAGTTACTGGGGCTTTAGACAAAAAAAAACTTGAAATCCCCACTGATCCGAGGAGGAGATCTGAGCAAAAGAGAAGCATTAAGCAGCTACAAACTACAGCTGTTGTTTGAGTCGGTGGGAGGTGAGTCAAAGCCAGACTGAACCAGCTGATCACTAAGGATGGTTTGGAGCTGGACATTTCATTAGACATCTGCACTCACAATGTGAACATGAATTTTGTCTTTTTAATAAAACTCTACCAACATAATTCTGATGACAATCTGATAAATCTGATGCAGGAATAATCCTCGTACACATACAAATGAATCTCACTCTAATTATCATTCAGTTTCTCAACAAACAGCTTGTATTCTCTGGAGTGGAGTAAAACCTACCGACACACGCCGAACTTCAATTTACATCATCATCATTTGCTGATAATTATTTTCTGTTGTTTTCAGTAATAGCTGTGAATGTTGTCATAGAAAATAAAAGGTCTCTTGTTAATAAGAAATGACTGCTGCTTCTGGTTAATGTCATATAATCCAGTTTAATTCTAATTAGTTTCTTCATTACCTGCAGTAAACTTTACCTTTTCAATTTCAGGCATCACCAACTATCAGGCACTTTCTTTGTGAACATGTTACAGCAAGAAACCACAACCAAAAACTTTGCCATAAATACAATTTTCACCATTCTTTAACATTTCTCCTGGAGTCTTGTTGATTCAGAGCAGAAATGTTTTCAAGGTTATTATTGAAGTGTACCAAAATGAAAGCCAAAAGCTAATCTTTGAGCCTTTCTCGGGCTCAGACGGCATTACTATATTAGTTTCAATGGTTCAGTCTGGGCTTGTGCTAATATTTTAAATGGGAAATATCAGACCAAAAAAAAAAACTCTCTTTGTTTTTTATTGTGACGCTGTGATTTTGACATAAAGTACTTAAATTGATCAGAATCCAAATGTTTATAGAAAAAAAAAAAAATCTGTGTGCTTTTTTGAATTAAAAGTTAAAGTAAAGAATAACTGAATAGCTTTCTCTTAGCTCTTCTACATTTCCCATTACTCCCAGATAATTGTATTTTGTTAGAGAAGCACCAAGGCGTGCCTCACGATTTTATTCTGAAAAAAAGCAGCGGGGACTTCTTGAACTAAACTTAGACAGTCAATTATAAATTCGACTCAGTACTCGTGCATTGCCCGTTGCATTGTGTTAAACTGACAGATGCAGTGCCCTTCCCACCTTTGCCAAAAATATTGTTTTGCCTGTCACCCAAACATGTCAAGCATAATGTTGACAGCTATGCAAACAACACTTCTGCACGGACTCCAAGCCTCAGGAAGTGCACAACTTCACTTCACCAGCAGTTTTATAACTTTCACACTTTATTAACGAAGAGTCAGATCTGTTCAAACTACAGACAGTAATAAAGGGGGAAACATTAAAGCTGCATTAGTCCCAGCAGCGCCCCCCAACATCAGCATAACGTCACAAAACACTAATACATCACATGATACTGCAGTTTAGAGCTTACTGTAAATGTCTAGCTCTGACTTCAGTGTCAGACTGATACAAATATTACATAAATGCATTGTCAATACTTATTTGTGTTTCACTTTGAATCACTTTTCTGTTTCTGCTTTTTTCTTTTTTGTACTGTTCCTCTATGTAGACAGATGTATTCAGTGCTGGAATAGACACTTTCTCTTAATTTTTCAAGCTCTTTCTCTGTGTGAGCGTATGAAGCTTGCCAGTATTATAGTAGTATGACAGTAGTAAAAAACCTTCTCATTGTCTAGTTTTTTTTTTTTTCCAAAGGTGATTCCAGCTACATTATGATAATAATTGATTAAACCGTTTTTCTCAAATACAAGAAAACTAGATTAAACTGTAAACATTATAAGTGAGCCAGATGAGATTACTACAACATCACAAAGTTAACTAATGCTGCAATATGTGTAGCTGGTGATGCTAATGGTCATTAAAGTAGTGACAAACATTAAATATTATTATTAAGATCAGGCTTTTGTTTTGGAAAGACCCTGACCACAGTCTGGGTTCAATGCAATCATTCTTTTGTTTTAAAAGAGCCATTTAAAATGTCTTGAGGCAAGGCGTAGTCTCCAGTCTCACCGATCAATCGTCCCCCACGAGGGCTAATGTGACAGACAGCTGACTGACATGTTATTAAGTCTTTTCAAATAAAATGATACAGTGACCTCCAGAAAAGGAAAATAAAACATAAATGTAGGATTAAAACTGTTATTATACAGGCACAATTTTAGACTTTATGCCATTTAAATATATCCTGGCATCTATATCTGAAAGACTTGTAATACACACAAAAAACAAGAAGAAATTCAGGGGCTGAAAATAAAGTGTGTGCATTTGTATCTGGTCAAAAAGTCATCTCAAAAAGACATTTTGGAAGCTCCATTCTTTCCGTTCTGTTTTGTTTGCTTTTTGGAGCAGACATAAATTACCCTGCATGGCTGGTCGTGTGTGTGTTCGTGCGCGTTTGTGTGTGTGTGACGTGGTCTCGGTTTGAACTTTGTCGGCAGCACGCACACCCTGGCCCTGTGCTACGGGGAAATGTGGGCGTTGTGTCTGCCAGGCCTCTTACACTTGGCTTGTCTACATGCATTACTCACACAAACACACACACACACACACACACACACACACTCGCCTGCACACACTCCAACATGCACAGTCACTGATGCGCACCCACACTGAGCCAGGCGCACAGATGCAACAATGTCACGCAGACATGCAATCATACATGCATCCAAACAGCAGGCCCCACTCCACTGAGGATTTTATCTCACTAAATAGTTAATATTCAAACTGTCCGGTCCTGCCAGGCAGCCAGGGGCATGATAGCATTAGCTGTAGCTCACATCCACCTCCCTCTCGCTCCCTGCGTGTGTCCCGCCAACGCACACTTGGTGTCTCTCTTAATTCAGAGGTCCTCCTGCTGCAGCGCGGCTCTCGGGACTCAAATCTAATTCAGAGTTGTTCAGTCGTGTTTATTGATGTGACGTTAATGCAAGTGCAGCTCCATTTCCATGTCCCTTCATACAAATGTCCCATGATCCTCCCTGCTTCCAGTAGATGGCCCCATTGTGCCTCTGTGTGCTGTGCCTGCTGGCTACTGGTTTATCTTAGGACATCACAGCGCCTTTAATTTCACGTCAGTTATTCTTTCAGCAGCAACAGAAGTCAGATCTTTTTTTATTATTATTTTTCCTATAAAAAGAGTCGTTTAATGCATTTAAACATTTCTTGGAACAATGCCTTTATATGGTTCAGTTGGCTTTATTAAGGCTTCTTTTGGAACAAAGTGGAGTGGACATAGGATAAGAGATTATTTTATGACAATTAAAGCATTAAATCATAGTATTTGCTGAGGGCATATATTTTAGTGCTTTTGACAGTATTGATTTTTATAGTATTCTGTTTGTAAGTAAACAATCTAATTATATAAATCAAACAAATAATAATAATAAGTGCAGTTTTGTGTGCAGCTTACATGTATTGGTCCAGAAAGAAATGATAAATAATGAAAATACTCACTGTTGTTTAATGTCCAGATAGAGATTTTGTAACTTTTGGCACAATTTTAGCACAACGCTATACATTTTAAACAGGACGCACCTTCAGGTAGTGGCTCACGAGACAAACCGTGTGCGTGGTAATTATGCGTGTTTCCCAGGTCAGAGTGACTGTCCCTGGACGCATGGAGCAGTTGTAGCAGTCAGACGCGGTGGCGCACAGCAGCAGGCAGCAGTGGAGGCAGCAGTGGAGGCAGCTGAGCGGAGAGAGAGGAGCGCGCATGAAAACGCTCGCGGAGGGACGGCGCGGATCTCATTGGCATCGCTGTCCGCGTGTGTGAGGCAGCCCGCACCGACGCGCTGACGGATAATTGAATGTGAACAAAGGATGATCAGAAAGCCGTACGGACTGATAAAATACTGCTGAAAAAGACAAGTGTGAGTAGATTCCCGGAGGAGGATAAGGAGAGGGGGAGCTTCACAAGTTGGATGTAACCTGGAGAACTGTCAGTTTTGGTGAGGGGACTTCATATTTTTGTCTGCTGTTGCTTCTAAGCTGGCTAATTTTTACTTCAAATATTATTAAACCAGTCCATTAAGGTGTGCAGAGAGGAGCATATGCTGAATATTTAAGAAAAAAAACTCTCTTTTTAACCTTGGAATTTATCTGCCAGACTGAATTTTTGATGTGTGCCAATGTTGACCCATGAATGTTTTGGAAAGCTGGTTTCAAAAAAAAAAAGGAAGAAAAACTATGACCTCACATGTGGATTATTGTGATCTGTCAGCAGTACTGGAGCTGCTGCACACACGCGCTGTCTCTCACAATTTTTTGCTGTGAAATTGAAGTGACTTTTAAATGTGATTATTTTGGCTCATCAGACTGCGCAACGGGAGCCTCATTCAAACACAAAAAAACCCCAACACATCTCAGCAGGGGTGGACCGGCGTCAATAGAGGCACAACATAATCACACGGACACGCCTCGAGGATCATTAAACAAATCAGATAAACGCGGCACGAAAAGCGTCAATAGAGGTATTGATGAGGTACTATATAAAGCTACTGATTGGCCAAGCCTCTGTTTGCTCTACAGCTCGGCAACAGTTTTGCATGAAACTTTCTCAGAGGGATTGACAGATGAGACATACCCACACTGACAAGAGCAAAAGAAGCAAGGACTAGACAGAAAGATCCTTTTTCCACTACTCCTGTGGTTTTAGGTTAACTGTATTGATTGGAACAAATCCTCTAAAGCTGGAATACACTTTAACCTAGAATGTCTGCTGCTGCCGTCACGGCTCCAGGAACTGATGAAGCAGGTATATTTTTTTGGCAATCCTTTCTGAAATATTTATAGCGGCTCTAGTGCAAAGATGGTGGCTTTGATGAGGAGCTCGTGGATGAGCCAGCCTGTGGGAGAGCTGGTGCCCAGACAGCAGAGCTCTTCAGCAGCTCTGACGTCCCTCTGCTAAGCCCCTCAGGTCCCCTGTAGGCTGAGGATATGATGGGGTGACTCTTGACCCCCCCTCCGCCCACCCCCCTCTCTCTCAGTCGATCAACGTCACAACAAAAACAATGGATCAAAATTTCTCAACGGTCCGAGATGGCAAGCAGCTGCTACCCGAGCGGGACTCGTCCAAGCGCGTTTTAACAGGATGCTTCCTCTTTCTCCTCATATTTACCACGTTGCTAGGCAACACGCTTGTGTGTGCCGCTGTCACCAAGTTTCGTCACCTGAGGTCAAAGGTCACCAACTTCTTCGTTATCTCTCTGGCCATCTCTGACCTCCTCGTGGCCATCCTGGTCATGCCTTGGAAAGCTGCTACAGAAATTGTAGGGTTTTGGCCGTTTGGAGCTTTTTGCAACGTCTGGGTGGCGTTTGACATCATGTGCTCCACAGCCTCCATCTTGAACCTGTGTGTGATCAGTGTGGACCGCTACTGGGCCATTTCAAGCCCATTTCGTTATGAACGCAAGATGACACCCAAAGTGGCGTGTCTGATGATCAGCGTGGCCTGGACTCTATCCGTTTTAATTTCATTTATTCCTGTCCAGCTGAACTGGCACAAAGCTCAGACTACCAGCTACGCCGATCTAAATGGATCTTACCCCAGTGAACTCCCCCCAGACAACTGCGACTCAAGCCTAAACAGGACGTATGCTATTTCCTCCTCCCTAATAAGTTTCTACATACCAGTGGCCATTATGATAGTAACATACACCAGGATCTACCGCATTGCTCAGAAACAGATTCGGAGAATATCTGCGCTTGAACGTGCGGCTGAGAGTGCCAAAAACCGCCACAGTAGCATGGGCAACAGCTCCAACATAGAGAGCGAGAGCTCCTTCAAAATGTCCTTCAAAAGAGAAACCAAAGTCCTAAAGACGCTCTCGGTCATCATGGGAGTGTTTGTATGTTGTTGGTTGCCCTTCTTCATCCTGAACTGTATGGTCCCGTTCTGTGAGGTCAACTTACCAGATGGTTCCACTGAGTTCCCGTGCATCAGCTCCACCACTTTTGATGTGTTTGTGTGGTTCGGCTGGGCCAACTCCTCCCTAAACCCCATCATCTATGCCTTCAACGCTGACTTCCGAAAGGCCTTTTCCATTCTCCTGGGATGCCACCGGCTGTGCCCTGGGAGCAACGCCATTGAGATTGTCAGTATTAACAACAACATGGGAGCCCCTACCTCGAACCCCAACTGCCAGTATCAACCCAAGAGTCACATCCCGAAGGAGGGCAACCATTCGGCCAGCTACGTGATCCCCCATAGCATCTTATGTCAGGAGGATGACATGCAGAAGAAGGACAACTGCGCTGGGGAGGTTGAGGTCGGGATGGTAAACAATGCCCTGGAGAAACTTTCCCCCGCCATCTCTGGAAATTTTGACAGTGACACTGAGGTCACGCTGGAAAAGATCAATCCCATAACTCAGAATGGACAGCACAAAGCTGTGTCATGTTGAGATGAAATGTCATGATGGATCTGAATACACTGAAGGCATGTATGTACTTTAAGCAGTGAGAAGCTTACACAGGAGGACAGCCACGGCAGTGACGAATCCAGACATCTTAGAGAGCATGCCTCACAGAACAGAAATGGGATTTATTCATTGAAACCTTAAGACTGTCATCAAAACCCTTCTTGGAAAAAACCTACAGAATGTCTCAAAGTAATGGCACTTTATCCTGGATAAACTATCTGCAAAATACTTTCAGCATTTATTGATGAAATTGCTACATTTGATGATAAATGTTGATAAGATAAATGTGTATACTAAAGCAGAACATTATGTCAAATGGCTACATGTTTAGATCTACTATCATGTAGACATTTGCATAAGAATACTGTACAATAAAGACACTGTCCATGAAGGACACCAACGCAGTATACTTTGAAAGGAAGATGTAGTAACTTTTAGCAAAATGTCTCGTAGGTGCAGTAGGTGCTTTGTATGTGTTTCATACTCATGGAAGAGAGAACTGTCGGTTTGGTACTGTTTCATTTGCTGTTTTGTGCAGTTTTTTCTGGAAGCATCTGTTTTACGATGGTTATTTATTTTCTGAAACCAAAGTAACAATGTTCTGTTTCATAGTGAACATCCAGGACAGTGGTGGATAATGGTGTGCATATAATTTCACTTTCAAGGAAGCTAGCAGCTAAAGAGGGAGTGATTTAAGTTTAATAGTGTAGGCTAGGTTGCAATGTTTTATAAATATTTTAATTTCAATCCAAGCCTCTGAATATTTTCTTGCAGCACATTCAAATTCAGAGCTTCTGCTGATTCATGTGGCAGATAGAGCAGAGGCAGTGACTCACCATTGTTTAATGATGTCCCCCTCTGGACTTCCCTTCTCCTTGTACACTTCACTGGGGACACATCAGACAGTCCCACCTGAAGTTGTCACCACTTTTTATCATTAGCTTTGTCTTATCAGCTTCTCTTTCTGCTTTCTAACTATCATGTTGCTCTTGGCCTCTCTTCTTTCTTTATTCTTGCTTTACTTTCCACATCAGCATTGTCCCCTTTTTTGTCTCCTATCCCTATTTCCTGTACTCCTTCCATCCCACCTTCCTCTGAGTCGGCAGGACACCTTACACCAACGATCTTCCTCCTCCTTTTTTCATTTTGCTCTTCTTCCCCCACTGTGTCTTCATTGGCAGCCGTCCATTTACTGCTCCCTCTTAAAGTGGCACTAATGAGTCTGTTTTTGGCTCAGACTCAATATTTAACTGTGTAAACTAAAAATTCCAGACTGGGACAGATGAGGCAGAGCAGCAGAGCAGCAGTAGCAGCGGTATACAGTAGTTCACTTGAATGTTATGCAAGTGACACTTTGTGACCTTTTGAGAACTTGCAGATGTCTGATTTTCTAAACTGCTCATGCTGGGAGCCACGCTGCGCCGTAGTGGCCATGTGGAGCGTGGCGTGTTTTCAAGGTGTAGCCCAAGGCGAGAGGACTAGAATCTGGATTATTGGTTATAGCTTTGACACGCTCAAAACCAAACTAATGGCAGATAAATGCTAAGACAAGACTGGTACAAAACCTACCCATCCACAGAATGGCTCTTCCTGGAGACTTAGCATGCTTTTGTTGATACATAGTTTTGTTCAAGCTCAATGGATTTTTGTTTTGGTTAACATTCTGAACTAAATAAGCTTCTTTCATAAGAGCATCCAACAATTACTGCTTGTGCTGTGTCTGCTTTGTGACGCTACCATTGGCAGCTTTCGATAGGTTCAATATGTTATTGAGTAGCTTCAACTCTAGCAATTAGCAAGGTTGTAGCTAGTTTTAGACAAGCCCAGTATTTGATCGTAATTTACATTCCCATATATACACAAATTCAACTTCTAAAATGTCTTTCAAGGACGTATGGTTGAGTCTCTAGATTTTGCAAGAGCTGCTAATGTATTTTGATTAAAAAGTGAAAAATCACTGGGCCTGTCCATGAAATTGAAGTGAAATAAGTTCCTTTGGTGCCAGGACAACCTGCACATAACACATTTCATTTCCAATAAATCCTATAAATGAAATGATTATGTCTTGAACGGCAGAGACAGTGGATTACAAAGTGAAATATAAGTGAAACACCGTGTCTTCTTGTACCCAGCCTGTAGAAACAATTTGATAATTGACATTTCTCATTAACTGTCTTCTAAATGAATCCAACAGTGTCACACTCCAAGAGCTGCTTATCTACACAATTACAACTGCTAAAAATAATGGCCTGTTTTGTTTTTGTCAGTGTGTTGCTAAGAGAGGCAATGCTTTCTGACATTGTACACTGAGAGCGTCCGCGGTGTTGCCCACGAAGGCGTGAAACTGTTGCACTTCAGAGAAAGGAAGAGTTGATCCAATAAAGAGCAATTGGTCTTGAACGAAGCGTTTGATTTTCCTGCTCTGGAAAATCCAATGCTATCTAGATGGTAACAACAGGGGGGGTGAAGCTTTTAGCTCGATATGTGGCACAAAAGCGACCTATTGTCCTCTCTGACTCTGCTTTGTCCTCAGTATATAACAGGCCTGTCAGCTCTGAAGAGCTTTTGGTGAGGTGAATGATTTTGTGTTTTAAGCCATTGAATTATATACACTTTCTCAAGTGCCACTATGCGCCCCCTTGGTGTGCTTTCTGTCTGACCCCTTTCAGATCCCTTTCTTGTTTTACCAAACCTCACCGCTTCACTGCCTTATTCCTCCTTGTGATTATTTCCAAACACAAGCCGGCTCCCAACATGCAACAACCAAATGTGAGTTATGTGGAGTCTGTCAGGATTGGACATGGAAGGGGAATTGCCTCGGGCAGAAGCGCTTTGACCACCCCTGCTTCACTCCCACCCCCACTAACGCCCCATCCTTCTCTACCACTCTCTAACTTTGTCTTTTCTCTTGGCTGCCTCTGTCGACTTGATGAGTGTTCCCAGTGTTAACACAGATTGAATATATTATTAAACAGACAAGGCCCACTCTTTCTGTGGCGCTAAATCTGGCCTTACCTACTTAGATTCTTTTCATCTTTTTTGTTGCTTTGCTCAGATGGTGACTTGGGCTGGTTGCAGTTGTTGCAGTTGTTGCTTTGATAAACCCAGTGCATTATGAGCTAAATATGTGTCAGAGCCTGAGACTGTAGAAGAATAGTGGGCGTTGATAAAGTGAAAGTTCACTCCAAGAAGTCAGGCTTACACTGACCCCATTTAACAAAGGTCACAACTAAACAAAGTCATTATTTTTTGTGTTTAAACATTGGTTGCATTGTCTGGATTTAAACATAACATTACTTTTGGAAGGTACTTGTTTCAATTATTGCTGTATTAAACAACAAATGTCGAGCCAAATAACAAACTTTCAACATTACGACTCCTGGCAGCCTATTGACAGCTGGCTCTTTGGAAACTAGCTTAGAGGATATTATTTTATAGCTTCTTTTTAAAGAGTATTTTGAGACAAATAACTAAATGTCAGCAGAACACCTGACACACCACTGACAGCCCGTCCAGTTTTAACTCTAATATGGAGGCTATATTAGTGACTGTCATGTTTTGCATACTCTGACCTTTCACCAAATATTGAAATTATGTATTGCCCCATAATTTCACATTTTGGGTTTGTCCATCATAGGTGCTTAGTCCACGATTCTTCTATTGTCTCTGCTCGGGACACGTTCCGTTATTGTGGCATCATTGGCTACTTTACTATGTTTTGTCAGCCAATATCTGCTCTACCCAGTGTAAAATGCCCCCTCCCTTTTATTTTTTTCCTTTTTTTTTCCCAGCACAGTCACCTTGTCATCCTGGTGAGTCATCTAACCAGCTGCCACTGCTTTGATTTAGAAACAAAAAGCATAGATGTCAGACACGAGGCGCAAATGTTTAGTTTGATCCCGAAGCTGTTTTCCTCCGGGCTCGCCTCCACCACTTGCTTCGGGTACAGTCCCTCAATCAGCGTTTTTTACACGGCGTCAGAAGCCAATGTGACAGTGCAGAATCCAGTAGATATTTTGTGTTATCTTAAAAAGGGGCCAAAGAACAATGTGAGGCCCTGGGAATGTGGCAGGTTTGTGTTTTCAGTTCCCCTACCTCCTTTACTGTTTTATGTACAAAACAAAATGGCAGTATTTACAAAAAGAGATGGCAGGGATAGAGTATTGTACAATGTTTAAAATGTAGACGTGACAAAACACAAGTGCTTTTTATCTTCAGAAAATCCTTAATGTGTGTAGCAAAACTTACAACATGCTGTACTCCAGTGTGGAAAGCGCATAATTTACAGTAAGCCATCACTGACTATTTATAAACTATTTATTATTTACATGTTTCTGGTGTTCATTCATGAAAGTGATGTCAAAGATTATAATCCTCGGAATAAGTATTTTAGTTTACGGTTTGGATAAAAATAATGTGCCCTTCTTGTAAAATAAACATCTATGTATTTTTTTCACACGAGTCTTTATTGGAGTGGTGCTGGTTCTAACGCAGTGGCTATTGGAAGATCATGTCATCGCACAAGATCGATGCCTATTGATTTTGAACAGTGACGCATATTTTTTTTCCAGTTGCCTGAGCATAGTGTCCTGAGCGTGCTCCCGCATTTACATAACCTGACAGTCACTTGACAGCCGACACGTCCCTCTCCGCTGCCTCGTTTGTTCCCTTAAATGTGGCCAGTTGCCGGGTTAACGTCTGAAGAGCAGCAACAAGAAGCACTCAAGGAAAAAAATAAATAAAAAATGTAGGTTTGTTATTACCTTAAATTACAAGTCTTTCATGCATGACTGAACAAAAAGACCTAAGAGCTTTGTCCATTGTTTTACTTTACACCAGGATTTAAATTGGCGAAAGTGCATTACTCGTTTGAAGCCAAGAAGAAAATCAAAGCTGTTCTGTTAAATCATTTGTTCACAAATCCACAGCGACCACAAAATAATCTTTGGCTTAAATGAAAAGTTCACGTCTTGTTGAAAGGCTTTGGTACTAATTAACGCCAGGTGTTGATGACTAACCGTGCTTAGTCATTTTGATATGAACAATTATAGTGTTGGTTAAAGACATAACAGCTTTCTCGTTCACTGCGGAAGGAACATGACCCTGTGAGAGTTTGAGAGCATCCATAGATACATACGGTGTGCTTTAGACCAATTAACTTTTCACACGAACACCCTGTAGTCCAGTCCAGTCAGATTAGATCAACCATTCTGCTCCATATGTCCATAACTCTTTATAAAAGCAAGCAATTTTTAAATAGCTTTTAATGGAAGAGAGAAATGTTTTAACTCAACTGCTCTGTTAAGTCTCGTAATAGCCATTTCTCTTGAGTATTGAGTGGTTTGTGTGTCCTACAGTTACAGAGAGGCATATCTGGTGAAAAGGATCATATGTTTCATTTAAAAGATCCTCATCCTGCTTAACTTCACATGTAAAGGTTACTAGTGCAGCCTAATTCACGGCTATTTGTAAAAAAAAGGTTGAAAATGAATGACTAAAGTGTTAATGCATGCGTATTCTGGCCTTGCATTTTAATAAGCGTCTAAATTTGATTGACTACGTCTAATGTATCATGTGTTTTTATCTGAAATGAATTAGAGACACGACCGTCTTTTTATTTGCTCTCCAAACGGCTGGGATATCATCAAATATCTCTCAGTAACGTATTGTCTTGTTTAATCAGATGTAGACCTGGAGGCAAATGGAATAATTCTAAATTAAAAAGCGCGTAGAGATAAAATAAAACAACTCCTGACCTCAGAGTTAAACCATCTGAAAGCTCAGATAGACTTAAAAGTGTTCGATGGCTCCCTGGGGCTTGGTAAAGATCCACTGTGGGCATGTGTTTAATCTCATTTCACACATCTATACACTCACTTTATAAACATTAGGTAAGGTTCAGCATTTCCTGATTGGCAGATTCACCTGAGATTACAGCGACTTTGGGAATTTACAGAGAGGATGATTCAGTCATGAGTGAAATTTAAAGAGAAACCACAGCAGAAAAGCCCTTTGGCTGAAATGCTAACATCTGTTTGAGAGGCACACATTTATTCAAACACATTAGGCCTATCATCAACGCAAAACCATTCTCCAGTTCAGAGAGACGGAAACAACAAGTGTAATACTGAAATACATTTGGATCATACACATGTTGATAGCTATTAAAACATTTCAAACACAGCGTTGTGTCTGAGCAGATTAATGAAAGTGATGCCAGAAGTCTTTGATCCTGCAATACCCCAAAGCTTGCACTAGGAGGCCTAATTGAAATCTGGGTATTGTTGACTTAGATTGAAAAATGTCAATTAAGCAGTTTCTTCCCTTTGTAAATCATCTTCATAAAACTGGCAGTGTGTGCAGAGATTTTTGGAATATAAAAATATACATATTACAAGACTGTTTTCAGGTATTAGCTTTATTTAGCCTTTCTCCTGTTAATTCTTTTTGAAGATAATTGATATTTATTTATTAACCATTAGCATCACTAGCTTGGCCACTGTTAAAAAAGATCTGAAAAACATTTCATTGTGTTGTGAAGGTTTTTTGTCATGTTTTTGTTTTTGATTTGGGAAACAGGGAGACGCTACCTGGAGAAAAAAAAAATAAAATACAGTGTTTACATGCCTCCGTATCCTGGTTTCTGACAGCTGCCAGAAAACTGCAAATTCTGTCAAGTCGCACAAAACATCCACGAGCTGCAACTTTAATACAGCGACAAAAAAAAAAGCGACTTCTACTTGCTTTCGAAACTTCAAACTGTAATTAAGCAAGTTTTATTTCACAAAACTGATCACTGATTATTGCACTGGCTTCTGTGCTGGACAAAGTTTTCTTTTTTTTCTTTTTTCTCCACCTTTTTTTGCTGCTGTCTTGCGTTCTAACAGTGACAGCAAAAGTCAGGATAAGGGTCATAACTGGGATACTGGGGAACTGGATGGCATTTACCGAAATTTTATGGTGTTGCTGACAGACTATCATTATTAATAGCTCCGGTGAATGGTCATATCGTCAGTATCTAAACATAGTGAAAGCATGATCACTATGAATACTTTTGTAACAGGAGCCGGAGGAAAAAATCTGACAGTGAGGCTTTTTTTTTTACTGTCCCTCAACTCTCAAATTAACGACAGCGAGTGAAGAGTATGAATTGAGCCGGTGCTTTTCAAACCAACATTAAAGCTGACATGTGTCTCCATAATGACTGCTGACCCATCAATCGCTCCGACCATGTCCGACTGCTGACATTATCACAGCAGCCAGCGCACGCTCCCTGTGGACCTCCGGCTTTGTCAGCTCTGTTGGAGGAGCTTTCATCCTTTTGTATTATCTGTGTCTGCAGACTGCTCAAGGACAATGCACTGATTTAACCTGCCTATAGATTTACTAAAACAAAGACTACTTTTTACAGTATATTTTGAATGAATCGTGTTACGTTCGACTATATTTACTTTTATTTCCAACTCTACAGGTACTATTTCTTCGTCTTGTGCTCACTTTGTATCATACTCTGAGACAAACACATTGGTTTAGTGCATAGTAGTGTAGCATAGAGCCATTGTGGGTGTTATTTTACTGTTCAAGACCCAACATAAATTCTGCTTGTAACACGAGCTAGCTAACTAACTAAAGCTAAGCATAATAACTGCAAAAAGATTCATGAGATAAGTGCAAAAACTAATACAACTGTACCCAAATTACACACTATTTTGAGTAATTATGTAAGCACTATGTATTAATAAGGTGCATTAGCGTTGACTGCAGAGGTTATAAAGTAAGGTTAAGAATCCTACTTATTTTCTGAGAGTAACCATTTGGTTCAGGACCTAAATGTGTATCCACTTCATGCTCAGGATCGCCAGTTTAATTATTTTGCTGAATGTATTGTGCAGTAAATCATTAAGTCTGTACTTGAGTAGGTTCGACAACTCTACTCACCTCCGCAGTTAGAGACGCACTGATGACTTTTCTGTGAACTCCATTTCTCAAAAGAATATTCACCAGTTTCTGAGAGAAGTGAGAGAGTTGTTTAAATGCAGTCGGTCAGGGTTGTGTACAAATGATGAAAACCCTTAAATGAACACAGTTTTGTATTTAACAGTCTCCTGACACAGTGGTGAGTTGATTTTAACCTCTGCTGATCCCAGGAGATGGCCACAGAGACAGACCGGAGCGGGGTCAGAGTGGAAATTCAGTCAAGGTTAATGACAGACTGCGGGCAACAGACACACTGCTGCCCCGCTGTGTGTGCTGTAATGTGTAATGTGATTATGTAACTACACTCTCTACTAAAGCAGTGGAGGGCCTTACTGTGGGAAACTCACGCTTAGGACTACACAGTGTTAAAACAGACTGTCAAACGGCAACAAAAATTAGATTAAATGACATTACATTAGAACTTTATTCTTATCAAAAGATGAAGTGAAATTAATAGGATATTATTGTAATATCAATACCAGCATTTTTTTTTATTTTTTTTTTGTGTGCCATAGAAACAGTTGTTGTGCATAAACCTTATAATCTTTTATAATTTTCTCATTGTTTAAATTTGTCAGTTTTTTTTTTACAGTGTACAGTGTTAATTGTGTTTTTTCAGTGAGATGTGATTGTTTTAATGCTAATATATTTTTCATACATAACAGTTATATTTAATTCAATTTTATTTGTATAGATCACAACAATGATTGCCTCAAAGGGCTTCACAGAACAGACATTAAATATGTAAACATGTTGAGCAGGACATCATCCCCTGTCCTTAGACCCTCATCACGTTGAGGAAAGACTCACAAAACCCAGCTGGGGAACAAGAGAAACCTATATTCAGTCATATTATTATTTATGACTGTGAAATACAACTGTTGTTTTATTCAAAATGTTATTCTTTTTTTTACTTATGAGAAAGTAATTCAATTTACTTGCCCCCACTACCTTACCTCCCCTGCCTCCGAGTTGTTTCTTTTGTGTTTGTCTGGTTCATATCATAACTTTTACAGTGATTAGTAATGTTTCTGTTGGATATTGTACTTAGAAAAGACCAATCTCCCTTCTCCAGGGTCCGTCTGGTTTCCCATTTTCCGTCCTGTTTCCAGTCATTGTCTCTCATTGGCAGACGAGCGACTCCATTTCCTGGTTCACCTCCTTCATCTGCAGACCATCAGTCAAGTATAAACTCCATTTCAGCATCCAGTCTTGGTCGGGCTGTGGTATCGCCAGTGTCTTCAATCCAAGTATCGACACCACTGAGAGTATATAGATAAATGCTCTCTGTCTTTTGGTGTATTTTCTTTGATGCAGCCTTAATGTAGGGTCATGTTCAGATTCTGATCCCACTTATCTTGAGGCAAACTGTATAAAAATGTCAGGTGTAGTACAAACATATCTAGGTCATGACAGAGCTGGCAGTGGAAACTACATAAAGGTTGATAGTAGTGTCTTTAAGTGTCTTCGGCCTGGTTTTAAATGGATCCAGATCTAATTTGTAGAGGGTCCCGTCACTGAAAAGGCTCTGTCGACTCTGGATGTGAGCCTGGATTTGGGAACTGTGAGAAGAAGCTGGTGCTCGGAGCAGCTCTGAACGATAAAGTGGGGCCATTAAATTCAAACATTTAAAAACAAGCACCCTAAAAGCAACGGGGGGCAGTGTAAGGAGGCCCGGGGTGATGCAGTATTTTCTACCCCCTGAAGCTAAACTGTAAACACGATGCATTTTGTTTCATCTCACCTTGCAATTCAATAAACTATTTCTATTTTGATCCGCAACTCTGCTCTCCAAACCAAATTTATGGAAAAGAATAATCATTTACTTGCACATAGATCACATCTTTTAATTGAATTCATGAAAAAATGGAGCGAACACAGCTTTAGTGCAGCTTTATTTCTACGTTGAGCACATTATCGTTCAATCAATCCACCATGAGATGTTCATGATACTGTGTGTCTCCAGACTCCAGGCCTGAGGTGGTGCTGATAATCTTTCTCACACTCAGCATCCTATTATTTACTTCAGAGGTTTTTTATTGCTGCTGAATGCCCAATAACTCACTGATTTTCACAGCTTCTGTAAACTGCCGCTCCTAATTCTGCTAAATTCTCATAATATTTATAACTGTCTTGTCTAGTGCTGTGGGACCTCTGTCTAATTGTATTCGTCCTATTGTCTTTTTATTTAGTTCAATAAAGCGCTGTTTAAGCACGTTGTCCTTGAGCTGTGTCTACCTCTCTCCGGCAGCATTTCCACTGAGGCACTTTTGACAGCTACTTACAACATTACTCAAGCGCTTCTGCACAACACTGAGAGGCTGAGGTTTTTGATCACTTTTATAGCATCTACTTGACTCATCTGCTCCCTTGAAGAGCACAAAAAACCTGAAATATATCCCCGCTATGGATGACAACCTCACAATGCCGTGAACGCTGTAACTTTCAAGTATCATGAAGCTTAAGGGACTCAAAGCGAGTCCGACTTCTTTTGAAGGGACATCCACGATCCCTCTTCTGCTAAATATTAGTATTAGGTCAACTGTGACTTGGTTTTGAAGTCGTGGAGGCTTCGAAGAGTCACAGTTTACAGTTTGGATGTAATGATTTGTTTGGCACATGATAGTTAAAGGATGTCTTTCATGAGAACCTCCATCTGTCCCGTGCATATGGATTCTGCTGACTTTTCCTCTGAACGCTGCAAGAAAATTGCCAGCAAACACCTGTTTAAATCTTTCATTCTTAAACACAGATGCTCAACATTTCCAAAATTACACAGAAAGGCATTTTCTTACTTGCCTTGTCATGAGAACTTAGAAAAAAGCTGATTCTAACTTAGTTTTACAAAGTTGTCTAGAGCTGTTATGTGATCGCTGCGGTCACAAGGAATCCTGCAAAAACACAGCCAAATAATGTTGCTAATGGAAACGCAATGTTAACTTATTGTTGATCACGGCTGATTTTAGTCATTTTGAATAATATTCTAGGTCTTTCTGCACCAAAAAAATAGTTTTACATGATCCATATCACCATGATTTCTGTGTTTTTGGAAGCTGTTTTTGATCGTGTTGCAGAAAACTGCTAAAGAGACTTTTCGTTTGCTGTCAACCCTTTGCCAGATTGTGAATATAAAATAAAAGCTCTGTTGCAGCTGAAGACTGTCACCAACTTTCTTCACCTTATGAATTTTTAAAAATATTTCAGCCATAGTGGGTGTTATCTATTGATTTAGGATCAAATAAAATGCTTTAATTGAAAGATGTGACTGACAACTTTCACTTTTAGAGCTACTTCAACAAAATAATTAAATTGCCTCTAACAGACTTTCCCACTTGTTCCTGAGCAGATAAGAGAAGTTTCACACTTTCACATATAACAATATATTAAATAAGATATTTTCTAATTAAATAATCATTAATTAGTTATGCTTCTATTCTACTAATTCTATACAGCAAACTTGAATGGCTAATCTTATAACTTTTATAATTTAAGTGCAATATATTCTCACTTCAGTTTTTGTTAAAATACATATGTTATAAATACACCTATGTTTATAAATCTTGATTGAATATATTATAACACAGTGTTTATAATATTGATGGCACTCATATGTCTAAATTTCCACAAAAAAGGATAAAGAAAGGCTTATTTTTTACAGCCCCAGCACAATGTGACCTGAGCACCAATCATCTTCCTGATTTGGTGATTGACAGGTGTGAAGGCCCGCCCCCTTTTATTACCGACTGTTGGAGCTTCATTTATTCAGCCCAGAGACTTAAATTTCTGTATTTTTGAGAGAGTGTGGAGGGTAAGTGACAGAAAGAGCAGGATATATCGTAAAAGAATCAGCTCTGTCTCCTTCTGTTGACAGTCTCTCATCTGTAATGACTATTAGTTTGTGTTTTGTTTGTCTGATAAAAACAGCTGCAGCAGTCTCTGTTGAAGGAGATATTTCTAAAAGGTATATTGCTATAACCTAATGTCCCAAATGTAACGTTACTCAAGTGTGAACTATTGATCAAAATGCATTTATTAGCCCACCCACCATCACCACCAGCCTCCACAATATTTTACATTTTCAGTTGAAACATTTACATCCTCTAGTTTCCGAATGTTGTTCATGCTGAAAAACAATATTAGTTTTTGTGTTTGGGCCACAAGCAGACGATAAGCTGCTTAGCTTAGCATAAAGATCAGACTTACATACTAAAAGTCCTCTGGCCAAGAAGTTATTACAGAATATAAATCTTTGTAAAGCCACAGCTTGTATTTACATAAATCTCCAGGCACAGATTAAACAATTAATTATTGCGTGCCAGATTTGATGTATTTTCTGCTTTTTGTCTAAACCAAGATGAGCTCACAATACGCACAACAATCAATATTTTACACTGAGTACAAAAAGAGAACCATTCTTGTTGTTAAAACACATCATTTTTAAAAACTTGGCCTCTGACAGAGCTCCAATTTTTAGATGATAAATGGAACGTTAGTCGGACAAGTTTTGATCAATATTTGCAGATCAACCAAAGAGCCAAAGAGGTCATTTTTATTGAGCAAAACACAAAACAGCAAAGTTAAAATACAAAACTATTGACTTGAAAAGTAACTTATCTGATTGTTCTGCTGTCTCAATTGTTTTAATAAAGTTGGCGGATTAGTTAGAGGTCTAAATGAACACACTGATTAGGCATTTGTCATTTATTATCGGTAAAAAGTTTAACATTCTACACTTGTGTGCTGATCTTTATTTTTAGTGTGCACAAGCTTGGATCACTACAGACCAAACACTCACTAGAACCATCTATGAACCCAGTTGTATTAATGCATTTGTGGTTGATCCAGTTTGGATTCACGTGGTGCACTCCTGCCTCACAACAAGAAGGTTTGGGGTTTGATCCCTGGTCCGGCTGAAACTCGGACCTTCTGTGAGGAGTCTGTGGGTCCTCTCCAGATCTGACTTCCTCCCACCGTCCAAACACATGCACTTATAGGATCATTGATCATCTAAATTGCCCCTAGTGGGTGAATGTGAGAGTGATTCAAGAGCTTTGTCCTCTGCCATTGCTGCTCTGAACAATTTGTGTCCTTGTGTCAATCCTTGTGTGCAATTGTTGTTTTGTATACGGTCTATGTTCTTTGTTTAGGATGTTTTTGGGTTTTTTGTGCACTGTGTATTTTGTGTTACGTGTTGTGATGGACAAATAGTTTTCCCAATGGGAGAGTAAAGGCCATCCATCCATCCATCTATCTATCTTGTTTCAGCATCTGAGTGTTAGCCCTGCGACTATCTGGCCATTCTCAAGGCCCAAAGCTGCTGGGATAGGCTCCATTATTGTATTTTTCCGGTCAAACTGTAAAATAACACTTAAACACCGTGTGCTGGAGGAATGCCCCTCTGTGATTTTAAAAAGTGCAGAGTAAAAGCAAAACAAGAGCCAGGAAATGTGAGTTCTTCCAAATTGGATTTAAAAACCTAATTTAATCTCATTTTAGCTTAAATGCTAAGCACAAATAATTTAATTTTCTTCACTTTTATTAATGTGTGAGTGCTATCACGTTTACAATCCAAATCCCATTTTACAGCTGTCTGCTCATGTTTCTTAACCTTGATACTTAAACCGTCCGATTCCTTTTCCTCAATCAGTGAATGGACTCCGTCCCTCGGCCGTGAAGCACTATCTCGTCAGCCAAAAGTACAAGGGCAAAGCTATTTTATTACCTCGAGAAGACCACTACATACCACCAATAAAACAGGTGGAGGTTAAGTTGTCTTCAAAAGAAAATGTAAGTCGTGCGTCTAAAGATTTAGTTCTGTCATTTCAAATCTAAGTAAATTGCAAAAAGATATAAATCCACAGTAGAATAGTCTGTACAAGGTTCAAAAGAAGGACTAAAAAGAAATCCCCAATTCTTAGCTTTGATCTTGAAGGTTTATGGTTTGCATGATATCTGTCCACGACATATTTATTCTCATCTGTTGTTGTAAAACCTAAAGTCCTCGGTGCACGGTGAGAAACAGGACACAAACATTCATCTCTGTTGAATCTGCGAGCTGCGGGAAGCTTTCTGTCGCTGAAAAAGCAATGTCTTCAAGAAAAAGATAAAGTTTCAGTCTCTGTTCACGGCATGTTTTATTCATGAAAACCCTCTGCCATGTCATGTACACTGTAGCCTCAATCTGCTCTCGGTAATGCATGGCGAGCCCAGGTACCCTCCGCTTCTTCATCATCGCGCTGTCAAAATGCTAATGTATTGCCTTTCAAGACACGTCAGCTCTCTCTCTCTCTTTGTTTTTCACTGGTTTCGTTGAACCTGAAAATAATATTTGGTCCCAGTTTGTGCACGCAGCGTGTAAAGTGTTTTTAATGTTTAGTATTGTTTATTTATTAAACAGCTTCAATATAAAATGGAGTTATGGTAATGGTTCCTCTGCGAATGCTTTTAATAAAATAACAGTTTAAAAGTTATTTACAGATGACCCGGGGTTTAAAGTGGTGCCCCGACATCTTAATATTTTTATCCGACACCTCAAACAGCTAACCAGACATTGGTCATATTAGTAAGTTTTCTCCAAAGGTCATTAAGTGGACTTACAAGGACTTAAAGCCAAGATTGTTATTGCATTGGATTAAAAAAGAAAGCCCCAACCCCGTGGTCTCCTGATCAGTATGCCTGTGTTAGACCCAGTGTCAGGACATGTGTGTCTGGTATGTCTTGATCCACAGGTTCTGTATGTGTGCACAGAAACTAGATTCCTTTAAAATATTCCCGACGCAGGGTCTGTGACAGTCTATGATCTCAGAGCCATGTCCAATTATGGAGAGGCCGGCTTTGATCAAGAGGTCAGTGTGAGGTCTGTGTAGAAATAATTACACCTGTAACAATGTGTACTGTGGGTAATGTATGTTTTTGCTTTCAGAGCAGGCTATATCTGTGACTGGTGCAGCTACCCCCATTTATCTGCCCCTGACCGGTGCTCTGTTTGCCGTCCTCTCTGCTAGACTGAGCTTGTTCCTATCTCTCCTTGGCTTTCTTTCATTTGAATGTTATGATTTATGCCCAGACCTCCTGAGGCCTAGCTGGTGTGCCCTACTTTAGACTGCACACTAGATGTTGGGAGGAATTAAATAATAATCCAAAGCAATTTATTGCTCCCTCAAATAAATCGCTCTGTTGACCAGCGCAGGACTCCAACTCAGTTTGCCCGGGGTACTATTGAGAATTATGTATTATATTACATGAACTACACAAATTATTTCTGTGCAATGGACTTGAGCTGGGTCGGGTTTTGCTGACATGGTTTTATTATCTCAAATATGTCCTCTTCAATGCTTTTTTAATCCACTTTATAAGCTCTACACTTCCCCAGAACCGATTATTACAAGATAAATGGTCTGGCTTTTTATGGAAACCATGCAGTGTTCCTTAAAAACAATGGTCAGCAGTCAGTTTGAATAAACTCAGAAATATGAATGCAACGCAAACACCTTCCACTGCCTTAACAAATCAATGCATCTAAACCCATACTAAACATGTTTTAATAATCTCAACAGATTGACTCTGTTTGACTGTTGGACATTAGGTCATTGGTTCAACATAGAAAACTCCACATGAGCCCGGCTGTTTGGACTCAAGTCTTATTGACTCATTTATCAGTTAACACAATGGTTTCTATTATCTATACAAAACTACAACTGGGAATGTGAACACATTCAAGTGACAGGGTTTTTCTTTATTTTAAACTGAGCTTTATCTGCAGAGGCACAGTTTAGCGACATGTAAACCCTGGATGTGGCGAGGGAGCTGCGTGTTTGTTCAACGCTCCAACTGTCTCCAACTAGAGTTGACTTTCTCTTAAGTTTGAAACAGAAAACAAATTGAACAAATATAGTTTTGTAGCAGAAAGTTTTCTAAGTGTATACAGTGCTTCTTGAGAGCAGTAAGGCAGTCACCCAGAACTGAACTAAGTGGATGGTAAACACAGCTGTAGCTATCACTGCTTTAAACGCTGCCATATGCATTTCGCTGTGATTTTGTGACAAAGGTTGACATCGTTTATAAAATTCCAGAAGAGAAACTGAAAATACTGAGCCTAATTGTGGTGACTGTGCAGTTTTTTATTGCACATATTGTATATCATCCATAATGTCCACACTGTTGTGTGCAGAACAGTTTCAGTGACATACTGGAGTCTGGTGGGTTCAGTGCTTTTAACTTTTCTCTTTTCTCTCTCGTATTTTCACCTGCGACATGTACTGATTATTATAAAATTGTTCCATTTTAAATTGAGGCTGTGAGAGTTTCTATTGGCCCGGTGACCAAAGATAGTTCCTCATTTATTCACTTTTAAAAACAGACTTTTTAGAGACTAATGAGTAACAATTTCCACAATGACAATGAGCGCTAATTTTCATCAGACATAATTCACATAAACTTTCTTTGATTGCACTTTCCAAACCAGGAAAGACACTAAGAAAGTCACTGACTGCAGTTTTAGCAGCATACTAAGGTAACTTGAGGCACTAACCACAAATGTCAGGGTGTAATTTAATCTGGACCCAGAAGAATTAACCACACTTTCAGTAAAAGACTATAGCCTTGTTTTTACTGGTGGTACAGGTCGGTTTGATGCAGAAACCACCCGTTCTTGTGTTTAATGCAGTGCAGACGATAAATGCAATGTATAAATTCATGAAGCGAGAGCCAATACAACGCTGACTCTGTTTAAAACCGGAAACAGCTGTTGCTAAAAATGTTAGCTTTGTCATCGGGGGAAAAAATAACAACATTTATCATGTTTTCTGTTTAAATATGATGTTTATCACAAAAACAAGGTGTCATTTATTTGAAAAACATTTCTGTTTAATGTGTTTACGTTCTCTTCTTGTTTTTGCTCAAGTGAAGATGATCTGTCAGTTTTATAATCAGCTGACTGCCATCACAGTTTCTTGTTAACTGCATCTATACAGTCGCCAGTCGAGGAGGTCAACCTGTGGACAACAGTCACCGGGGAAATGTCCATATACACAACAAAAATGTCAGACCCAGGGACAGTAAGAGGGTTGTTATTGTATTATAATCACTATTCTATAGCCACAATGGTTGCCATAGTTACAATCAAAGGATAAAAGCTGAAAATGTAGGATTAAGAGATTTAGTACAAAAGGAAACTGTATGTTAGACTGACCACTGGCATTTACTGACTTTATAAGAACAATATTAAACTGTTGTAAAGCATTATGTAATAAATAATTAAAAATGTATAAAATGCTCATGTATCATCTGTATTTATAGTTGTACATATGGTTATTATTCATGACTCACTTAATAGTCACTTAATGATGAATAAGAATTACCAACACTTAGGTTGTGCTTAAGATTGTGTTGCTATATATAAGTATATAAGTATATATAAGTATCACCCAGAGATGGTTCTTGAGGGAAATACCAAACTACGGTGTATTCCTAGAAACATGCAGGTAGCCTCGTGCTCTCTGGCTCCACTAGATTTACTCATTCACTTCATTCACTTTGATAACACTCTCAAGCCCTCTCTGTACATCAACGCTTAACGAGAACAACCTGCTGATTTCTCATCTATCACAGTTGGGCCAGTTTATTCATCTAGACAGAAGTGGTAGAGTAATCCTCCTGCAGGACACGGCTGTGGTATTTGTATAATGTATGATCAGTAATTGTCAACATTGCAACTTCTATGAAAAATGTAAGTTCAAACAACAAATACAGGTTTAAATACAGTTTGTTTCATAATAAAATGTACAACAGTGTCACTAGTTCACTGTACATTTGTGTCCTTGTCGGCCGCTCGTGCAGACACTTCTCTTTTTTCACACGACACCAAAGTCTTAAAGGGACATGACAAGCACAAAGTACATATATTTTGGGACAGAATAAATATACAACTCCAAAAATTATAAATAAAACTATCAAGCAGAATAGTGTTATCGTATGGAACATGCTATCATCAGCTTGTTATTACAGTATCTGAGGACAGATGTGGCCATGTAAGCATAAAAAACTCTAATATTTCTACGAAAGGACATCTCAGACCTTTTCTCTGGTTGTGATTAATTATCTCAGAGACGCACAGTATATTCTCAGAAGCAGAACTGACCTACCTTTTAAGCCTCACAAAAAGCGGCTAATGTGCCATTTCAAAGTCTGGGAGGTATTTGCCCTCCATTCACATACCCTATTACAGTCATGTCCGAAGTCTGGCCCAGGAGACAGTCACTGGGTCAGATTTTATAGGACCCTTAGCTTGAGTATTAAAATGGATCATTTATTGCCTGCACAATGTCTTCCAAAATAACTGAATCACACAGAGAACACCAGCTAGTCCGTCCGCTGCTTTTGTGTGTGATGGAAACGACTTAAAACTAATCCTTCTTTTGAAACATATGGCAGATTTAAGGAATGCTAAATGGATTGTTTTACCAACACAGAAACTCAAACTTGCTGTGCATTAAGCCAGTGCTTCCCACACAACGATCTGGGACTCAAAAGTGGGTCATTCTACATTTTATTTGGGTCGCAGCAACGTTTCCTTATGCATCATGTCAAAACTTCTGCATCATGTTTGTGACAGTTCATGAAAAATACCTGCTTTGGAAATGGGTTTAAATGTTCTGACGCAACAAAACAACAGCAAAAAAGAACAAAACAAGACAAAAAGGTATGACACAAATAATTAACAACAAAACAACACAGAACGAATGGAGTTGGGTCGTCATACAATGTCCTACTCAGCATTTTGGGTCACAATTGATTTGGCATTTTCAAATAGTTTGGGCGTTAGTGTCCTACACAAGGACAATATGGCAGCGTTAATGGGAGGAGCAGGGACTCAAACCACCATCATTTAGGTTATTGGACGACCTACTTCACCTACCACGCCTCCTGCATTAGAGCAAGAGGATTATGGGTAACTAAATGGTCCAGAGGAATGAATGTGCTTCCTTTCCTGTCGCTTAGTGTCCACCTTGTGATAAAACTGTCCACCATTAAGCATCTTTCGGACCTACGCCACCCATGGTTAAGTGGTAGAAAATGGATGAATAATGAGTCAATCATGAATGAATAACAGTTAAACGGGCAGAAAGAAAAGCGTGATCTATTCAAACTCACATGGCTTACATTTGGAAAAACTGCCATTTGGAAATAGATGTTCTTACGCTGTATGTTTGGACACACACATCATTTTAACAATAAAGAGGTGATTATGTTTTTTCATTGTCTGTCCTCGAGTGAGTAAAAGTTGGCGGTTGTTATTGGCTCTGTGTCCGACGGTAGAGGTCTTATTGATCGGCCATATTGTGAGCAATCGCTATCACAACATCAGGACCAAATGCAATTCATTGATTATGTTCGTGCTTATGCAATTTGCTCACAGATTTAAACCTAATTCAGCTTTATTGGCTTAAATGGAGTGAATAAATGTAATATATTTACTTTAGTCAATTGCTGAGGCGTGTTTATAGCACAAGCTTTGTCATTTAGATTCATAAAGCAACAGTGAGCAGCCAAAGGAGGCGGAGATCATCCTGCAGCTGCGGCCTGTCCCATTCATTTCTGCTGCCTATAGTTGCATCACTGGGGATTAGCCCTGACCTTTACTCTTTAATCTCTGTCTCCACAACGGACACAGAGTTTCTTTTTTCCCTTTTTTCTCTTAAAAGCAAATAGGGAAATTAAATGCAGCATTAAAAATTAAGCTCATGTTTAATAGAAGACATCGCTTACTTCAGCTTTACCTCGACAGGGCTAATGTGGCAATTTAGTGGGGCTTTCTGTCTAAAGGGCTCTTTACTAGGATCAGACCACAACAATTAAGGTTTAAATGTTTAATGAACTCCAGGATGAAGCTGGTGTTGTGTAGCATCGAGGCTGCTGGAGTGATGGGGTTTCTCTTCAGGTCGTGCTGAGGCAGCTGTTCAGGGACCAAGGATTTGAGCAAGAAGTGTTCAAGGAAAAGGTCAATGATAAGAGAGTTGGGCAAGAGGAGAAGGAGGGAGTCGAGAACTGCACATTGACAAAAGACAGGTTACCACTAAGAGGTCCTGTAATTGTTCAGTCCACAGTGACATATCAAAGAGCATTCTCATAATTTTCTGCTGCTGTAGAGATTATAAGTGTCTCAGTCAAAGCCCTTTGTCTTGAACATCTTTTTTGATGCGGCCAAATGAAAACGACAGTAAAAGAAGTTCATTTAAAGCCCCGCCTTAAGGGGCTGTATCATTTATTTCGTTTCCTTCATCTGCCTTGATAGTGTGATATATTTCCTTAAGGTCATCACAGTCAGAATCAAACTGCTTCATGTCAATTATCCAGCTTTCAATTTATCATTTCAATCCACTTAGATGCACATCAGTTAGTTTTCTTTGATAATAATGTCACTGGGGACAAGGGCATGCCACCAATCGAACCAAACCGAAGTGTGAATTGTACTGTCCGACTGATTATTGATTTCCGATTACTATTACAATGATAGCTGACATTATACACCAACACAATCAGTGACAGATCTTTTCAGCTGAGTGGACCCGACAGTATTGGGGTATTCGGTACCTGGCTGCGCTGACATTTACACTCCCAAAGCCAAGCTCAGCAGAAAGGAGAGCACAAACAAACAGCGGCCATCATTGTAAAGCAGTGAGGATGTGCTGTGACAGATGTTGAGGTGAATGGGGTCACTTTATAGCCACATCAATATCCACGCACTGAGATGCTTTTCCTAATGTTTGGATTCAAGGGAAGAAATAACGTAACATGGAGCTTCAAAAGTTGTGATTTAGTGCTGGGAACGTGGCCAGTGGATGTGTGGCAGATGATAGAGGTGTGCTGGCCAAGAATCAGGCGAGGACACTCTCTCCTGTGCCTCTCCACAGCTCGCTTCCGTAAAGAAATAAATAATGTTGAGGAGTGCCGACTGCCCATTTCCACAGAAAAAAAACATAAAGGATCGTTCGCGTTGAGAATGCTAATAAGACCAAGTCACAACTCTTTAGAAAGGGCATGAAAGCCTACAAGGACAAGCGCCAGTGACTCAGAGCATGTTTGTTCTGTCATCTGTGAGCACTAACCCCGCCGTCTTGCTTCCTCTTGTATATTTCGACGGGAGAGTTCTCGTACGCATGTGTATGAGCTACGGAGGCTAATTGAACATGCAGACGTAGTCGGGAAGCTGCCACAGTCATCAATGAGATGTGAATCACTCAGATGACCACTGCGAGCAGAGGAAGAGGCGAACGGAGGGTGAAGAGAAGTGAAGCAATTAAAGGGTTGAATCTAAGGCAGTGGAGGCATAGAGCCAGACATAAATATAAGGTGAAAATTGAAGCGAGAGAAGACACTGTCTGACAGATGGGCGACTCCAGGGAATCATTGTGTAAAGTGAACACAGTGTTATTCACGTTACTATACACACGTTTTATTTAGAGCTGCTGCAGGTACATTCACGTAGACGTAGGTGATTTCTGCTGCATTTGAACAACACACTTTTAGCAAATCAAATAATAATCTGCAACAAAGTTTTCAAAATGTTCTTCTGATGCTCAGTGCAAGACTATATCTTTTCTGTATTTTCTGCATTTAGCGCAGTTTTATTCTGTTTTATTATGTTTTCAGTTAAATTTCCACTTCATTTTTACGACTGATATTGCATCCTGTCACAGAAAGTCACAATTTTATGTGATTTATCCAAAAAAGTAGCTTAGGGTATGTCCAGTTTGTTTGAGTGTAGTTTGGTTCCTTTCATTTGGACAAAAACTGAAAAAGTACTTATTTAATTTAGTTCTTTAGCGAAGATCCTGATCAGGTTTGTGTTTACCATTGGACCCAATTGCAGAACAAAGTACTTTACAGAGACACACTGAAAGCTGAGATCAAACTGTGAAGTCACATGATTTTACCATCGCCTCTTGTCACATTTCCCCTGTTTTCGGTCCGTTAAACATTCACATTTTAATCAAACGCGTGTAAAGTTGATGAAATCGATGTCAGCGTTCAGACCGCACCAACAGAGCAAGTGCAACAGTTTGTTTTAACTGCACCAAACATACTGAGAGGGAAATATATTCGTGTTTGTGTAGTTTCACTGATCAAACTGTAGCATGCTCCTATGTTTCTTTGTTAACTTTGCTGATATATCGGTCACATTTTAATAAATCACTCCTCACAATCAAAATGCATCCTATTTAATTCATTTTCAGCCAGTGTTTTATACCAGTTATTACTCTGTGTCTGAGTCCTTGTAAAAGCACTTACCTAGCCAAAGCTTGTCTGTCTGAAGTCTAAGGACGTGAAACAATGAAGAACATGAAAATGAAGTATCACTCGCAGGTATCTGGAATCTGTGGAAGCCCGGCCCATAAAGTTTCACAGGGAATAAACTGACAAGATGACAAACAAACCCCACCTTGAGCCTCACAGTCGAGGAAATGCAACATTTGAAGTCGTTCCCAGCTCCAGTGAATGCAAATTACAGATGTAGGGTGATATATGATGATTGGCTCTCTGTTTGACTCCAGCTACCTGATCATCGCTGCATAAAAGCTCATTAGACTTACATTGTGACTCTGGCGTTGGGTGTTGGGAAAACACAGCAGCTGAGATACTTTGTAAATCAAGCTTGTATCATCAGTCTCATCAACTCATTCTTGTATCAGAGCCAAAAAGGAACTAATGTAACCTCTTCTGATGACTATGATTACTACACTAATTCATTCCAAATTTGGGGGACAGAAGGTCAGCGCCAAGGACAAAGAATTTCATTAAAAACATTTTTGGGCTTTTTGCATCTTGAAATTTTACTATTTAAGATATAACATTCAATGCAATCCTTATTTTAATCTGATCCAACCACTGCTTCTGAAGATTCTGGCTTTTAAGATGGACCAAAGGAAGGAACAAAGACTGAGATGAGAAGAAAATGGAAAGGTGCTCCGGGTTGAGCATCACATAGCACATGGAAAAATGAAGATTAAGGAAGTACTGTTAGACAGAGTGCATATGTCCCCAAACTTCTAAAAGAAACACAAAAAAATGACCATGAATTGTGTTTACATTACAGACTTGATTGGTGTTTACCATAAAATATCACAGAATATGCAATGTTCCAACCTCAATGTCAGGTTAATGACTGATGGAAAAGGGAGAACTACACCTTCATTTAAAAAAGACACACCTCTTACATGATTTTTACTCCACAAAGTCTGAGTGTTATTATGATATTGAATTAATATTGCATGTTTTGATTGTGTATGCATTTATAATTTACAGTAAAAGAAACATTGGATTAAGATAAAATTAACCTAAACAGCATGAAATGTGAAGTGTTGGGTAATATAGAAAAAAAAATCTCTTTGATAGTCTTGATGAGGCTGATCAATTTTACAATAACAAAGACCATATTTATAACTGTCCTGAGCGTCTGCCGTTCCCTCACGTCCTCGTCCAGAGTCACGTCAACAGAAGGAAACGCCAGAGCTGATAAACTCACACTGGTAGACTACTGTCAGGGGGTGACAGCTTGAAGAAATTGATGGAATGGGGTCCTGCAAATGACAAACATATAGCATTTAGTGTAACCTGAACGGTATTGATGCTCTGCCAGGTCCCGGGGGAAGTCCCGCGGTGTGTTCTCTACAGCATCCATCTTGCTGTCAAACGCCAAAGCTCTAACGAATTCCCTGGAGCTCATTGGAACTGAGACTTATAATTGCCACTTATATTAAAACGTTCTTCTGCTGCGTGAGGAATACTTCTGCTAACACATCTGCTACGTCAACAGGATTTTAACCAGCTGACGTCTCACAGGTCTGTAGCCAAGATATGGTTTTCCATCATGTGGTGTGTGGGAGAAGCCTGGGGTTCCACTGACTTCCTTTACAGGTATTTTTATTTGAATGTGCCACAGAGGTCAGAGAAGAATGAACCAATGAAAGATTTACACTTGTTTTGTCATTTTTGAAAGTAAAACTACAATAGATTATATATAGGTCGCCTTTAAATAAAGAGAAAACACTTTGCGTAGGGTTTAAATGAAAAAAAATCACTGCTAACCTCCATGTTCAGTGGCTAAAACCTGCATCTGTTTGTCTCATAAACTGTTTTTTTCTTTAAAAGTCTGCGTCTCAAAAACAGAGCAAAGCCACCAGGCTGTAAACATGTTCACTTTCTTTTGGTTTTGGATTTAACTTTTTCTGAAACCTCTGCTTTTGGATTCCTCCTGAGCCTTGGATGTTCCCAGCAGTTTTATGACAATTATGGTTGCAAAAACGTGGCAGAAACACATATTCTACTTTGACACGTCTTTAGTCTGTTCTGCTCGTACTTTCTACATTTACACAATTATAATTTAGCATTTCACCGGTAGTTTGAGTGTTAATAGTGTCCTGTGGCATTATAGAAGCACATAATTGTTTCTCTCAGGTGTGTTATCTGCAGTGAACCAGCTGAGCCACTGAGACGCCCCACAGGTCAGTACATTTTCAAGCAGAGCATGACATATTACAGCAATTATTTTCAATGTGTTACGAAATGTGTGATGTGTACCGTGTCCCAAGACATTTTCATAAGAATAATTAGAGTGTTCAGCATAAGTAATCAACACTTTATTACCCACTGTTCCTTTATGTGCTACTTTTCACCCATTAACACGACATATTGAGCATTTTTCTCAGATTTGATTGTGACTTGAACCAAATTTCCAGAAAAAACAATAATACTGTTCTTTTTCGTTGGTTTTTTGGAGCCGCTGGACCTTCTATGATCCACTGTGGACTAACTAAATGTGAAAAGGTTTGGTTTAACTGTGGGAACCTCTTGACCATGAGTGAACTGCCATCAGAGGGTCTACATAATCCCGGATTGGAAGAGTCATGATGGGATTAAGAGCGTAGAAATCTTATCACGAGAGTCTTTAAAGCCAGGTCTGAGACACTTCAAGTTTTAGTGGTCACATATTGGATTTTTTAAGCCACTTGAGTTGTAGCAGTTGCAGCTATGACTTTGCTTGAGTCTTGCTTTGTTAATACGAACGAGTCGCCGAAAAAAGCCACAATTAAATTGACGTTTTGGGCCTTTATCCAAGCTTCAATCATTGTATAGATTTTCTGCACTGACCAAATGCTGCCTTTGGATAACGGATCAAAGTCCCAGTGATATCAACCAAACAGGCCGACTGCACTATCAGAGTCATTTAGTTTAGCCCGTTGTTTACACGGAGCTACCGAGCACAACGACGCAGGGATAAAGTTAAAGCACGTTTAAGTGGAGTGATTAAGCCTGATTGATGAGAATTGTAGGGGTCCGGGGAGAGGCAGGGTGAGGGAGGGTGAGGTGAGCGGAGACGGCGGTGCTGGCGCTGTGCTTGAATTAATTCCCACAGCGCAGGAGCTATGGGAGATTATCCAGCTGTAAAGATTCAGCTGAATTACATTTCCCAGCCCTCCTGCCTTATCACACTTTCTTAAACAGCCTTATTGACACTTGCTATGGTGACACTTGAGAGTAGATGCTTCCAAAAGTTAGAAAGTTTGGTTCTTGCAGGGCACAGCAGAACAGTAGAGTGGCAGAGGACAATTGTTCATGTATTAAGCTCGGTTCAAATCTGTTTTAATGGTGTTGTGTGGATAGTTTTAGTTGGAAACACAGCATCCTGATAATCCTCTAAAGAAACCACGTAAAATGACAATGTGTTCTTGTGGTAAACGGTCCTATTCCAAGAAGAAAGAATGCAACATTTTAAGTATCTTTTTTCATAACAAGCTAGAGGTGACATTGGTTTCTAGTTACAGATAGTTAGTGTGGTGTTGTTAAATGGAATATGCAGGCTCTTGCTGTATCTATTTTAGTTATTTGCTACGTACGTCAAAAAACAAAATAGTCCTTCACTTTTACGACGCCTCAGTTTCTGCAGCAGACAGAGCTCTCCTGCACCGTGTGGAGTGGAAACACAAGCCTCATCAGGGGTTTCCCATTAAAAATGAAACCACACTGACCCAACTTGTAACGTAGCTCCAAGTAACCATCTATGGTAGCCCTGCGGGGACAAAGTCAGTGAAAATACTGTAGGTCAGATGATGGATGGAAAGCACAAAGAACGAATGAAGACAAATGTTGCCTCAAACTAACACTGGACTTTTAACTCTGAATACATTTATGTATCTGTGAAATATGATGTAATTTTGTCTTGTGTGTTTGTGTTCTCAATAGAGTTACACTGTGAAGTAAACCAAGTGCATCTATTGCTTTAATATTGAAGAAACAACCAATTTACTCCAAAAATGTAACAAGGTCTTGTGCCAATTTCTATCTAAAATGAAACATGAATGTTTTACTCTTCCAGCAGCACTAACTTCATCCCTACCTTAAAATCTGGCTCCAAATTCAGCTTCATCTAAATCAAGCACTGCAGCGGTAGACAACAAAAAGGAAAATGGATTGAAAAGTTGAACTTTCCACTGGGTTTCACCGTTCCAAGATTGCAAAGTGCAAACTGTGTGATGGTGCACCGCTGAAAACATTATTTTGACCAATGAGTTCTGACTTTACGCACTGCACCTTTACTATTTTTGATTTTGCAGTCAAAGCAGGCAGCGATGACATGATTTACAATGTGTGGCTAGTGTTGGGATCTATCTCATTATCTTTGGCGCCGGGCTAAACCTACAAATCCATCATTCTTTATGTTAATTGTCCTTTGCAGCTGAGAAAGACTCTGGGCTGTAAAACCCCACAAAGTGACTGCATCACACTGTAATTCACTGTCTCCAAATGTTATTCACAAATCTGTTCAAAGAGAGGTTATTTTTACTGCCAGTGCCGGATATGACTTTAGGTTTCAATCTTCTGCTGATATTTAGAGCCAAATGAATGTAAATGAAGCTGCTAGAGTTTAAGGTAGAGAGGAGACATTTATCGATTTTGTACTTCCTGTGGTGTAATGGACTGTAGCGTCATTATTTTAGCAACAGTGATTTTGCCACTATAATTAAATAGGAGGTCACTCTGGCAGCACAGACCTCTGCCAAGGCCAAGGGTCCAGTCTCCTCCTGCGTTTACTCCATTATTAAACCACCAACTAACTACTAATTACAAGCTGTGTCTTCCTCCTTCTTTTCATTGAATGGCATTGGTTGTTTCAAATGACTAAATGTCTTGCAGGTGGTTGGTTGGTGCCACTGGTCAAACATAGAGCAGTAGATGTTGGATTTGGGCTGTTTCCCTCTGGACATCTGCCATCTGGTCTTGCCATTGTTTGGATGAAATGTCACGTTTATTTTGTGGAGTTTGTCTTTTGAAACAATGCATTTCTGTGAGTTCAGACTTCATTTAGCCCGACAAATTAGCATTCTCACGCTATATTCTGTAAGTTGTCCAGTGTGTACCCCTAAACGAAGTTAAAATGTCAAGTGAAAACACAATCGAACATTTGTTTATGCTAAAGCTAAATGCATATATTAGTCTTTGATTGCAAACTCTTCTTAAGAAAAACATGAACGGTTGTCATTCTCCAGGAGTTAGCTGTGAAAATGTCCAGTTTGTGACTAATAAAGTAATAAGAAAGTTGAAGTTCTAGCCTCATCCTTTGTTTTAAACCCTTAATGGCTTTTCTATTAGTGATCCAGTGCATTATTGCTCGGCTTTTCGAGGCTGCCAGGTTTTCAGACGTGGACGCGTTTGTGACAGCTCCTCATCTTCCTTCTGCTTTGTTGTTGGACCTCCAAAGTGTAATAGTCCCAAGTCAATAATACATTCATGTTAATCAGCAAGGAGCACTTTCTAAATGGGGTTTATACTTAAGCAACAGACGTTTATGACAACTCTTTTCTTTTTTAATATGATAAAATATGAAAAACACTAATGCATTGTTCAAATAGTTAACTTCCCGTCTCTACAACAGACAAAGCAAACCGACTTTCACCAAGTTTTAGTCCCGGGCTTTCATTTCTTCCTCTTTTCTGGATCTGCTGAACAATGGCACGACTCTGAATTGCCTGTAGGTAAATGTGAATAGTCTCTTTCTTTAAATGGCAGCTGTGTAATATTTTAGTAACCTGTCCAAAAAAGCAACCAGACTCAGAATGTGGCAACAGTCCACTTTTTTTGTTTAAAAACTTGTTGTAATGTGGACAGACCGAAGCTACCACAGAATACGTTTTTTTGCTGAAAGAAAGTCTATTTGGTTTGGATGTAACTCAAGAGGAAAACTCTTTGTGAGCAAACATTACCTCCTCCCAGAAGCCCCGGCTGTATCCAAAGTTTATTTCCACTGTCACCTAACATCTGTGCGCTCTGTTTGACCCCCGCCTCTCGACTACCCCCTGCCCATCCGCCATGCCGTCCTTCATTTTCTTCTTCTATCCGCATGATTACAACTTATCACCACCCTCTGTGTTTTCTATTACTCCAGGTGCGATGGTAGGAGACAGACCCATGGTGTGATGCATTAATGTGTAATTGAAGTCATATCCTTGTTCTTAAGAGACACTTGAAAAGTACAGCACACATTCATTTAACAGAGAAGCACAAAGTTTCACTATTACAGCCATAGATTTTATTACACACTACATTCAAGGGAAGAAAATGAAACACAGGACCTAACTTTACAGACTTTATTGAGTAGAAAAGCCCCCATTACTATAGCTGAAACTAAACTAAGTGTTTGCAATGTATATATTTCTCCAACTGTGTTTATGTCGTTTTTGCTTTGTGTCCAAGTTAGTGTTTGTCTGAAAAGCGACGGCATTTAACTGTGGTTACAAACGGCTCTGACTGAGGACTGGGAGTCAGTCATTTACAGATGGTGGGATTACATCTGCCTTTGTGAATTAAATGTGCCACTGTGCATTAAAATGATTTGTGGTAACAGTCAAACTTGCAAAAAACCTCCCAAATCTGCAGAAAAATAAATAAAGCATTAAAAAAATATAGTATTTTACAATAAATAAAGGAAGAGGGCCTGAGGAAGTCCTGGGACACGCTGGAGGGACCGAACAAAACAAAGAGAAGTATCCTTTAAAGCAGACAAACACAATTCCTGAAAGCCATATTGTATTTTTCATTTTGATCAATCTGTGCTCTAAATATGTATTGTTCTTTTCAAAACATCATCATTTAGCTTCAGATTCGCTCAATATTTTATGGATTCGTGACTTTTGATAAATGGTTCTGTGTCCAGTTTATTTCCGACAGATTTTATATTATATTTCCCACAAATATAGAGCAGCACACTAAACTCATCCCCGCACCAGGAGGAGCTCACGAACAGCTGCATGGAGTCGTAATGAGGCTAATGCAAATGTTTTTTTAAGCATCCATTTTTCATGTGGCAGCAGTATGTGTCGAACGCGCTCCAGACACATCCTTTGAGTGTCTTACAAATGCACTTCTCATTAATGTCGTTACACACTTACCACAGCTCCATTGTCTCAGTTTACTAAATGTTTTTCTTAGCTGAAAATATCTTGACTGCATTTAAAATTTAACACCAGGATTTTTCCTCAGCTTTTGAAATATTACAGCTTCTCTTTCTTAGCTTTATGGTGGGCCTATGACCTGCTTCTCAATAAAAGATATTAGTTCTGGTTTAGAGACGGTGGCCTTTTGAACATTTCACTGAGCACCTCATATTATTTTTGGGCACAGCTCTTCCTCTTTAGCCATAAATATACTGAGAAAACTCTTTATATACACCTAGTATAAAAGTGCAGGTCAGTTTTAGCCGTCCCCATAAATCTGCCATCGTGTGTGTGTGTATCTCAGATGCGCGAAGCCATGTGCCTCGTCTCATCAAAGAGCGCAGTTAATTTTAGGAGGGAATCAAAACTGTGCCAAGAAAGTCAAGAAAGTTTCAGTCTTGTCAAATTTTAGAGTCTGACATTACAAATACTGAGGGGAAACTTTGAAGCCATAAAAGAAAGTTTTGAATTGAAAAGAATCATTTTGCAGGGTCAGTGAGCTCCGTCATGAGCAATTATTTCCTGTCAAAAGAGACTCTCTCGTTCTAAATGTGAGATATGAGGTTAGGTCAATGGGCCGTCAGTCCTCAACGCACGCCCTGTTTATTATTTTTGTTGCATATGGACTTTTCTCATGTGACTTCACTCAGTCACACGAATATGTTCTTGGTTTAGTTACGATCATTAGACCAGTTTAACATTTACACGTCATACTTTTTGACCGAAAACACAGTGATCCCACATAACCCCATCACAACCACAGTGTGATCCAGATAAACTGAACTCTTTGCATGGTTTACATTCACCTTTAAGCTTTACTGAAGAGCAATAATCTGAAATACACTGTAAATAAATGCATGCAATGGTCTATTAAAAAAAAAAAAAAAATTACATGCAAGAGAAGAAACTGTCATGTTTATAAGGAAATAAGAACATTACCAAATTAAAAATTTAATTATTTGTCTGAAAAATGCCTTATTATTTAATATTAAAAAAAAATAAATGTGTGTAAATAATCTACTTATGCTTGAACACCCAGGGTTTAAGGGCTTTTATTTCCCCTCCACTGCCCCAACAAACAAGAAACAAGAAACACCAAGGGCACCTTTAAAATAATGTTAAATATAAAGCTGGGCCAGATCCCAAATTAAATATATTAACTGAATTGCTGGTATTTAGATTTGGCTGCATGCTTTCTCTTTCCTTTCTTATCATAATATATTTTACATGAGCTAATTACCCAACACTGAGGCAACAATGTGAGCTTGTTTTGGAAAGACATTAGCAGCTTTCACTGTGTGTTTACTGCAGGCCCCAGTGGTACCCTTCAGCCATATGTCATTTGAGATATCTTGGATCACAAACATGTTGTTACTCCTGGGTTTGTCCACTGGGGCTGTTCCCTCATGATATCTCCATAATGCACACTGTTTACTGGCAACGTCACAACACATGCTGGAGGTGTAACAATATGCCTTCATTACAATATGCATATACACACATTCTGCTTATCCTCCATATTGTTATAAATCAAATTTGAATGTGTCCTGTTTTGTTGACCATCATCCCCATTTCTGCAATTTCAATGCATACAAAGGAACACTTAAATTGGACTCATTAATGGCTGCATAGAAAAAGAATGAATGTGTGGTTTTGCAGAGGTTGATCCTTGGTGATGATGAAAAAAAACAAACAAACATGTGCAGTTCAAGAGTGTCCCATGTGCAGTGGCAACCTCTTCTCTTCTTATATCTATGTTTAGTCACTAGCTTATCTCATTTTTGTGACGCAGATGGAGACCTTTGGCATCTTGACGCAACAGGTTTTCCATAAACGCCGGAGTTGCGCACCTGCGTCTCTGCCGGATGTGTTGGCTCAGACCCGGTTTATTATTCACAACCTGTTTGTCGACTGTTGGGATAAGGGTTTCGTTGTGAATACTTCATGGACCTCAGGACTTCGCGTGAGGAGTGTTTTTGTCTTAAATCCTGAAATATTTGCTTCCTAAAGTTGTTAAAGCCACAGTATGTCTCCAAATCAGTAAAATATGCAACGCCGGAGTCATTTGAATGGCTGTCCTTCATGAAAAAACAAAAATAAGCTTTCTTTCACCTGCTCACCTGATACTCCATTGTGTAAATCTGACGGGGCACAAACATAGCGCTTTTATAAACAGTGCACATTGGAAAAACACAACTGTGAACGGTTAAAGTGCAATCTCTATAAACACAAATCACTAGTTAGGATGTTTATGACCTTATTTTTAGCCTGCTGATGTATATTTAAAGATTTTCTATGTATATTATGTATGTAAATGACAATAATGTAAACTGGTAAACTGTAGGGAAAGATCTTGGTTTGATTTGAACATACATTGATTTTCATTGACTTCCTCAACATAAATGCATCGAAGTTATCAGTTAGAAGTTACCAATTATAATTAAATAACAGCATTCAATAAATTTAGACATCGTGGGCCATGCATATTTTGTATATTTTATGTTGATCAATCCCTGACAAAGTACATAGACGTAAGTGCTCAGAAAAACAGAGCTTCAACGTAGAACTAAAATAATTCAATTTTACTTGTATAGCCCAGTGTCACAAAAACAATTGCCTCAAAGGGCTTCACAAAGACAAACGACAGAAAATGAACAAACAGAACAAGACAACATGCCCTGTCCTTAGACCCTTCATCAAGATGAGGAAAAACTCAAAAATAACCATATTGTTACAACCATTAAACACAAAAGTGAACATTTTAAGGAAACCCAGAGTGTTAAAAGCCTTAAGTGCATCATTTCTGGACAAAACGTTGGTTAATTCCAGTTTGAAAATGACAGAAGACAACAAGACACAACTTTAATAAGAATCTAAAAATATGGCAGCACTGTGCATTATCACAATCAATCTCAGCACATTTTCACTGCACGCTCTGGTGAAGCTCGTGGGAGTCCTCGTATCAGATCCCAAACGTGACTCATCTTTTCATAATTATCGGCATTCGTGCAGTGCTTTCCTATCGCTCTATATGTTCATCATCACGGATCATGTGCAACAGCCTCTGGCATTATTGATGATGCGTTCATGCATGATAAGCACAAGTAAGTGCCTGGTAAATGCATCTTACTCTGTCATTGAGGCAGAAAAAACCTTTTAAACGCACTTCCTTTTCTTGTGGCCTTTGTTAAACAGAAAAATAAAAAGTACAACATAGAAGTATTTTATATTAGCAATAAACTCTGCTATCTCTGCCTTTTATTGTTGCTCTACACGGCTCCGTTGCTCTGAAGAAGCAGCCACTTTTTCTTGCTTTTGGTATTCATATTGTTAAAATATCCAGATAAAAAGTGAAACCCGTTGCTTTATGAATGTTAAGTTGGTCATTTCTGATGCATAGAAAGGTTTTTGTACAGCGTGGGGGTAGATACCAAATAAATTGACACTGAGTTATCATCGGAGAGTTCATCCGGTCATCTTGTAGCTGTCAAAAGCAGACACGACGGGATCACTCTTCAGTTCTGCGATTGGATTTATTCGCTGGCCTAAGGAAGACTTCTCTCAGACGCGGCAGATAAAAACAGGATTAGTGAGTCGTTGAAATTTTAATTACTGTAAACTCACACGGAGGCTGAAGCTGCCAGAATCAATCAATGCTGTGCAAATGAGTGACGGTTTTTAAAGTGAGGTTGCAGTTGTAAATAGTAAGTGTATTCGATCTGTATCAACGTCACTGTGGCTCAAGTCTCAAGCCGTGGCCAGAGTCGGAGCAGCAGCAATCAACAAGCTTTGAACACTGTAAATGCATTAGTTTTATTGTGCTGCCTTTAAATAGCTCTTAGTTTTTATATTTTAGACCTTCAACCTGAGCCCAGAGGCAGGTAGTAATATTCACATTTATTCAACCTTATGTGAAAGACTAATACATGTAGGCTACATTTATTAAAACATATTATTGTAGTAACTTGTATTGTTGTAACTCTCAACTAAGTACAAAAGGATGAAAAATGATTTGTCAAGCTTTAAATTATAATTATTTATGTCTTGGCTACATTACACTCTACAGAATAAAGCCGCTCTGAGACATATGTACAGTCTATACAACTTCATTATGTCCATAAATCAGCTGTACTTCCTGGTGTTTTTAAGCAAAGACAGGATCAGCACTAGTCTGTCATTAATCCTGCAGCCCAGGCTTACAAAATGAAGACAGATCGCACTAAGTACTAGACCTATTTTGGGGTAATTTATACATTCTGTGTTTGCCTCTCGGGCGATCTATCCTGTTTATTTAGGTGCTAAAGAAAACTAATTGCCCGCCTGCTCTTTGAGAGTGGCTCCTTGTGGACGGCTTGTTAGAAATGTGAACTCTACGTGTAAGTTCAGAGCTTTGTGTCAATTAGAACAAGCTCATGGCCTGCTGAGCTTTACAAGTTGAACCTTGAGATCTATAGGGACCATTCTGCATTTATATCAGATACAATCTCAAGGTTAGGCTTCTAGAAATTTAAATTATGATTAAAAATATATACAACTGAAAAGTGGACTTGGCGTAATAAGATTTAATAATTATAATTACTCCTGCAGGAAGTCTTAAGAGAGCGGTGCCAATTACACACTAGATTGTACTTAAATTTGTGTTTTCACACCTAAAATCCAACCAGGGTCTGGAACAAAGTTGATAAATTGTTACAATGCATTAGTTTGGGTTGATTTTACCGTCGTGGTGGGGTAACAAATAATTAACTTAGGTTATTGATATCATGCTAATGTATGCTAATGTATCCTTGGTTGTTTTTACTGCTGCACTGTGCTCCTTTCTCTCCAATTATATGGAAAACATGCGTCCGTTTGTTGTATAAAAACATTTTATTTTCCGGTTTAAGTTTGCTCCTCGTTAAAATGAACGGTCTGGTACTTCTGTCACCGTCAGGTCTGTGCACTTATTGGTGAAGTCACCTGTGGAAGAGTCAATAGAAAGATTAAAAACGTACATTTTCCCGATCATCTTTGGCATGAGTCTGCATGTGCTCCCCGTGTTACTGTGGGTCCAGCACCGTACGAAGACATGCACAGGTGATTCTACAGTATCCCTAGTGAATAATTGTGAGAGAGAATGGTTGTCTCTAAGTGTTAACCCTGCGACTAACTGGCCATTGTCCCGGATGTACCCCTCCTAATGGCCAAAGATGCGGGAATAGGCTCGTTAAAGAAATGCACTTGCCTCAGAGAAAGAAGGCAGTCTCTCCAGCTTCCTCTGACAAAGACGTGCATGTTCAGGTGAAGAGGTGAGTCAAAATAGATGAATGAATCTAACTCTATCCAGCCTCACGCCCTCAGCAGCTGGGATAGGCTCTAGTTTAACATGTAACTGTAAGTGTTCAAGTAACTAAATCTAGACTGTTAGATGTGGAGATTGAATTAACCAACTGTCGGGCCACGGCAAGCTCTTGGAGTACACTACAGAGTTCTACCGGGACAGGGAGACACTTATCCGAGCACTAGATTTAGTCCTGTACAGTGGAACACAATAGGACCCAGTGGCATCCAGCAGCCTTCTCGCTCCACACGCAGAGGCTGACCCCACAGAGGTCACCTGAGACGCCGCTATCAGCTGAGCCTTAATTGGCCTGTCTGTCACTGTGGGCTTTCTATTTGGTTTCATTCACTCGGACTCAGTTCCCTTTAGTTCAGACTGGTATACTGGGGACTGCATGATCCCAGCACAGCCTCCTGGGAAATTAAAGGCCCGCTTGGATGTTCTTAGGCCGACTCTATCTCTGCATTTCAGTCGTCTTCCTCAGTCTATCATAATGACTTTCCCTCTGTTGACCCTGCTCTCTGAAGTGAACTATTCCCTCAAAGAAACAGTTGAAGCTATCCGCAGCAAGTTTTGGACAAACAGATGGTCATTATCATAGTTTTGAATATTCAACGTACATTTTAAAGTCATGGGTACACATCAGAAAATGCGTGTTTTGGCAAATTGCATTACTTTTTAAATCACAGAGCAGAGTGTTAAGGGTATAGTTGAATGAAATGCAACACTTTACATCACAATTACATTCAACAAATTAAGACAAACTGCGTCTGGATTAAACAATGGCTGTATTTCAGTCAAACAGTTAATGAGCAGACCCCAGCGTTTTTTAAAGTACAAATCCATCCCGTTAAGTTGATTTTAATAATGTCTTCCCTGTATTTGATAACAGTTTTTAAAGGTGTGGAGGAAAGTGTGACAGTGAAGTGTCAGCACAACCCTCAGGTACATTTGCTGTTACTACACACAGCTAATTGAGTAGTAACAGAGGGCATGATGGGAAATGTCAGGGCATCATTTCCCATCATGCACTCAGAGGTTGTAGTCCGTGCAGGCGAGCTCAGTCTGTGGAGAGCAGCTGTGGCCTTTGGAAAAATAATGCCATTACTTCTGTTCCTACAGGAGCCCAGAGAGGACAAACTTAGCACTACTTCTGAGCATACATTCTTGCCTGAAGGTTTAGGACATTTAACTTGATTTGTTTCAGAATATTACATTTCTGTGTTTCTGTGCAGGGGGCCATAGCTGTTCACATGCTCAAAAGAGTGTGAAGGTTGGAATTGCAGTCTGCACTTTTGGCACCGAAAGCTAAAAAAAAAGCCATAAAATGACACACCCCTCCTTTAAAAGTGTCAGTAAATATATTTATTGGAGGCTCATTTTCAGTCAATTTAATGAAAGTGACATTGTTTAAGGAGTTGAAGACTGTATTTTCCAACAGGAACTTTAATTCAGTAATTCATCTTTTGTTTTGCTAAGATTGAACCTTGGTCTTGTGTCAAAGAGTTGTTTTGTTTATTTATTTTTCTTCAGCGTTGGTGCGATGTGAAGGCTCGAATCAGAAAAATGTAAAACAGTCAATTAACAGCAGTAATTGTTTCTTTTCCGGCAGCCGCAGAAATAAATGTGTGTATTTAAATACCCAATGATGAAAAACTCTAGAATAAACAAAGCTATGCCACAGATATTTCTCTATAAATCCAATTAAACCATTACTTTTTATCAATGTGGAACGTGCTATGGTTTCGGTTGAATGGCGCTGAAGTTTTTTTAGGACAATAGCTGTAAATATTTCTCTGTGTCCAGACATCAACCATTTACTCACAGTTAAAGGTCTTCTTAAGAAAAACCACTGACCTTTTCATCGTTCTCTGGCTGCTTAAGATCACGAAGGTTCATTAATTTCTCTAATCGCTTCATCTCTCGTTTTCCATTTTGTGCCTCTTCTTCCGTTCCAGTCCTTTTTCACAGCAGTGTCGCTCTAATTTACCATTAGTATGACTTTGCTGAGATTCATTACTTCTACCGAATGGCAGTCTGATCTCAAAGAAAGATGATAAGCGTTTTTACTCTTTGTGTCACACGAGCGTAAGTGGAGGCTGTCCAAGAACGGTGACCCGTCCCTGTCCTTTTCGTCACGTATTTCATTTTCAAATGAAAGACACAAATGCAGCCCTACATTTGCAGTACACCACCTCGAGTAATTTAATTGAATGAAACGTACTCAGCTGCAAACTTTTTATGGATGACATTTTTGAAATATTTATGCTGTTTGTGTCCTCCAGTCTCTTGTCTTGTGTGGACCTGCTCTGTACCCTGATATGCCACCCATACCCCATTCATCATCAGCCACTGGCATCTTTGCACCAGGTGGGATAATAGTTAGATTTTATTATATCGCAGCCCTGGCACAAGCCTTGCTCACAAATCAAAATCCAGGAAGGACTTTAAGGCTCCAACAAAGCTCAAGTTATTTGAGATGGTCTGGCTTTTATACCATCAAAGTCGCCAAGGGAAAAAGCAACTTTTCAATCTTTCATAAAGGATTTCACTGAAGTCGGCTTTAAAACTTGACAACGTTTTGTTTTGGTGGCATCGATGCTGGGTGTTATGTCGCAGCATGCACAAAATGGGGAATTTCCAAGTTTCCAAAGTATTTTAGGCATGTAAAGAGTTCTTTTGCAAATTGTAAATTGGTATTTTCCGTTGTGTTCACTGCGGTAGAATCATATAAAACACATTAGTAATAGGTATTTTTAAAGCTTCTGTGTGAAGACTGGTTAAAGTTAAGAGAAGAGACTGTTCCAGGACACTGAGTTCACTATTTGACACAAATTATTGGACCACACTCTAAATAAGTAACAAAAAGCCCTTAAAGCTGTGATAGCAAAAAAAATCCTCCAATTATTCTTTCCTCACTCTCACAAACCCACATTCAAATACTAATAAATTACACCAGAAGAAAGTTGGGAACTTACTGTACTACATGTTTCAAACTTGATTTTTATCAGCCCAATAAAACACAAAAGTACCGGCAGTGTTGTTGAAAATTGTTGGGTTGGGTTTTATTTGGGATTTGTGTCCCATCCATCACCCCAACTTGACTTCTGCCTGCCACTGAATAGCCTATAAATCATTACATCAAACCAAATGAGAGAAAAGCTGGTGTTATAAAGGCTATAAAATATGTTTTCTGTGCTGGCAAGTAACTGTTGAATTGCAAAATGCTACATTAATTTGGAAAACAGAGAGAAAAGTCCTCACCGCCCTGATCTAGCTGAGGTTTGGCAAAAAGAAACAATCTGAAGAGACCATTTATAAAGGTAACATGCAATCAAAAGTGCAAGACCTAGCCAAAAGCCTATTTAACCTCCAACTATTGAACTGTTTTAAAAGTATGTCTCTCCAGGGAATGACCAGCGCAAGAGCTGCTTTTTAAGCTTTAGATGTTAGTTTTTTAAAGCTACAAACAAAAAGGTTTTACAGTTAAATCTGTTTATCTGTAACTGTGGGGATTTCCTGCATTCTGTCGTTGTAATACCCTTCAGATCCCTTTACAGTCAAAGCCGGACTAATGGCATTCTCCACTTGAGCTACTCATTATCTGTCCAAAAACAAATAGAAGGGGATCATTTCCAGCTACTGTCCCGGATATCTTCACACCGATAGCACACTGGCCTGGTCACCCAGTCCTGATTAATATGCAGGAAACAGCATGACTATTTGGCAGGCATCGTACCATGTTACTGGCATGTATTAGAGACAACAGATGGGAAAAACACAAGAGGGCTGTGCTGTCCCGATGGAATGAGTCCCAAAAGCTTATTACTATTCCATTCAAAGCTATTTTAAGCAAAAAGTACATGCGATCAATTTGTCATGTGTCACCTTCGACCACCTGGTGTATAACCTTTCTCATTAGAGTGCTGGGTTTGTCTTCAGGAGATGGGCTCAGGCGAGAAAAGTAGGCCAAGGAAAGGAAAGGGATGATGTGGTTGGCTGGATCTGCTCCTTGCTTTAACCTGCCCCATGTAGCGGGGACGATCATTTGCACACGTTGTTACCATAAAAGCCACATACATCTGACATCTTACCGTGTCCTGAAGCATTCCCAAAAGTCCTGACCTAGAAAAATGGTCTTTGATTAGTGCCGTGAGTTGTGATCATTTGGGTGCTTCCCTTCAACGGACAATAAAATAAATAAATAAAATATCTGCCATAAGGATGCAAGTCTTTATAGAATGAGGACATGCTTTGGACCTTGCACAGAAATTCACACAACACCTGGACGAATCAGGTGTTTAGACTGACTTTAAAAGATTTGTGGGGCATTGAGAACGTCCTACGAAGCACAAAAGTTGGCCAATGTATAGTCAACAAAAGCTACAATTATGATTATGTTATGAGTTATTATCAGCAGTTTGTAGTGTGGAGTGAAGCCAAGTGTAACTCCTCAGTGAAAACTCAGTGGGATATGATCATTCCAAACAACACTCTTTGCATTTAATCTCTAAAGAACTCAGTGGCAGTAGCTTTGTATTCATCCATGTTGGTTTCATTACTCTCTGTTTCTCCTAAGTGGACTTAAGGGCATTTTACCTCCATCATTTAATTTAGTAAAAAAAAAAATGTAAAACCATATTTTGGGAAAAAAAAACTGCAACGTGGACAGTTTTCAATGTATAGATGGTGTTTTTCATTTTAAGTTCACTGATGTTTGACCTCATGATGATGATGAGTAATTATCTTATTTTCTAGATAACTGTATGTACACACTCTATTATAAAGGCACATGTGTTGAATTCATAGTGTGTGATCAAGGTTTTCTGCTCTCATTTATAGAACGAGCAGTATTTTTAACTTGAAGCCAAGCAGTTCAAATGGAAGTAATGCTAATCACAGTCCACTGCTCCGCTTTACAAACAATTGCCTTTTATTATAGGGTTGCCTATACTTCATAATTGTTGAAGTGAGAGGCATAAGGAAGATTAGCATATCAGCTGGAAGCTCTGAATGTGACTTAAATGTCTTTTGACACCTGCCTGACCCACTGCCCATTGTACCTACTGTAGCCTCTCACCCGCACTTCTTTGAAAGGTGAACAGATGGATCACTGGATTATGTGTGTCAAGGCCAGAAAGCCCCGATATACATCATTCTGAAGCCTTTAGAGCAAGGTCATTTTCAAAAATAGTCTTCGCCGGTGTCAGCTGAAAAGGTGTACCCCATGGCTGTGTGCACTCTCTCTTTGGAGATCCCAGCACCGAGCACTTGCTTTTGTAGTGGCTCACTTTGATTTAGAGCCTGGTCAAGATAATGTCATCTGTGTTCATTCAAAATGTGTTACTCATAAAATGAAGCAGGACAGTTGTAGGAGGTTAAAGTAAAGTAGTTTTGGGTGTAGGTTCAGGATGTTTTTTGTGTTTGTCGGTGGAAAGAAAGACAAAGGGAAAATAAAACAATAATACAATATTACGAGTTAATAATCAAGAACTTTAAAGGACCAAACTATGAGCTCAATAAATAAAATGGAACTGTGGCTTTACAATATGCATAGATCTGTGTGTTTTTATGACTGTGATCCTCAAGAGTGTTTAAATATTTTACTATAAGCTTTGACTAGAAATATCCCATAGTTCCAGCTTAAATGCTATAAGTTTCGACCTTAAACCACAGTCTATTTTGACCCATCAGGGTGACTACAGCCAAATTAGATCAACAGCTTGTCCATTAGTAATCAGTCATCAGTAATAAGTAATATCAATCAATAACAAACACACACAAACCTTATTAAAGCACAACGTTCAGACGAGAGCCTCATTTAAACCAATGTGATTAAAGGCTCTAATAAGACTACAACACAATATATTTCTGTTCATTTTGTCGTGTTATAAACCTAAAAGATAAACAGCACAGCAACAGCGTCTTTGGCTGCCATTTATTGAGACGCCTTGTGACGTAACATTTATGTAAGTCAGACTTTAAAAATGAACTCTTTTAATACGAAACTCTTCTTTACCTGTAAAATATTCTCACAATCAATGTGCAATTTCACTGTGCAACATCTGTAATTGTGCTATTTCCTTCTTATTTACTTTTTATTCACACTATTTATATCCATTTATTTTATTATAAAGTTGAATTTGTTTTTAGCATACTTTTTAACCTACATATGTATGGTCTATTTAGTTTATCTTGTCTTAGAATAGCTTTCATTTCATTTTGGTTCTGGCCAGGTTGGCTTTTTTTACTTTGATCTGTCTGATACTTTTGCAAAATGCACTCTCCCACCGTGAGACTAATAAAGGTTTTCCTATTCTTAGTCTTATGTGTTTTCCTCTGAGTGCGCCGGGCCGGTTGACAGACGTTTGTTGTGAGATCTTTATGTGTGGCTTGTTGCGGGAGTTTGCGTCTTGTCTTGGAGGTACGGCCTTTGACCCTATCTCTTGTCTCGGAGGTGTACCCGGGGTTCGATTCATTAGCCGAACAGGTAACTGGGATGATGAATGAGCTCTGTTTGCTGTGCTCCACATAGACAGACACAGGGCTCACGAGAACAACACACTTGGCCCGGCCCCAGTCGAGAAGATAAAGAGAGCTCCTGTGGAATACATGGAGAGCTGGAAATAACATTCAGACTGCCAGATAGGTAAAAGCCAGGCCACTGTTTTGGCTTAGGCTTATCTGCTTCTGTATTTGGGGATTTAATACACAACATCTAGAGCAGACTTACATTTTGTTCTGATTTTTGACAATCATTCCTCGTTAATATAATAAGTGTAAATGCTCAACAAGAGAAAAACATTCTTTTCAAACATTTGTATATTTATTCAGTTATATTTTTATTTATTTATTTAGATGTTCCTGATAATTGAGACATAACAAGGTAAGCACGATGTTTTTCTTTCAAAATACAAGAAACTATGGTCACAATTATACTCTCACTTAAAGGTGTGTTGTTGTAGTGTACAGTTGAACAAAATGGAAACTTCCTGTTCCTACAACTGCCCAGAGTAGACAAATGGAGTAAATGTTTGGAAATAGGACTATTATTGTTAACTAATTATTGCTAGAGTAATACTAACTACTTAGTCTTACTAAGAAACTAACAAAATAAATAAACATGGCTTTAACTGAGAGTGAAATGCTTTTTCTGAGTTAATGCAGGAAAGCTCAACACTTCATTAATCTAATGAGTGTCTTCCAGTGAATGCTGGGAATGAAGCAGGTGAACAGAGGTCTGTCTGTGTTGGTGAGTGTATAGATTGGAAAAGGGTTCACAAATAATCTCATATGTCAGCTCTTGTGTGAGTTTGTGGGCTGACTTGAGGCCATAAGGGTTGTGTAAGATGAATTAGCCTGTCGCTGTGATTTATGAAGCCTGTTTACTTCATGTGTGAGAGTTTCAACAAACATTGGTATGAAACTGAGTGTTTACAGATATGTGGTCAGTCATGTGGTCATCAGACTGTGTGAAAGTGCATCAAGATTTATTACTGCTTCAAGTGGGGACCACAGCTTTTAATTACCTAAACTGCAGAAGGTAATGGACGTTGACAGAAGAATAGGTCAGTAGCGGACAAAATGGGGCAGTCATTTCTGAAACACTTTTAATAATAAAATGAATAATAATTAGCAATAATAGTAATACTTATTAATAAAGTAGTGTAATGTTAGTTCAAAAGATGTGTTTGTTATTTTAAATGTCATATGTAGGACATGTCTTTCATTATTGCCTCAAGGTTTCACAAGTGAGTTTACGTTTGTGCCGGTCCCAAGCCCGGATAAATGGAGATGGATGTGTGAGGGAGGGCATCCGGGGTAAAAACCTACGCCAAACTAAATGTGCAAATCATTGATTCGCTGGTGACCACTGAAGGGAGAAGATGATGTTGCATTGCAAATGTAATTACTGCTTTCTTATTCTGCAGTGTGCTTTAGCATCTAAATATCATCTCATAGACCACACGTTATATCCACAGAGACCGCAGCTGTGGGTTTAATATTTTTAGAGAATTGGCTATTTTACAGAATACATTTCACGCTTAGCACTTCTTATTACTCCATAGATTTGAAATAACACCTCGGGTAAGAAGTCTAAAACCTGCATCACATTTCTCTTTAATATCCAGCACAGGGTCCTGAACACATCAGAACTGCTGCAAGGAAGGCTGAAGATAAACAAATAATATGGACTCTAAGTGTATGGTCATCTCAGCATAACACACAACAGGCAATATCAATAATAATGTTTCCAATAATCTGCCCAAAATGAACACGCAAACCTGTGTATTTAAACATGTAAAAAGCATATTAGAAAAGCCACTCATTTCTCACAAATCTAATTAATTCTGTCAGATTCGTACTAGACTGGGGTAAATCTGAAGCTGTAAACCACAAAGAAGGCCCAGATAGATAAATTAACTTACAGGTTCATTAAGGTGCAGCTGAATGGCACTTTATCTTGATAATGAGCCCGGTGGATTTCCTTTGGTCCGACAGTCACTCCAGGTGGCGCGCAAACACATCACCAATTAGTGTAACTTATGAAAGAAGAAGTGAGCGCTGTGTGGAGTTTCCAGGACAGTCTCAGCGCAGACAGTGAGAATAGTGTAGCTGTGTGTGAAAACTACGAGACCAAGCTTCCTGCTGACTAGCCATTCTGTGGATAAAAGCTGGCGCTGGTATGCCACTGCGCCGCCTGCGACTTATGATCGTGACCTCAAACTAACAGTGACCCTAAGGAACATCATGTGTTTTTAAATCATACATTATAGCATTGTTATTGTGGAGGCAACACAATGAGTCACGAATAAACATTATTTCTGATTTGGGAATTATTTGACCACATCCTAGGATTTGTCTGGAACATTTTGTCTTGACAGTGACAACATTTTTTTAAAACAAATATTGCAGTTCAATTGACGATTACTAGCCTCTTTTCTGATGTCTTAATTGTTCAAAAAAAATGTTAGCTTTAGGGATAAAAATGGCTAACCAATTTAGTTTTTCTGTTCTGTAAGACTTAGTATGGTCCCTCTTTGGTTTGAATTTCATTTCCAAGATTCATAAAAAAGAAGTATATTGAAGAGTATTGCATAAAAACCCCGCCCCATTTGAAATAAAGATATAAATGATTGGTCGGTGATACTGATCCCTGTGGATGTTGTGGTGAAGAAATTAGAAAGTTAGTTGTGGTTAAATAGTAAAAATAACACCATTTCCTCTAAATATTTCCCAAAACCTTCTTAAATGTAATGGTCAAACCTTGAAAAGTCAAAAGAGAAAGAATAACCTTTGGCATTTTTTACGGCGGCCCAAACAACAGCAGAAGAGATTTTATTTGTCAGGTGAGAAAATAGTGAGACAGGGAACAAAGGGTGAAGCGTGAAGGACTCATGAAGGAAACCGAGCGGATCTGGGAGTCAAACCCGTGTTCCTCCGGTGTTATGGCCTCTATCAGCACAGCCACAGAGACTCAGAGAGGGTTTTAGGAGCTGCACTTGATGCCACTGTCTTCATGTGGATAAGGACTCAGTCTGGTCTTTGTGCTGATTTTGTGGCGGATCCAAAACAAGCTGCCAGCAGTGCTTAATGCTTTCGAATTATTTTCACTTAGCAACCTCATTAAAATTCATTGTTCCAAAATTGTTCCAAATGTAGCAAGTGTTAAAATACCAATTAAGTAATGCAACTCCAGTCTTAGGTGCAAACTCTGCTCTCTGTTGTTTTGTGCTTCTTCATTGCCCCCAAGGTTTGCACGTCAATTGAAAAATCCAGCTAAACATAAATTATACAGCAGAATTTTCTCTTAAATTTTATCCTGAAATGGGTCAAAGACAGGCTTCAGTAAATGTCATGTACTCACCACAGTCTGTGAGACAGTGTCCTAATAAACACATTTTAAGTAGCTGTTATATCCTGGGCTCCATATGATGAATTTCACACTTCATTTTGTCCTTGAAGCCATTAAAGAGCTTACACCTCTCATTTCCTATGTCATTATTCATCCTTGTTGTCTGCATACTTTTTAATTCTTTTCTGACCTTTTACACTTAAACACGTCCTCTTCATACTAATCACTCCTCCAAACGTAGACTTTCTGCTCCTAAATTTCCTTCTCGACGTCTGAGAACCAAGTTACTCTCTGTGAATCATAGAAACCACTTTTCAGAGCACTATTTTGAACTATGGTCCTCATTCATGTATCACAGGAGCCTGTGAAGTGTCCTCCCTCGAGTGATTGGGTTTTTTAGTGTCTATTATACTTTATGTAGTGCATATCTATTTCTTGATTCTGTCCCATTGGGAGGCTTGGTTTAAAATAGCCCCAGAGCTGGAGGGGTTTTCCGGAGAATGTGTTTTCTTCTTGCCGGACGGAGCTATTTAAATTAGGGCCGAAATGTATTGGGTTCCCATTATCTTGCTGTGACATTCAGAATATTTATTACAAGACACCGGGGTTTATTAAAGCCATCTTGTGTGTGTGCAATAAGCTCTTGTATAATTAAACATGCGATTGGTATGCAAGGCAGAATAGTTCATTGCTGCAGCTGAGAATTTTTGTGTTTAACCCAACTCGCCCGGCGGCATATGAGCACCTATTGTGTGACATCTCAATTATCTCTGCATCCCAGTCTGCTGCAGGGTTACAGGTGTGCCTCTATTTGTTTCAGGAGGCGTCATTACTGGGGGTGTCATAGCTTCATATCAGTGAGGCTCCAGGCGCCGTTTTAGCTTCATTGGAAGATGTTTTTTTGCCGCCCTCAGGACTAAGCACCTACCTGAAACATGTTTTCTGAAAATGAAAGCCCAAGAGTTATTGTGGTTGGAAAACCCACAAGACGTTAATAAGTAAACCCTGTACAGGACAAAATCATGTTGGATAGTGCAAGCTACAACATGCAGAATCAAAAATCAGACAATGTAAATCCGTGTTTTTACATATGTATGGCTCTCTAGAACAGTGTATTGGTGAATCTGTAATCTAACTTACTTCTGTCTGGATTTCAATATTTCACTGCTTTGTTTACATTAGAGCGATGTTTGTGAGAACCTTGATTGGACTTTTATTGGAGGGCACTCAAAGGACAGGACACAAGGCCAGGAGGATTGCAAATGTTCAAGTGGAAATTCTGCATATTATGTTTTGAAATTTTCTGTTTTGAACAATATCCCCAAAGTGCCAAACTTAATTTTCCAAAACGGGCCATGAAAGAACACAGCAACATCATGTAAGTCTTCTGAAGAAGCCTGCAGGAAGTTTAGCAGTCGAAACCAGTTGGAGATCCGTTGACCCACTCTTCAAGCCATCTCAATTTGGCTCTTGTCAAACACTAAATCCTTGTGTAACCCAGATTAAAATCCAGTTAAAATACAAAACACCTGTCCAGTTATGGGTTTTCCTACATTTTCTTTGGTCATTGAAGGCACCATGTCACATGACATGTTCACATGATTCACTCAACCACTGTTTTGGAGGGAATGTTTGATCTGCCTTGACTCCAGGGACAGCAGCTCAACAAATCCTTATTTTATTATTTGATCGTCCAGACACTTTAGCCAAGATTCAAACTAAGTGTGGAACTTGTAAACCTGCAGAACCAGACGATCTTTACACTGGAAACCTGTTTGTCGTGTGTGTTGTAGAGATCTACTGAATTGGTGAGTCTAAAAGTTTTACTCTGAATAAATGTATCACACTGTCAAAGGCCTGTTAGCATGATGCTACTCTTAGCATTTGCGTTAACTAATGCTAAAGGAAGGTTCTATGATTTTGTTCTGGTGTACAGATTATAAATTTGATATTGTTTTGGTGATGTGTTCAATTTTGATCACATTTGTACATTTATATTGTATGCTAATTTGTAGCTTAGCATTAGCTGAATAGTCCTGTTAGTTTGATACAGGCCGGTGCCCTGGTTTGGGTCAATTGACGGCGAGCTACTGATCAAGGCCAGAGCCTGAAGATTTTCGCTTTTTGATGAATGCCTAATGCCACTGGTCTAGTAGGAGGCTGGTGCACCCTGACCTTCTGTACTCTCCCACCTCGTTACACTGAACACCAACACACAGGGTTCCAAATACATTTTTCCCCCTGAACATTTCCACTCCTCCCTCATGAACAAAACCTGGGCCCTCTTTTGCGAGGCTTGATTGTTTTTTCTGTTGATTCTTGGGAGAACCTTTACGGACGGTATTGAGGTTGTTGTTAAAATGTTTTGTGCTGTGACCCAATGCAGTGTTATTTTGAAACTACAGTGCTTGTAAATATTTTGGTTTTTATTGTTTTTCTGGTTTTGGTTGGTTGTTTTCACTGTACAATTGGTTTAATACACATCATACCTTAATATAATCTCTTCTGGTATTATTTACTGACCGCTGCCCTCAGGTAGCCCATCCTATTCTTCTTGATCCACTAGACATTTGTTTCTATAGCTCTTTGGTGTTAACACTTTACTTACATAGGGTTATCCACATACATGCTGCACTTACGCTGCACATCTTTCCTGTTTCTAACACAATCAACCTTGAGGACAAAATGTTCACCTGCTCCTAACATATCCCACTCACTAAAAGGTGCCATGATGAAGAGGTCATCAGTGTTAGAGGTCATAATGTTATACCTGATCAGTGTAAGAAACAGAAAATGTGCACTTTTGATGTTGAATGGTAGCTTTATTTGAAAGTAACCTTCAAATGTCATGGGGGCGGCGGGTGCTGAACATTGAATAGAAACTTGTGAATGGACAAAGCGTGAGTCAAAAGGAAGAGTCTTGTTTTCTCTTGAACAACAATGTGCTGAAAGGTTTTGTGACAATTGCCCAGTGACGTTGTGGACGTTTTCATGAGCGGTCAGTGAGAAAAAGCTTGGTCATTTGGTGAAGCTCTCCTCAGGGAAGCAGTTTAGTTGGCCGTGATGGTCGGGCAAATGGAGCACTGTTGGATTTAGTGTTACACAATTTAAGGTCCTGTCCCTGTCCTTCCTGCAGGCCTTCCCGCAGCATGCACCGCCCGGACACTCCGTCTCTATCATTTTACCTCTTCTGAGGATCACATCCTAATAACACCCTGAAAATGCCCTTTTCTTTCCAAACTGCCGACAGTTTCGTTTGTCTCTGTGCAGCATGTGTTCCCTCTATCTGTCTCTGTCATATTGTTGGGACTCTCTTTTGCTCGATTTCATCAAGCCGGCACCTGAATCCTCTTCAGCGCGACTCTATCTTTTGTTCCCCTCGTTCATTGATCGAATAGGTACCTTCTCCCACCTGTCCTTGATTGCTTTTTGGATCCACCGCGGAACAGGATGGCGCTGTGTTTGGTCTTCGTAGGATTAGATGGGGCGCTATTTTCCCTGTGAGAAAACAACTCTCAAGCAAATATGTGTTTAATTAACTTAGACCAAACAGAATCTATGAAGATGTAATTACACCAGTGTCGGGCGGATGGCTGTGTGCCACTGCAGATCTGGGCAAATGACTCATCTTTGTAAGCGTTCAATTGCATTATGAATTTGAGCTTGATTAGTTTGATGAAACATGGGTCAGCTTTTCCTGTTCGCCGGCACATTACTGACCCAGAACAGACATATGTAATTGAATTGATGGTTTGATGTTGCCTGTGAATATGTGCAAGTTATAAACATAGGTGAAATATAGAAAAGTGTGTAGTTGTGTTTGGTGTGAGGGACAATCATTCAGCTTGACAGAATCGTACGACCCTGAAAGTCTAATTATGTAAAATCCAACTTACAAGGCGCGCTACAGGTGGGCATTTTAATGTAAAAGTAGTTCAGTATTGCTGTGTCACTGCTTTAAAGTAAGTTTTTGTGCATAATTTATATTCAGCATATGTTTCAGGACCCCAAATCTCTGTGATCTGTTTGTACTCAGTCACTGAAGAAAAATAGTATCAAAACACAGCAATATGCAGCAATATGCAGCCAAGATCAGATTGGGATTTGGACTGATTTGGGCTATTGCTTGTTATGGTCATTATCTTTTTATCTGTCCTCTATTAAACACAGTCTGCTTAATGTTTAAAAGCATAACAATAATCAAAGCACAGGCAGTTTTTATGAAGTTAAACCAAAGCGGAGAGCAGTGCCAAATGTCCCACAGCAAACTGTATTCTCTTGCCAGTTCCCGTTTTAATGCCCTCAAAAGGAGTTTTTATTTATTTATTTTTGACCAGCTCAACTCCCGCTCTGTCCCAGGAGCATATCAAATCCTGCTTCATGTTTGAACATAAAGTGCTGAGCGACGACCATGTCTGTACATAAGTCATTACTTTGTCTGTGATCGATGGGTGGGAGTCCCTGCAGACCTCGCTGAAGAGCTGTGACCTCCAAATCCTCGGCGCTAACTTGGCACTGAGCATCTTCCCTTAAGAGCTAACAATGCCTCCAGCCAGTGTAACCCCTGCTACTGCCCTGTGAAAACCAAAGCCTCCTACAGTATGCTGACCATCACACCGCCTCTTCTTTTTCTTCTTGGGTGGAAATAATTGGGCAGTTTTTGGTCACTGGACTTTTATTAGTGTAGCTAACACCAGAGCCACTACATCGCTTTGAAATGCCCTCCAGCGAAGAGCAGTGCTGGCTAGATAGTGTCACTTTCCATTAGCGCTAAGCTTGCCTTCCTAAAATTAGAGAGGATGCCTCTGTAAACACTGTGAGGGACCTTGGAATGTCTGCCAGTAGGAGCTTAAATATAAGGATTTTGAGCTTGTGCAGTCGGATGGGCAAATGATAAATCACTCTGGGAGATGAGACATTGTTGCTCCCTGTTTAGCCATTGTGGTCTTATGTGGCCAGAAAGATTGAAAATGTTCCTCTTTTGGCTCTAATCTAAAACAAGAAAAGTCTGTAATTGATTTTTAATGTAAAGTTCTTCATTGGTTTCAACGAAAAAACTTCTTGAGTAGGAGGCATTTGTGTGTTTTGGGCTAAGACGAGGGTGTTTTGAGGCTGCAGGCTGCTGTTTTCTCCGTAGAAGTATAAGTTTTCAAAAAATACCAAAAACGTAAAAGTGCAAATAAGAAATAAGAAAGTATCACTTGAAGAGGCATAAAGAGAAGCCCACTATGGCCTTCACAAATGTGCTCTGGTTTTTCTGTCATCTGCATCTGATCCCAATCTGATGTCATAATGCTTATATGTTTGTTTGTTTGTTTTTTTACTGTTTTATTCATGTTTGACAAATGGACATTCACTTTGTAAAGACCAACTTTACAAAAAATACTCCAGTGAGCACTTTACAATTGTTATGGCAGAATAAAGTGAAGGGGAAATCCTTCTGCTCCATTGGATTTTGCAGCTGGACTGTGAGTGGTCACTGGAAATCTAACACAATGGTTAGTAATATATCTAGCTGTGCATCCATGGTTCAATTCCTGGATTGTGAAAATTGCACTGAGAGAGCTATGAAGCTGCAAACCGTTGAACAAAATGCTCACCAGACCTCACTAAACTCCTTTTGTTCAAAATCACAGGTGTGAAGCTGGTTTTTAAGTAGATTCAGACAAATCTGACAGTGTACGACTGACTGACCAACAGATTCTATTGGCCAGGCGTGATGGAAAAGTATAACAAAGAGAGAGAAAGACAGCCAGCCAGAGTCCCAAATTGCGATAGAGAAATAACTGCAAAGCCAATACCCCCTCCCTGTCCTTTCACCGCTCTGCTTTGTGCAGCGGTGTGTGCTAGTGGTAATCAATGTTTGGCACTAGTTATTGGTGGAGTCACATCCTGAGTGGCCGGCGTAGGGATACTCCAAGGTCAGCACACAGTGCACACAGGGTTACGCTCAGCTCCTGGACACACCGCACGGCGACGGGATCACACAGGTTGTGGTTTTCTAATGGGATTGGCTGATGGTCTGCTTCCCCTGAAGTGATGTGTCATCACGATCTGTTCAGTATCCATAACAGCACTTTGCAACGACAGTTGTGTCCACAGTTTATGTCCTGACACAGACTAATGTTGACACTTATTAGGTGGAAAAGAGGAGTCACTATGAACACAATACACCCTCCAGGTGTAAGAGCTGCTGTGATGAGCTCCACTGAACTTTATATAATGACTTGCTAATGTTGAAGTCTACTGAACACTTTTTTGTTAAAGTGAACTTTTCTGTCGAACAAGCTCATTTTACTTCTCATCTCTTTGGCCTGTGTACTGATGCTAATCAGTCCAATCAATACTGTTTATCTATTGATGCACTGGATTTACAAAGAAAATTGAAATGATTGGACGTTGTGTACTGACAAAACAGTCCCTGCTTATGTTAAGAGATGTTTTTCACTCTGATGGTTTGGTACTGTACATGGATCACTTTATAAACTCACATTTTTTTGTCTGACTAAAAAATCAGAGAATCAATGGCTCTTGCTGAGGTGGGCGGGGCTTAGCGATAGGTCAGTTCTGCTAAAACAATAGCTACAGTAAACATCAGGAATGTTGCATACAGTGTGTTGGACCATTTCTCAAGCACTGACGGCTGCTTCAGTAAAACAATAACTCAGGTAGAACTCACTTCTCATTAGTTCACTTTCTGTCTGTCTCTATTGCCTCCGTCTGTTTACACACTCACACAAAGGTGCTGTCATGGAGAAGCTGGACCTCCACCGACAGGTATGGCTTGGTACCAATCAATAAACGCCGCCCCCAGTCGACAGAGTGTAATTATAAACAGAATAGTGACTGTCAGGGCGGTTTCATCTGCTTGGACCTGTTCGTGTCCTTTGTTCCCCTGTGGCAATTATGACACACATGAGACCCCCACCTTCCCCATCCAAATAACTCAGACACAAATAACACAAATGACCTAGTTTGGTTTCAAAACAGCCATTTGCACCAAAAAATACAAAACAACCCAAAAAATATGGACAATTTGGACCAGATGTGTGTTTGTGTCTCTAATTAAGCATTTTTCTAAGATGGTGGGACAGAAAAAACATGTCCATGTTGGCTATTTTGAAGCCAGGTCTTTGCACTTGATGTGCTGTGTTGTTTCCACTCGGTCTCCCCTGTCACACATGAGCAGGAGCTTGTTTGGTTTGACTGCAGTTATCTCTCGCCCTAGAAGTCACTCATCGCAACGCATCAAAACCCTCAGAGGAAAACAGCCCTGTGGGTTTACAGCAGTGCAGCCCAACTCAGAGGAATTTCATTTTTTTTTCTCTTTTTAGCCGTCTCTTCACAAACATTGACCTTCTGTTGTTAGTGTTATTGTTACTGGGCTTGTATCAGACGGTAATTTGGGACCTTTGCTGCAAAGATCTGAAAGCATTTATACAGCGTGGAAATGCATGGTGCTATCAGATCGTGGACAGTTGTACGGTGATAGGAAATGGGAATTCAGCACCAAGCTCTGAACATTGAAGTCACATCTGAAGTCAGTCATGTCAGTCATCTTTGGTGCACACACACACTGGTTTCTGATGGAAAGAGGAGTTTATACATAAAATATCTTTGACTTTAGTTGTTACTAGTTTCATGTTGGGTCAATTCAAATTTAGACTGTGTCTTCAAATATCTTCTTTAAAGTCTTCCTCGTTCTTGTTGTCTAATGCCGTTCATTACATCCATACACACCCATTGCAGTAAACACCACAGTGAGAACAACAACAGTGGACTGAGTTTAATTGTAGCCCTTCCAGCTTGAAGCCCCATGCTAGTTGTTTTTTGCTAAATCATATCCATCACTGTAGCTTCTGAACATCTAAGGACACCACAGCATTCTGGGTAAATTTGCCTTAAAAGACCTGGGAAAAGCCTACCCAAATTAAAATTAAAGCTGTTGTTGAACCCTTTGAAGTACATAGAAAAGTTTGGACTCTTTGTAAAGTTAAAACTCTATATTTAGTACACAGTCAAATTTATTGCAGGTGTAACTGGGAAATACTTAAACGCTAATTATTTTACTGGATATAAATTCTCTGGATACTTACAAACAGAACATGACCATTTTTTGTTGTGAATTATCAATGTGTGAACTCCAGACAAGTTTCATAGTTGAGTAATTCTGAGCATTTTGTTTTTCTCAAAAGAAGCCCTTGTTGTACGACTGCCATTGTGGAACTTTGGAACACTGAATTTAAGCTTTGTAACGGGACATATGATTGAGAAGGGGTGTGTATATACTTCTTTTTCCATTGACCAAAAGAGAAAACAACCCTCTAGGACAGAAACGTCTTTAACCTTTAAACTGAGTTAGGTTAACAAAGGGTTAATAAAAAGTGATGCAAAATGGTGACGTATTTTAGGGCGTTACAGAGAAAAGAAGACCCACGAGAGTAAACAGTTAATTATACAGTAAATATCCTGCTTCATATTTATGACCTTGTGATGCGAGAGGCAGTGTTGGCAGCAGAACAGTAAAAACAAAAAAATCTGCAGGACTTTAGGTGATTAAAAAAAGTGAACCACTTAAAAAAAGTGGTTTTAGTTATGGATTACAACTAAAACATTTTCCAGACAAAGTGAAGCTTAAAGTGAAGTCAGTGGGTCTGATAAGTCTAAGCTTTTAGGTGCCTCCTTCTTTATTTTTGAAAAGGCCACTTAAACATTCAAACAACACATTTCCAGTAATAAAATGTGATGTATTCATTCACTGCTATTGACAGAAATGCACTCGTGGAAACTTCCATCAATATCAAATTTAGTGGATATACAGCCAAGAAGGTTACTTATGAAAAAAAATCAATGCTGTCCTTAAGTGACCCATGAATCATTTTTGAACTGCGGACAAAATACCAGACTTTGCAATGTGAGCGTAAACAAGCAGAATTAGTGATTCAGATGAGGCTGTGTAGGTCCTGCAGATGTATGGCCGCTCTTTTCTGTCTGCAGCTCAAGGCTTGAAAGGTTTTGTTCATCAGCATGTGGCCGTATTGATCTACACACTTCAGCCTGAGCACAGAGGCGTTCCCCACATCTACACTGTACTGTGCGTTTTATGAGTAGCTGACCTTGGAGGGAAGTGTGCTGCCGTTCATTCTGACACGTCACTCTTCGGGCATGTGTGGCCAGGCTCTGCCGCAATAAATGACGCTCTTAAACCTGTGTGCTCTTTGCTATTTTGGAATGCCACCAGGACACAGATGCTTAATTGCATTTATACACAGCATAAAGCACCTATGGCCAAATGAGGACAATATTTCATTCCTTCACGAGCAGCCGCAGTTTGCAAAGCTGTCTGGAATTACCTTAAACAGTATTTCTCACATCTCCAGTTGATTAATGGCCCCAATTGTCGGTAGAAACAGGAGACTTTAACATTTCTTTATGCCAGTCTGCAGTCTTAAATATTGTTTTTTACCAACTTTGTGTTTAATTTTTTAAAAGCAAATCCAGCTTCTGTTAACATTGACTTATTATTACAACTAGCAACATAACTAACCCTTAACAGGCTCCTCTCTGTGATACTGGTGGGATTTTCTCCACTCTTTTCTTTTGTACTATCTCCTTTTATTCTTATAACGTGCACAAAACGCCACACAACCTCCAAAAGCAACACACAATCCTCTTTCTTTGCTCAGGAATAACCAGCAGCTTTAACAATTCACATGATTTGTTATTCGTGCTGTTGTATATTCAAGTCTTGATCCATTTGCCAGAAATGTAATAACTGTAATAATAAAATCATACATTTTAGGATTATTTCACACAGCACCATCGCATAATAAATGTCTAAAAAGCCAGAGGAGTGGGTGAAATTAGCCACACAGTACATTATGGGCGGAAAAGCAAACTGAAGTGATGTATTTTTGCTCGCACCGTCACAAAGGGCATCCCAGCGCGTAGAGGCAAACGCTAGCTGTGAAACACTGCTCTTTCCGGTGTGTTTGTGTGCGGCGGTGGGCAGTCATGAAGCAGAAGAGCTCCGGCTCCACTGAGTGCGTTCACGGAGGCGGAGAGGCCTAAGGCTGTGCCACGGCTTCACGGCCACCATCACAGACCGCACCGGCTATATTTAGGACCAATCACATTTTCTTCTCGGGTCGGCAGTGGTTCTTTACAATCCCATTTCTGAACCTAAAACAGATCTCATTCTTGATACGGCTCTTATTTTGGAAGCTTGTCTATGTTTATTTCTTCCATTTCTCACTCTTTATTACGAGTGTCAGCCCTTGTTTTTCTTCACATCCCGTTGCATTACAATCTGTGGGGCTTGTTCAAATAATGACATAAAAAACACGACTCACGCTGTGTGATGGCTTCGATTGTGAGACAGGTGTTTTCACTTTGATATTTGCATAAAACATTGACAGCATTTTGTGAGGTTTGTTGAGGATAAACATCGATGGTATTCCTCTTCTACAATCTGAGCTTTTGTTTTACTGTTTGGTCATATTCTACCGTAAATAAAGAAACATGACGACAAAATGTGTTCCAGAAGTACTCATTCTCATCCCGATATAAAACTAATCAAGGTGCTATTGACAGGAGTAATATTTCAAGTCAAAGTGATCTGTTGTTTTGTATGATTTCAAAACGATTAAAAATTATTATATTTAGACCGACTGTATCGATCAATAACAGCAGCTTAAAATAGCTCAAAGCCATTCAGAATTAGACTTGAACACATCTTACCTGTAAAAGACTGGAGAAAGTGCACGGAGAAGAGAAAATGGACTTAAAATCCATGCACCTTTAATGATTTCTTCTATAAACAGTTATTCTCTGAAGGATTCCTTATAGGGGTTGAATTTTTTACATCAATGTCGACTATCATACACTCCAGAGAGTTCGAGTCACACTTTGTGTCAGCCCAACATGAATTTTACATGAAAATCCCTGTGGTGGTGGAAAAATCTAAAGTGGCAAATTGGTCACCAGTCTGCATTTCTTAACGCAAGCAGTCGGTGCTTTTAAAAGGCTCTATTTTCAGAATTTTCAGTCTTTTACGCAAAAGAAACATGGTAATTATACATGGACTGGCACATAATGAGAGTCATTTTGTTGCATTTGCTGTTTACTGTGAAGGGCAAGGCAAATAAATGTGTCACGCATTTCGGGGACAAGGCAAGTCAAAGTGCAGAACACAAACAAATACTCAAATCTGCGGCAAAAAAAGATGTAGTTTTCACTCTTGTTTCAGAAAATCAAAAAGCTCTTGACCGCTCGAAACATACCATTTGGTCTGTCAAGTTCAACTGTTTTCAAATAGAAGGATGGTTAAAGTAAGAGAAAATAATGGCTTAGACAAAATGAGTCATGATAATATAAAACAACAAAAGAAAAGTTTGGAGTTATTGACAGTAAAAGTGGCCAGAGTGAATGTCACAGTCGCTGTTCGGCCCATGTTTTGATTTTGGAACCAGTTATAAGCCTTTTGTTTATTTTTCACAAAACTGATGATTAATGTAATGAATGTTTTCTCACCTGAAAGTCCGCACTTAGACCTCACTTCAGTAACTTTTGTTTTCACACTACAGTTTTAAAAGCCGGCTGCAGGTGTGAAAGCCTCCTTATGACAATCTTCAAGACTGTAATTTGGAGCTTTCTGGTTCCACTGCTCGAGTCAGTCATTCATAGAGAAAGACTGGCAGGCTGAAACATGAACTTATTCAAAAAATGAAGTTTTGACTTCGTATGTTTGAGTAGCTCTGTGTTGAGATGGACACGGAACCGATGTCGTCTCTTAAACTGAAGTGAGAGAGCTTTGGAGTCATGGGAGCTTCTTTGTTTTGTGTTTTTGTTGTTTTGTTTTGGTGTTTTATTTATTTATTTGTACAAAACCAGTCAGCACAAATAGCACAAACTGGCTGCATGTTTCCAACCACAAAAGACCCTCGAACTGAGAAGGAATGGATCTAATGGTGGCCTTAAAAGTATGTTCAACATAATCATCAATCTCATAAACTTCTGGATTAAAGTCAAGAGTGTTTTTTTTTTTTTTGTGTGTGTGTGTTTTTGGCCATAACAGCAACTAAAACCAGACATGGACCTGAGGAACACAGTGTCCTTTTTCAGAAACAAGTCCAGTCCCATTGACTCTAAATTACCTTTTGTTATATTTAAAGTGCAGTAATTAAATGATTAAATTCATGTTGAAACTATTGCCAGTAAATTGCGTCTTATGTGCTTTAACGGAACATTGATTTTTAATTCAGACCTGAATCCATGGACACTTGTTACTTACGTCACTTGTTACCTGTAAACCTCTGAAAAGTTTTACACTCTGATTTGTTTTGAGTGCTTTTAAAAGTGCCCCCTAAGTATGAGACATAATTATAGTCATTTACTTTCGTCTAAAGGGAGCCATTTTGTTGCAGCTTGCTTCTTGAAAAAAGAAATGTCCTCACTACAGGTCAACTAAGAAAATTAGACCTAAATTACACATTCTGAACAGTGCGTCCTGAGTTCATGCCTGTGTTTGGACTCATCTCGTGTGAATAGTTGGTTGGGATTTGGTGTCTGTCAAAGAAAAAGTCAACCTAACACACATTCATCCCACGTCACAATTACACACATGACTCATCTAAAATCTCTACTGTTGATGTTGTCCAGTCATGCATCAAAAATTAACTATTTTTATTTGTGCCCCATTCTTTTCATGCATGATTTTCCTTTTACGCGTTCCCTCATGTAACCTCCACGCTGGTGAACGGGTTAAACCTGCGTCTTCATCCACAGACATCCAGAAAACAAAGAAAAGTGAGCGGGATGTCTGACTGGCTGCGTGGACTCCTCGTGGAGCTTACGTAACGTAGGTCCTGTCGCACAGAGTCAGCTTCAGGGGCTCAGGCTCCACTGCAGCTGCGTGGCTCTTGTTAATACTGACCTAATTCAATGGACTGACTAGTGGCTGCATCATGTCCGCCAAGCGTCCCGGCTGGACGGCCACTACTGGACAGCTGGTTACAAAATGCCCGGTCCATATGGTAAACCACTCCTCTCTCTGAGTGTTAAAACGCTGGCTCGCTTTTCCACTCCACACAAAATTACGGCAGAGATAAAGTTCAAGTGATATATTCATGTTGTGGCAGACCTTGAAATCAGAGAGATGTGATATTTTAGTTAGTGTGGCAAGAGAGTGTACGGCTTCACAAACAAGCCAGCAGCCAATTAGCTCCGTTTCAGCAGCAAGACTAGGAAGCGTTTTTGTTTATACATTTTATTTTTACAAAATATGATTAAGCTTCAGAAAACTCCTACATTTTGCCAACAGGAATAAAGTAAAATGGACTATTAAATCTAATTATTCATGTGAGAAAGGTGGACATAATGAGGTTAGTTCTTTATATTTTTGGTGCGAACCTGCCAACCTCTGGCTATTAGTCGAAGTTCACATGATTAGATGAAGATATGTTGGAAGTGGGTGAGACTCAAGGTTAAAAGGAAGCCTTCGTTTGGATTGTTGGTGTAAGGAGGTTAACTCAGGCCTCCTGCTGGGATCGCTCCGTGGGCACCTCACAGCAGTTCAATCCTCTCTTTTGTGTGGAGTTTATCCGTTGCTGCAGGTGTCTTCCACAGTTCAAAGAAATGCAAAGGAGTAAGTCAAAAGGTAAATATAAGTCAGTCCAATGATTAGGTGGTGTTTGTCCCCAGTGCCTTAAGTTAAACGGGATGGGCACCAGCCGCTGCAAACAATTATAGCTATAGATGGTGGATATATGGATGGATAATGCATAGTGACACATCCAAAAGCATCTCAAACTTAAACTGTCTTAAAGTGTGTGTTTTTTATACACAAACCCTTTTAAATTAGCCACACTCTGTGCCCGTTCTGCTTCAGGGAAACCTAATTGTGAACTGACAAACATATTCAAACCAATTATAACTTTAAACTGTAGATGAGAAATAGATTCCCAGATCCAAACAAACCATATCTGGTTACACCCTGCTAGTTAGGTCACCCTCTCCCATTAACACTCCATTATATATTATACCAGTGTCAACAAAATGCCTTTAAAAGATTCCACTGCACTTTTTTAAACTTCCTGCTCCCCTTTCTACATTTGGACAAACTGAGCACTGCATGTTTCAGTTTGAGCACACATTTTTGCACGAATGTTTAAGGCATTTATGAGCTAAATTTGTAGAAAAGAAAAGTGAAAAACACATATGAAATTGCCCTCATTTAAAGGACTGTTTTTGGAGATTCAACTTGTGAAACATGAACAAAAGACTGCTGGCTTCACTTTTTTTTTTAGTAAACTTGTTATGTCAAGTAGCACAACCTTTACAAAAGACAAGTAGGAGGTCAAATGTTTTCACGACCTTTAACCTTCTCTGACAACGAAAGAAAAATCATAAAAGTCATTAATATCCGTCAATATCCTCAAAACACTCTCCATTATATGTTGTATGGCCACTGTTTATTGTTTCGATGCCCATATAGATTTACATTATGACATGCAGGATTAATTAAAGTCATGTTGAGCAGAAAGTCATTTATCATCTGATTGTGACTTGAATGATTTTGTGGCTGCTCTGTAAAGGCAGGTTGCATTGACTGATTGATTAAGAACAATAGCCTCACTTCTGGATGGCTGCTTTCTTTTTGAAACTGTACCACTCTGCAGTTGATATTTTCTGTGTTAAATTGGATCATTTGGATTGTTGGCTGGTGTACAGGGTCTGACTCAGTGGGAGCCAGATAGTGTTCGACTGTAACCAGTACGGCGGACTGGTTCATCGATCCCAGAATCCACTCGGTCCTCGGACGGCCGACTGATCCAGAGCCAAATGAACATTGCTCCTCATCAGTGTCGTTGTCAGCTCATGTGAGATTTATGACTTACTCCGACTGGTAATTATAGGGACTGCCTCGTTGTGTGAAACAAGGTGACACGACAGCTGCCACAACACTGTTTGGTCAGAGAAGTGACTGTGACCGGAGCGAGGACTTAACAAGAGTTGAGGAAGGGGTGCGATGAAGACCGGAAAGAAGAGTGACGGAGCGAGAGGACGCTGTGAAAGAAGTGAGGGAAAAGCCCACGATGAGCCACGAGGAAGTCCTCAAATGCATCAACAATCTCTCTGCATCAAAATACCTTTATTATACAGCCTCTGACATGTTGTAACTGCCTCCCTGACACATCCACCCACATGTGTATATATTCAGTCACCAGAAAACACAGACAAGAATAGCGCCGTATCCACAGTTGTGCTGCACCTTCATTTTTCAGTGAAGCCACACGAGCCATAAATAGAAGGCACTCTTGAATAAACATTAAATGTGAATGTGGCTGCCTCACAGGAACCGCAAATTAACCCATTACACAGTCATCTCTGACTCACAATTTAATTTGATCAAAATACTTATTTTAACAAGCCTCTTTTCTTCTCAGTTAAAAACATGTTAAATGAAATCCCTGACGTTGTAGAGGATAATCTCAGGTTGTTAATTAGCGCAGCTCTGAAGAAACGGCTAACTCCTGTTTTTGTTTTCAGAAATACCTTTGTAAATCTTCTTTATGTTGTCTCTTGTTTAATAAAGTTAAAGACAATACAAAACTTGTGCTTCACCCAAAGAGAGTAGAAATGTTATCCAGTTTAACAACACAACTGGAGAGTTTGGTTGTTATAACTTACGACATAAATCATAGCCTTATTTATTTTAATGGACAGAGCTAATAAACTTCATAAAGCACAGGAGTGTGTCTTCAATCTAATTATTTATATGCTGCAAAAACTTGTGTTTGAAGCTGCTGGAGACTGGGCTGTCTCTGATGAGGATAAACATGAAAAATAAAAGTTGAGAATAGTTTGAACTGTTAAACCTACAACTTTATGTTTAGTCAAACTGAGCCAGACGTCACTTTTGCAGAGATTTCTTGTCAGCTCTTGGTCACTTTCAGACTCCCACTGGATTGATTTGATCAAACTTTTTTCCATCCAACTTTTCAAAAGAATCATCATCTAATACATTTCTACCAACATATTAAAATATGCTGTTTTCACATTTCACCTGTTGCAAATGTGCCTTCAGTCCATTACTGTAGACTGGAGAGGCCAATGCTAAGAATGAATCTCTTTTGTATTTTCAAAATAAAAGCGTGTGGGTTTGCAATTGTTAAATGTTAATTATTTCTTTTCTTTACTCAGATGGTCCATGAATGTTAGATGCATTAAATGACTGATGATATGGTCTAAGCAGGTGCCAGCAGGTTGTGTTGTTCCAACTATAGATTATAAATGTATAGCACAGCAGCCATATTTCATCCAGAGAGCTGCACTTTATGTTGGTGACCGCTTTAAATAAAACAATGTAATGTCAGGACAGGACTACAAACATACTCTTTGTTAGCTAATGCAGCGTTGGATTTAGTGACACAAAGAGCATGATATTTATGGATAAAACAAATGTTATTAATACAAATTAGCTGTTTTTTCTTGTTTTCTTCCATAATACAGAAAACCCCACCACAACCTTTAGCTGTGTTGTTGTGAAGAGCCAATAGCATATAAAAAACATATTAAGAAACACGCTGAAATATTTTGCTTGTAAGCATTTGGAGCTATGTTTAGCTTTGTGCAGCTCTTGGTTCATCCCATGGAAATATCTGATTGGGTTTGGAGAGTGATGGTGCAGTCTGTTATAAATAGTTCTCCCTAAAAGCTAAAAAACACTATCTGCTATTGATTAGCTGTCAGCACATGTTAAAGCTCAGTGTCGCTGGTCACACGGCCCGCCCTGGCAGCTCGGGCCACAACACTCTCACATGAGCACACTCCGAGGTAGAGGAGGGAGCACAATGCAAAATACATGCAGTGGTGATGTTTTCTCCTTCTGTTACCCACAATCTGACACCTCCATACATCAGAAACAGCCCACACATCATGTCAGCCTGTAATTCTTCATTCTCTAATCTGTAATGCAGAAACATAGACAATATATGCAAAGGCACACATCAAGGAGAAAAGGGAAAATGGAAACTATAATCTAAAATGAATGCACCGGCTTTATCGCCCCTTGTGTTTTCCCTCAATATTGTTACCAGCAAATTGACTCATACATAAAGTGGTGACAGTATCTTCTTTATTCTTTAATCTGTGTGACATACAGTCAGGCACATTCCTGTGGTGTCCTGCACCGACATCCACTGTTTACTCTGCTCAGACATGAATCATTCATGCTTTTGACACTTTGCATTGAATGCTTTATTGAAGCCCAGTGACCACACAGCATTACTTTTTTACAGGTTGTACTGAAACATTCAGTTGTTGTCTCTGCTGGTTATCTTAATTTAATATTTAATATGGGGAAAATCTATCATTTCATGCAAGTGTTGGCTTTGTTCTGAGTTATGTCTTTTGACAATGTTCCACTGCAGTGTATTTATATCCAGCAAATAAAAAAAAAGTCTCGCTAACTTTGTTTTGTAATTTCACCAAAATGTTCTACAATTAAATATGCTTTTTACACATCAGGACCCTGTTAATTAGTACGAGCAATGCTTTTATTTTATATGATGTAATAAACACAAACATGAACTGATAACAGAAGTAGTCAGTGCTCTGTATTTATGTGCTATAATTATGCTAAAAAATTATTATGCCTCTGCTCTTATGTTAAAGAACACTGCAGTCAGGTTAATTCATGTAATAATAAAAATGTAAACTCAACATAACATAACACCATGACAATGACAGTGTTACACTAAAGCGGCGTTAGTTGCACTATGACCTCTGCAAATGAGACACGACTTAATTTAGAGACAACGCTCAGTTATGTTTAGTTTATAGAAGCCTTTTGATTTCTCTTTTTGCTCATTTATTTTCTCGATGTAAACCTTTTCTCTGTGGAGCTTTGAAATGCAGAATATGGTGACAACTGGAAAGTGGACAGTGGTTTATATAATGACGTTTCTGCACAAACACGCTCGGCTGCAGCTCTGACACATGCTCCTGAGCGCTGGCACAGTCACGGCAGAGCTTCAGATGATTGCAATTGTTCTGGAAAGAGAACGAGTTTGTGTGAGGCATTGTGAAGCAACGCTGTTATTCTTCATGTGCTGATTACTATAATATACTGCAATAATGTGCTGAGGACATTTTAGAGCAATCATTGCATCGTTGAAACGTCTAATTTAAAGCAGTTATTTGAGAAAGGAACATTTGCGTCACACCAGAAATCTACAGGTGATTTATATTATCCTTTTATTACCAAAAAGTATCTGTTTTTTTGTTGTTGTTTTTTGTAAAGCAAAGTATAAAGAATGATGCAAAAACAAAATCTATAGTTGGCAACACAACTTGTACAAAACATTCTTAAATGGAAAGTTTAGTTTGTGATTTTCATGGCATTTGTAGATGGAATTAGACCGAGCTGATGACAAGAAAGTAACAGAGAACAGCCTTTAAAACAGTCATTTTTAACATTCATTCATTCATTTTCTACTTAATCCATTGAAATCTATCAATAAGACCTTGATCCTCAGTGAATTATGTGGTAAAAATATGTAAACGTCTGCTCTCTTGGTCCTAATAAAATGACTGTTATTCTCTTATGAAGCCAATGAAATGACCTGATCTTAGTAAATGTCTATTGCATGGTTTAATTTGCCCGTGTTCATGCGGACATCTGCTGCCCCTCCACATCAGATAGTTTGGGCAGGACACAGGTGGCTCGAGAGGCGGCTGGTTACAAAAGTGATCTGTCAAGAGAATCGGGAGCGGATAACACTTCTTGTATTTTGAGCTGAAGGTCAAGCAGACACTCACAAACATTTGAGATCACGCCTCGAGCAAAGAGTATTTGTAAATATCTTTCACAGTTTGCTCGGTCCACTTAGAGATAACAGATGGGCTGCATTCACCGCATCACACACCAGCGGACAACGGGAAGACAAATGGCTCAAATATACTTTATGAAATTGGTAAAAAAGGGAACAAGGGCAATTGAGTTATCACTGACAAAAGGGCAGCCGCTACAGTCAAATGCTCAAATTGTTTTTCATTCCTAGATTATTAATATACATCACTGTGTAATCGTCTCGGGTCACTTTAACTGACCACATTTTGGTCTCAAGTACAATAATTATGTGCACGATTAACAGTTTTCATGTGATCAAGGTCCCATCTGTTTGGACTGTGGGTAACTTTTTGTGTTTTTTTTTTTCTAAAAACACCGCATTTGTTTGAACAATAGCTGAGGGGCTTTTAGGGCATCTGAGTGGCTTTAATGTAATGTAATGTGGCTTAAGTTCAAACTTTGTGGGATTTCACCTTATTTTCTCACAGAACCTGCATTCTATGATCCCAATCCCTTTTATTTCCTCATGCTTTAACTGGAGAAAAAACAAAAAAATATGGTTAGACTTTTTTAATCTATTTTAAAATGACTTTGTGGTTTGCCCTTGTTTGTCCATTTACTGTAAGGCTGCACAATGTGGTCTGAACTCATAACCTTTTAAATATAGAGCAGTCTAATTGAATTAAATGTTAATTTATCTAATGAGTCAAGTGGAGAGGAGAATGACAGCATTCTTTAACTATGAAATCCCTCAAGCTAAACTCCCATAATGTCACAGTACATGTCTCCACAGACAGAACAGCAGATCTCTAAAGCAATAAACACACTGAGGTTCAATGAAATCAGAGTCTTGGTGGTGGTCTTCGCTGGGGTCGGGCTCAGAGAGGAAGGATGATGTTGGAGAACAAGGATTACAGTCTTCGTCTGGAGAATATGGTGTTGTTCATGAAAAAAAGATAAAATGCATTCTAATGATTGACTTTGACCAACCTTTGGCTTTGTGGAAGCTAAACAAACCACACATTACACAGTGTCAGTCTTATTATGCCTCATGAGGTCAGATGTTGAATAATAATAATGTTTTTTGTCTTTATTGAGATGCGTTTGGTGTTTTCATGAAGGTTCACGGATTTCCATAGATCATGCCGTTATAACTTAACTGCTCCAAACAAAAGTTCAAATTAGCATTACAAAACACATATAATGGCCGTTCGATTGCATTAGATTCAGCTGTCAACCTCAGTTATATTGAGAATAATGATGTGTCTTTATTTCTGTGGGTTCTCCTTTAACGCTCACAGAGACACTTTTCTGATGTTTTAAATAAATAATATGCAGATAAATATATAAGCACTGAGTTGCCTTTATGACACACTCCACAATATGAGATAAATATACACTGTCCTCTGATATTCATAGCCGTTATGTAAGCTGTCAAATGGTATTAAATAAATGTATAAAAGGAGATGTACGTTCAAAACTGTGTGGGTGGATTCCTGGAAAAAAAAAAAAAAAACAACTTCAAAAAGTAACTTGCCGTGGAGCTGGAGAAGAATTTAGTCTGTGAAATAATGACACAACCATTAGCTATATTTCAAAATGTGACGACAATAACAACACGCCACACGTTACATAATTACAGGCTCTGTCATTTACTGCACAGTGCTTCAGATTATCCAGGTGTAACTGAGTGGATTTCACTGGAGCCACATTCAGAGCAGAAGCCCAGTGCTGCTGCGTTCTGGTGAGCGCTCCTCGCTTGTGGCTTTAAATAGAAACCACAGGTGAGTGTCAGTGGAAGTGAATACGAGCAGAAGTACACTTCATGCATCGTCTGTTTATATAGATTTTTCCAATATCCAGAAATAACCGCTATTCACAGGCCCACATCCAGGTATGAAGCAGATGTTATCCACAGTGACACACGGCACGTAACTCCTGAGCTGCACTGGCTTTGGGTTTTTTATAGTGCCGTATACAAAGAGTCAAGAGGTGAAAACGGAGCCCTTTTATATTATTCATCGATCTTTAATTTATGAATGACGGCTGAAAACTACGTGAAACTATTGTAACAAGCTACGAAATATTTAGAGCAATTAATATCTGTGAGCGTGGTTTTAAAGGAGCACATTAAGGCTTGAATCTTACGTTAAACTTACGTTAAAGTGTATTTATCCACAGACGACGCGAGGGCTGACGAGGAAACAGACAGGAAGCAGAAGGCTGGCGGCGTTGACTCAGATTTGAAAAGTGTAAAACTGGATTAAAGTTGTTTTAAAAGGTTATTTTAAGGAATTTATGAAGACTGTAAGTTTCTGAGCTTTACCTTGAAATGTCCACCATTCACTGCCATGTACTTGGGCAATGGAGAAAACATAATTATGATGTTATTACAGACACAGATTGTATTACAGGTTATTATAGACACAGTTTAGAGTCAGACAACAAGGCGTTCCTAGGGTCAGACATTAAAGACTCTCACACACTTGCTTTTTTTAAACATCAACCAAGACTGTAGCAGGAACAAACCTAGTGAAAATATCTCTGATAAGTTTGCATTAAAGCTAAGAAAACGAAGCGTTGAATGAGCATGAATGTGTTTCTCCTGCAGCAGTACGGGGTTTGTTTGCTTTTGGCGGCTGCAAGAACTGAACTGGTCACTTGATTTCTGGGCTTTAAATGTTGATTTCTGTTTAACCAGACCTGACCGGTGAGACTTTATGAAAGCCAGCAGTGCTTTCAAACGAACTAGCAACAGATAACACTGTAAAGATCTGGCTTCGTGTCCTCTGGCCTCTGATCGGTTATTGAATAGAGGCTTTTGAAGCTGACTTTGAGCATGTTATACAGTTTGTTCGTCAAGCTGTTTTTCTGCAGCCTCAGGTGTCCTCTCAAGCTTTTGCTATTCTGTGTTGGTTTATTTGTGCATCTGACTTCTGCGCAGCTTGCAAATGGAAATGTTCACGCTCTCTTATTAATTACATAAATCAACATCACCATTTGCACCGGATTTGAACGGCGTCATTATTCTTGTCAAGTACTTACTGATATTAACAAGAGAGCAGAAGGCGACATGCAGATTTCTCTTTATTAATAGCGGAGCAGATCACAACGGTATAGCGTCTCGAGTCTGACAGGTGAAGTTATAATGCTGTCATGGACGCTGAGGATTCGTGACATCACACTGATCTGCCCCGCAGGCTGCACCAGGACAATGGCTTTGGAGAGAGATCCTGGCGACATGTGTTTTCTCAGACTTTCTTTCTGTTGTCAGCTTCATCATCGCCTCAGCAAGACCCAAAACCTTGGATGACTTTAGCGCAGAACAAAAGTCTCTCAAACATTATCCTTAGTGAACACGAGGTGGTTTGTGGGATGTCAAAACTACTAATGGGTTCATCTCAGTGTTTTTTCTGTTTAATACCAATACTAGAGATGTAACAGTAGTCACGATATCACCATATTCTAAAGGTGTCTTGGCACTGTTTATGAAACAATGGCTGTTTCTGTTCATGACTTAATCATTTTACTAATGACTGGTCGAGGCATTATTGTATAATTAGTTTAGTTATCATGAACACCTCCACAATGTCGCAATAAATATGGTACTGTGCAGTCAATACAATGATAAGATCTTTACATCCCTAAACAATACACTATGAAAATAAAATGTTAAATTCTTATGTGGAAGTAAGTATAAGGAAGTATTGTCCCACATGTGGAAAAAATAGAGGGAACCTTGCTTGATGCTTACTTAATTATTAAGAAATTATTGTTTGTAAAAATTGCACCCTATTGTTTGTTTAATTACTCAACAACAACGTTTTCACTCCCATCACGTTGCACAGATGCAACAGTAAATCACTGCAGCATCATTAACTTATGCACAGGGGACCTCTAATGTATTATACTATAGCTTTAATCTAACAAAACTGTCGCTTGAGGCACTGATCTTAGATCTTTCATTTAAAGGTGACACACGACTGATTTGGTAAAAGTTCCACTTTCCTTTTAACGTGAACGTCCCCAATGTCCCTCAGTTTTCAGAGACATGGATTATTTAAGATGTGTTGTAAATGTTGTTGAATACAGTTAAACAAACAGCACAGTACAATGTAAAAAAAAAAAGGACAATAGTTCCACTACAGTGTCCCAGAGAGGACAAACTGAGAGCTGCTGGAGGAGAAGCACACTCAAAACCTAGACCTCCCACCTCAAAATCATTACATTTTCTTTGTGGATGCTCTAATCCATCAATACTCAGCATAAACTCTAATAAATAGTGCTCGACCTCATCAGTGACCCACATCTTTAGTTTTTGCCTTCAGGTTTATTCCACATCAGTTCTTAAAATATAAACTGCAGCGCGCCCACTTTAACTTTGTCCACTCTGATGGTCGTCTAATGCCTTTAAACACTTAACCTGAGGCTGTCTGCTCACATTCAGAGAACCAGACTGACGCCGTCTACCTTTGGTTATTATTGATATTTTTCTCTTTGTGTTGTTCAGTGTGAGTCTTGCTGAGTCACTCCTCACACTCTCCACTGCCACTGACTTTGATAAGACAACGACATTTAGACCGAAGCTATTTGTTTAAAACCGGTGGCTGTTGTTTACACTTTTAGAGTTAATCCTTTTGTGTGATGTTAAAATGCAACTGACCCACATCTGGCGACATAAACGAGTCACACCTGCCGAGAGCAAAACCCTGCAGAATTAGACTTATTTAATATTTATGCAATGTTTTTCTATGTTGTTGTCACTAGTCTATTTCTGTGTTGTGTGAGTGTGTTTATTTTTCCAACGCCAGGTCGCTGTGTGGTTCTGTGTAATCAATCATACTTTAGGAGATTTTTTGTGTTTTTTGTTTCATTTAAAATCACATTTTTTGTCATTTATCAGTAGAAAGAAAGTATCCGTCAAGTTTGATTTTGTTTGTCATTTTTCAAAGCAACAAGCTCCACTTCAGAGCCCCGACAACAGTGAACCTCCGAAGAATCTGTGATGTTTAGTCTGAATTTATCTTCTGACAAACAGTGAGACAGGCATCAGTTCAGTGGGAAGTATTTTATCTGTCACTTGTCAAAATGTGTTACTTACCTCAGTGTATTTCAATAATGCAGTGAGAATTGAAGTGATGACCTTTAATATTCGCACAGTCATTGGTCATCTTCACTTTGACATGTCATCATTAAAAGCCTGACTCTTCATTTTTATGAAAACTATAATTCCAGCCACAATTGTAATTTTAGTGCGACACAGTTAGACTTTCCCTCGGTCAGTCTCGAGTCTTGGCTGGTATTTTCTGTGTGGAGAGTAAAGCAGTAGCAGCTGGTCAATGCTTAAACCTGACAAAATAAACACAGCTATCTATTGAATCTATTTATATTTTGTACCTGGTGGTAGCTTATTTACTGAATAATCAATAATCATTTAAAGGTTTGATTTGGTTTCTGTTTTATGTAAATGGTGCACTTCCTGGTTGTGGGGCGCCGGTCTAATTGATGTCACTGTGTGAGACAATAATATTGACAACAGGGGACCTGAGGCTGGGCTCTAATTGGCTTCTTTAAGTTATGTTCCAGGCGTTAGGAGCTGAGTCCCGGATGATTTAGACAATTTGATCATGTCTTTATATCAATTGTGATTGGTTCTTTATTTCAGTCAAATAACAGCCCACCCATCAACACCACAAACTCATACACCCAGTCTTCACTTTGGATGTTTCCATCAGATCTACCATTTAACAGGCTTTTACTTTGAGAGAAGAGGGGACTGGAACTGCAGAAAACTGAAATCAGCTGAAAGAACAGGAGGCAGATATTACCATTTCAGTTCACTGCTTATAGTGTTGGCCCTATGGACATTCAGCAAAGCTAACAGCTGTGTAAAGAATTATCAAATTAAATATGAAGCACAACCAGTTGTCAGTTTATGATTTTGATTCCAGAGATTAGGGTTTTCTTGCCAAGATTTGAGCAGTCTGTGTGTTTCATCCCCAATGCCCTGGAGAGGCCTAGAGGCAGAAACACTGCTTAAACAATTGATCCCTGTGCAGACTCACCTCTGCTTTACAGAATTAAATAAAAAAAAAGATAAAAAATAATGTCTAAGATGTCTTAGTCTTTATGAGTATAAAGCACAACATGACTGAAGGAGGCAAACAACTTTTAATTTGCTATTTCAAGTCCTTTCATGAACAGATGCTATTCTGGATGCAATAAATTGAACATAAGCCCTGAAAGACAGAAGACATATCTCCTTAATTAGATGCATACTAAACACCCTTCATGCATAAACACTTGATTATGTGCTGTCATATGTAATCAACACGTGTGACACTGGCAGTTCATGCCATGAGCTCAGGGACCATCTTTGTGCTGCGGTGCACTTCTGCCATTAACATGTAACATTTAACTAAATGTCACTCATGAACAGCCCCAGCAAGGGCACTGTGACATATATCTGAGTCTGTGGCAGCAGTCAGATGAGTATCTATGAATGAACTATAAATGCCATTTAAACTGTACAAGTACCATAAAGAGACATAAAAGGACTTTAACATTTGTCATGGACAGTGGTCTGACGAAGGCTGTGTCTGAAAGTCTTCAGGGCTGCACACAACAGACAATACACAGGACTCAGAAGGGAACGCTTTGGACAATATAACTGTTTAACATTTGTAATAAACTCTAAAAAAGACATTAGTTAAATACTTCTCACATTTAATATAAATAATGTGTTTGCTACTATTATATATAACTGTAATTTTGACATGTCTGGTTTCCTTCGAGAAATCCTGCAAAGCATCATGGTCTATTCTGTGCTTTAGTGGTGCATTATGGGAAACTGTGAGTGCACTATATTTGAGTCCATTAAACATTAGACCAGTGAAACTCCTCCAGTTCTGGAATAGAAACTTTTCCTTTGTTACTGTCAGACGTTGTCCTCTTGTTGACGTCGGTGTTGTCTGTTTTTATGGAGCAAGCTGTGATTGGCCAAAGCTTCCAGTATGTGCTAAATATGTCCATCTATAATATAGAATATATAATAATCTTGAGCTCTGTTTGTTTCCACAGATAATTGTTATCACATTATGCTGTTAGATTATTAAACAGGTTTTCTTTCTTACAGGAAAAATAAATTGGGTAGTTTCTTCTTTAATTGTTTTGATGCTGGAGCAATTATGAAACATCCCTAGAGGCCGTCTGTCATGTTCCTAATGTAGAGTATTATTATAGCCTCAGAGTCTGTATGAAAACCAGGTGCATGTTTATCTTTGAGCTGAAACCTAAATGAGCACTGGGCAGTGAAAATCTGTCAAGCCTCTGAAAATGGGACACCTCTGTTTGAATCAGGAACAGGAACAATGGCTGATAAATCTTTTTTGAATAATGTCCAACAGGTTTTGATGTTTGGTTGATCTTTATCTTGAGTGGCTGTCATTTACCAGTACTCACTACATCCCAGTAATGGAGCCTCTTCAGACACGAGTGCTTTTCTCACTGCAGTGAATTATGTTGAATGTACTCTACCGACTGAGCCACGAGGCCTTCTCCATTTTAAGACCGTATCTTCACACTTGTTCTTGAAGAAGTTGCCATTTTAACAACAGTTTAACAGAACTTTTTTTTTTGCACACATTTTGTTAAAAAATAAATAAATACATTAGTTTATCTCAGCAGGAACAGCTGTTTGGCAAAAGACTCCTCAGTTGTTTGGTGTAGTTCTTCTTTTATGATCCTCAAGACACTTGTTCCAAGGCCCATTGTTGTACTTGGCATTCCTTCGACATAGTCCCAGCCATCGCTGCAGCAGCAGTCGAGGGAACAGCAAGATGTCTGAGATCTGAGTTGCATCAAAGCTCTATACAGCCCTCAGTCCCCTGAAGAAAATGACCTGGTGGACATCTGTGGTACAGCAGAGATTTCCTGTGCATTATGGATGACCTCCAAACTGAGCCAGGAACCAGCGTCCACATCTCAGTCGTCTACATCCATCTTTATTTCTATTACTATAACTATTACAAGATTATTATGTGGTTAATAAACTTGTGAAATGATAGACAATGTTTCTAATTATATCAGGAATATATCCAGAGCCAATTTAAATGGTGTAAACATAAGGAGATGATTGCATAGATAAACAAATCAATAAAGAAAACGTGTTTCTGTAGGAACGTTTTTCTTCTTCTTATTTTTTTCTCATAATAATATTTCAAACGTGCACTGATTTTCCACACTTCCACAGAACTAGTGAAAGTAAACTGTAATCACAAGCAGCTCTTACTGTGGAAGAGATTACTATGAGCGCTTTGTGAGTAATGTGAGTCCTGCTGGTTTAAATGTTTTTTGAGAGTCAGTTTAGAAATTCTTATAAAAAAAACAAAAAACATGTCTGCCAAATTTAGCTTTGGTGCAGCTATGGGTTTTCTCACACCGGTTTCTTACTTAGTAAATATCTTTTTTTGTTTCCACAGTTGGATGCTGCCTCTGCCCTCTTTTTTCTTTGCCCTCTGCTGTCTTTGTTTCTCCTTTGTCAAAAACCTTGCTGACAGATTGGTTCTTCCTTTTTTTGTTAAGTTCTACAAGAGGATTTTTGTTGTTAATTGGTGCTGCATAAATAGGCTGTAATAATATATTAAATTTACAGTACTACCTGGCATATTGTGTTGTTTCTATCTGCAGAAAATTAAAGAAAAATACCCGAAGCAAATCATCACTTGTAAGTCGCATCTGGAGGCAACTACCCTCCTCTTCTTCTGGCTTTTACTGGTTGTAGGACTAAACAACTCAGTTTGAATGCTAATCACTCAAACACAAGACAAGTTTATCCTTTCACAATTATGGTTTATCCACTGTACGTCTCTAATAAATGTACAAATAATGTTCAAAAACGTGGACAATCTCTACATTTTCCTGCTGCGCTGTCATTCTTTTATCGTCCTCTCGGTGATTTTCCTCTTCATGTGCTCACCTCTTCAACCAAAGCCATTTTTTTCCACCTCGAACATGTCATCATTATCTCTCTGCAGATAGTCACCGACACGATCTCTCCTTTCTTTTTGCTTTTACGAACGAACGACTTGTCCAACCTTCGTCCTCTTTCTATGTTAGGATGAGAGCGTTTGCTGACGGGAGAAAGTAACCGTGTCAGTTTGTTTCAAGGTTAGCCATTTTTTTGTCTCTCTTTGCACTCTCTGTAGGACAAAGTTGGAGCAGGAGCGGGGAATGCCACCGAAAGATTATTCAAACAGGTTGTAATGAAAAGTAATGAAGCCTTGGTTGACTTTCTTGATGATAAACTGGCTGACTCCTGATGAGGAAGTGCCACTGACTCATCCCCAAAAATGTGCAAAATGTCAGCCGGCGACATGGAGACATCAGTCATATTTGGAGGCATTATTATAGAGTCTGGATTGGAACGAAACTATGCGGGAGAGAGTTCGACTAATTCAGATTCTGATGAAAACATTTCGAGGCTTTTCAGCTGCAGTATCAACCTCAGAGACACGCGGGGTTCGTTAACGACAGGAAACAACAGTGTGTCAGAACGAGCTAAACACAGCATATAACCTGATGAACCTGCTGCTTGGATCCACATCAAAACAATCATCTCCTGGATTGAATGAGCTCACCTGTTATCACCCAATCCAAGTGATTAAACAACGGCTTAATGCAATCAGACACAACGTTTAGATCAAAATTTGGCACTAATATGAAATGATTATTTATGAAATGATTATTTATCGCCTGTTTGCTGCTTTAAAGGCAGTGTGATGTCCCTGTAGCGCTTTTTTAGTATGAGTACTAAAATTATAATTTATGAAGCATCCACAAGTTTCAGAGCCATATTTACTTTTCTTGTTTTAGAGCCTGAGTCTTGTGAGAAAGTGTGTTTTACTGAATATAGAAAAAATGGGAGACAAAAACTGACACTGCTGAGAGTAACGTATCAGAGGAGACCAGAGGATTTAATATTATCAAATGCAAAGTACTGGATAACCTCCAGAAATATATTTAATTATAAACACGGCTCTAGCAGCAAGATCAGACTCTGGAAGAAAATTAGACCCCACTCAATAACAGCGTAACAAAAAACACAGAAAGAACTAAACCAAGAAAGAACTAAAGAACAAAGTTTGTTTTAAATACAACAAACTACTTTAACACGTAATATTATGAATGATTACAGTTTGGTTTGACAACTTAATCAAAGCACTTTACCATTTATTGTGGTTCTGTTTTACTTTTTTATGAAATAAGCTGTTCCTCTGTGCTTTTATCAGCTCAATATGACTTTAAACACATTGATAACGGAGCGGATTCGTTTCTGTATTACTTTGAGCACCTGCAACTGCTCTGAAGCAATGTGTTTCCATTAGGTTTTATAGGCCAAATGTAAATTATTATGTGGCTGTTCAGGCACAAAGTTAAGATAAATGAGGGTTAGAGAGAGGGGAGTGACACTGGGCAGAGGACCAAAGCTGGAATTGGATCTGGGTCTCCTGAGTATCTGGTATGCACTCTTCCATTGTCCTGTTCAAGAGCGTTTCAGTATATTTTTAGTGATGAAACTGGCTAAATAAATAAATAAATAAAGAAGCAAATGGCCTGGCTTTACATGAAGAAGAATTTGTTTGGTTAAAAACAGAAAAGTGCAGAAGTAATGAAGATTTAGATGCTGTTTCTATGAAGTCCTCACTTATACCACCTGCCTAAAGCTGTGTTGGCTTTTGAAAGGAAAGTTAAAGTGAGTAATAACTAGTTCTAAGTGAATTATTCTAACATTTGAGGATTATGTGGTTAAACTGTTGCCTTTAAGCAGCAGGACTCAAGGCTCCTGCGTCATTCAGCTTTCATTTCCATTTGACAGTAACAGTTGGACACATTTATCTCCGGGAACACTGAAACAAGACTCGACTGGAATATTAAGTCATTTACCTCTGGTTTGACCATTTGGCTGCACAACAGGAGATTTTCAAAATGGAAAGATGGACCCTCTGGGGCTGTCTGGCAGAGTTTAGCAGATTAACTCCTCAGACCCTTTGGCAGGATTCGACGGAAACACTTAAGTTGTACAAATTGTGGTAATTATTCATGTGACCACAGACTAATTTCCTTCCTCCACACAAAGTTAATTGATTTATTTCAAATCAATAAGACAATAGCATGTTTTTCAGCACGGTTCTCTGAAGACTGGCTGGTTGTAAATGCTTAGGGCTGTTTGTTTTGTAATATTGAATGTATTTTAGTAAATGGGACCTCAGTGGACTCCATAAGCCTCGGAGAGTGGGCAGCCCTCCACGTCTCCAAATCCCACCCAACTCAACATGACGTGTCGGTAATAACATTATGTTCAATGATACAAGAGAGTTTTGTTCTAGAGGATTGTGGACTATTTAAGTCTGTTCTGGCTTTTCATTAAAAAAAGTAAATGCTGATAATAAACGTACTTAGCCTCAAGTAATCCGCACTTTGTCTGCAGTGCATCATTTTTAATAAATGAAGGTGGGGGTTTAACACTGTTCCACAGCAGTCACACTGACAAACTGCCAGAGTCTATACCCCTCATGTACCGTGGATGTGTTTTCATGCTCAGACGTCATGTGAAATAATAACCAGCCAATCCCAATTATCCCAAAATAGCATCATGCGACTGCCACTGTACACTGCAGGCAGCATGCACAAGGCAGAGGGAAGGGACCACATATGCAGACAATACAGTATTGGACTATAATTAATAATCAGGTAACATGTATTTAGGAGTGACTGTATTCATAGAATCAATAAAAATAAATCACTCTTATTATAGCCAGGCCCTTCTGATTGGCCTCAGCTGTGTTTAAAAGCACAAATCACACAGAAGTAGTCATCATTCTTTTTGAGAACAGTCCACTAACTCTAATTACAATTAAATGTACTGCTTTTTGTTAAATACTATATTAAATGAGTGGTATGCCTTGGTTCAGTGCTTTCAGGCTGATACAGAGCAACCACTTTTACTGTTTTCCCAGTCTTTATCATTGTATATTTCATTCAGTTGTATTTTACAAATGACTATTGTACAAACGCACTTATCCTTTATATCAAGGGTCAGCATCTTTGGCCGAACCCTGCTTTATGCTATGCTTTTAAAACCATTCAACATACTCCACTGAGTCGAATGTTCTTACAGACTGTTTTACAAGCAACAGCGACAAAAGCAGAGATGTCTCCAATTGATTTTGTATCGAGTGAGCTAGTTAAAAAGACTAAATTAGACGCGGGTTGTTAAACAGAGATGTTCTACTCAGGACTCGGGCTGTAAAGCAGTATTAACCCTGGCTTCTCCGTGTGTGTTATTTGACTTGCTTCACAGATTCACAGTTTAGTGACTTGTAGTTTGAATCCAGTTGACTATTAATCCTGTTCTCTACCCACTCACCAACAGCACACACATCATCAGCTGATTGTCATTGGCCAAAATCATTTTATGTTGACAAATGAATACTCAGCTCAGTGTCTATGCCATAGTCATGCACAAACAATATGGAATACAGTAATTTTAGCTTATTCTTGTTGTAGAATTCTTTGTGTTTTTATTATTTTATGTGCACATTGTCCCTTTGAGTAACCCTCATTTCACCAAAATGTTAACTGCAGCTGCAACAGGACACTTTATTAATAGTCCCACCCCTGCTCTGTTCTCTCTGTTCTCTCTGATTAGCACTGATTTGTTTCACACTTGTTGTGATTGTTGTGATAAAACTGCTCTCCCAGACGGAGCGGCCCGCCAGTCAGCTGAACTCGAACCGTTCTGCCGGCTCCGTGTCATGTGGCTTTTTCAGGAAGAGCAGTCCACTGAGCCGAAGCGAACACGGCGGACTTCTTGTGCAGAGACACTGGGGTGAAATTAACAGACCATAGACACAGTGCCGCTGAAAGTCAAGAGATGAAGGAAAAAACCAAACTGTGGCCTTGTCGTCTCAGCGGGCAAACACAACACTGAACTGTTGTTTTATTATTTATTTCAACACACATTTGAATATAATATTTAATAAGCCCAAAATAATTACCTTTTAAGTGTCATGGATCTGAATTAGTGTGTTCAGGTGATTAGCTGCACACAAAAGATGATAACATTTGTATAAAAATTAAGGCCTTAATCACACCAGCAGATAACAAAAGCAGATTTGGTAGTAATTTTTAGTGCAGCGGGGCATTAGTGTCTCCAAATTTTACAGATAGAAGTACAACTACAGCAGAGTCCAGTGAAAACACACAGGAATTACCTTAAAAGGGAAGCTGTCCAAATGTTATGACATAGAAAAAGGGAACTATTACATAGCTTTAAAGATTATCAGCTATAGTCTAAAGTATAGTATATCATTTTACCATAAAAATAGTAGTTGCACTGTCAAAGGTTAATTAATAAAGCAAGTGGACATTATTTTTGTGTAGTAACCAATGTCGTTCATTTATTTTCTACTGCTTGTCCTTATCCTGTTGCCCATTCTTAAATTAATGGGGAATTTAAGACTTTGGTACATAGAAGGTCATGGGGTCAACAGGCAAACTCTAATTAAAATGCCCTCAAAAAGCCAAACGCAAACCCCAAAGCTTCTGACTGTCAGTCCCGAGCGCTGCTGCTGCCCCATCGCGCCAGTCTTTCAGTGTTTAAGTTATTTATAGTGAATAAACAAAACCACAACCTAACTGCACACATCCGTAATTAGTTTTGTGTGTCATTAGCGATCGACGCGTTTAGACGTCTAGAAGTGTCTGTTTAGAACATCCACAACAAAGCGGCCCTTTTTGTGTCTCCTTTAAGTGCTTCAAAGTGTTTCAACCTGAGTGACAGAGTGTTCGATTACCTCCACTCCTGTCCCGGATGACAAAACAAAGCTTTTCCAAACCTGTGATGAGACGTCTCGAGGCTGTAATGTGCGCTCCTGAGGATATTATAACCTTGATTTAAGGTCAGGACGAGCCAATCCACTCCGTGTCCTTTTATCTTCATCTCTTTAATCTATTTTTATGAGCTGCTTCCGTAGCCTGGGTACCTGACTGTGTTCTGGCATGAAAGATTTAAATCATAATGTGGTATAGGAACAGCTGAGCATTAGACGTGTATGGGTTAAACACTCAGGAGACTCCCCACTACGACCCGTGTGTTTATGAATTAGAGTGTGTTTGGTTGAGCGCCAGATACGCCTCGACACCTGCAGCTTCACGCTATTACCTATTTGACCAGTGGAGCGACACCGGGAGCTCAACACGTGTGTACCTGTCCTTTGTAGAAGCCACTGGGAATGGGAACATACATCGTAATCTAACTAGGTCATTACACGTGGATGATTTTACGTCAAGATACAACCGTGTGGTGAAAAATGTGTAAAGTCGTCGTCCGCGGTGGCTGCAGATCAGACCTCTGCTGGATCCAGAGTTTGACTGACGGGCCGCAGTGAAGCCCCTCAGCCTCAACCTACTCCCGACTGCGCCGTATTCATCTCCTGTCAGTGCTTTTTTAAACATGTCAAGTCCATTATGAATTCGTCCCACATTGGTAACACCTCCTTCTCTCTCTACATTGGTCTTTTATTTATTTACTGTCCCACTTTGCCTGTATTCATCTTAATTTATGCCATTTGCAGCATAATGTAAGCCATTTATAGTCCCACACGTGCATGCATTTTTCACACCAATTTGTCTTTGAGGTAATTAACTAAAGTGGTTTCATTAATTTAGATGCTCTCATTTAAACTGAAGCACTGCCATCTGCTACATCTCCAAAAGGCCTGCAGATCTGGATAATATGTTAATACACTGTGCATTTTTTCCATAAAAACATCTGTAAAACCACGTTCTAAATTAGATGAACTCAGATTACATATGTATAATGTTTTGAGAAATAGAAGAAGTACAATGCATGAAAACACTTGGCTGTATCTTTTGAACAAATTGCAAATAATAATGTGATAATATCTGACTTTAGGAGCGGTAGCTTTTAATTATTTTGTAAATCAATGTGTTCAAAATGGCATGTCCCACTGGGGGAGACCCCGGGGACGACCTGGGACCTGGAAGTGGATCAGCAGAAGAACATGGATGGACATGTTGAAGATGTCCCATTTGCTGGCTTTAAATCTGCCAGAATTAAGAAAACATTTTGAGTTTTGTGGTAAAAGCGCAGATTGATGTAGTTATGAACAAGCACTTTACTTGACTTGACTTTTTGTTAGAAAGTTCAAGCCTCCTGCAGGTTTTCAGATCCCAGCTCCTGTTCCATGTGAGAAACCACTGTAGACATATTATTATTAGCAAAAGTGTTCTCAATAGTCCACTCAGAGCTGTTAACTTTCTCGCCACGTTTTATGAAAGCCTATAGCTCCCAGAGTCACGCTGAATATGTCTAATGCTTCAAATCCATGGATTGAGCCAAGCTTCAGTGAGTCCTGTTCTCATTAAACACTCCAGTGTTTCATGGAAGAGCAGCAGAACACAGGTGCTTTCCTTCCAGTGTTTGTTACTCCCTGAGCAGCAGCTAAACTTAGAACCAATTTAAAAATCTGTTGTTTGCCTCTAATTATGTTTCTGAGGAAAAAAAAACAAACATTTGCCTTACTGTTTTGGTTTTTTTTTCAGTCTATGCTAATCAATGTCAAGTTTGATATGAAAAATAATTGGTAGAACACACTGTAAAATCCATAGCTTACTGAGTAATAAGGACTATGCCACAGCCTCTGCAAAGAGACGCTGATGCCATCTTGAAGCTCAAAGGAAGATCTATAAAGAGGAGAGCATTTTAAAATGCAGAATGCTTCTTCTGAATCTCTTTGTATGCTCATGAATGATGTGCAGCTCACCCAAACACTTACACAGTGTTGTATTTACACCCAGAGCTTTACAACCAATTCTGTTTATTAAATAGGAATTAGAAAATATATAACACATCATTTCAACATTGGGGCTGGGGTACATTGTCTTCCTTTTTTCCAATTTTGTATAATTTTTGAAAAACCCACTAATGTCACTCTGCAAAACTATAATCCACAAATGTTATCATGCATAAACATTCATTCAAAAAGCACGCCTTTAGCCCTGAACAATAACCCAGATGCATTTTTAATGTCTGCATGCTTTTGCATAAAAACATGCTATTGCTGCCGTAAAGTGACACAGCCATTATCTCCGCCTTCGGAACAGAAACGTGATCAGATGTACTTTGATTGTTGTAATGTCAAACTTCTGTAACTTTTGTACTATTTCTTAACCTAAGGCATAATGTGACCCTTAAGACATAATATGATTCCCCAGTGATCAATCCAATCCTAATTGTGTGTCCTAAGCCTCATGCATCACTATTAAACGTGTCGGATCAGGTTAGTACACTCTTCGTTGGTAAAAGAGAAGCAGACACTGGACATTTAAGACACTGCTTTATCAAGATTAACACGAGCCATTGACCAAATGTTTCTACACAGCTTCCATTCATTTACTAATGTACTGGAAGCACCAATATATTCCACCTAAACAGTTCATTATACAACTCAGTGCACCTATACTCGACATGTTCATTGTTGTTAGGTCGTGTTTTAGACGATAGCTGTGGTTTTAATGACACTGTTGTGGTACATACACCTGAATAGACAGATCCAGAGAAACATCTGACTCATTGTAAGTGGACAGCTGTTCTTATATGTACAAATTGAGGCTTTAAGCTAAGTACAGCAGTGCCACCCAAGTGAATTGCTGTAATGGGCTCCCTCATTACACTAAGGTGACTCCGACTGTGTTTGAGCAGCAATAATCACTCTACAGCAATAAGTTCCCGCCAACAGCCTATGGGTCATTAGAGCCTGTGTCCACTTAGCGCACTGGGACACCTTGATTAATCAGCAGGACAAGGGTGCCTTCTATTGTTCCCTTTATTTAAGCCGTGTCTTTTTCTCCGCCTCATTTCTTATACGTTAGTTAAGCGGACGTGGAGTAGTCTAAAGCAAGTCTTATAATTGGGTCCAGCGAGGCTTGTGAGGCTCCATAAGAGGAGTCCCTGGCTGTGTCCGAAATCACTCGGCGGTCCCTAACCCCTTAATCTGCACATGATACAAGTCTGCACTAAAAACTGGACTCTGATGAGCGCCAGATGTTTTAACTACAACTGTTTTACGTCAGTGTTGCCTCTCTATAAATTACCATCTTTCAGACACCAAAGGCACATGTTTCATCCTTTGAAGATGCGTAGAATAAACTAGTTCATGTGTATTTGCTAACAAGTGGATAAAGTACCACTCCGTCTGATCTGTCACCGAATACTCCTTGAGCTAATGCAGGAAAAAATACCAAACAACGCAAAGATGTCTCCTCTGTTCACAACGATTTAAAGGAAGTGTGTTAATGGTTGGCTGGGCATCTACAACTTCACAGAAAAATCTCATTTTCATCTCGTGGACCTTCCCTGTGGCATTACTTACTACTACTCACTAACACAGAAGTGCTTTCTCCTTGTTCTTTAAAAGATTGTTTAAAAGATTGTTGTTGTAGTGTTGTTGTTGTTGAATTGTATTTGTTTGTCTTTTAACTGTTACCGGTTTCTCTCTTGGCCAGGTCTCCCTTGAAAAGAGTTTTTATCTCAAGGGACTTCCTAATAAAATAAAGGTTAAATAAACACTTCTGATCATTATGAGCTTATTGCACTGTCCTGTCCTAGTGTGTGTGCTCTGTGTGGACATAAACCTGGAAGATTTTTGGCACATGCTCCAAACAGACTCTCCATGATTCATTCAATATCCGAGTCTTACCATATAATAGCCTGTGAATGAATGAGAATATATCCTTCCAGCACCATTAAAAGCATATCCGAGGATATCGTCAAATCCGTTTCTGTAACAGCGTGTAATAGTTTCTAAAATTAGATCTGCCTCACAGTGAAATCTTTTTCTTTCTATATTTCAATCCACTAGATATTTGGACAATAATATGATGTGGCGCTGTGCATTATATTGTCACTGTGAACTTATTTTGGCTTTTGTCTGTAAAAGAGACCATATTTGTGAAATGACACAGCACTGTCTCCCCATTTGCATTTATCAGTCACCTCACGCTGTTAAAAAGCCTGCATTAACTTTAAGTGACACATTAGCTTTTCACAGGACGTTGCTTAAGTTCATCCCACTCACCTTCACAATGATATTAGGCTGATTTGCTCCCATTCATTTTCAACGCCACTGTGCGTCCGGGCCAGCACGTTCCCTCTTTTCAAATCAGTTAAATAGCAGCAGTTGCATAACGTTGAATGATATTAATAAAAGCGTGTCTTTTTAAAATGATTTTGTGAGAAAATTGCGAGTGTTTGAAGGACAAGAAAGTTTCAGGTGAAGTTTTAAAACTGAGGTGATTGGGACGTTTTGGTGGCAGCTTAAGAAATAACAAAGAATATGTATCAGATAGAAGAGTATTTCTTTTTATTAAAATGTATTCACAAAACTGGGGCTTTTTTTTCTTTTTTTTATAGATAAAAAAGACAAACCGAACAGTAATGTCTTTACAAGTTTGGAAAACGAATAATCACACTCCTCTCACTTGTAGATAAAACAATGCACTTCACTATAATACTTTTTGTCCATTTTGACAGGCTTATAAAACTAGATTTTTCAAATCTTTTTTCCTTCACGAGTTGCCAGCATATTATTCTTTCAGTTTCCCCAAGCAACTATCACAATAACTATGGGCAGATGATTGTGTTGTCCAAGACGTTTACTGTGGTTTCAAACAGCTTCAAGGCTTTGGATTCAGATGCTGGACGTTGAATAAAAGAAGCAGCAGCAACAAATACAGATTACATACAGGTTTTTTTCATTGGATAAAGACCTCTCAAATCTCTGCACATGGATTTCATTTGGGACCAGAGGTATTTGAACAGATTAGTATAAACTTTTGTTATATATTCCAGTTGCCGTAAGCTTTTTAAGTGTTGACTGCGGTGAATAGAGGCAGAAGTGCTTCAGGTATTTCATCATCTTATTTAAAAATAGCATTAGGTGATTAAGTGATTGGTGTTGGCTGGTTGCATGGAGACACATGTAGGATGTTTGAGATTAAAATAGTTCACTTCAAAGATATTAATGCAGTGTTTACAGCCTGGAACTGAACCTTTACGTTTCTGTGAGTCTTGTTTACACTGAAGCAAGTTTCTCTTATACAAACTTTATGTGCATTTTGACAAAAAATGTGTTTTATGTTTAGTTTACTGCAATTTTTTAACATTTTTTGGCTACAATTGAATAAACAGATGAAATAGGGCACTTTTGTTTGCACAGCTTACTCCAAATATGTTCACAGCTCCATTAAGCTCTTGCTTGATTGATGTGTCGTTAGTATTTCACAGCATTAAGCCTTTGTTAAAAATGGAAAAGAAGCTGATATTAATCCTGTCTCATTCAAAGCGTTAAATGCTAATATATCCGGCTGATTTATTCAGTAATCATCAAGTTATTAATAAATATAAAGGGTAACACACTGAGTTAAAAACACACCATTAAAATAAATAAGAACGACGATTTCATTACTCGACAACTGCACCGTCCGAAAGCACTTGAACACATCATAAGCTACGGAAGACAAGCTACACAGACTCTAAAAACTGCTCTTCATGTTTTTCTGTTTCCGTGTTACTCTGTGTCTCTGTCCGACTCTGGAGCATGCTCAGTTCGGCTTAAATTGGAGTAAGACGTAAACATGAAGCTGTAATCCGACATTTAACCGCGTTATCCAGGTGCGTTAGTCCGATTTAGAGAAATTTGAATGACCTCTCCTCCAATCAGAGAAAGGTGTTTACAGCAGATTAAAACTTCAGGCAATAATTCTAATTTCTCTAGCTGCATGTATGATTAAAATCCTATATCTACAAGTCTGCAGTTTGTTCAGCAGGTCTAAAAACAGGTCTAATTACTAAAGTACATACCAATCAGTTTACTATGCCTCGGGAAGGAAACAAGTGATTAATTTGTGTAATTCGATGCATAAGGAAAGAAAATGAGTTGATTTAGAGAGCGATGTCTGAAGCTAATGTGTGTAAACAAGGCCTGCTCTGAGCTTAGTGTCACTGGGAGCAGTCAGGGAGAGGAGATAGGTCCCGGCTTCACAGTCCTGATTAGGTCCTTCCTTTCAGAAGACTGTCTGTGTGAGACGCTGTGCGCTGTCGAGAAGCGTGCCTCTGTCAACACACACATCTTTCCATTCTCTTCTTCACTGAATAATCTCCGACCAGGGCAATTCATTCCCCACATGACAAGATTAAAAAAAAAGTCCTCTGTTCTGACACACAGACATGACAATGGGCGATCCAAACACCTCTGGAGATGAACAGCGAAGATTTGTAATGAAGAGGATCCTGAGGGTTTCTTTTCCTTTCTCTTAACTCTCATCTCTCATGGTGGCATGCATAATTTGTATGACTGATGGGACGGGGGTGGAGAATTGATCTGTGGAGCCAGTGTGATCCTATTATTCTGCTCCACATCTGTCTATTTCTTCTGCCCCTGTCTCATTCGTTCTCCCAAAGATTGCACGGAAAGACAGAAGATGTGACGCGGCATCCAGTTGCTGTGAAAGGGTCGTGCCAAAATGTGGATCGCGATGTTTTTAATAAAATTGAAAACATCTGAAACATGGATTTGACATTCACTTGAGTCATTTTCTTTTTCCAGTCACCCCGTTTCTCAGTGGGTAACTCTTGTAAAGCTACATTAACACCGAGACACATTGTCAGAGTCTTGTTGTTTTACTGTAACACACTCTGTTACACAAATGTAAAATGAGGACCCAGAGGAAGAAATGAGTGTGAACAAGAAACAACACACACACAAACACACACACACACACCCCTCTGCCCTAAAAATAACAATGGATTATAATATTATCAGACAGGCATTGCAAGAAAATATTCAAATTTAATTATAATTGCTGACTGCAAACATAATTATGATTGCAGGTGCCTTTCTTGTGGTGCACCCCTCATCATCAGCATCAACAAAATATGAGTGAATAAGGCACTTTGTTATGAAGAAATTGTTTGTAGGAATGGTGCTGTGTGCATTTCCTGTTTTGTACTAAATTTTAGACTGAAAAAAACTAAAAACTGCATCCACAAGGCGTCAGAGGCCAGTCCTAAGCCCGGATCAATGGACAGAGTTGTGCCAGGAAAGGTACGCAGCATGAAACAGACTAAAATGTTGCCCTGAAGTTAGCATCTTTTCAAGGGACTCCATTTGAGACACAGTCCTAAATATCATGTAACTCAACTTAAACGATGACAGAAGTTATTAAACCTACACAGCGATGTTTAGAGATGTTCCACCAAGAAATACAACCCGTGTCTAATGCACTCAAAGCTGTACAAAAACGCCATAAATAATGCTCGGTATGAGGTGGCGGAGGGTACGCGGCATGTCCACAGACAGATGCTGAAACACACTGAGCATGACGCCACTCAGCTAAACAGATGGGTCATCATTATATTTGCATTTAACATCTGATATTTACGTGGCTTTGGGTTGCCGCAGGATTCTTGCGACTGCGGGCGTTTACTGTCCTCGTTCGACCTCAATCGGTTCCGACCAATCTGTGATGTTTCCACAATACTCGCTGTAACGGTTAAATCGCATTTTAATCATCGACCGCTCGACGTATAAGAGTCAAGTTTCACTGCCGTCTGAAAACGGAAAGAGCTACTTTGACCTAAACTGTCTGCAGGATTGAAATAAACCTACTGTCGAGCTTTAACTTTTTTAAGAGCTTGTAAAAATCCATAACACCCTGTTATCAGATATCTCATCCTGTCTGTCCTTTTTAATGTTAACATATTTCTCCTTGTCTGGCCATCTTTTTTTTATTTTATCTGGATTTAACACTCATATCTCCTGCTATTCATGCGTGCCCTCATTCACCTCGCAGTCTGTCCTGTCAATGGTCTGTCACTCATAATGCGCTGACCTTATGTGCTTCCTGCAGGCCGCCCGGCGCTGGCCCTGCTTCTCATTGGACGTCAGATTATCTCACATGCTGCGTTTGGGGGATTCAAAGAGGGATGTGCATATGTCTTCACTGTAAATGTCGTTTTTCATCTTTTCATCGCCGCTCTGGTCATTTTAGATTTCCACTTCATTTGGTAAAAGGCAGCAATTGACTTTGAGTAAAAGAATATCTGTGGACAATGGACAAAGTTAGCATTGACACGGCTGCCACTACTCTCCTTAAATACGAAGGAAGTCTTGGGATCCGAAGATTATTTCCATTAAATAAAATAATCTAATAACAAATGTCTGCCTTTTAAAACATTTTAGTGACACAGAATAAACAAAACAGCCAAGAACATGTGAGAAAACAATGGCCTTATCCAAGAAATATTTATACAGTTCTCACAGAAGATCCAAAGAAATGCTGATGCTTAAATGATTCCTTCTTGTTCTGCTGATTTGGGACATGGAGCGTGTTTGGACCAATCATGCTGAAGACACTGTTTTAATATAAACAACACGCTGATGCTCTAATTGAATAAAAAAATTCACAGCAGGTGCTTCATTCAATCACCGACCGGGGATTAATCTAAAGCACCTGCATTTGCTTTCAGTTCTGTGTAACAGGCCATCTGGCAAGTCAGGTTATTTACCTTAAAAACAATGGAGGAAAGGGTATAGTAACAGGAAAGTAAAGCAGAGCGGTGTAGATTACAGCCGTCAGAGTTCACTGAGCTCTTTAATGCCACAGTTACGGAGCTATGTGTCAGAATACTTTAGAATAAATATCCCACACACTTATCATGCACCAGTTTTATGATTATTACAAAAGCCAAGGCTGCTCACTTCCAACAAGCACTTTACCTTTTAGTACGATTAAGTCACTACGGCTGGAAAAGCTTTAGAGGCTTGAGGGTCTTTAGAGATGTAAGAGATACTAACATAAGAGATTGTAACTGGTACGAAGTGATCACTTTATGGTAGGATCCAATCAGTCTGTTTTCTTTCCTTTATCTTTATTTTACACATATTTATTTATTATGAAACAGAATCTATTTTCTTTGTTTTTTGAGATTTTTTTTTTCCCTTTTGCCCTGTTTTCATGGTTATACAGTATATATAGTGTAAAGTAGGTAAAGAGATCAGGAAATCAATCAGAATAGGCCTCATTAGAATGAACTTACGGTAATGGACAGGCAAAATGGCTGCCCTACTTTCTGTAGTATTAATACACCAGAGACCGCCATGAAAATGTTAAATGGTGTTCCTTGTGTGTTGCTTAGCCTATTTTCCAGCAGCCTGATGTTAAATTACCCCTCTACTGCAAGGAGCCTCCCAGTTGCCTCCAGTGAAATGTATATTGCCACTCAATACCACCGATTAGTATTAGACTCAGTTGCAAAAGTGATTTTCTTCGGCCACCTCTTGCCTTTGACATGTGAGGCATACTGATGTACGAAGGCGCTAAAGTGCTGGAATTATTGATGTTCTCATAAAAATGTCTTCCACTGATATTTGGCTGGATAACCCTGAGTGATTGGGGTCTTTCTGCAGGACCAGATTCCTCCTGATTCATTTCACTGTTTAGATGCATCAATAATCTATAGGTGCCACAGAGAGGAGCTCGTCACAGCTATTGTTCCCTCGGGTAAACATATCCAAACTCATATTTACTGTCTAATGTGCAGCTCTGCCACCGTTAATGTTAGTGTTCCACTATATGTGTTTCTCTAATGGCTCGTTAGCTAAACGCCTACAGGATGTGTCTCCATTTCTACAAGTAGTAAAGTAAAGCTCGTTACTCTGTTTCATAAAGAGTGTCATTATTGTGTCACAAACTAAGGCCAGAGCTGGAATGAAATGTTTTTGCAGTGTTCACAAGCAACACACAACATTCCTCATATTATAAAGAGTATAAATATAGTCCACTGTTGTAAACCAGCTTCTCACAGACAAAAACATGTTCATGCATGTATTTTTAATTAATGCAAATAGATGTTTATAAGCAGCAACCACCGCATGAGTCACGCATATTTAGAAATAGCTTATAAATTCACAGAATGGGTAATAAGACAAAAAATAAGGTTTTTAGCATGAAGTAGTAGTGTAGTGTAGTGGGACCATCTCCAAATCTAAGCCCATGCCTTTGCTGTGGACTGATGGACTGATTTACAGATGACAACGTGAACAAGGGCTTCTCTGGACACACATCTGTTATTTTACATGACAGAGCTTACAACGCTGCTACTGTGCTCACTTTAATGCCATGTTATTTATATAGACTAGTGTTGCTGGGTCAAAAAATGAATAGGTGATAATGTGAAATGAATTCTAACATCTGGAGTCCATAAATCATAAAAAACTAAACAGGGAATAGCTCATGTCAATCACACTACCACCACACTTTAAAAAGAATAAAAGAAGTATGTTTTAAGCACGATACAAAACATTACTCTGACTATGCAGCCAATTTTGTTATTAATCTATATCTTCTATCTTCTAATCATTATATATTTTTGTATCTTGAAAGAGAGTGTAACATTATTTTGGATAAATGTGAAAATATCTGGTAAAAATAACATCATTCTCTTCCAATAATCGAGTAATAAAAGCAGTAATAAAACTGACAGGCGTAGTCTTGGAAACAGAAATATTATTCTCCGATGCTGTTATTAGATGCATCTCTGGTCACACCCAGATGCCTCCTTCACTTCTTCTCCGTTAAAGCTGTTTTTCCTAACATTGGGTTACAGAAGGCTCCAGGCAGAGTCGGGACACTTCAGTAAAAGCTGGATGATTGGCAGCGGGGATGATGTAACCCTGTGACCCCCGGGACACAGGAAGGACGACAGAGCTGCAGCCACACACACAATCAGACTAACACTCGTCGCGGACACATTTCGCTCTCACTTTCAACATAAATGTGCAGCAATGACTTCTAAAGATGTCATATTTTTCTTTCTTTTTTTTAAATTTCTGGCCAGAGTCCTAACCCCAACAACTATATCATTAAGGCATCAGAAATCAACCGCATCCTCTTTCTTTTTTGTTGCACAGAGGTCAAACGATGCCCATCTAAACATTTTTGGAGACTGTTTTTTTTCCCTTTTCCTGAAATACGTCACAAGTGTTAAAAATAGCACCATCACTTAACGTTAGCTTCAACCTAGCAACCTTAAAGTAATCTGTACTTTATGAATGGATCTATGAGGAGAAGGAGAGCACATTATTAAAAAAATGGAAGACTATTGTTATTTGAGCAGTGAAGCTTAAAACTGTTAATGTTATCATGGGACAGTTTAGAAAAATAAATAACTAAATATGAGCAGACAGATGTTCAACATTCCCTTTCTGTTCTCTTGGAATGATGTAATATTCTTTGTTTTGTTTATTGTGAGGGGTACACTGCACACGTTTTATGGAAAGAATACAAAGTAAAGCACACAAAGCCAAGTCAAATTTTACATTTTAACTCCATTTTCACCAATTTACGGCCATCACGAGGCAATTGTTAATCATCAAATGCACATTCACAGTGAAGCAGAGTGAACAGAAATGTGATCTAGTAAGAGATGTGAGACAGAACTGTGACGAGTTCAGACAGCGTCAGATGGAGAGCTCAGACCTGAGGCAACATAATAAAGTGTTAATTTTAAGCCAAGCTCTTGACAGCGGCGTCTGCCCACAGTGACCTTTAAACACACCTAGCTTTGCTCCGATTGAGCCACTGTGGGCCTGACAATCATTTGGACTGTCTAATTATGATTACAGCTCTGGGCTCAGTGGAAGTGACACTGGTGTTGTCAGGGGCCATGTGCAGGCTTGACCTCCAGCTCATACATCTCATTCTTTCCTGAAAACACTTGCGCGGCCGTGTTTCAATCACTCAGCGGTAAAGGTCGGTGCACGGCTGGTCTCCGGCAGCACTGACCCGGTCAGTCTCGGTCAGTGGACCTGCTCCCTCCAAACTACACGGAGCAAGTCTGCTTTAGTGACACACTTTAAACTACCTTGTGCTCTTCCAGGTCACATTACAGTCCACTCTCAGGCAGTTTATTTGTAATGACTGCTTTAAGAACATTACTTTTATGCATATTTTTGAAGTTTATTATTATTTATCTATCGAATATTGATGGCCATTTAAACAACATTAAACCTAGTGGCGTTTACTAGTGACTTTACTAAAAAGGACTCTCACATGCTTCATGAAATTTAAAAAGGATGCAATAGAAAAAATTTGGAGGTGATTTCTCTTTGTGACACTGCATGTTCAATTTCGTCATATCGCAAAGACTGTAAATGCACATTTAGATGTAACAAAAAGCAGTAACATCGTCTGTATGAATGTATTTGTTTTAATCTGTGGATTAAATGAAACACCAATTAAAATAATGTGATTTTATTTCATTTGAGTCCGTTTAGTAGCAGTAATGATGAATCCTACATAAAAATGATTTGCATTTCATTTCTCTTCTTAGTTTGGGCCGACCACCAGTGACTGATAGAAATGTTTAGACGGTTGCGTTACAACAAAATATTGAGATTTTCTGACACCTCCATCCACTGTATTTGAGTTTGATGTAATGACAGCCGTGATTTCGTCATTACAGCCTATATTTCTTCCAGAACAGATAAATAGAAAAGAGAAGACAGGGCTCTATGTGCTGCTGCTTGAAGTTCTGCATTCATCATTTCTCTTTGTCTGCAATACGTAGCTTTGTAGAAACATAGGATTTACACTTTACTTGCAGGATTTATTAAAAAGCATGTCTTATATGTAATTGTGGATGTTGTTTTCATTTAAAAGTTTTAATAACAATCTCTCAAACAATGTGCCTTAAAGATTTCCCTTAGTTTCTTTGTGGTAAATACTCTCACCTTTAGTTGTGAAAACACTTGAAAGCACACAAACAAACAATCAGTGTCCATTTTTCTAGTTTGAGGAATATCCGTTTAGTTTGGCCCCTTCTTGGTCTGGGCCATCAGCCAGAGTTAAAGCAGGTGGCATCATTCAAAGTCACACTTTAAATCCCATTGAAGAAGAAGTGAAGGCCCCAGTCTGCTAAAGTCACCAAAACACAAACAGCACCAGAATAATGTCATGTAAATCCTAAGGGTCACTGCTCATGGGTAAACACTGTTGGATAATAAGGAACTTTTGGAGGAAGCATTAGACAGTATTTCTGAAGCAGTTTTAGTGACAGATTATTCCTCCTGACCTGAGATCAGATCAATCCAGTGTCGTTGTCTCCAGGTAAAAAACTTGTGTTATTTGTAAAACAGTGCGTTGTTTTCTGCCTGTGATTAACATGTTGTGTGAAGTTGAAATAAGATAGTAACAGTAGTTATTTTATGAGCACACATTTATTTATATATGACTTAAAAACACACCCTGCCATCTGGAGATAGTGAGAAAACACTTGACCCAAAAAGGGTTCGTTTGATGCTCAGTGTCTCAGTCATATCATTGGATCTTTTAGGAGCATGTTTTCTCTGTCCTTGGAGTAAATATGAAAACGGTTTAAAGATTTCCCCAAATCTGACAAGGACCGTATTGTGACGACTGGGTCAAAGGAACGTCCCACAGAAGAGCGTCTACAGGAGTCTCAAGATCCTGCTGAGTTTTGGTCAAAGGGGATTGATTAGATCTTTTTTCTAATTTCATTCACATGTACTTTTGATTTTATTACTTATTCCTTTTGATCAAAGTTTGATGCTGAACAGAATTGAGTTGATCCAAAAAGCTGGTGTCATCTTCACCGCTGCAATAACTCCTTTAGGCTGCAAATAGCACATCAATGAGTTCCCCTCTAACACAATTTAAGATAATGAGATAAATTAACCTTGTCTCCACAAGCAAATGAGCTTTGCTATTAAGATAATTAACTCTCAATATAACTAAATTATAAAGTATTGGCTCCCATACACTAACACTAAACATTCAAGTTTAGTGATTTTGATGCTGTGTCTAAACAAGCCACTGTTTTGTGGAGTTTGGTGAAAACCTTTCAGACAGAAAGGGTCACCTTGTGTCATTTTGGAGGAAAAACATGAAAAAGGAAAAACCTTTCAAACTAAATTGATGTATACGTTTATGTATTTTCAGGGTAAACAGGATACCAAGTTGTTACTCCAGGGCTCAACCTTGGCTTTTCCATTACGCTGCTCAGTGTCAGCCCGTTAACCAGAAGAAGTCTCCATGGAAACGTCCCATGTGTGAGTCACCGCTGTTTGGAGCAAATCAGAGCCTCATCGGTCACTGACAGATCCAGTCACAGCTTCTGAAGGATCCTGACATTGATGAAAAACTCTTTAATCCAATAACGTCGCATTGCTACAGCTAATTTGATTGCCGTTTCTATTAAACATCGAAGTAGACCGACATGTTCTGAGAGACGCAGTGTATGACCGTGATGAATACTAAGTCACCGAGTTAAGACTGGGGTTTGGGCCAAAGACTATCACCGTAATGAGACACGCATCATATTAAACCAAATGTTGAACATGCACAAAATGTTATTTTTGTGTTGGACGTGGGAGATGTCACAGATGATGACTGTTTCTGTCAGACATCGCTATTATATCTATGTATTTATGCAACAGTGCAGTTTTGTTTTTCATTCTGTACAAATATGTTTTTTCCAGATATTCGTCAATATACTGGAATCCATCTTTTATGACAAGCTCTGACCGTTTATCTAAAATGGGGCGGGCTTTATTTGATGCTTTGTTTCTTTTATTGATTGTGCGTTTATGAAAATTGCACCAAGAGTCAGTTTGTTCTGTGTTTGTTGGTTGTGCCTCTTGGAAATCCAGCTCAAATCCACAAAGACCAGGCTATTTTTTATGGAATCGAAAAAGAATAAGGACGGTGGGCCAAGCTAATTACCTGTTGCCTCAGAGATAAATTATGAGTGTGATAAAAGAGAGCCTTTTTGCCATTTGGGCCACTTTATCTAGATTTATCGACAACTTGCTAAAATAAGAAACATAAGATGAACAATCCATCATTAACACGAGGATAAAGTAGTAACTCTCAAGTTCTGGAAGTGGACTTTTCTGTCACGGCTCATCTGCTTTTCGAAGACTTTTTTGCAAAACATTATTTCATCGTAGTATCCTTTATGCCCAGCTCAGTGTGAAATGATCTGTTGTTATTCAATCGTCACATTTATTTTAGCTCTGACCTTTCCAAAGGTGAGCGCCGCTTTATTGTACTGGCACACTCCCTGCAGAGCGCACCCTCCATGATGTGCATTATTAGTCATTAAACGCACTCAGGTATTTGTGTCGTTCACCCGAGTGCCCTCTAAAAGAAGTAATCTTAAGTAATAAATGGGAGCACACATCCCTGGATTTGTTTAGCGCATGAGCGTGTTTGGTTAAAAGGACTGTGAGTGATTTTCTATGCGCCTGTGCAAATCTGACAGTTGATAGGACAGTTCAGCTTTGTGTAGTGAAGGGAGCTCACTTTTCAGCTGACATAGCGTAACATCATGTTCTTCCTTTTTGGCTACAGTGTCCTTGTCTTTGAAAAGACATTATCACCGTCGACTTCATCTCGCCGCACCATTTCCCTCCATGGACACCAGCTTAAACTGTCAGCAACACTGTCCATCAGATTTACTGTTCTATACGACCCAACTGTGACTCCAGGTGAGTTTGCTAATGCTGGCAAAAGGCTGCAAACCTTTCATGAGCATTTTAGACACATTTACTTAAAGAACAAAACATTTTTCCGCATTTTCTGTGTATTTTCTGTCAATCTGGTGCAGGCTGAGGTTTAAAAAGCTTCAAGGGCCTGAGCTCTCTTGACCTTTTTTAACCATAAACTGTTCTTCAGCAGCAAGGGTGAACAGGAAATATTACATTAATGCTGCCTGGAGACAAAATACTAAATGTTGAATATATTGAATATGTTGTAGCTGATCATTTCAATTCTTTTTTTGTATTTCTCACAACAGCAGCTGCCTAAACGGTTTTATTATCAGATTATTCACCCTGCTTCATTTTCAACACAGCTAATTGTAGCCATGAAACAGTGCCTATAACATTCACACATTTGGAAATCTGATTATTTTGTATTTTGCTGCTGGGTCCTGAATATTACAAGACACTAGTCGCATAAAGTATAAAATCTGACCTGATCCATGACTGACCTGAGCCAGACAAGGACCTGACTGGTTTACACTGTCCCGTCGTCCTGGGAACATTAATACACATTTAATTGATTTTAGTCCAGACTCTTTTATTGTGCTTTTTAATAATTTTTATGACTTTATTTCCCGCTCAGACAGTCAAAGTGAATTTAATATGTAATGGAAGATAGAGTTCATTTCAGGGTCAAGGGCCAGTGGCATTAATAGAATTAAAACTGTAGAGTACATTTTAATTAAATTTTCACAAATATTGTTTTATTCTTGTTAATACAGTGCACTTCTAATCCACCAAACCGTCTAGAACTGCTGCTTTAATTAAGGTCAATGGGATTATGTCGCTTGGTGCAATGTGTTTCTGTTTTAATAAGGTTTAAATTCTTGTTTTGTGTGCGTGAGACTAGTTTGAACGCTGTAACATTAGGGATTGTCGACAGGGTTGTCTTCTCAGATCTTTTTTTTTTTTTTTACTCTGAAGGTTACTGCTCACAATGGGACATGATAATGAATGGCTCAGTGCAGATTTGTGTTTGTAGTTGCTCATATTGTTACTGTACGTGACATTTGTTTGATTACTGGAGCTCGTATTACACATGCCGACCGCCGAAGCACGTGAAGCAGCATTTCCGAGCTCCTTTTTGCTCTCGGGCCTCTTTTTTGTGTAAAGTGGTGTTTTGCTGAGGCTGTATTTGTCACCGCTGCTCTCCACAGGGACATTAAGAGCGGTCAGCTGCCCTTGCGAAGTGGCAGCAACTCAGTGTCTTGCTCAAAGACACTAAGGTTAAGCAGACTGAATATGTTAGTGAGAGTTTTGTCCCGCGAGACTTAAGCCAGTCAATACTGTAGACAGAATGCAAATACTGTTGGCTCACACTGACAGTGGGTTAGACACATTATTTATTAAAGAGTTAAAAGGGCTGTGTGTTTTGGCACAAACAACATGTACTCCATTAATCAACAGTGGCAGTCATGTAAATGCATAAAATGTCAGCCATTTTGGTTTGTATTTGTAATAAATATGTGTTATGGCATCTAACAAACACAAAATGACAGTCATTCTGTTTTATTCACTTATTTCTCCAAAGCCCTCAAAAGAATATGGCCGTCGGCAATGTTATCAAACTCCTACAGTTTACAGAGCTCACTGAAGCAGAAAAAGTCAATTCATTCAATTCATTCCAAACTCTTTTGGGTTGGTGCCAGATTCCCATGATGCCGTTGTGTTTTTCTTATGTCTGTCCTTATTCTGAATGGTTCTTTAGTGACAAGCGGGATGTGAAGTGGTCCTGAGAGATGAGTGGAGACGACACAAACATAAACGGGACGACTCTGTAAGAACTCAGTGACATATGCAGTAGTTGTGTAGCAGCGAATTCACAAAAACAAGAAGACGCCGCATTTGTGCAAACTAGCCTTGTGTTTTTAGTTTGAAATTCACATGGTGCTTTTGCCGTGTTGTGAGAAGAGCTGGAAAAGTGTGAACATAGTATGTCGCATTAAAAGCCATTTGCCTTTTTCACAGAACACAGCTTAAAAGGGACGTGGGTCGTCCTTTTGCTCAGTCACCTGTTGAGCACAAATACTACACGAGTCTGACTGAGATGGGGTATTGATGGAGGACAATCAAGGGCATAAAAAAGGGCTATTTGTTTCTGCATTATAACACATTTTTGTAACAATTTCCAAATTACAAGGGGAATTTTGTAGATAAACTTTGCCCAATTGTCTATTCTCTCCTTTAGTGTCCACAGTATAAAAAACATAACAATTATTAACATTATTCATCTTTTTTTCTTCTCCTTTTACAAGATTTAAAAGGTTAACCTTCCCAAAAAAGAAACGCAATGTGTTACAGACACTTCCACCTCCACATTATTCTTGTGAGCCATAATAAGGATTAACACAAAAAAAATGTACTTCACATGGAAAATCCCACAAAGCCTTTAAAGTATGAGGATCAGATCTAGTTTTATCCGCTGATGCTGGTAAAGTAGGACAGACAGCTGTAACACTGATGGCCATCTGAAGCTGCCTGTGGCTCTGAAACAGTCCTGCGTCCCGCTCAGAGTCTAGTCCCCGAGAGTTGGGGCCAATCTGTCACCTCACATGCCTCCTATTATACTCTCTAGCTCTTGTTTTTTTCTTCTTTCTCTCTTTTGTCCGTTACTCTCCCCGTCCCGCCCGACAAAGCGTGGCTCTATTTCTGTGTGCGTTAGTGAGATCCAAACAGGTTGGAGAGGCTGTATCTGTGGCCTCCAGCCGTCAGCGCTCTGGTTCTTGTGGGCACAGTGCCTCCTCGTCGCCTGCTGCAACACTTCCCACAGGCTTTTACAGCTTTTCTGCGCTTTGTGCAGCGTGTTTGTCATTCCCTTCATGTGTCTCTCATATTCTCTCTCAGTTAGTTCAGTTATGCACTAAATATATCACTAAATTACCGTAATATTTGTTTACGGTTACGCTGAATACACTTCAAAACAGTCCCTGAGAAGTACATTTTTAGTAGGGTTATTAAAATTAGAAAAGATAATTGTTTTTTTTCTCACAAAACCTAGGACTTATGTGTGAGAGACGTTAAGCCTTGTTTCCGCTGGTGGTACATTTACAGATCAGGTCAATAAAGGAAAGATTATGTATTCAAGAGGCTGCTGGGTCCAGAAGAGCTGTTACAAGAACAATTACGTCATCAAAGTGCCACAAAAGTCACGTCTCTATTTGAAATATAAAACGATTTTGAAGTAGACTTTTAAAAACTTGGATGCATTGTTAATCATTTACATTAAAACAGAATAAATCCTGCTGTAGCAGTGAGAGGCTGGAGCTACAGCTGCTGCATCTTTCTGAACATTAAATTGAAAGAGCTGCAGCAGTTTTCTGTCATTTAGAACTCAGTATTTGAGGCACAGGTTCTGCTTGTGTTTAATGAAGTGTAGACGATAAATACGATGTTTAAATTCATGAAGCGAGAGCCGTACGACGCTGACTCTGTTTAAAACCAGAAACAGCTGTTGATAATAAACTCTAGTTTTGTCGTCAGGTAAAAATGACAACATTTTCAATGTGACGTTTATCACAAAAACATTTTCATTTAATGTTTTTGCTTTCACTTCTCGTTTTTGCTTGAGTGAGGATTATCTATCGTACTATCAGCTGACTGCAGAGTTTAACGACGCACCTCCCAAAGTGAACCTCACAGCCGGACCCACTTGGGACCCCAGGCCGAGGTGTCCCCGAGGTGGTACGGTACACTTTTTGGGGACACTTCAGACCCTTTTTGGTGATGGAAACACACCAGAACTGACCCGACTCGTACCGTACTGTTCCAGTGGAAATTAGGCTTAAGTTGCATAAAAGTGCACTGTAAAAAATTAACTATAAAAAGTCGTATATCTCTAAAACTGTGTAAAGTGTAAAAGGTGTATCCAGCTTCCAGCCCCTGTGACCTGTAAACGGTAAAGCTCGAGCAGACTAGCCTCTCATGAGAACTCATATCCCGCCAGAAACTGTCAGATCAATGCAAATTTCTGTTGCAATTTACATAAATACGACATTTGTGCGAGCATTTGTTTCCTTAATCAAACGGGTATACATCTTAAAGTTCACAATTACATGCTGTTTATAGTATTTTTGATGCAAGTTAAACCCAGCAGAGCCAAGAATAATTAAAACACTTTGGAGAAAATAAATGTACTTCCATGAGAATACTGCTGAAAGTTAAAGTAATAACTTGGCTCAAACAGATAATTAAAAATATGCACATTAAAAGGCACGACTTCCCCTCTGTTCTGTCTGTGGCCTTGTTCGAAAACAGAGCTGCTTCTGTGGAAAAGCTGAAATAGAGTCTATTACTGAAATCCACTGTGTCTAAATTTGGAAGACCGGGCTCTCCTCTCCGAGGCAGAGCAGGATGAATGTGAACCGGAGGCTCCCTTGGGTCCCAAAACATCTGCCAGCCAAAACAAGGGGAGTGTGGAGGGGGTGGGGGGCGGGGGGGAGCGGCTCCTCTGGCCACAGAAATAGTACAGTACTGCGGGCCCAAAGGTCTGACACAGAGCTAAACTGCAGCTCACTCATCACTAATGTTTAGGGAAGCAGCTCCAGTGAAAGAGGTGAGAGTCTTTATTTTGTGTTTGCTCCGGGGCACAGCCTGATGAAGCTGTTTCTGACTGTCTTAATCAGTGACAGGGGATGCACATATTCAGGTTTTATGTGAAAACTGTATGTTCAGATCCTCGGGGTTAATTACCACTCACTATCAAAGCATATGTGCGAGAGCCAAGTGTTAAAGTAGTGTTACGTTGAGGCTCATAAACAACTACAAACATAAAATGAACAGTCTCTATCTTGGCTCCGACAGCGTCTCGTTCAGCTGCAGGACGAGTGGGAGGGCTGCAGAAAACCCCAGTGCAGCTAATATTACAGCCATTACACTCCACACGAAGTCATGGCCGAGGTCTGCTCCAAAACAGGCAACTTTATAAACCTGGCCTTCTCTGGTGCAGTGCAGATAAACTCAGTATGGATTTTTATATCTATTACAAAAAATATACAACCAGAACAGGACTATCTGAAGAAAAAAAAAACACACTGTATTTTGTCAATGCTTTCCAGGATCGCCGTGGTTTACATGACAGGCCAGCAGGAGGTGCACCATAGTGTTCCAAAAAAAACACAGGAAAAAAATGAGTTAAAAACACACACACAAAAAAAAGAAAACAAATTTCCAGTGACAATACCACCCATGTGTAAAGACGTGGTGTTATTCTAGTCGTGTAAGTCCATGCTCCACTGATCTCGGTTTCCTCAGAGTAATCGAGGCAGTACTTTTGACTGACATCTGAAATGAATGTAGTTATTCTGTTCACTATCGCAGAGTCGGCACACAGTCCACAGTTTTAATTCAATGTTAAATATAACTCATTCCTATTATCCAGCAGCTAATTTCCAGTCCTGCTGTTACATCCAGTGGCAGTTCTTTAGTGCTGCCCCGGAAAGTGCTGGTTTCACCTAAAAATACTGCAGAGCCTAATATTTTATTTTTTGTTTTGCATACACAAGGCCTTGTGACATGATTAAAAGCTTTGGGAACACAGCACCCGAAATGGCCTGTGTATGTCCTCATTTCCCTCTGTCCTATCAGATTTCACACTTCACTGACTCTGCTGCTAAACATGTCTTTCTGCATTGTTTGTTAACCTCTTTTCTTAAATTGCAAACCAGGTAAAATAAAGGATGATTGTAATCATTAAAGCTTTTAGAATGAATTAACCTCACATTCACAATGACAGCAGTGGGACATTTATTTGAATACTTTTACCAAATATTATTGGACCAACATAATATGTATGATTATATGCAATATTTGTCATTGTAGTAATTTACAAATGAAAGTAAAAACTGCAGTAAACATTATGTAACTATTCAAGCCAGCTTAGCTTTTAGTCACTTTAAAGCCTGCTGTGTTTATTAAATGTATTAAATGTTACTTCACAGATGATATGATGTGAAGCAGGTGTGGTCCCAACCTAAATCTAACTGTATCAAATCTAATCCAATTATTTTTAATGCTATTGCTCCAATGTTTTAAATAAAGCTGTAAACACAGGCCATTAAATGACCTTAAACATCAAACTGAGGCAGATATTTTCTAAACAAAATGGCCCCTGCAGTAATTGTTTATGCGCAATCATTCATAAATGCAGTTCTTGTGCCAAGGTGAACCACGCTGCTTGTTTTTATGAAAAGACCTCAACAGGAAAAGTAAAAGCGGATTACACACAACAGTTGTGCAGGTGCTTTGTGCTTTTAAAACCGCGTTCTGGCGAAGTGAAGAGCTCCGTGAATCCCTTTTGACAAACAAAGCCAGACCTTCCTCCTTAAACTCACTATGAGCTTCCATTATAACTTACAGCATCATTATATCTGGCTTTTTGTCAGAAACGTGGCCTGTTTTAATTGGCTTTGCATCTGCGCGAGGTGTTGAAAACATAAAGCTGCTTCCCACATCAAAAGTTCACAGGTAGAAAAAAAACAAACAAACAAACAAATGATTCAGAGCCTGGGAGACCAGTGCAGTGCAGCTAATGCTTGTGCTTTAGTATTGCATAATGAGCACTAACACTGTAGTATTCACAACTTAGTGTATTTCACAATCCTTTTAGAGTCAGTGAACAGAACAGAGAGGCTAGGATTTAATAGGGCTTAATGCAGGGGCCAACGGATATTTATTTCTTGTGTTTTTGTTCTCTTACTCCAGCTCCACAGAGGCGTGCGTTTAGAAGCAGGGTTTTTTAAATGTGTAGGTTGTGATTTTCAGTGCCGTTGTTGTCCTTATACAACTGAGAATAAAAGACTTCATCGGAAGTTTTTAAGCTCGTGTAAGTCCTCACTGCTGCTAATGGAGCCAGGGCTACTGTTTGCTTTTAGTCACTGATATTTTGGGTCATACAGTTTGAAATATTTACAAAACTAATCCTCCATCTGATGTCTTCATATTAGACAGAGCAAGAGTCAACAGAAACAGAAAGTGAGCTCATGTTTGTTAAACTAATCTGAAAAGTTTTGTCAAAGTTCTGCGAAACTTTTTGAGTGTTAATTCAAAGAACCTAAAGACTGCAAAAGACTTAGGTCTAGTATCTATAGATTTAGCATGGACTATGAAAGGCCGAGGGCAGAAACCAGAGACAAATGTCGGCCCTGAGGCGAGTTGAGTCAGAAACCATCCTGTCTGATCAATAGTGTCCACGTCAGGCTTTGGGCTGTTTTGGAAATTGTCAGTCTTTAAATTTTCACTCTGATATTTTTAGAAAGTGACTTAAATCCCTTCACCTCTAAAGTTTACATCCTGACACCAAAGGTACATTTTTGTCCTTGGGTAGTTAACCCCAGGCTTTAGGGGTGCACTTGCTCTGTTTGGTGCAGTTCACTTGGATAAATGTCAATGCTGCCATAGGAACCTCAGTGTGTATTAAATAAACGCTCCAAGACCCTTTCAAAACAATGGTCTCGGAGCGTTTCCTCGGGTTCGGTTCGAGTAAAGTGTAAACCTCAAACAGAAGAGGAAGAGTGTCAGAAAGCAGCAACAAAAACATCACGTAACATTTAGCTTAGAAAGAATGAAATGAAACTATAGCGCCATCTAGTGTGTTTCTTAAGAAATGCATTGTTTTTTGTTGTTTGGTTCGCAGTAAAATGAGTAAACGCTCAGTGGACCGGGGCTTTTTTCAGCCGACAGAACTAAATGGATCGATTTCTGTTTTGTGTGAAGTGGACTATACCCAGTTCTTATGTTTGAAGATATTTCGTGGCATTTTGTAGCCTTTATTTGACAAAGAGAGAAAGAGACACAGACGGTCGGTAACAGAGAGAGTGAAAAGTGGATTGATATGGAGTTAATGGATCGAGGAAACTTACCCAGGCTGCTCCGAGTGAGCCACTTAGCTGCCTCTAGGGCTGTGGTTCTTACCCCAGTTTAGGCCACAGATTCCCATCCCTTCATCCACTCATTTAAAGGGCTAACACTTAGACACATACACTGAAGGACAAATATTCACACTCATCCTCAGGGAGTCACAAATTCACCAATATGTATAATGTATATATTTATGCAACCATTGAACATCCAAAACTAACTTAATATAATTGCTCTAACTGTTATCTGACGCTCACAGCCTCAAAATGACAAGACTTATGGCATATGTTGTACAAAGCAAACCATTCTGGCTCTTTTTTATCTTTTTAAATAAATTCAATATTGTTTCCGAATCTGGTTGGCCAAAAAAGAACCCATTTCTACTTGGAGCAAATCCACTGTATGGGTTGGAGTCTGATTTTTAAAGCCGTTCTTCGTTGTGGTGGACTGATTGATTAAATGTTGGCAGAGAGTTGGTTAAGTGAAATATTGCAAGGCTCTGCCAACGGTTTTAAAGATTGGTGCAGTCAGTTTTGGACGTTCTTGCTGACAGTCAGACAAGAGCGGCTGAACATTAGAGCACTGTGGGCCTTGGCAGATGAGCGCTCTTTCAAATGGCCCGTCTACAACTATACAGCTGACTTGGCAGTAATTGAGAAAAAATGAAAAGGGACTATCATCTGATTTTCTCAACAGGTTTTAGGATTTCTACAGAAGTTAGGATTGAGTACAAGGCTGTCAGACGTGAATAAAATGTTTGATTTAAAAAAAAAAAGACAAGAAAGCATATTCCTAGAAATCCTAGAAGGGACTAATTCGATTTTCTGAGCAGGTCTCTTTGCAGTCACAAGCTGGCTCCTCGCTGTTTTATTCGAGGAACATCTGTATGTCAAGTCTGAGGGGGACAGATTGAATTTGCACGGATACCTTCCAGCGTCAAATGCCACATTCATACAGTGTTTTTTCATCAACAGCTGCTATTTTTAGCCCAGACACCGAGATTATTCCATCACCCTTTAGCATCGGTTCAGTGGCCGCAGAAAGTACGCTATGGCGTTTGTGACTTTCATGCTTATGTGCAGACGAAGATAGAAAACGAAATCCCAAACAGGCAAAGGAGTTGATTTGAGGCAATACACTGTAATCATAGAAGCCGTGAGAATGGCACATCCACTGTTTGTGCCTTCAGGATACAACACTGTACAAAGAGCAACAGAGGAATAGACAAAATAACCCGAACCTTCCTGAAAGATGTTGGTGGAAGCCTCAGAGGATTGAAAAGCAACTAAAACACACATCAAAACAAAGATAGCAATGTCAAGTTAGATGCTCTGTGCAGGAGACAAATCGGCCATTTTGATCAGGCCGACTATATCTGTCTGAGAGGACACTTTTATGTCAGTATTAAATGAATGCAATCTTTATTTAATCTTAGAAATACACAAGAGAGAACAGTGATGTTAAAGATACACTGTGTAACTTTGTACGATGAAATACATAGCTTTAAATCATCACTGTGTCACTTTATGGATGGAAAATATAGACACATTCTGTCTCAGGACTTGGTGATTATGCTGTTTATTATTGAACAAATTGCTAATAACATGCAGAAAAGAAAAGAAAAGAACCCTTTTGCCTTGTGATATAACAAAACATGTGACGTAAATAAGGCTGGTGAAAATAAATCATTACATCTTCATTTTGAGGCTTTGCTTACCAAAAGCAAAAAAACAATTTCCAAAAGGGCAAGTTGCAATAACAAGGTTTACAAGGGCATAAACATTTTCTTAATTGTCTTTCTGTTTTTAGACTTTCCATCCACACAATACAGTTTAAAGTCATTAAAAAGAAGACACAGGCGCGCACACAGCGTTATCTATCTCCTTCTCTGCCCAATACACATGCCTGCCTTCACCTGTGTAATATTAATCACCTCTGTTTGTCCCTCAGCCACCCTCAGTCACACCTGCTCCAACCCGTTTAGATCATTGCAGTTCTCTCCTGTTCAGTCTGCACCAAAAAGCCCTCCATAAACTTCAACCTTGAATCGATGAAGTTTCTACAGCTGCACCACTGACTGAGGCCAGTGCATTTCAATGACTGCCTTTAACATAGTGCAACACAGAAAGTCAAAGGGACTAACACCAACGCACTGGACACGGAGGCCTTTGTAGGTTTTAATGCTCAGAGAAGTAGGAGGTGGTTTTGTTTTTCCTTCCAGAGCTGTTTTTAATTCTTAGTCTGGATGAATTATTAAAGAACACTTCAAACAGGCTCAGTTTTTATAGTAATTTACCAGAATCCTCTAGTTGCTGCTGTAATTCATAAAGTGTGAGATGATTTTATTTTATTTTTTATTTCTTAACCAATAATCCTGTATGTAACCAATCATTTTTGCTGCCTAAACCATTCTGTATACTTCCCAAACACATTTCTCAGAACAAGGCTCAGCTCTCTTCAATCAGACAGAAATATGTGGCTCATACTCATACTTTCCATCACAGAATTTGTCCTTATAGATACTCCAACTTGGTTTAACATCTAACAGTAAACTGGGATGAATAGTAATACTTTTCCAAAGGAAGAAATATCAACAATGCAACAATTAACTTTCAAAGACACTTCCATACATTGATATTTAAGGTGTATATCCAAACGCTGGAGTAAAAGTGACGTTCTCTCACAGATACAGTACGAAACCTTTAGTGGAGAACATTGCCTGACAGCTCCAAAAACCTTCTTCTTAATTTAGATGATTTATGTCAGTGCAGTAAAGTACATCAGGTTTGGCTTGTGGAGCAGACCTGACAGTGCAATGTGAGCCAAAAACAGAGCAGGCAGGAGCCCATACAGTCTTTGTTTATTGGGATGATATTTGAGTCGTATGAACCTCCTCCCAACGGTATCGGGCTTTGTTAAACACACATGACTGACTTTGTTGGATTCATTGAAAATAGCTGAGGGCCATGTGAAGGTTAGAAGCACTTTAAGTAAAAGGACTAGCTGGCTGATAGGAGCAGTAAATTATCCCTCACCAAACAGCCAAAGGCTCACTGTTCATCCAAAAAATCTACCAAAGTTTCTTTTGGACCAAAGACCCGATGTTGGAGAGACTGGACCACTGATCAACACAGAGTGAAATATAGATGCATCTTATAACTGAGAGAAATAATATGGTTGCATTGTTGGTGCTGTATTGTCTTTAGTCTGTATTTAAATGGCATGAGTTGATCAAATACGTCCTGAATTATGAGGAACTATCATCTATTACTATTTAGGGTTGTGAGTCTGTAACATGGATGTCCCAGGTCCCTTCCTGTGGTGCGTTCACTGCTTTAAACAATTACAGACCAGATGATTAGATTGTCCTGAACCATATGAAGATGTTAGCTCACTTGCCTCTGAGTTTTTGCACATATTTATTGGAGGTAAATAAGATGCTAACTTTAGCTTATAATAGAAACATTAACTACAATCATAACTACAAAAACATATTGATTCACTTTTCCAAAATAGAGATATTGAAGTATAAGACACAGTGAGTATTATGTTAGAACAACATGCTGTGAACAATGTTTTTTATGAATACATTTGACAACTTAACGTTTGTTTTTCAGGACAAACAATGTTGCACTCTCTGTGACCTGCTGTCACTTGTGAATCTCCTCATTGTGGGATCAATAAAGTCTAATCTAGTCTAATGTTAAATGGTTAGTAACCTGTTTTGTATACACACATTCTTGTACCGAGAAAATCCCACCTGTTGTTGTCCCAAGAGAGAAATGAGTCATTAGAAACCTCACGGTGCTTTTGTCTAACTATAATAACACCAATTGTTGGTCCGGGGAGACAACAATGACTGATCAGCTTGTGAGGTTATTAGGCAACAGCAGGCCCACCAACACTCATTTTAATTGGTCATTTGTAGCACATTTAGAGAGATGCACCTAAATGTGAAAATCATTAAGGTTGTCATGAATGTGACCTCTTGAGAAACAAGACCAGGAAGTGCGCAGCCTTTATTGCAGACCCCTTTAGGTTCAGCACACCTGCTCGGACAGAAACGTAGCGGCCATTTGTCACGTCCCTAAACAGTGTGTTTACAGCACCTGCTCCGACACAGCAGCGAGCAAAGAACCAGGAGACAGCAACACACAGGCTTCAGATGAGAGGGATTCAGAGAGTAGAAATGAGCAGGCAGTAGATGAGATCAGAGCCGGCTGCAGGGGTCCAGGTCTTTATGTTCTTTATGTCCATGAAAAGAATAGGGTTGGCCACTATTTTTCCTAAGCATTATCCTCTAATTCCCTTAATCTTGGAAAAGCCAGGAGAAGTAGTCTACTCAAGAGATTTAGTAGAGACAGAAAGAAAAAACAGCTCTAGTAAATCTCCAACAGTGTTTGCATGATGCTCTCACCTTGAAGCAGAGTCATAGTCAGGACCACATCAACTGAAGTTCATGAAGATGGATTAGAAGGAGAGCGACGACAGGGTTAACTTTTTTTCCTGAACGTCTAACCTGCTCCGGACGAGGTTAAGGTTCAGAAACAGGATAGAAACACGGGCCATCGAACCAATCAGCAACAAAACGAGCCGCCGGTGTCGAGGAGGAAAGACAGAATCATACTGTAACGCTTGAATGGCTTTATGCCCAGAAAGGGTTTTATTGTCTGCATTTTGTTAATATCAACAGATTAATAGATGGTGATGATTTTAATGCAGCATATAAAACCGACTCCACACTTCTGTTGTTGGTCTTTAGCTTCATTGTGTGTACGTGTTGTTCGTTCAGTGTCTGGTGCTGTTTGTTTTGCACGAGTTTAGAGTAATTTAGTGTTTTTCCTCCCGTTAACTCTCTCCCACACGTCACTGTGATGGCTGGTTTAGTGCCGACTCCCTCTGTTTCACATGAACACGCTCTCAGCTCCACAGAGAAACCCTTAAGTCAATGAATCGATAACCTACTTTGTGATACCACTGATCCAGACCGGGATTGTTAGGTTTGGTCTACACATCCATTGTAGGTTCAATGACTAAGACAAAGAACATAACTAAGACCAGACTGAGACCAAGTCCAAACCAAGACGGGAAAAAATGATGATTTCAGTCTGAGACGAGATCTTTGAAAGTGCTGCTGGCGAGTTCTTCTGCACTGCTGAATAAATCAACGTTGGCTCCTTCACATGATTTAGACATAAGCTTTTGAAATGGAAGACCTGATGGAGTAGGCTTGAAGGAAAGTTCATTTGGCACATTTAAGAGCTAGAGCTGTCAATGTCATACTTTCCAGTGCATTTTCAGTCGTGTGGCACTTTTTGTTTGAATTTTTTGGTAATCCAAATGTCGTAGGAATGAAAAAACATCTCATGATTCTCTTCATAAGTTCGAAGCTCATCACACTTCATCTTAGCTGTCATTTGAGTCTACAATCCACTTCCTCGTAATTTGCAAGAGGCTACATCTTCTGGCTTTTTTTTCTTCTTATGATGGATTAAGGACTGTTCAAAATATGCAAAAATTCAATAGTCAATAGTCCAACAGTGGAAGGAAACTACATCCATCAAGGAGCTCAATAAACATCTGGCTGCTTTAGTGTTAGAGAGATAAAGTTCAAGACTTGGATTATCCAAATATCCACTTCTTCTAAGGAACCTGCTGCCCATGCATCACATTTGATTCATTGTGTTGATTTCTCGTGACCTTCATGGCCTTTGAAAGAAAGATAAACCAATACCAAGAAGAAGGATGTCTCCGAGCAGCAGTAGCTTGCATGTTCTAATGAGCTCAGCCTCACAACAACAAAGTTTCCCGAGAGTGATTTGAAGAGGCATTGACAGTTTGGAGTCCAACACCAATGAGAGTGGAGACGAAAATAACAAAACATGTTAAAACGGTCAAATCTATGAACAAACTCAGGACAGAAGTAACACCACACGATACCAACAAAGAGCACAACAATCACCTACTTTTGGAGTTGCAAATACCAGCGCTTTCACACAATCTCTGAGGCAAAGATCAGATTGAGGAAGCTCTTCAGATAAATCGACCTTTAGAGTCCAGTCCAAACATCTCGAGAAGTCCAAATCCTAGTAACTTTCTTCATGTGGGGTTTAGCAGACCGCAGTAAAAAGACCAAATCAATCTCATCTTGTGATCACAATGGTATCACACGGTAAGATAATATGTCTTCAGATTGATTTGAACATTGATCTTGAACGAATCAGATCAATGTTCTTTTATTTCAAAGGGCATCAGTGTCAGCTCGTATTGACATTTCAGTTAATTAAAGTCTTGGTGAGGTTGGCCACGTAATTATCAGAGGTTTATGCAAGAGGCAACAATGTTTGATTATTCTCTTTCCTCAGTGAAAGGTTGGCAGCTGTGGACAGACTTATTTCTGAATTTGACTTCATAAAAGGAAGCACATTAATTCCCCCCACCCATCCAGTCCTAGAGATTCTTTTTATTATCTGCTGCTTGACAGGCAGGACGCGGTGAATGACTCAACACATTAATAGTCAGACGAGGATATCAAAGGACAATACATTAAAATATTTTGTTTGAAGAGGCAGAGCAATTAGAGTTAATTGCTTGTATGAGGGCAGTCTGTAGATGGGAGATTCTTGAATAGGACATCAGCTGGTGATAAACAAGTCATTGGATATTTAGATGCACTTGGCCGAAATCTGAGATGAGTAGGAGGACTATGATATAAAGCAGTAACCCTGCAGAGCTTCACAACATTAAAGCTACTTTTAAGTAAGACATTTGTGTTCTTATCTCAAAGAGACAGATTTTGAATAAGACCAAATTGACTGTTACTGGTTGCAATACTTCAATTGTTCCACCTTTTTCCAATTTGGTTCACCACAAGAAGCAATGTAGCAGTGAATTTAACAAAGTAATGCAATAGAAATAAAGGGCATAAGGTTCTTAAAAACAGAGAGGTAAAAGAATTGGTAGTTTATGCTGGAAATACCAAAGAAGATGAACCAGGTTTGCAGAATACATATGTGTTTATCATTGGGCATTGTTTTCATGCTTTGTAAAGGTACTTTCAAAACTGACAGCTTAAGTCCACCTGAAAGGAAGAGTCTCAGTCCAGATCCAAACAAACTCATGAACCTTTGTGAATTAAACAGATACGATAATGTTTTTTAGTGATACCTCTTTATGTAGCTCCGTCACAATGAACAGTTGTCGCGGATGAAACGCAGTAATGCAAAGCCCACACTGGCTCAAAGTGACTAACTCTGACAGCAAACAGTTGTCGAAGTGAAAAGTCAAACTGAAAGAGAGAATCACCTTGGAGATGTTTTTTATGGAAATAACTGTGAGGCGTATATGACTTCTCCTGTGATTCTGTTTCCTTGAGAACAAGTCTCATTAATCACCAAGTGAAGAGGGATGAGAAATAAAAGTCTCTGCACCTGGAAGTGAATCTGCATACATATTGTTACACTCATTTAGAAAGAGATTATTCATTGCGTTTCCTGGGATATTGTTCTGGGGATGGTTTTGGACAATAACTATTCCAACTCTCCTGCCTAACTCTATTTTTAATAACCTCAGACAGGTTTCTGAGCACAGTGTCATTCCTCATTCGACGTAAGTTTGGTTACCTTTCCCCACTTCCCCGGTGACCTCTGAAGTGTCGTGTGTGCTGGCTCCTGTGCCTCTCACAATGGGCAGAGATAAAAAGCTAATTCCCTACAAACCATTTCTACTTCATTAGCTCTGGTCTAATCTGCGCTGCACAGCTGAGAGTGGGGCGCTGTGTCAGCAGCTCCTCTCATGAATCTGCCACAGTCGATGAGATGTTTGTGATACAGTATCTTGGGTAATCAGCATCATGTTCCTCATTTTGCCGTGCATATATGTCCTTCTGCATTAAAGATGTTTTGATATGAATGTGGTTAGTCAAGAGGAGCCAAGGAGAGGGAAAAACTGTTTAATAGTTGAATGGTGTGCTACGGAAATCACTGGAAAACAGTCTATTCTGGAGGTATTTATCGTGGATTACTTTTCACTGGATGGCATTAACCATTTGAAATAATTGGCACATTTTGGCAGCTTCTTGGTGGTTTTTGAGCTGAATTGATTAAAATACGCTCCATGTGTTCAGCAATTCACTGTGATTCTCAGGAAGCCTCCTTGTAGACTACAAATCACTACGTATCCAACTTTCTGGTTCTTTTGTTGTTTTAGGAAACTATATGCCCTGAAGACAAAGAGGAGCTTGGGCAGCCCCTAAACTCTTCGAACAAGCAATCAGTCAGCCTCTGTTTTGCAATCTGGTCATTTCCTCATGCGTCATTGTTTTTTGGTCTCTTTAGATTCACCATTCCTCTTCATAAGGTGGCTTTAGTCACACTAGAGCAGAGGTGTCAAACTCAATTTCACCGCACTGGGATATGAGAATCACAGCTGGGTTCAGATATGAGGCCATATAGCTTTTATCTTATAAATCTTATATCTTTTATTATTTGCAATAATTTAATCATTCTAGTCCAATATATGAGTTATGGATACTTGCCAAAACATATAAAATACTACTTTCTCATTGTGTTGTAGTTCCTTTTTTTAATGCCATACTGGTTACCAACTAGATTATAATTATTAGATGAAAAAATATTCAACCAACATCTGATCTGATATTCCATTCACTTCTAAACGAGCAGCTCCAGTTTGTGAACGCGTACTATGCTGGGGTTCCTCAAAGTTCAACATTATAAACTCTATATAATCTACAAATATACCACAGACTCCAATCATTGTGCAAGAATTAAATGAAGTTTATCAAAGCTCACATAAAGGACACAATCAGCCTGACGCATCTCTGTAGCTCTGTGGACAAAATGGACTAAACTTCCGTCCACAGAGTCAGACTCCACTTTATGAGCTCCAATGCACAGTAAATAGTGTTTTACAGAAAAGCCTCTCTCTTGGAATGGTCTCTGTGATTTCCAGTGCGATGATGAGACCTATTTTCACAGCTCCATTACTTTGAGATCTGTCTCTGGGAAACATGTTGATAGATGATAGGTTCCCTTATTTAAGTTTGGGAAGTCTCTGTTCTTCTTTATGGCATCATCTGTTCGTGAATGTGACTTCAAAATAACGGTGCAATCATTTGAAAATGGGGACTTTCATAAGACACACAAGCTTCATTTTGTTGTGTGTAGTTGCAGTTCAGACATGACTAGGAGCAGTGTGCAGACTTTAGCTTTGATAGGCTCCAGCGGTGAAATGAATTTAGCAAATAAAATGTGAGCTGCCAGTTTCAATTACAAAAATTTGGACAATGCATTGATAGTTACAAGTGTTTGTTTAAGAGCCACTCTAAACAAACAGGTGTCAGTGGCTGATGTGTTATGGCGTTGTGGACTGGACCCAGTTAACCTCTGCTCGAGCAGCAGTGTTAGACACAGCTCCCATTCAAACAATAACCAGTATTTACAGTGCTGTCTGTCTGCTCTGTCAGCAAACTGGGATTGCCAGCTTTGTTTAGTGTTTGTTTTGAGTCTAAACTCCAGCAATAAGCACTGAGCACCTGGTGTGTAATGTCACATCCAACCAACCATGTGCCACACAAACTTCTAGCTCCAGCGCTCCAGCGTCTGCGGCTGATTCACACCTCATACCCCAACATCTATCTCCATTTTCCATCGAGACCGTATAAACTGTGTATGTGGCCTGTCCCACTCACCCACTCTGCTTCTCTTTCACACCTCCTGCCTTGCCACTTTCTATTAGCTCTGCGTGGTCAGGAGGCTGTATGAAAGAAGTGCACACACCTGCCACAGTCACAATCTCAACCCTGTCGCCTTGAACGGCTCTGCTCGGTTCGGCTGCGGCACAAGGGATTACTACTGGATGGTCCTAACTTTCTTTGTGGGAAAGAGATTGTTGGCTAAAAGTAGCTGCTCACGTGAATGGGCCAGTGACCGGGGTGAGACTCTCCTTTTATTCTCCCTGCTCCTCTTCCTTTCCCTCCTTTGCTCACATTCGTCCGTGAGGAGTGTCAGAAAGTGCCACGGCCGTGTTCCTCGCTGTTTTTAGTCAACTTCCTAGAATAGACCGGTGTTTGCAGTGTGTAGAGTGGGACGGTACTCCAGAGGCTCGCTGGTTCACTGACAACCTCTGTTCAGGACCCGGGGTACTTAGACTAGCTGCCACACAGACAGAAAGACAGACGCACTGGGGATCTTAACAAAAAGGCTTGGGTCCATAACAGAGGAAGGCCTTTCCAGCATCAATATTCATACACACTTGTTCACAAAGAGCAACAGATCGTGGCAAGATAGGATTTCACTCTTTAATATTGAAGGCAAATTCTCTTTAGGATTATTTATTTATAGATGCTATTTTAAACTCAAATCTTGGAGATTTTTTCTCCAAGTGTCGTGTTGGTGAAGAGCCACAGACGAAACCACCCAAGCACAAAGAAACATCATGATGAGGTTACATTTGTGTAGAAACCCTGCCACTGTGACAATGTGCATTAAAACAGCCCAAAACTGCACAATATAAATGCTCTCTGTGTCGAGATGTATTCGTAAACATTACCCAAAATGACCACTGTGTGTTTCACTTTTACAGAGAAAGTAAAACAGAAGGTTTTACTTAGACATAGAAACAGAAACTAGCTTCCATAGAATGTGAATACTGAATCCATACAGTGAAATAAAAGAGAAGAATGACAGATATATGCCTTTCTCTCCTTTGTTGAAATAAAATGATTGTGTTGTTTGGCTCCTTAAACTCAAAAACCTGATTTGTCATTGTCACTTTCATCATGACTTTCTATGAATTCATATTTTGTGGATGCATTTGGTTAGAAATATCAATTTTGTGGAAAGACTGAAAATTCATCTTATTGTTGGAACCGACAAAGCTACAAAGTCAATCCCATAAAGAAATGTTTTTCACACTGAACACCTTGGGGATGAATTGGGATGCAGAGTGCGAGACAGAAGCCCATTTCACCAAAGCAATTTACAAGCACTGCCTAAATGCAAACTGCAAATGGTGGCAGCCTCACATTTCATAAATGACTGTCATTTGCAAATTATAACTTACAAATCATAAGATATATTTCACAAACGCAAGAGGCCACACACATGCGTAGACAGGAGCTATAATGTTTGTTTTATGGGAGAAATCTGGCAGAAAATGTGAGTCTGTGGCAGGAATCATAGCTCACATGTTGCATATTAGTTGTAACTAGCCTCCAGCCTCGACAGGCAGCATCAGTGGCTACGATAAATAAGTGCTCGTGAAACTAAAATTCCTGCTGGCAAAGGGGTTCCTGGGAGATTGGGGTTTTGTTGTAACAATGATCTAGTATGACAGACTGACAAAGGTGAAATGTATAGCTGTAATAAATATCTCCTATAACCATACAAACAGAATATTTATATTAGTTTGCCTGAAAAACAAACAAGATAAAGTTACAACTGGATTAGACTGTTGTCTTATCTTGGTCTCGTTGTTTATTATTTCACTCTTACCTTTTTTCCATAACAAGCAGACGTTTGTAAAGATTGATGGCTTTTGGAACAGTACAAACCACAAGGACACCCCTTATTTCAAAACATTATCTTAATGACCATCTCAACAGTTCAGTCAATTAAGTCGGTGCTTTCTTTAGGAGCAAGCTCTGAAGAATCTAAGAAGAATCTAAAAGAATAATAAAAAGGACATTTGGTAAATGGCATGCATTTTTATCTACCCTCTTGGGGCATCCAAAGTGCTTCGCTTCCATTCACTCACACAAACACTCACACATTTACCCTGTGGAGGTGGTACGCTGCCCCGGGGCCACACCAACAGCACCAACAGCCTCTCTTACCCCCACAATCACAGTAACACACGCCACCAGAGCCACAGACACTGGAGGCAGGTGGATGAAGAGTCGAGGACCTACTCTTCCTCCTGAGCCACTTCGCACAAAAACAATCTGTCAATTCTGGTTCTGGTTGTTTTGGAATAATTGTATTAAATTTGAACATACATTATTTCAAGCTGTTGGATCATTTCCTCACATCCTGATGACCAGCCCTGCGTCTGTCTGAGCAGCCACTGTCATATTAATTGATTTACATTGATCAACCATCAATCACATTCAAACAGAGTGAAGCAGTGTGGATATTATTATTGTCTCAGCTCCATCCACAGTAAATGTGTTGCAGGTTTCAAATATTGGACAGTGCAGATTCTGACATGTGTATGTTTGCAGAGGTGAGCTTTATGTAACTGAGGTTTATACAACACCCACATTCTGATCTGTATTGACAGTTCTCGCCGCTGTGTGTCCCTCACTTCCCACTGATGCCCGGTACCACTCTGAGCTCTGACATCTCTAAAAAGGTGAGTAAAAATCAACTTCTCTTCAAAAATAATGGCTTGTTTTTAAAAGAAAGTGTGTATTTAAACAAGAGCAGTAAGGATTGCATATATTTCGTTCAAAGGCCCCAGGTGTTCTTCAGACGTTAACAGCTCTTGTCATGTACATTGCCCTTTCAAAGGTCACACACAGCAAATTGCCCTTGCATTGGTACAAAAAGGGGCAAATGGACTTCGTTAGACTGACAAAGCAGGCCGCCAGCGCCCTCGGGTTGTCTTGACTTTAATGTGACGCAGCAGCGGTGAGTTCTGCTGACTCGTGGCGACGCACCGTGTGGAGGAGGCTGACTGACGGCCCGGCCCTCCCGCTGGAGCCTCGCACAGGGCCTCCCTGCTTCCTCTGACTCACATATGTCCAACCATGTAATTCTGCAGAAACCCATGAGAGGAAATGTGCCAAGTGACAAGTAGCAAGTTGTTTTACATTAACACTGGATGAAGAAGACATCATTACTTTAAGTAGCATGAAAACACATTCACTGAAGGGCGCTGGATCAACTGAATGGATCCTTTAACAGTGATAACTGTGATGAATGTTGGTAGAGAAGGATTCAGGAATTTTTTATTGTTCCTGTGTCGTGGTAACATCAAAAACAAAATGTTGTACTCAGTTGAGTCAAAAAGACTGTGCCTGTAAAATAAATTAGAATAAATAATTATAACAAACTCGTTAAGTATGTAGGTGTGCTCTCAGGATTACCGACCGCTGTGTTGTTGAGTTGGTCTCTTTTACACATTGTTGCTCGTGCATGAGTTGTGTAATGGGTTTTCTTTAAATGGTGGCTTAACCAGTAACAGATACTTACTGAAGTATCTGAGGCGTCTGTGCAGGGAAGGTTTTCTCCCCTTTTTATGTCAAGGAACCAAAAAATTGCTCTCAGGGAGTAAACATTTAACTTAGTTCTGTTTCGAGGAGTTTGTTGCCTTTGCGCTGCTCCTTGTGTCGTGTTTATCTCATTTTCACCTACAGTGCACTATGAAAACTAAGAAGTAAAGTTTCTTTTCATCAACCCTCTTTCAGCAGGTGTTACAGAAACATTTTTCAGCCAAAAAGTTCTGTCGACAAAGCCAGCATTACTCCAGCCGCCCAGCGCCAACGAGTAGACAGACGCATTTAGCATTAGCTGGTGAAGAAAGTGGAACATCTAACATTAGCAGCGTAAGGCCTAGATATTCCTCTTTGGACCAAAACAGTGCATAAGTAAATAAACATGAGCCCCAGTGCAGTGATTATTCTTCAGCTTCTTGTTGAGTGAGGAGTCAGTGAGCTGAGCACTGCACAAATATAAGCAGCTTTAAGTGCAGCTCATTCATCTCATCTGTGCACAAGTCAACTGCTAGTGTTGGGTTTTTTATTTTTTATTTTACAGTTTTATATTGCTATGTTGAAAAAAATAAATTGGTAGTTTGTCCATCGAGTCAAGACGGCACATAAGATCAGAGCTGGCTTTTAAAAGCTTTTGCTTTTAAGCAGAAAGAACAGATCCCGAGGCTGTGTTTTGGTCGGTACATGGAATAAAAATGATGTGAAATAACAGGTGGGTTGTAATTTAACTTCTTGTGGTTTTTATGTGTGAAGTCACTTTGATATGGAAGGAAATGCACTGGGATACAGATAACAAAAAGTGTGTCTAAGAGTGTCTATATCTGTCTATAGTAATTATCAAAGTAATTTCCTGATTGATAAATAATGCAATAATCGACGGCAAAACCTCCTTGTTTCCAGAAGGCATTTTGAATGAGAGTTCAAATTGAATTTAGTGGAGTTTAGAAGTATTTTGTTGTCTTTCTGCACAAGTAAACTGTCACATAATCAAACTGTAGACAGAAATATGTGTTTACAGTCATTTTCAGATGAGATATGACCCTTGGGGAAATATCCATACATCATCTCTTCGACAGCCACTGAGACAGAAACCATCTCCTGAACAGTTCAATATTTTTAGTCTTTTAGCCTTGTTATTGCCTTTTCCAACCCACCACACAGCGACTCACACTCACATACACAATCACATGCTCCCTTTTACTGCACTAAAGGCTTCATCTGTGTCTTTTCCTCGTCAGCATTCATCCGTCTGCCTCCTTTTCTCCTTATTTCTTCAATTGTGCTCTGGGTACAGTCTTTCCTCTGGTTTCATTCATCGCTCACCAGGCAGACGAGACCCTTAGGCGCTAAAGGTTATTATGAAAAAGAGGTTATCATCATGTGTCTTTTGTGGAGATAATAGAAAGTCTTTGTTCAGATATTGAGAGAATAAAACATATATCCACTGCTTTTATGTCTTAACTTCAGAATTGGCTTTGCATATTTCATTTTGGACATGTTTATTCTTTTATCAAAGCTGTAAAATCTGTCTGTTCCTCGACTGAGAAAAGTCACCCGTTTGACTGTCAAGTACACAAAAGGTTGTTGGGTTTACTGCCACATAAAAGTCAATATATTTTGGTGCACCAAATTACATACGCCATGTCCTGCAAGCATTTCCATGAGTCACTGCTTGACATGAGCGTGATAAATTTCCTTGTTATGAAAAGGACTCATGAGGATAAATATGTGCAGACATGCAATTACATAAAAGCAGACAAACAGGTCAAAAATACACACCCTACAAGAAGACATAGGCACTTTGCTCTTTTAACTGTGAAAAGGTCAGCATTCACGGATTTAAAATTATATGTTATTATATGTGTTTGCCACTACTTGGCCATAAGTACTTCAGGTTGCACTTTATATTAAAGACGCTAATTAGCCTCTTAGCAGCAGATTGGATAAACATATCTTACATCACAAGACACAAAGTCTCTAAACTAAAGCTATGTCATAACATTTTGTCGTCAGCAGTTTGATGAGCCTGCCAGAAGGGTTAAAATGTTAAAAGACCTTCAAATTCTCTCTTAATTTTGATCCTTTTTCTTGGATTTGTTTGGGATTCTTCATATTTTTCACTATTTTTAACTGGACTACAACAAGAATCATTTACACAAGAAATAATCTCCTGGATCTAAGAGGAGGCAGTATCTGTGGCGTTGGTCGTCTGGTTCCAGAAACAAGGGAAACAAAGAGCAAAAGGAAATGGAGGTACGACCTGTTTTTGCCATGGATTTTCATGGGAAATGACATGATAATTAAGAATGAAACTAATGGCCTCTCTTGATGAGTGCAGCCATTACTTTTCACTTAGTCCTGGATAAACAATATTCAGGACTTATCTGTGGACTTTATGTATTCACACTAAGAGTAGGGCTGGAGTGGGGCAGGTGGAGACGGAGGACCTGCTCTGGATGTGGACGGCCAACAGTGCTACTCAGGACATGTTTCAGTGGAAGATCTGTTTAATGAGACCTGTTTTATAACAAGAGCAGCACCAACCACAGTCTGAGGCATCGTCAGGAGAACTGCCTCCAGGAACAGATCCAGCACCTCTCCATCAGATCAGTGTGAACAACATGGTCCTTCCCCTGCATTAGGCTTTTGAACAACAGAGAGCAGCCAGTGGATGTCTGAGATCAGAGCGCTGCAATAAGACGGATCTAAGACAATCTGAGGAAGATGAAGTCTGAAGCAGTGCATTTGAAGAGACCTAAAAACTGAATTTCCCCTCAGGATTAATAAAGTCAAACTGAACTGAAGTCAGGTATAACTTTTGGTGTAAGATGTTATGAGCTATTAAAAAGTAAAACTGGAACAGTTTGCCACCGCAAAATACTAATCCTGAAGATCCTTTATTGTAATGTGCGAGCAGACAGACAGGCTTGAATGTATGCAAATGTGATTGTCCAAAGCCGAGTGGATTGAGCATTCTCTTCTATTAAAATGCTTGATAATAAAGCCTAGAGGATGTTTTAATTTCTTTTTTTTCACAGAAAAGAAAGAAAAAAACAGTTTTTCTTAAGCTGTCGCTTCAGTTAAAATAATGCTTCATGTCTTTTTACCAAATAATATGACTTTTTTATTTGTTTTTTTTCCACTTAATCCATGTCCATCTTTCGGGTCCCACCAGTTGAAACTGGCAATAGTGGGTTGAATTCTTTTCCAAACTATTCTCAGTTTGCATTTTTACATAAAGCCCATAAATCCTCTTCCCTCCGAAGAGCGTTAAATGCCACATCCAAGCTGCGAGATGACATTTGGTATTACCGGGAGATGTATACACATAAGCTGTTTGTTCCCGCTGAATCGGTTCCATTGCTCGTGAGCCCACATGCCCGTCACCTGTGTCCTCCCGCATGACCTCATCTCTTCAGAGAGGCCTATGTGCATAATTATGCTTAATGAGTTTGAGTGAAAGAGGAAGGCAATCACGTGAAATTATTCATGCAAATCCATAAACGGCTCTTATCCCACAGCTATGTTCTCACACGTATGGCTGGAGCGGCATGCGAGTCACATGGCCTCGATTCAAAAGCAACCTGATGGAATATGAGCTGTAATTGACTACACAAAGGTCACACTACGACAGTGCAGCCGGAGCCGAGGCAATTACAGTGAATTCAAAGAAAAAGTTTGATCTGGGTGAAATGTATTTCGTCTGATCCACTAAGCAGTGCAGCGCATGAAAGCTTAAGGTGGCATTACTTGAATCTTAACCAACTGTTGAATTGTAATTTTAATGTTTATCACGTCCCTTGATAAGTGTCTGCCTAAAACCTAATAAGCTTGCATTAGGGCTGGGACTATGACACAAAGCAACAAGAGGAAGAGGAAGATTAGGCAGCGAGGCGACAGCAGTAAGAGCTAGACGGATGGGAGAACTAAATGTCTAATTCTCTGTCTGTGTGACCAACATTTATTTAAGAGTTTGTGCAGCTTTGGGTTGAATAGTAACCTTTAAGGGTTGGGATCACAAAGATTAACTTGAGCTGTGTCCAAACTAATATAATGACACTCTAAAATGCACAACTTTGGTACGTTTACTTTTACTCTGAGCGCTATCGCATGAAGTGAGTTAAACAAGAGTAAGTTTGAGTCGACAAAACCGAATCCAAACTGGGTAAATTTGGGTTGATTTGTTTCATGATGATCAACTCTCTGTCTCAACATAGTTTAACCAACGATGACACCGGGTGCATGAACACATAAAAGCCTCTCATTTACAGTGAACAACCATTACAACCTGGAAAAAGGAGAGAAAAAGACAAAAGAAAAAATGAGGCCAGTGATGTGATACACGGATGTTGTACATGGATTCTGTGCTGAGTTTAGTTACAAACCCGCTCAAAGTACCTTAAAAAAAACGTAAAAACAAAAAACAAAACTAAAAACAAACAGTAAAGCAGGTACAAAATTATATTCTTGAATCATCTGGCTTGTTTTCTTGATTTTTTTTAACCTTTTCGGCTTCACTGATATTTTTAAAGTGTGTTTTTGCCAACATAATTGAAAATCATTTTGATGGTTCTTGGACCTGAGATCGGTAAAATCCCTAGCAGAGTTGTATTTGTACAAAATGCATTAAAATGACCCATACTGTTTCAGAAGTCTGTTTCTTTCATCCAAACTTGCAGCTTGGATAGTCTCTCTTAAACAAATAAGGCGCCACTGACAGTGCAGTTGTACAGAGTGGGATCTGCGCCCTCTACTGGCAAAAGTTTTGTGGTTCAGCTTTAAACTATTTAGAGGCTTTCTCAAAATAATGACTTTTTTTTAAATGGATTCTTGATACAGTCGCTGCACAAAAAAAGCAGCCATTTTACTTGGATGGCAGCGTTTTCAATTGGAAAACCAACAGCATTTAATGGCTCTCCTGTCTTTATTATACCTCATATTGTCTGTACCTGAACAATCAACAGCTTTATTTGGGAATTATTAAGACCAAATAGTTAAAAAGATGATATTTGTCAGCCAGGTTGTTGTGTGTACGCCCAAAGAAGACACAAAAATATGCATGCAAATACAGAATGTTCAAAGATGAAACAGAAGGAGGACCACAATGGTGCAGAAGATTTATGGTGGGTTCACCTTTATGGAAATAAATGCATAAACTATACTATAGCACCATTTGCAAAGAGGCTCCATGCAGATGAAGGTTAAATGGTGCAGAGGGGATCTGTTTTACAAAGTTGAAAGCACAATGCAGTCTTTCGTTCTTCACTCACCTTTAAAGTGTATTCCTGCGGTGACATACATGCACAGCACACCGTGTTTCCGGCTCTGTACCGAGCTATTTTAGTTTGGAAACAGGTGTTGGAGCGACATGGGAGTGAATAAATATGCCCTTGTGATTCCTTTTCTCTAGGCAACAGCATGTGCATTTTTAAAGATGTTTATTTCCAGTTCATGTCCCAATGAATGAACAAACAGAGAGATGGGAAAATGGGTTTATTTATTTATTTATTTATTTTGGGAAGATTTCATTCATTCTTTCACAGTCAACAACATAAAAGCAGCCTGGTTTTGGTTGAACTTCACTGTCCCTCTAAGGTTACACTAACGCTCTTCATTTTGCTCCAGTGAAACTTGTTGCTATAGTGACACCTACTGGAGGAACAGGAGGACTGCACATTGACTCGAGGTGGATCTCATGGCGCTACACATTTGCTGTTTATACATTTTTTACTGATGCCATAAATACGACAAGCAGTGTGTGTCTATGTATACGTGCAGTACATTATAAATAGATAAAGTCACATGTAGCCAGGCATAAAATCAGCACGTGTGTAGAAATATCCCCTCACACTGTCACATATGGCCACGTTTATACGGACACATATTGTTTAAAGTGAACTCAGTACAACAGGCCCCTGAGCAGAAGGTCAGCTCCGTCGGTCGATACTGTTCTGTACATTATGTCCTCTTTTAAAAGACAGAAATCACTGGATGCTGTTCAAGAGAAAACTAGCCTTGTTTTTGCAAGAATGTGTTAAGACTGTCTCATTATAAATAAAGAAGTGACCTATAAGGACCAATCAGAGCACTAACACCACATGAGTCCTTTCTAATCTCCATTTAAAATGTCTTTGTGGAGCAGCTGGGTTTAATTCTTGTCTCACCTCACTTTGTTTTCAGCAAATCGAAGGAAATTATTCTAATACACTGAATTAGTACGCAGGCATCATTCCTATTATAAGAGTGCTGAGCACACTGGTGCCTCTAACATAGGAGCCATGCAGAATAACACCAAGACTTCAGAGTCAGCTTTATCGATTCAGAGACGTCACGCAGCATGTAAATGAGTGGAAATGTTTTAACTATCACGTTGTATGGCTCTTTTTGTTCTGTGGAGGTGCCATGTTTGTTCAGAAAAAACATACTCTTAATATGTTAAACTTGTTATTATTTATTATTTTCATGTTTTACATTATTCTACAGCACTTAAAAATGTCATTTTGATGGTTCATTGACATTAAAGACAGAAAAATGTCTCCTTCAGGGCCCATTGTACACGTTTTACTCTCCACTATGTTATTCTATGTGAGAGGGCATGCTGTATATTATACAGATACATATTTTATATTTGAGACACAACAGTCCCATTAATTGGGGTGGAGCTCATCCCATCAGTTTAAGAAATGAGACGGAGCATTTATCTTCACTGTTTTACACATGACGGCTCTAAATCACTTTGCTTTTGGTAAAAATTTAAAATGACAAAACCACTGCAATTTTGTTTCATCTTCATTAAAAAGGCATTCATTTATGAAACCAGCATTTATTACTTTGTGCATTTGTTATTGAAAGGCATGTCAGTATTTTGAGATAAAGTGAGGATCACATTGGCATTAGCCGCTGAGTTTAAGTGGTATAAATGCTCATCTGTCAGCTCAGCTAAAGGCAGCTTTGATTTGAAACTTTACAATTACAAAGAGACTCTGGGATTGAGAAGCATTTAATGAATATGCAGATCCTTTTGGGCCTTTAAAGCTCAGAGCTGTTGTATTTGCCAATCTTTTTTCTGGAAAGTAATAAAATCCTCTCTTAAAGTCTCACTTTAAAGGGACTTCATGATAAACCCTTTAACTGATCTGGCCAGTCATCATGCATTCAAATTCATTTATTAGGATACAGTCAAGTTTACTGTCATGCATCTGGTAGAGCCCTCCTTTCTACAGACAGTGAGCACCTACTGTGGCCCTGCAGGGAAAAGAAGCAAATAAAAAAGAGTGTTACTTTAATACAATGTTTAAAAGATAGTTTTGACTTTGTTACATTTATCTAACGTAAATGACCAAGTTTGACCCAATGAACCGTTAAGACAAGGTCCGTTGTGTAAAAATAGGTTTGTTGACAGCTGTGAGCTCGTCTGTTCAAGCTAAGTCATTCATTTAAGGTGTAATGGGAGATTAGACAGTCTCCTTGAGCCACTGATCTTCAGACATGTGTGAAGTGATGCTGATAGAGCATTGATCAGTGAGTCCTGCTATCGACTGTTGTCCACCTAATAAACATGCATAGGTTTGGACTAATGAACCAGGGGCTCTCTGGACAAATCAATACGCCATAAAGGAATAATTTATATTATAATAAAGGTGCCTTCTTAACACATGTGATGAACGGTCCAACAGTTTTAATAGCTTCATTATTTCTCCAAGATTGCATAGCTGCATTTTTAAAAGATGTAATTACTGACTCAGTAAAAGTAAATGATGTTTGTGTAAATACATCGAGGACTGAGGAGCACGCAAATACCAAACACCAACAAACACAAAACAGCTGGTGAAAAGTTGTGAATGTTTTCTCCATGTTTGGCTTAGGGCTAGATTTTAAAGACCTAAAACTAGGCAAACACAAGACATCACTTGAATATGTGTGTGTCCAGCGCGCTCATAGTCCACTCTTCCACTGGTCTGCTCCAGGCAGTTTCTCTGCATCTGCTACTGTTTGGATCTCCAGGGACATTTTCCAACAGATTCACTCCACAAACTCACAACAAGCATCATGTCCTCCTCTGTTCGTGCAAACTCACTGGGGCTTTCTCTTTGTTTTGTGGGAGTCAATGCCCAAGGCTTCATTAGTGTTGGTAAACAAGTTAAAAAGAGAACAAGTCAGCGGTGAGCAATGCAGAATGCTAATTGCTGTTTGGCATTTTAAAAAACGGAGACAAAATGATATGCAGCTGATTAGAATGATGGCTGTTTATTCCACAAGTGACGGTCTGACCATTACTTTTTATTAATAAAGACAGAAATCTATTCAGTTGCTCACAGTGCTGTATTTTGAGCATTGTTTGTGCCCATGTCTGTAAAGAATCCCCGCTGCATGTTAAGATTATTGAGTTAATTGACTGGGACACAAAGCTGCAGCTGTGGCTCAAAAAGAAGCACGAGTCTTTGACAAACTGTGAGTCCATGACCAGCTCCTGCAGTTTCTGTGTTGAATGTCCTTCAGGCCAAAATGCTGATGCCCCAGTTGCCCCCAGTGGCATCACCACTTCTCTGTGTAAATGTGTGAAACGTGGCCCATTTGTTTTGCAAATAGAAATAACTTAGAACATTAAGAATCACTACATTGAATTTGTCCTATTTTTTTCTTGCATTTGTAAATATGAAGAACTTTGTATTTCGTATATTTTTAAAAGCTGCAGTAAAATTTCTGTTTAAACAATAGCTTACTGATGTGAGAATTGCACTGCATGGATTAATAACTAACCATGATATTATTTTCTTGGCACTTCTCCTGCAACAAAAAATAATCTCAAATAAAACTGACAAAAACTGGCAAAAATTAATTCCACCAACATGTCTTTGCACATTTCCACATAAACTCATTTTAAAACCTCTTTCTAAAGGTCTGATGGGAATGGGTCAGTGGGGCACACAGTCCTGCACTCCATAAATACAGTCCATTTCCACTAAAATGTGAGATTAACATTTATGCCAAATGGGATGCTATTAATTATGTAAGCATTTCAGCAGAGCTCTTACCCTGATCCATGCATCGCTATAGGTCCACTGCATTAGTCCAGTCTGAAGGAGATGCTTTGATGGGTTATTTATTGCCTTTTACAGAGTAACCCAGTGAGTCAGAGCCAGGATGCCATCATACTTTTGGCCACTAGAGGAGGTAGTAAACAAGCAAATCCCTCACACACAGTGAGAGACAACACACACTTCAACAATGAGTTTTAAGTAACAAACCACAGACGAGCCCAGTCACTGTCAGAGGAACAGCAGCAAACAATGGCTAAAACAGAACCCCAGCGCTAATGACAAGCCTCCTAAACACAAAAGACAAGACAATTTATTGAGCCCTCCACTGCTGAAATACAACACCTCTGCAGTAATGCAGTAGTAGCACAAACCTGATGTTTCACAAGAGGCTGGGAGCTACTCCTGCCAGTCTGCTCTTCATTAGACTGATTGCCTGAGTGTAAGCTACACTCGCCTGGTGCCACTTCCATCTGCCTTGTTCTGATTAAAGGAGAACCTTGTAAATACAAAGCAGCCTATAAATGATTTCCTTGTTACATCAAAGTCACGCGGAAGTTGTAAGCTGCTGCAATAATTGCAACAAAGCACAGGCACCTTTTAGCAGCCACACTCCCCACTAAACTCTTTAAACTGGCCCGTAGCAGGATGGCTCTGGTGGCTAATTTAAAACTAGCTTTAATGACCATTGATATTAAGGTTAATGAGGGAGGAAGTGAACTCTGCTGCTAATAGAGCCACATAAAGTGAACAGATTAGTCTTCATGTTGACCAATGGCTTAATATCACTTTGTTCTATTACTCTTTAACAAATCCCATAAACGTGTCAATTGACTTAATCAAAACAACAGACCACTGGTGGCTCCTGAGTTTTAAGGGCTGAAGAACAAGTAAATGACCTCAAGGTTTTCCACTTTTTGTCGTCACAATTGTCAATTGGTCTTTACACTAAATGTTGTGTGATCATTTCTAGTGAAACAATGGCTTAATAACAGTTAAATGTTCAGATAAGCTGGAGCGTGGACACAGGGCAGAAACATTCCTCAATGTAAATTGAGCGCATCAGTGCATCAAAATGTTGTATAATGCCTGAGTTGTTGAAATGCTCATTCATCCAGAACAGCACCAAGTATTTCAAACGTTAAAAGCCTAAACATGTTAATCATATCAAATACATGACAAATGCATTACATTAATGCAAAGTAGAACTTACCTTGAAGTTTTAGAGATTAGTTCTGCTTCAGAATTTACATGCATTTCACCTTTCCAACATTTTCTCTGTTTGTTTTCTTTTTTAGCTGTGTCACTGCATAAACTGATGTTGTGCTGGGCACTTTCAGCCATTTATTGTTTGTGTGTTAAAAAGGAACTGACCTCCAGCCAATAGGAGCGCCCCAAAGCTCTTGGTTTGTGTCGAACATTCTCATATTCGTAAAAACCTTTGATACCTGATATTTTCAACCAGAAAAAAATGCATTCTTTCCGTTAAACTAAATTTAGTCCATGTGATTAATGCCAAGGAAGTAAATGTTCAGATGTGATTATGAGAGACAAACAGACTTTATAGAATGTCCATGTGAACAAACTCTGCTCAAGGGCAAAATAGTTCTCATAAAAGCTCATATTAGAAGAACTTTGTGTCAAGTTAGATAATGTTTGGTTATAATTAACAGTTTGTCTAACATTACAGCAGATTGGAAAACCTGAAAATGAAATGAATGAAAAGGCATCCTTACTTTGAAAAATGTACTGGCTTTTATTTCTTATTCATTTAAAGAACATAAAATGTGAAAAGTACTCAGTATGAAGGGTTTTGTGACATGAGACATTTGAAAAATATAAACTGTATGGTCTTGACCCATTTAAAGCGATGTTCATGTAGTACATTAAAAGTACAAATGCAATTTTGGTCTTCAGCTTTTGTACCATATTATCTCAATAGATCATAAATACACATTGTGGAACATTCATAAATTTCCAGCATAATATTTCAAAGAGAATAAATACGTCCGGGCTTGATCTATAAAAGCCTTATAAGAAAAATGAGGGAATGATAATATTTATTGCTAGAGCTAAGAGAATAGACGCTTTATGTAGCAGAAAATCGTTAAGGCAGACACTTTCCTCAGTGTAAATTGAGTGCATCAGTAATATGTTTTATTTAGCCTGAGTTGCTGAAACACTCATTCATCCAAAAGAGTCCAAAGTGCCTATATATAAGGCCCCCTGTCAACACAAGGCACTGAGGGAAGGAAAGGCTTAAGTGAATATTACTTTGTGCGGTACAAGTCCTCAGTCAGTTCAATTATTGCAAAAGTAAACAAGTGAAGACTATAAAAAGCTCGACGGTGGACGCCCCTCTTCTCTCACAACTCATGTAAACAGCAGTCCAACGGGGCAAGACTTTATTATATCCTTGTTTTAAATTGTCTTGAAGTGCCCTTAAAGCTGATTCGAACACTCCCTGTGCAGTATATATATTAAACATGACATTTACATCTTATTAGGTGTCCTTTTCCTTTGTTAATCCAAGGAAACACAAGTCCCAAAGTCAGTGCTCCATGTTAGGACAAGTGGTACATGCTGTAGCCCAGAGGAGAGGCATACAGTCCCAAGGGCGACAGGGGCAGTAGGGGTCTGTGTTGGTGGTGGTAGGCAGAGTAAGACTGTCCGTATAGTGACATGGCCCCCAGTGAAAGCGGTAAAGTAAACCCAGGGTGTAAAGCTCCGGCGCTGGCAGCGGCGGCCACAGCGGCAGTCTTGGCGTCAGCGGCCATTTTAAGTTTCTCCAGCTCGGCCTCCTGCAGCCTCTTGGCTTTCGCCCGGCGGTTCTGAAACCAGATCTTGACCTGAGTCTCTGTGAGGGTGAGCGAGGAGGAGAACTCGGCCCGCTCGGCGATGGACAGGTACTGCTTCTGCCTGAACTTCCTCTCCAGCGCCAGCAGCTGGGACGTGGTGAAGGGAGTGCGCGGTTTTCGGTTGGTCTTGTGTTTTCTCAGTTGGCAGGCTGAGCTGATGTGTCCTGGGAGAAGAAGAACAGAAGCCATTCAGTGTCAAAGTTCAGATTCTTACT